>JARYHS010009186.1:83151608-83314125 GCA_031002005.1 Vandiemenella viatica
TTTTTCGTTGCCATGATTGGGCTAGTTGTTGAGTCGAGATCGCTGTAGGCATGGAAATGTACGTGTGTATGCATCTCTATCTCTGTGTGTTTTTTGCGTAAATGTGGTGATACATTCCTTTATCTCGTTTGTCCTGCACTTATGCTTGTGTGAGGTGACGTATGGATTTGTGGGTGAGACCTAGTATGAATATGGGAGTTATGATATCTGTCTGATGACCAAGTGTCTACTGCTACTCGTGGTACATGGGGGCACATATTACTGTCTGATAGACAAGTGTCTATTGTAACTCATGGTACCTGGGTCACATGTTACTAAATGACAAAAAAGGGTTGCGGTGTGGGAGAGATGTGGCCTGTGATTTCAAACTTCACACATCCTGAACCTCTTCAGTTTTTTCCTCCAGTTATGTGTGGTGATGAATGGAACTGTTTGAATGCATTGACATGTTAGTGTGTATGTATGTGTTTTTGTGTGTCTTTCTATGATTTTTGGCCAGTCATGCGTGTTCTGTTCCACTTTTTCAGTTGCCATGATTGGGCTAGTTGTTGAGTCGAGATCGCTGTAGGCCTGGAAATGAACGTATGTATGCGTCTCTATCTCTGTGTGTTTTTTTCGTAAATGTGGTGATACCTTGCTTGTGTGAGGTGACGTACAGATTTTTGGTTGAGACCTAGTATGAATATGGGAGTTATGATATCTGTCTGATGACCAGATGTCTACTGCTACTCGTGGTACCTGGGGTAAATGTTACTGAATGGCAGTAAGGGTTAAGGTGTGGGATAGATGTGGTGGTGCTAATGTGAACAGTTTTGTACCTAGCACACATGATACTGGATGGTAGTGAGGTCTGTTGTGTGAGATAAATTAGATGATGTTGATGTGAAGAGTATGGTACCTGGAACATATGTTACTCATGATTTTTTGGTCAGTTATGAGTCATGGGGGGTTCTACCCCACTTTTTCTTCGCCATGATTGGGGCTGGATGTTGTGTGTAGTTCGCTGAATGCATGGAAATGTGAGTGTTTGTGCGTCTCTCTCTGTGTCTGTATGTGTAAATATGGGTAATACCTTCTATAAACACGTCTCTCTGGACGAATGATTTTGCTGTCCCTCCACTTATGTTTGTTTGTGCTAGTGTATTGAGATGTATGGATTTGTGGGTGAGATCTGATAGTCAAGTGTCTATTGCAACTCATGGTACCTGCGTCACTTTTTTACTGAATGGTAGAAAGGGTTTGCAGTGTGGGAGAGACGGACGAATGATTTTGCTGTCCCCTCCACTTATGTTTGTTTGTGCTAGTGTATTGAGATGTATGGATTTGTGGGTGAGATCTGATAGCCAAGTGTCTATTGCAACTCATGGTACCTGCGTCACTTTTTTACTGAATGGTAGAAAGGGTTGTGGTGTGGGAGAGACGTGTTGATGGTAAATGTAATCAACTGGGGCGTGATGAACACTATTTATGGTGAAAATATGTCATCTTTTGCACACCTTCTAGCTCGCCAGGCTGATGATATGTAAGGAGACTTCTGTTTTTCAGCCAGTCATGAGAGTACTACACCACTTTTTTGTTTCCATGATTGGTACCGGTAGTTGTGTAGACTTGGACATGTGTATCTGCGTCTCTCTTTGTGCATGTAAGCGTAAGTATGGCGGTACCTGACTTTAACTCGTCTGTCTGATGATTTTTGTAAGGATAGTTCTGTCCAGATAATCAGTGGTAACGACAATTCTGCCCCACTTCATCGTTTTCATGATGCTTGCTGTTAGTTCTATTGACCTCGCTGTATGCATGTACAAGTGTGTGCGTGCGCGTGTGTGTGTGTATGTGTGTGTCTTCTTCCTCTGTGGGAGTTCTATCTTGGTGCTGGTTTTTCTGTCGACCTCGCTGTAGGCATGGAAATGTGCGTGTGTCATCCCTCTGTGGATTTGAGTCTAGAATTATGCTCACTATCAACGTGTGCTTCTAACCATTGATTCAGGGCTTAGGCAGTCTCCCATTTCATTGTGCTCTTTACAGTTTACTGCCGTTTGTGTTGACATACGAATAGTGTTCCTCACGTTTTTCATTACATGCACTTCGGGATAAAAATCATTTAACAGAGAGGGGTGATGAGGGGTGTATCAGAGAAGCGAAGGACTTGGGTACAAATCCACAGTCAGACCACTGCTTGTGTGGTGTAGTATGGAGTCCACATTTTTTGTACAAAAGATGGCAGCTATATTTATCTGTGGAAAATATTCAGTAAGTGACATAATAAAGGAGCTGGGTTGGGATGTCATTGAAGATAGGAAGAGTGTCAGGGCTGTAGGTGGCGTATAATGCTGTTAGAATGGATATTGGTGGAATAATTCTGAATCGTGTATGGGGCCTAAGTTGACCAAGACCACAATCTGGCACTAGACTTTAGGTGATGAGGCCTGAGTGGATAAAATATCTAAACACCCACTTTGACCAGTCCACATTTTTTGTACATCAAATGCAAGGTGCAAAGGAGGTCAGCTAGATTTATCTGTGGAAAATATTCAGTAAGTGACATAATAAAGGAGCTGGGGCTGGGATGTCATTGGAAGATAGGAAGAGTGTTGAGGGGCTGTAGGTGGCGTATAATGCTGTTAGAATGGATATTGGTGGAATAATTCTGAGTGGTGTATGGAGCCTAAGTTGACCATGACCACAATCTCGCACTAGACTTTAAGTGATGAGGTCTGAGTGGATAAAATATCTAAAACACCCACTTTGACCTAACAATTTACGACAGTTCAAGTGTGAGCGCTATCTTAGGCGTAATAGAACCTATGGTGACGTTTTGGATACTTGTTGATGTGTGGGGGTCTTCTATGAAAATGTGGGTTATGATGTCTGTTTGATGATCAAGTTAGCTAAGGGTATTATGTCACTTTTATCGTGGTTAGTTGGATGAAGCATGAAATTACAATCAAATGTCACACTTGGTCCTGAATCCGAAGGTTGGCGTTAGATGGGAACATTTTAAACCGAATGGAGAACTCCCCTGGGTCCTGATTTATTGAAAAATAATTTCCTGGAAAAGGGGAGAATTTTCTTGGAAAACTGCAGTAGAACCACCTTAAGTGAACTTGGAATCCCTGCTACTGATTAGGAGAAGACTTTGCGAAAGCACTGCCTTAGCGTGACTCGATTTTTATCACATAGGACTGGCGTACTTCGATTCGACAGGGGTGAAATTAGTAAGATTAACAGACGTATTTCGTTCCTGGAACATACGTGCTGTGCTGTAAAATACAGTTAAAGGTGTCAATCACTGATGTGTCACAAGGGATTGATTGGAATTTTAGACAAAGTACAGCTAAGGACACTCAATTTGGGTGGGTAAATAGTTGTGGCAATGAGAAAATGACATATAAGTAGATTTACACGGGCGAGAACTTAATGTTTTCTTTTCGCCTAGCACACCCCCTCGGATCGAATTCCCGAGTGCTGAAGTTACTCACATCATTATTATTAAGTATTTGCATGAGAATGAATTTATTCTAGCTAATTAGACACACCAACAGGACGGACATCACATTCACAGACACACAATTTCATTACCCCTAATTTTGAAATTTGTCCTGGTGGAGGAACATCAAAGAGGCATCGGCTGCGGGATGTAATCAGCCATATGCTATATGGAAGGCTCTAAACAGACTAAGAACTGAAGTGTCCCGATGTAAATATAATATTAAAAAATGGGGGTACACTAATGACAACGATCTATGTGAATGTGGCGAGCTTCAGAACCCACAACATCTTCTGATATGCAGGAATCTCCCTGAAACCTGCAATATCGACGACCTTTACAGGGCAAACGAGAAGGCCATCAAGATTGCGGAATTCTGGTCACATTCTATATAATTGTGTTTATAGTTAATATTAATTAATTAATGTTATTTGTTTTTCAACTTGTTATGTCCTGGACACGAGAAATATAAATAAAAATATAAATACCCCTAATTTAATACATCCTTTAAAATACACGGACTGTAGGTGACACTCGTGAGTTATATTATATTGTTCATAATGAAAAAGTGAGTTTGTTTCCCATCTCTTCGTCGGTGAATTAATTTTTAATGTCTGCCTGCTTCGATGAACGGAATTTATGTTAACAGCGAGGTCTTTAGAGACGGGAAGGAATTCGACCATGGCCTTTTGAAGGTAGCATCCCCGGCATTCACTTGGGGGAAACCATGGATGCCTGGAACCTCCGTCCTCCCGAATGAGAGGCAAGAACGCTAAATAATTTCATGAAAACAGGTACACATAGAATTTATATCTGGAGTTTATGACGCTTTTTTTCCCGTTAAAAGGAAACATTTATGCTTTTCGAGGCGTGGAAATTACGTAACTTTGCGGCTTTTCCACAAAACACTTAAACACCGCGGCCGGACTCGAAGTCTTTAGAGACGGGAAAGGAAGGGGGGCAAGGAATTCGGCCATGGTCTTTTAAAGGAAGCATCCCGGCATTCACTTGGAGTGATTTTGGGAAACCATGGATGCCTGGAACCTCCGTCCTCCCGAATGAGAGGCAAGAACGCTAAATAATTTCATGAAAACAGGTACACATAGAATTCTTCCTCGGTTTTATATCGAACGTTAAAAGGAAAAATTTATGCTTTTTTTATTCAAGGCAGGTATCCTCTCTAGGTATGGAAACTAAAATTTTGATTTGGAAATTGACGAGTTGGAACGGCTAAAACACCGCGGCCGGACTCGAACCAGCGACCTTCGGCACTCTAGCCCCTACGCTACCGACGTAATATCCGTTGATGTGGACTTTAGTATTTTTCACGATATAAAATATTTTACTGTGTGTCGATAGTAGCCAAGATGTTCAGTGCTTGCTTAACAGGACGCTAGGAATACATATTTCGTCACGCTTAGTAAACAGAGATAACAGTGTACACATTTCGCAAAGCGCGCCGGAAATAATGCCACCGAACGCCATCTAGCCGCCACCAAATGAACTAGAAATTAAGCCCTTGGGAGATGGTGCCATCTGTGCGACAGGTCGAGGAACTAACGTGTGACGTCATACGACCGGGCGGTGCGCTCGGCGGCCATCTTGGTCACACCAACGGGGGGCGGCCATCTTGTGACGTCACGGGTGTTCCAGCTAAGACAACCTCCTCCTACTTATTATTTATTTATTATCACGACTGCTTTTCAAGAAGCTCCATCTTTTCACATCCAGAACTAATACTGTCATCATAACATACCCATTACAACCTATGTTCGCAATTGCCTGCTTCATATACTCTGATCCTCCTCTTCCTCTACGACTGTATTATTTTAGTTCACTACCAAATTTACCAGTTCCACATCATTTAAAACGTGATCTAGAACCCTTTACCTTTTTCTTGTGATTTTTTTTCACAAACTTCTTTGTGTCATTAATCATAACATTAGCATTAGATTTCAGTTCCTGCAATTTTACTTCCTTATAATAGTCCTAGCTTCTCTATTATCGTAGGGTGATAAAAAATTCTACCATATAATTGTTTATATTATCATAGCTGTATATCAACTAGATCACGCTCTACGGTGAGAGGCGACGTTGGTTGGAAGGTAGATAACTAATTACTTACCTTCATATTAAGGTAGTTTTGTTTCTGCAGAAAAAAATCGTTATGTGGTTTTAATGCTGAGTATATAGGATTTGTTGTGTATTAAGATGATAAGGAGCTAACCTATTGCTTGCGGAAACACACTAAGGGAAAACCAGGCTTAATGTTCAGTCCTCATTAGAAAAACATCGTCGATAGGGTTTTGTAAGTTTATACGAAACACAACGTCGTTTAATGTTGAAGTTGAGTGTCCAACTTGTATCTATAAGCGAATAATGGAAACGTCCTTCTTTGGCATAAGGCTCACCAGCTTATTCAGGGATGGTTGTAGAGAAGAGCTTGGCGTATCTAACAACATCAACCGTGAGATGGACTTCATGTATATAAATAGATAACTGTATTCCATGACTAGTGATCATCAAGAACACTAGGTTTATTTTATATATATATATATATATATGTGTGTGTGTGTGTGTGTGTCACTACCATTATTCCTTCTGCTTGGTAAATGATGTGCTAACTTTTTCTGGCATTAAAATTGTTGTATATGTCCCCAGAAACAAAATTATTTTTTCTTAAATTGCAGTATAGCCTTAAAAAGAAAATGAATAATTTTTGTCATGAGTAATAATTAAAATGAAGTAAGAGTGAATTTAAATTATGTCTATGCCCAGCAGGATTTAAATAAGCGCTTAGTTGACACGGTTTGGCAGTGATTTAGAAAGGTATAAATTCATTACTTCACAATAATATATATTGATTTTATGATAACTAAACTCAGATTGTATGAACAGTTCAGTCAGTTGGCTTTATGGTGCTAAATGCTAGCTCATAACCAAATTAATTAAAGAGCCATTGTTGGCCATTCCTTGACTAGCAAGAAAGGAAAAATGGGGGTTCATAATTTGAAACCACTGTGTCATGCAAGAATGGTCTATGACAAATTCCAAACTTTACTGCAGTGTAATGGATAAAAGTCACCATAGCTTGCATGATAATTAAAAATAATTTTTTAACAGTTAGGTATGGTCAAATTCAAGCGTATGGTTTTAATAATCCCGATGACAAGTAATCCACTCAAATTACATCTAGAATGATGGTTCCTTCTTGGGTAACAAAATCCAATCGGATCTCCAGGTGGAGACGGCTCAGGGAGGAATCATAAAAATGTATAGAAATATTCTGCGAGTTGGAGCGCGGAATTTTAGGAGTCTGAATAGAGCTGGCAGACCAGAAAACTTAAAAAGTGCAATGGAATGACAGTTAGAATTGGATATTGAGATTAAGTGGAAGGATGCACTGGATTTCTGGTCTGTGCAACAGAGAATAATTCAAAGTGGTGCAATGGAATCATTGTCATGTTGAGTTGTATGGGGATCTACAACTGTTTATTATTTCATTAATACGAATTGACAAGGTATGACAATTCCTCTAGTGTGCGGCACTTTCAAATTACTTCTGGAGTCGAACGACTTTAGATTAATGTTATTCCAATCGCTTATAAGTCGGGTAACATGTGGGATAACCTAATGTTTCTCACTCTTGTAATTACCAGTTGCTGCACTATGGTAACTTCTTTTTAGGAATTCCCAAGTTGCAACTGAAGACATCACACTGTCGACCTTCACTGAACTTCGTTATATGCGAGAAGTAACTTTGGTCTACAAATAGGCAATAAATTTTTAGATGCATTTTTCTTCGTTTCTTAGCTTCCAGGCATTGCACCGAATTTAAAAATATCTCATTTCACTTCTCTGACCTTTTGCTGCGTGATATTTGATCTTTTTCAGGTAAGGGATTAACGTGCAAAAATAATTTATGAAGGAAAGTACTGAACGGTTTACCAGAAATACTGAAAGAGTTTAAAACTAAAATTCATAACGAGGAAAATACACTCAAAGACTTTAAGATAACAATTAACAAGAACAGATAAAGCTTGTGTGTAGGGAAATTTCCACTGCAGCAAGAACTACATAGGAATTAAAATGTGTTCAGTAGCTTTGTATGAATTACGGTCAGTGGAACAAACAGACACACACACACACTTATTTTGTTTATTTCTTGTTGCGTGTAGAAGAAGCAATCTGGTTTTACTCTCAGGAAAATCCGTACAGTCGTTTTTGAGCGAATCGCGATTATCGAAAAAAAGACTGAACTTTTCAATGGTATTGGACTAATTAGGCCACACAGCCAGCTCAAACGTGATCCTTATGAATCTTCCATTGTACCGTTTTTTCAACTTCACTCTTTTAACTAAGTATAGCTAACACACACGACAAGCATGACATTAACACTCACAACAAATACGTAAACACCCATGCCACTGGCTGGACACAACTGGATACGCGGAGTCAGCAGGCCTACTTTAGTCCCTACGGTACGGAAGCAGGCTTAAGCGTCAATTACTACTCGCAGTTGAAGTGTAATTTTCTAACAATATAAAAAAAATCAAGTTCTTTTCACTCTCTTAGGGATGGAATAACCTGCTACCCGTCAATCCATGTGACATCTGTCACAGTGAATTAAAAGTAACAGTGATTTTTAACGTCGAAACGGTAGTGTCAGTATCTTCCAACAAATGGCAACTTGTACGAAATCTCGGGTACAGTGAAATGTAACGACCCTCAGTCACGTTTTATATGCACGCCAGAACACAATCTTCTGGGTTGTCTGCTGTCCCAGAGGTGTGTGGAAGTTCTTGCAATTGATTGCATCTCCTTCCAGATCTTCTAATGATGTCTTCGCTGTGGCTGTGGCATTGTTGGATGTGTCACTTCCTGGTAGGCTGCACAGTTTGCTATGACCTGAGTCATTGGCAGGTGCAGTTGCTGCAGTAGCGTCATCATGGAGTCTAGCTGGCATCTACTGTCGGTGTTCAGTGTGGCACGTTGGTGGTGCTGCTGCCGCAGAATGGGCTGTTGCAGCAAAGGTCTAGGTTGGTGCCGGAGTTGAGGATCGATGATCGGCTTGCGTTGAGTGGTTGTCGACTTGTCGACGCGTAGGTTTCTCTTCATTGGGCGCCCTCTGTAGCAGGCTGGGTGGTTGTCACTACAGTTGCAGCATGTAGGATTTCCATCTCTTGAAATGTTGCAATTTGCAACATTGTGAGTCCCCGCGCATCTCACGCAACGCTCCTGTCCAGTGCAGTCACGGGCAAAATCGTAGGCTGAAGATATTTTGTTTTTATTTATGAAAGGAAAATAAAAACATGTTGCACCGCAAGAAGTATTAATTATTTATTGGTTAACGCAAATTAAAAAGCTCACACTCAGTCGACTGAACGAACCTAAACTATGGTCGCTGCTCTAAACGTGATTTTTCACTGTTCTGTTTCACTGTGACAGTGATTTCCTACGCGTTGCCACCTGGAGGCAGGTACCAGCACTATTCCCCAGACGTAACAGTCACAGTTTAGCCTCATTTACGTTTTATATGCATGCCATGATAATATGGGCAATTTAGATATACGATACTGTGAGAACTACTTGTTTTCACTTGGTGGTTTTAGACACAGCAAGTTGTGGTTCGGATTCCATGTTAAAATGTAGGTCCCAGAAAAAAAGGAAATATTTGTTCATTCCTGACACAATGGCCTTGTGGATGATCCAACCAACCTTCAGGTCTGCTCTAAGTTTTTATTATAATTAAATTATATTTTCCTTAATAAATTCCAACTCTCAAAAGAAAAAAAGGAATTTTATTATATTTATTCAAACAGTTTCTGAATGAATATTATTTGTAAAGAGCTATAATCGGTATATCCTCCTCCAGATTAAATATTGCAGTTTTTGGTGTAATATAACTTTTTCATTTAAGTTCATTAAATTTCAGTTGCTATAATTATAAGAAAGTGTGGTGAAACACAAATGGGGAGGTGCTGAGTAAAAGATGTGATTCAATGTCATTTTGACCATGGAGGAAAGAAATATATGGAGGAGAAGTGACGTTAAATCTGTGAACCCGGCTCTAAACTCTCGCGCATGCGCAGTGGCGGCAGCGGCGATATTGCTATCCCAAACAAATGCGAAGTTCACATTGTGTTAGATGCTGTGATTATTTCATTTTGTAATGTGTATAAGTGTTTTATAATGCCGTCTTGTGTTGCATACGGTTGCAAAAATAGGCAAGAGAGGAAAGAACCTGGAATATCATTTCATAAGTAAGTTGAATTCTAATTATCGTTGTTGAAGTGGGCAGTAGGAATGGCAAACTTTGATGCCTGTCTATAAATATTTATTCATAGCACTCAATAGGATGACTTTGTTCTCAAATTTTTTTGATGCAGTGTAGAAAATCAGCATATCTTGCTATTTTGCACATAATAGACTAACATTACTTTTTAACGAGTGTTGAAAATGAGATTTAAAGGGGTGTGTTTTGCATCACGATTCAGTGAATTTAGTATTGCGCTTTCTTTTGTCACGTTGCAGTTTATACTGAGAGTGTATGATGAAATTAAATTTGTTAAATTATGCTATGCAATCTAAGAATCTTGATGAAGCATACGGTGTTGTTGCCGCAAATGCAGTTTGCGATTCAAATACGCGTGTGTGGGTATGACTACATAGTTTGATTCTGTAGCGGCAATTTAATGAAGATTGTGGTTAGGTCTAAATGCAGTCTGTTCCAAAATGGTTTTGTTGTTCCATAAGGGACATGAATTTATCTATTACTGTTAGTAATTTCATGAGAACCAAGTTAGTTACAAAACGTGTATCGCGATGGAAACTACTTCCAGCTATTCCCAATTAAGCTTACGAAGTATGGTAACAAGATAATTATTTTTATTCTGGTCTAGGCCGCATTTCAACCTAACCACAAGTGGTTGTAAAAAAACTGAAATATCCATTCTGCATGTCCACCATGTAATTCATTGTGACTTTGGCAGAATTAATTTTTGATCCAGGCCGCATATCAACTCAATCCCAGTATATCCCTAAAACTAAGCAAGATATCGAAAAAAATTTTTGTTTATTTTCGATCTGTCTCGTCGTGTTACACAAGAATCGATAGTTAAATTTGACTTTTGCGAAATGTTTCTTCTGCATTTCAACTCAAGACACCTCACTTTTGATATAGTATATCTCGAGAACTAGGAGAGATATCGAAAAATTTTTATTCTTTATTTTTTATTTGTCTCGTCTTTTTAAATAAGAATCCATCATCAAATTTGACTTTGACCAATTTTTTCTTCTGAATTTGAACCAAAAACATTTCACGTTTGAGACAGAATATCAAAAAAATAATATTCTTCATTTCTAATTTGTCTCATCGAGTTACATAATAATCTATCACCAGATTGCGGCGTTACGTTTATCCTAGAGTCCCCTTGAGGTTTTTGTACATATACCCCGTATCTGTATGGGAACAGCCTAGCCCCCCACTCCTCCTCCGCCCGGCGTCACTTCAATGCGTGGTGAAGGTCTCTTGCATCGTCTCCATATATTTCATTCCTCCATGATTTTGACTGGATGATGTATCTACAACCATATCAGTAGCTACCTAATGATGTACTGGTTATCTGACTGGACCTTATAATCAAGTAGTTATGCTAGATCCATACTACTATGAAATCCACTGAAAACGTGAATTAGAAAAATACAAAGAATTCTTATTATATTCAGAATTCATCCTGTCAAACTGCAATCCCTATTGTAGAAGGAAATTCCTCATACATATGTGATGATAGGACACTTGTATTATGATTCATTTCAATTCTAAAAATTAGGCATTGTAAAGAAAAAAGTTCCAGCTACTTTAATAAGACGGTGGTGCAATCATTTAACATCATGTTTGCTCTATAACGCTGTAGAAGAAATTAAGGAAAAAATAGCACCATTTCGTAAATTAGTATTGATGAAATTTCCTTTTAGTCCAATAAACTTGTATTTAATGAAAACAAGCTGTGATTTTAATCATTTTTTATCTAAGTATTTAGTTATATTTGTTTCACAGTACAGCTTCTATACTCGGTAGCGAATATAAGCAAAGGGTTCAATCTTAGCAAATTCACAGCAGCAGGTTTGTTGATGTGCAAAAGGCCTATGACAAGGTATGGCACCATAATCTCATATATAAGCTAATTACCCAAACTACAGTTGATAGAGCAATCATTCACTTGATAAATAGCTTTTTGAAAAAAAGGACTTTCTACGTAGAAATGCAAGGTGTGCGATCTTCAATACATCAGTTTAGGACAGGACTCCCACAGGGATCAGTATTAGCACCCACACTTTTTAATATATACGTGAACGATATTCCGACCATTAAAAATGTTCATGTCTACCAATTCGCTGATGACACGACGATTTATACCACAGGAACAAAACATATGCAGAACATCGCCAGAAAATAAAATGAACTACAAAAAATAGAGCAATGGAGTAAACGAAATAAACTAACGACAAACTCCGAAAATCCGCAGCAATATATCTTACACATAAAAGACCGGAACTAAACCGTCACCTGATTATATTCGGAAAGCAGATACCGTGGAAGAACCATCACAGGTACTTAGGAGTTACTATCGACATAACTCTCACATTTCGTCAACATATAGCAGAAAAACGGCTAAACGTCCTAGGTATTACCAAAATTTATTTCCTATACTGATTAATCATTCAATGAATCTAAAAACAAAACTCCATCTCTACAAATCATCAATATTACCAGCAATAACATATGGCTGTCAAATTTGGGGAACAACGTGCAAAACAAACCTATCGCATTTGAAAATACAAAAAAGGTGCCTCCGCCTAATCCTAAATGCTGACAGAAGAACTAGAATTACTGAAATGTACGAATTGTCTCAAATGGAAACAATAGACCGAGTCGTATAAACACTAACCGAATCCTTCCATCAAAGACTCGATACATTACGCCAAACAGAAGATAGACTGCAAAACATTTGAATAACAATCCCTAAACGATGGTACAGGTACAAAGTGCCACTATCAATTATTCGCCCACCAATTTGAAATTACCAACCACATCAAAGGGGTTTTTACAAAGTCCTCTCAGGAGACCGAAATTTCCTCCTTAAAGTGAAAAATTGAGAAAACAACATGGAACTACTAAAGCCCTAGCCAGGACGCCAAGAGTGTTGGTGCCAGGAACACAAGAACATAAAAAAATTCCTCGGCATTGAATATTGATTACAATTTGTTTCTTTGATGAGGTTTACACATCTCAGCCTTCAACTTTTGAGAGTGATGAGTCATTTTCCCTATCCTATGTTACATATATTACCTAATATCCGTTTCCTTTTACCTTAATTTGATTACTATGTATTGTATTGTGATACGAATGCCACTGTTATTTTCACTGGGTTAATTAAACATAACAAGGTGCATAACATCAAGAAGTTCATAATAACATGTTTTTTGTGATCGGAGAAGATATCAAACGGAGCATACACTCTTTAAAAAACGTCTTCATAATTTTCCACTTTTTGTAACAGTGACAAAACATAAAAAATTTCAAGTTGGTAACACGATAACATCGTAAGGTAGGCAACGACAATATCATTTAGCTCTGAAGTCAACGGTTACTTCGCAGCATCTGACTCTACGATTTGCGGAGCATATTATTTTTTGCTTATTGATACATGCCTCGTCTACTAGGGCTATTGATATTTTTTTTAAATATCAGATTTTTGATAAATCGATATTTTTAAAATTATTAATATCTGATTCGATATATCGAACAAAAATATGGATATGTCGACCCTATTTGTTATAAAACAATGTTACAAAAGCAAATTGTTTAAAAATAGTGGCACGACTTGTGGCTATTAACTAATAAAAAGTTGTGAGATATTCTCTCGACTTAAGTCTTCAATTTCTGAAACAGAATGGTTTTTCACGGCATTTTATTATGAAAAGAAATTTGTGACATAACTATCACACATTTTTACTGATAGTAAGAAAGTCAAATTTAGTGTATTTCTCAATATTTCTGATCTTTGTGTAAAATAGAAATTTAAGGCAATTAGCATCATCAAGCGGAAAGCAATTAACACACAAATTTCCTCCAAGACGTTTCACCTTTTGGATTGCAATTGGATAAATACAGGTACTTTTCTTATGATTTGGGAGTAAAATCATAGAGTGTGGGGCATTTAATATGTTTTCTGGAAATATTTCGGAAAGAAAGCATTTTAACAAACAATAACCTATATAAAAAATAATCGTACAGTAGGGGGCTACAATTATGTGATATTGGTTTTTTTCACATGTGGCGCTGTTGTCGTTACAACAAGGTCAACTTAATTCTTTTAAATGGGAACCCCTATTTTTTTTGAAGATTCCGATTCCTCATGAAAAAATAAAACTAGTTTGCTTAACTCACTTTTCTGTTAGCCTCACAGATGGCGCTGTAATCGCGAAAAATGAATATTCGCGTTTTTTGTGTATAACTTTAATTATTGTTTACATAATTACATGTAATTTTCATTCTGTAAACATGGAAGGTAATTTTAAAGGATAATGACGAAATTGATTTTTTAAATGCTTTTTCTTACTTATTTGCAGCCATGTCTACAGCAGGTGCTCAAAAAGGTGACCATTTACTTCCAGACATTTTCTGACACACTTCGAGCTGTTCAGGCATCATTTCTGAATTTTATTTGATTATCTAGGATTTAAATTTTTGTATTGTTTCTTAAAATTTTATGTGTGATTAAATTTATTGTATATGCAGCACAGGTTATTGTTTTCTTTTCCGCCAATAATATGAAGCCTTCTACGAGAAAAACGTAAAATGATAAATTATTTTAAAAAATGTGGACTCCGATTTCAATATCGAAATATCTTTATATCGTTATATCGTCCCAAAAAAACCTCTCATTAATATCGATATTTTCAAAAAATAATATCGATATTTCGATATATCGATAGTTTATCAACCCCGCTATCGTCGTCGCGGCAGTCACTAGAGGCGGGCAAGTTATGTTGGCAAGAAACAGGAATTCATTCTGCCATCTTGTTTTGAAGGAGTTTTCCTGGCATCTGTCTGGACTTATTTCGGGAAACCATGGAAAAACAAAAATTTTGATGACAGGAGGTGAATTTGAACACACGTCCTCCCGAATAGAAAGCCCAAGCGTTCCCGCTCACCCAACACAGTAGGTTTCATCCTCGTGGTAAAGTAAACGCTTTCAGGGAACTCTTATATTTTAAGCTGAAAACTGATTTTAGTTAGGAGTATATGATCATCCCGCACCGCAAACCGGCAGAAATTCCACCCGAATCCTTTGCTTTAATATCACTTCCCGTCAGATTCCGTTGAACATTTTTATAAAGGTTTCGAAAAAGTGTATAATCGATTAGCTAGACAATGTGTTTCCTTGCGCTGGCAATTTGTCTGACTTCGGAAAATTAATAAATTCTACCATTTAATTGCTGGTATCATTGTTACGATCCACAGTGTTTATCGAGTTATACTCCACAATATTTCCACTGATTTTGTACAAAATGATCTTATGCGTGGCAGCTGCTTCAGTTGTAAAATGGATTGTTTGCAGGCTTATATGCTCTCTTTATGTGTTATTTTTGATATTCCTCCGATCAGCAGAGTGGAAATCCTGTCTTCAACCTAAGTTTGACATATTGCAACCACAGTGAACATTTCGCAATTAAAAAAAAAAATCAATGTATATTGTCACGCATGAAGGATTTATGTTCAAGTATAATCTATCTATGTTCAACAAAACAATACTTGCATTTTTATTATTATTATTTTTGAACATTTAGGCCTCACGTGTGATGTCCTGGCTAGTGTATTTTCTCTTCTTGTTGAACTTTAAACTAACAGACAAGGCTTAGGTCGAATTCAAAGTGGTGGTACCGTTTTAAAGTTGAGTCATGTGGGGGATCACATTCTGATTATGAATTTTATCAATACTAGTTCACGGCATTTCTTCTCGTGCGAAGAATTTTCAAATTACAGCTGGAGTCAAACGATGTTAAGGTGATGGTAATCCAATTGCTTTCAAACTGGTTCTTGTAATTACAGGGTGGCACAATATCGCAATTTTATTCGCACTGGGAATTCCCAGGTTGCAACGTTGACATTAATTATATGCTAGACGTAATTTATGTCTACTAACAGGCAATAAAGTTTTGGACGCATTTTTCTTCGTTCTTCACCTTCCTGACAATCATATCAAACTGAAACATGCACGCTGATCTCGCATTATCATGGTCGCCGGTTCGAGTTCGGCCTAGGGCATGGGTGTTTTAATTAAGTTTAGTGTTCATCTTGTGTTGTTCTCACAATAGTGTCCCAAATTACACAGCCCGATGCTGTAGTTAGTACAAAATAAATTGGAGTCGCAGAAACCAATAAGAAAAAAAATAAAAAAAAATCGTTTCACACATGAGACCTTGTTTGTAGGTAAGTAATCATAAGTAAAAATAAATTATCAAAGTAAATGCTGAATAGTTTACCAAAAACAAAGAATTTAATATTCGTAAAGGACAAAAGTAGATACAAAGGAAATAAGACTCAAAGAATTTAAGATAACAATTAATAAAAATAGGATAAGTCTATGTGTAGAAAAATTGTTACTGGAGATTAAGTACATAGTAATTAAATTAAAACAAAATTAAATCCGTCCATTAGTTTTTCATGAATTACGGTCAATGGAACAAACAGACATATACACCCTTATTTTCTGTATTTATTAATTACCGGTCATCGCATCAAGAACAAACATACCTCATATTACTGTAATGAAAATCATTACAATCATTTTTGCGTAAGTCGTCGAAATGGAAAGAGTGGATTTAGTACTCTAACCCCTACGCTACAGAACCCGGTTTAAATGTTAATTTCTTCTCGCAGTTGTAGTCTGAAAAGCTATTGATATAAAACTGTCAAAAGTTTTTATAAGACACACCGAGATGGGAGGAGGCCAATATTGGCCTCCTACCTATCATTCGGGAGGACCGGGGTTAAACTCGGTTCGGCCATCCTGTCTGAGGTTTTCCGTGGTTTCCCTCAGACACTTAGGCGAATGCTGGGATGGTTCCCTACAAGGCCACGGCCGACCTTCCATTCCCCTTCCCTCCCCGTAGTAGTAGATTGGCTGAAAAGAGTACCCTATGACTCTCCAGCAGCCCGCCTCCCAGCCTTCTGCTGGGAGGAATGAAATCAGTAAAAAAAAAAAAAAAAAAAAAAATTTATAAGACAATGTAATACCATTAATATTAGAATATCCTCAGAAAATTTATTGAATAAGGTTAAAAATTGCTAAATGCATTCATGCTGTACGAGTAACTTTAAACCTGAGGATCTTGATTAGTTGTGGACCACGAAGAGAAGCATTATGAAGTTCACAATCACAAAAATCTAATTGAATTAAACATTTCATAAAGGCAAAGGTCATGGGGTTTCTGCAGTTAGTTAACGCTTTCTCTTGGATTCGCGCAGGTAGAGGCACATTCACAACCGTTATCTCTAGAAGAATGTTGCGGGTCAGCGCCACGCTACAGCCATTCCTTACCATCCTGCGGAGTTTGCTCCACTGTGCCCATTGGATGGTAGACTAACTGGGCCTGGAGAGCCGTTCTGGACGTCCAGGTTCAATGAAAAATCCTAGTATTTTTTAGGGATCGAACCCCGATGGTCCGGTCCGTCGACAGACGCTCTACGGCATGGGCGAAACGAGATATAACAAAAAATAATTACTGAAAATTGTTCACATAAATTGGCTACCGTAATCGTATATGGCCGGAAGCAAGTATTATCTATACTAATATTATAAATGTGAAAGTAACCCTGTCTTTCTGTCTGTCTGTTTGTTACGTTTCTTGGGCTGAACGGCTAATCTGATCGTGATGATATTTGACAAGTAGATGCGATTTGGCATTAGGATGGACATAGGATACTTTTCTGTATAAATAGTACATATTGTCATGTAATTTCGAAAAATTACCGAAACAAACATAGACCGACGTTAAAGATGTGTAAGACTCTAAAGTACCTTACAGTATCGCAGACTGATAAGTCAGTGGTTAAAGCGCTGGCTTACCAATGCTTAGACCGTAGTTCCCGGTTCAAATCCCAATGGGGGCAAATTTTTCTAAGAATTGTTTTTGATCGTATGAGTCATGCCTAAACGGTCAGTTTTTCAGATTCCATATCAAACTGTGGATCTCACAAATTTAGGGGTGAAATGATTGGCATATCGTACGCGGTCTAACAATGCTGTAGATGTACACTTTTTTACACTATTGATCACTCAGCCGTTGTTTCTCTTGCAATCAGTGTGTGTGTGTTTGATCTGCACTAACAATATTAAGTCTTTGACTTTTTTAAGGTTTGTCGTCTAAATGACTATATGGATATTGATGGAATTCAACATGGAAATACTTCATATCTGTCGGAATGACACACGACATGAATAACAGTTTTAGTCACGATGTTTTGGGAACTTATCGAATGGTGACAGACGGAAGGATGCGTGTGTTAATCTGTAATTTTACGTCCGTTTCTCAAGCTGTGCTTCTCGCGCAATCTGTTAATCTATGATTTGTTAGTAAATTTCGTTTAGAGATAAAACGTGTTTTAGTATAGATGTCGATTTACTCTGCACTGAACCATTACTTTGTTTCTGCCTAAATGTTTCTGGCACCAGTTTATTTTGTCGTCTTTTTTGACATGCCTTGCGGTTCGACGATAGAATGATATAATGATGGCTTTCCTGTCATGTTATGACGACTTGGTGTTATTTGTGACTAATCATAAGTTACTAACTGCTTTCTTTATTCAATTCTGGCAATGAAATTCTAAGTCCTCGCGGGTATCGGCTAGTTAGCTATAAAAGTGGTCTGGCCGCTCATTGGTTAAGGCATCTGACATGAGATCGAAAGGTCCCCATTTCGAATACCTGTCGCTGCGGAGATTTTCAAATGTTCTTAACTCGACCTTCATCTCTGGCACAGCTTGCTGTGTAATGTGAAGTATGCCAGAACGCTTCCGTGGTTCGTATTCCACGTAACTGTAGATCCCCTGTGCCAGGTTGGATTGCCCTGTTGTGTTAAGGTGGCTACGACAGGGGCGGAATGCGAAGCCAATAGAAACCCTGTCACTAGGTCATTACGACCACACAAAATTATTGTGTGTACTAATGTAAGCCCGTGACAGTTTTTGCGTATCGTCACGGGTCTAGAATAGTTCCAGTTTTTAGGGTCAAAGAATATGACGGGTTGATCAGATCTGACCAAATACGAACTTTACCAGTGTTTCCCTAAGGGTGAACAACATTTTTTGAGTATGAAGAACTCAGAAGTATTAATAGATGTATTAAATACGGTCATGGACGATTGTGCAATCGTATAATTGTTTGGAAGGTCGTACACTCCAACTTCTTGAAATACAGAACAAACTTGATATTCCCCGTCACTAATCTCCTCGATGTTCCACGGCGTAAAACTCGAATAAATAAAAGGGTAAAAGTTCGCTCAACAAAAGTTGAAGAATTCCTGTTTACTTGGATAGCATCATGTTGTTGTTTGTATATATATATATATATATATAACGGCTGTGTAAACATTTATAATGTAATTTTTGGTCACAGTGTCTGTAACGACCAGAGAACTTAGTACAGATACATTGAATACAGGAATACATTGAGAATCTGCATGATGGAGAAACAAAATTATAACCGATAGGCGAATCAGGAATGATGTTAAAAGCAGATTAGCAATAGAAAAAAGAGCCCTCACGAATAAGATAAATCTTCTAGATTCAAACATTGATGTAGGAATTAGAAAGAACTTTTTAAAACTCTACGTGTGGAGCACAGCACTTTATGGTAGCGAAACATGGAATTTAGGAATACCAGTAAGAAAGAAAATTGAAGCATTTGAAATGTGGTGCTACAGAAGAATTCTGAAAATTAAGTGGACAGACAAAGTACGAATTGAACGAGTTTTGGAAATGATGGGTGAGGAAAGAAGTTTGTGGAAGAAGCTTACAGAAAGAAGAGACAGGCTGGTAGGTCACATTTTGAGACATAGTGGATTGGTTAATTTGTTAGTGGAGGGAATAGTTGAAGGTAAGAACTGTAGAGGAAGACAGAGGTTAGAATATATGAAGCAGATAATTGAGGACGTGAGTTGTAAGTGAAATTTAGAGATGAGCTAACCTCTTGTTAGCTCAAGATAGGAAGAAATGGAGGATCGCATCAAACCAGTTGAAATACTGATGACAGAAAAAATGGCGAAAACAAGGAAATTTAGTAAAAATCCCCGTTGAAAATGGTTTTAATAGAAAAAATAATAAAGACTGACTTAAATTATTTAAGCACTTGTCTGCAATATTCTGATTAAATTTTGACAAAATTTATTTTTCAATATTGAAAGAGGGTAATTTTTATTTTGGTATATTTTCACTCGATTATTTGAGGGAAGGAGCTAGGATAGAACAAACGCCCTTGATCTGTTGTTGAATTGACTTAGTGCATAAGAGTTACCACAAACTCCGATTAGTAAATCGAAAAACTAGTAATTTTAATTCATTTAGTTAACAACATTTGAAATCTAAAATTCACTCCTTTCACTGGAAACTTACTTTTGTTGAAAGCGTATTTATTTACATGATTTTGAATTTTATCTTTCATTACATTTTCTAACAAATCTGACATAAAGAATTTCTTGTTTTCGTAATTTGCTGTTTATGTCTGACACACACGCCATCTAAAGAATATTTCTGTGTAATTTGCTACGTTTATAATGTTATTTCTAAATTTTGTGGTATGAGAGATGCGAAAATTATGTATTGAAATGTTGATGTCATTTATTAATCGAAATTCTAATAAGTACAGTGTATTTCATGCTGACTAATTAGTTTCGAATTTGATGCTACACAAATAAAAAAGACAGCGAGAATTCCGTCTTAAAATCATTCATCGCACTCATCTACCTCACAAACTACGCTAAATGAGGAACAGTAAAAAGAGCATCAATTTCAATCTTTGAATTATTTTTGAGGAAAATTCCAGACAATTTTTCAGTTGACAGCACAAGATGACCATTACAAGAAATACATATTGACTACGCAAATGAAAAGAGATCCGCATTTGTTTACGACATTTCACTGTATTTTCTCCTGAACCATTCCAGTTTTCGGGTTGCATATGGCTCACAGATATACCTTGCGCATTCGGGAGGACGCGGGTTCGAATCCCCGTCCGGGCATCCAGATTTGGGTTTTCCATGGTTTCTCCAAATCACTCCAGGCGAAATCTGGGATTCTTCCTTCAAAAAGGCCATGGCCGAATTCCTTCCCGTTCCTTGCCCCTGTCCCTTCCCACCTCTAATGACCTCGCTGTCGACGAGGCGTAAAGCCCGAGGAAATATATATATACCTTGCGTTGCCTGGAGGCTGGATATGAAAGTCACTCAGTCGGAAACGGGAAACAGGTTTCCATCGATTTCCTCCTCCGCTTATTGAGCGTGAATGTGATTAACAGAACCGGACGCAGTGTGCCCGCACATACGACATTGTGTCTTGGCTAATTTTTAAACCAAATGTATGCAGTATTTTCCACTTATTTTCAAGCAAAAGTTTCATTGAGGTCGGATAAAAACTGTATATTTGTGTGTCGCCACGCCAACTTTTAGACAACCATTAAATTTAAAGTTCGAATTTCTCGGCAACTACGTGTCCGATTGGAACCGTTCCAATACAAATCGGAAGGAAATTGTATGGACTTTCAGATTATCACCATCTACTTTGACGATTTCGCTACCGTTTTCGAGATATTGCGAATAAAAAAAAGCTACATAGTTGAACGTGTAAATTTTGCTTGAAAAGGGGTCGGGGAAGGGGTTCGAATTTTAAAAAGCCGAATGTAGACAGCATCTTTTTTCTTTGTTTTAAAATAACCATGTGCAAAGGTTCATCAATATCCGATAAAAACTACAGTTTTGTATAAAGATCAAACGAATATATATATACACACATCCCTTTACACCTACATGATAAATGTGAAAGCATCTCTGTCTCTTTGTTATATTTTCACAACTAAACGGTAAAAACCGATCATTATGAAATTTGTCTACGAAATACTATGTATCGTTAGGAAAGACACAGGGACACAGGTTACCTTTTTTTGGGAATAAGTAACTTTTTTTCATGAAATTTCGAAAACTACTCAAACGGTGACAGACGGATTGTGTGTGTAATTCTGTGTAACGTTCAATCGGACACACATGCTTTGTTACTGTCTCAGTCAGTTTGTGAATGAAGCGTAGGCACAAACACTAAAAGTAGTAGCCCTGAGTAAACTCAGAAAAGACTTGTTTTTCTCGTGGGCAGTTACATGCAGATAGCTCACGGGTCTCCAACTAACTGCCAAAGGCTATATATCTTGGCAAAGTACAGCAAAAACAAAAAACGTAGTGTACAAGACATCGACATAATATGTCCAACTAACTGCCAAAGGCTATATATCTTAACAAAGTACAGAAAAAAATAAAAACGTAGTGTACAAAACATCGACATAGTATGTCCCAAGAAAGTGACATATTTTAAAATGCTTTTATTAACTCGTTTTGGGCTTTGTCTGTCCGGGCGGAATTCTGTAATTGATTTTAAACTAACCTCTCGTTGAGCTAGAGACTTGAAATTTTGACCATAGCTCAGAACTGGATGACAGTGCATGAAAATGTGAAAAATTCGGAAACTGAAAGTACTTTTTCTATGGACCGATTTGGCTATCTTTTTAAGAAATGTTCGTAATAGTCCGAATAAGGTTTTTAATTAATGAAAAATTGGAAAAGTTTCCCAGAAAATTGGAAAATTCGGAGAAAACTGAAACTCTTTTTTATGTGTCGCAATTTGGCTAATTTTTTTAAATGTTCATAATGGTCCGAATAAGGTTCTTAAAGAAAGAAAAATTGGAAAAGTTGTCTGGAAAATTCGGGAAAAACTGAAATTACTTTTTTTTATGGACCAATTTACCTATTTTTGAAATAGTCTGAATAAGGTTTTCAGAGTAAGAAAAATGGAAAGGTTTCCCGGAAAATAGGAAAATTCTGTATCAACTGAAAGCACATTTTCTAACAACCAATAAGGCTATTATTTTTTAAAATGTTTGCAGTAGTCTGAATAACGTTTTTAGGGAAAGAAAAATTGGAAATGCTGCCTTAAGAATTTTGGCAGAACTAAAAGTGTTTTTTCCATTGGATTTTTGTTCGAATTCAAGACTATAACTCAAACGATGGATATGCATAATTCTTTTTTTGTTTTGTTCTTTATTCCCCGGGATGGCAATACCTCAATTAAATGTTTTCTATTTTTTTTAACTGGAATTTGAAGCATGTCTTTGTGATTATGTCATCAAAGTATTTAAAATCAATTACAATGTTTTACTCATATATCCCTAAAAAGCAGAAAATAATAATAAAATAAAAAGCTTTATAACGAACTAAAAAGTATAAAATAATTTTTCTAATCCTTATGAAAGATAAAACCGCATACAGATTTCTAACTTCTTCTAAATTGTCATGAAAATTTATACTTGGAAATTTTTGATAGCTATTAAAATACTTGTAAGATTGTTGAGGAAAAACATTGGGCACATGGAATTCTTAACTATAAGAAGTATAGAGAGTAGGTATAGTGAAAGAACTAACTTCTCAGTTCACATTATTTGCGGTGCAATAAAATTGTTAGTAGAGCTACTAATGCATCAATTATCTGTTGCATGCGCCCAATGGTTTTCGTTACCAATCTTAAAAGTATTTTAATAACTATAAAACATTGCCAAGTATAAATTTTCATGACAATTTTGAAGAAGTTAGAAATCTGTATGTGGTTTTATCCTTCATAAGTATCAGTGAAATTATTTCATACTTTTTAGTTCGTTATAAAAACATGGTGTATTAAAAACTTTTTTATTTTATTATTATTTAAACTTAAATCTGCCGGAGGAAATATAGAAGGTAGTCCTCCTCTTAGTTTTTTGCTCTTCATGAGACAGGTTCAATGGTATGGTTATGGCTACCCCGTCACTTTACTCCGACTCTGATTTGTTTTGGGACTTACAGTTTTCTAAATCCAATTCTAACAATAAAATTCGAAGTCCAAGCGTGTGAACTAGTGGGTAACAGCTTTTTTTATATGCAGACAAAGATGACTTAAAACTCATTTCACTATATTTTCTACAGAACTATTCCAGTTTTCAGGTTCCATAGAATGATATGACTTTTATCGGAGCATTAGTATAGTTATTACAAGTATCCCCAAGACAAGCAGTGACATATATGAGAAATCAGTTTTTTAAGGCGTATAAATGAAACAAAATCTTCACGGGTTATCAGCCGGATAATTTCTTTATTAAACATAATTTCTTTAATACACAAAGTTTCGGCAGTAACCTTCGCTGCCTTCGTCAGGTAAGCTATCATAACGAAGCTAAAATGCGGGCACTCACATTTTAACTTCATTATGACAGCTTACATGACGAAGGATGCGGAGGTTACTGCCGAAACGTTGTGTATTAAAGAAATTATGTTTAATATAGCTATTATCCGGCAGACAACCCGTGAAGTTTTTGTTTCAAGTAGTGACATATTCATCAGGAAATGTTATCTTACGCTGAAGCTGTAATGGAACAGAGGGCCGATGCGTCGGTCGTCCAGCTGTTTGGCCGTCATATCTGCTGTGACTGTACCGAAGACCCTACACCTGCTCGCTATGATGTAACGTGGCAACGCCGCAACAGCCTCGCCCACAGCGGGGGCGACCCATCTCCCCGTGCCCTTCAAACCATACCCAAAAAAGAAGCAGACACACACACCCTCCACTACCTGCGAGATGGCCCGGCCAGCCCGGAGCCCGGCTCATTAATTGGACAGACTCAACCTGCCGCAACCTGTCCTGGCTCCGCTGACTCCGTCGCCCACACTCACGAAGAAACCACCAGCAGACTGTCAATACAGTACATTCTTATGTGTAACACACACGCCAGTCTCAGTGAGCAGGAAGTCAGAGAGAATACTCACTCCAAACCGAATTGCGTGTGGCAGCCGAGAAGAACAACTGACACCTGCTGGGGCAATGGCCTTGAGATCCAAGGGTCGTCTATTAGGCTGCTGTATTGCATTTTCAATTAAGTTTACTAGTTTTCTTTTAATTACTGTGGTATGCCCGGCCACTACAGGATCAAAGACGTGCTAAAACCAGTATAATGCTCGGAAGCTGGATGCCGGGAAAGACTGGATCCACTCAGTTTTCCCCTCGGGAGGCGAAGTGGATAGGACGTAGTTCTAACCACATCTTCAGTTTTCTTCTCTTCGATTTTGACCAACTAAGGACTGCAGAAAGTAATCCTGTGCATTCGTTTCAATGATTCTTTTCCTAACTTCCAGTAGTTCGTTATCTTTTCATTTTTCTGTTTCCTCCTTTCTTTGGTCCACGTGTTAACACCCTTCCTCTTCTCCTCCTTCGGGAAACCCCCTAAATTTTGTATCAGTCTTCTGAAAGTTGCTCTGTCGTATGTTATTTCGATTTCTAATCTTTATTTTCTTATTCCTTGTATCCACTGGTTTCCATTCTTTCTCTTGTAGGCGTTGTTGAGAATTCTGTGAGTAAGTCTGTTGTTTTCCATTCTGATTATGTGGCCAAAAAAAAATACTGATTCTCCTCTTTCTGATAGTATCTGACATCTCCAGCCTATTGATGAGGTTTCAAAAGGAAGTATGTGAGACTATCTCACTCAGCTCCAGTCTAAGGAGCTCATTGTCGTATGTAGAGAAGCGATCTTCACTTTTGTTTCGGTATTCAGTGACGTCATCAGATAATGTTATTTTCGATTAAACATACTGCCATTAATGCAGAAATGCATATAGACAGACGAATTTTGACTGTATTGAATCCCATTTTATCTTTTTTTTTTTTTTTTTAAAAAAAAAAAATCAGTGCTGGAAGTCTGTATGAAGGGTGTTAAAAATGTATCGAATATTTTAGTAGGTGACAGTCTGCATAAAAACAAGACAAAAATGTTTAAAAATTGGGCTACAAACACATACCTCCGCATGCATTGTGAAGCCCGTTTATGACAATGCATGCATGTGCCTTCAGTTTAAGGAATCACGCAATTTTTGAAATTGCCCTAGTTGGTACTTCACGTCCGTACAGAGCTAAGCAGTACAATTTCAAAGATTGCTATTAACTCTGAAAGTGATGCAGAATTTTACCTCGTAAACTCATATATATTATGTTCTCAAGAAATCAATGCGAACATAGAAGGACTTGAAATATCGATAGTAGTAGTGCCGAGTATCATTGGAGAGGAACATGTTACCTTTGGTTTCATCTTATCCACGAGGAGGAAAGTTATAAATAGAGAAAGTTAATAGGCCTTCAATGCCTGGTGGTTAGTTAGAACCATAAAAATTGGTCATACTGGAGTGATCAATAATTACGTCGGTAGAAACTCATCCTTGAAGGCTCGACAGGTTATACAGGATGTTACCTATATATATTTCATATTCTCACATCCGTAAAACGAAGTACCACGGCAGAACCTGACAGGATATAAGTTGGTTCTTCCATGTTTCTTGTTTCAATCATTTTTAGTGTTTTGAGGCATTTTAATGTTTTCTCATACTATAAGTTGTCCAACTTGCACTTAAGACTTCTTCTTCCTTGTGAAGCCAAAAAAAAAAATTATAATGTTCTATCAATTTGGCCATTGTAAATGCATTTATTCTTCGCGTGTCTTTCTCATTTTTATGTAGAATCACTTTGTATGCCATTTCTCATATTTCGCGAGTATCGCTTTATATTTTGTTGGAATCTCTTCACTATCTATTTCATCGTACGTGGAGGGCTACATTTTTTCTTTTTTACAGCTTCCACTGATGTTTTCAGTTCTGGTATCCAAATTCTTATTCATTCATTTATTCCTTCTAGTTTATTCCATAATACACATCCTTCAAGTAAAATCTAGAAAAGTACTTTACTAGAGGAGAATGATAAATTATTAACAACTAGCAAATTAGGAGGGCATATAGGAAAAGAACAGAAACATTTAAATGACAGAATACATAAAACTTATAATACATAGTATAGTATTTCAAGTTTTCTTCACTGAAAGAATATTATTAAGACACAGTTATATTTTTATAGCAAGGCTGCAGAACAACACAGCTAATCTTTTATAAACACATAAGTTGCGTACATTATTAAACTTAACTGTACTTACAGCGGTTGATTACTTCGTCCATTGTAAGAATGGAAAACTCAAATGTTCCTTCGTACGCTCTGATTGGTCGACCAGATGAAACGATTCCAGCAAGAGACTACTCTTAGCATACGTTGTTTCGAAATGCTCAGGGAAAGTCAAGGACAGCATCATAAATAATAAGTTCCTCTGAACCTAAAGACATTTGCTTTCAAATCCTCTCTCTGTAATTGATCTGGCATTGGTGTAAGACCACAAGGGGAAAGTGTCTATCCGATTAAAAATCCTTTTAGAACTGCACTGAATTAAAACACACGAAGAAATGTAAACTCTAACTAAAGCTACTATCCTTGCACTATGTGCGGATAAAACTCTACTTTTTTTATGCAATCCTCCATCCCTTCCTATCTTTTGCCAACTTCTTCATCTCTACATACCCCTTACAACCCACGTCCTCAATTATCTGCTTCATCTATTCTAATCTCTGTCTTCCTCTACAGTTCTTACCTTCCACTGTTCCCTCCACCAATAAATTAACCAATCCAGCATGTCTCAAAATATGACCTACAGCCTGTCTCTTCTATATTAAAATTAAATTAGGTTATTTAAGCATTATATATACACTTATTAAAATGGCATTTCCGGCATCACAAACTTGAAACATAATTTAAACTATTTACCAGAGGTGAACCTGTGTTGTTTTATTTCCTTAATTAACTTTATCACTACTATTTTTCTTATTATTACGATATATGATGTGTTTTATCCTCCAGAACATATACGAAATTCTTGAGAAAGTTTTTCTTCTTCTCCTTTCTCTCTTAAGTCCTTAAAATATTAATTTATTACGTTTTTGTTGTATATAATAAGATAATTTAATTTTGATCTATGTAACTTCCACCAAAAAATAAATTACCATTTTTAAATATATTGGTACCTACACTTAAACCTATTCTGTGTTTTAAGATATAAAACACATAGAAACCTATTTTCATTGTGCATTTTAGCGCACATTATAAAAACTATTCGTATCATATACACAAGTAGGGATAAGCTAAAGGAAATTTGGAGAGTATTTTTTTTTAGTCGAATGTGTTCTATTAATTCTATAAATTCTAACTCTTCATTCAGTGTTGCTGCCTAGGTTATCATAATCTGTTCTTTATTTTTAAAGAAATACTGTTAAACTTTTAATTGGAGGGCAGCTAATCTCTTAATCGAGACCCAGATGTTGGCATTAAAGAGTTTAACACATTTTCCTTGTTGCCGTTTTGTATCCTGCAAATAGAGAGGCTCATGACAAACGATTTTCTCTCAAGAAGTGGAAAATAAGTGTCACAGAACCTCTCCGAACCGTTTAGGTACTCATTTTAGTGTGACGCTCTGGCCTCGTATTCGGGAGGACGTGGGTTGAAATCACCGTTCGGGCGATGTGGTATATTTTACCACACCAATTATTTAATTAATAGTTTTGTAATTATTATTTTTGAAGCTACTGCCAGTGTAATTAGTTTATATAACGTTTATATGATGTATTACTGCTCTCGGTTTCCACAAACTATAATTGGGTATCTTTAGTCAGATCCGTAAGAAGGAGTGATCAGGGCCGGCGTTAGGGGAGGGGGGGGGCGGGAGGTAAGCGAGTCAAATGTACCCGAGCCCGCCGTCTGATGGAGGGCCCCGATCCCAATAGCGCGGACAGAGTAGTTAGTTGAAATCGCGCTGTGTTAGAAGTAGGAGGTATATAGCTGAACGCACCAAGGAGCGGGCGATATTTGTTGCATGCTGCGGCATGAATTGTTAGTTTTTGTGTGTATAACGCGACTAGCGCTGGAACATGAATAACAATTGTGTTGTAAAACGAGTTGTAACAAGTGTTTAATTGGTTAGTTTGATATTAAAGCCAAACATAATGGATTCTAATTAGTGCATTTATCATTGATTAAGAGTAGTTACCTGACTTTGTACCAGAATTGACGGTTAATCAAAGCATAAATCAAAGTAACCTCCATGCTACATGCATGTGTCGGGAGACGGTTTTAAGAAGCGAACCGTCCAAAGACCTGTTGTAAAAAGTCGCCAGTAATTTGGAACCAAAGTTGATTAGTAGATTACATTAGGCCACTTACAGCTTGAAGCAGTTAAATGAAAGGGGGGGGGGGATTATTGCATCCAGATATGGGTTTTAAACGGTTTCCCCAAATCACTCCAGGCGTATGCCGAGATAATTCCGTTAAAAAGCCATGGTAGAATTCCTTCCCATTCCTTGTTACCAGTCCTGTCTTGCCTCTGATGATCTCGATGACGACGACGCGTAAAGGCATAAAAAAATATAGTTTTTTCATCAAATGTTTGTTTTTGAAACTACATTTGAAGGTCACTGATTCTAATATGGTTGATGGAAAAAAACATAGAATAAAAAAAAACAGTTAACAACAAAAATGAACGCCTTTCCACTGCCTCGTGAGGTTTTCTCCCTATCTTTATACACCTATGTACGTACTCTATCAAATATCACTATTTTAAGTTTCTTCGTATACCTCCGACTTCCAGAACATATCAGGTTTGCGCTTTACTACCTTGTTCGGAAGCAGTCTGGTGACTCAGTGGATGAGGCGCCTGACGAGATCGAAAGGTCCCCCGTTAGAATCCCAGTCTCGGCGGGGATTTTCATAGGCACTTAACCAGACCTACACCTCTGGCACAACTTGCTGTGTAATGTGAAGCACACCAGGAAGCTTCCGTGGTTCGGATTCCACGTTAAACTGTAGGCACCCCTGTATCTGGCCGTAATGCTGGGTTATGTTAAGGTGGCTACGATAGGGGCGGAATGCGCAGCCAGTAGAAACCCTGTCACCGGGTCATTACGACCACACGGAATTATTATTATCTTGTTCGGAAAGTTCTCGGCCCAAACCGTAGTTGGTGATGCCGATTTTTATTGAAGTCGTCATCAGTCGGGAAACGTATAGTTGTCTACAGTTAATGATTAGCATCAAGTTTTCTTGAAATTCCATGTTTCGTAGTGTACCGTCAATATTTCTCCCGTGATCGAAACCCAGAACTTTTCAAACAGGTTAGTATTTCTTTCATTTAATTTAAACATCAGTCGTCGTTATTACATTTCGATTATTTAATTTAATTGCGATGGAGAACACATCTCGGTGGAAATTTCCCTACACATTCCTTTTTTGTACTGGCCTAATTTTTTCATCAAAGAATTTTAGTTTTAAAGTTTTCAGCGTTTATTAATTTATTCCAACACCTGACTCCCTAAGAAAGAAAAATTTTCCCACAATCTTATACCTGAAATCAAGTCATGGTCATCTTTTCTGTTCCATCCACTACTCTTAAATCTTCCACCAATATCGTTCCACGCCTCATTACCAAAAACGCGTTGTACACTCTCATCCCTCTCTTCACCTTTCCCCTATTTTCCTATCAATTACATTCCAGCTCCTTTATAATATCAGTAACTGATTGTTTTATGTAGTAATTCCCAGAGACAAATCTAGCAGCCTTCTAATTCCAGCTCCTTTATAATACCAGTGACTGATTGTTTTATGAAGTAATTTCCAGAAACAAATCTACCAGCCCTTCTATTCACTCCCTAGAACTCCTGAACTTGATACCCAAAATGTGGGCCCCAGACTACAACTTTTCCTTCTCGCTGATAAACCAGAAGACCAAGTTTCACATCTAAGTGTTCCTTTCTTATAATTCCATAAATTTCTATATATATGAGGTCAATCTTTGACGCTACACTATTTTTTTTTTTTCTGGAGATATCCGCTGATTGCTATAATAGTGATTTAAAACCGGTTGCCAAAATTCTGGACAATTCTAAATTAATACATTCCCATCTACTGACATTACGTCAAGTATTTAGATAGTAGGAGTCAAGGCAAGTCATTATTTGATGCCAACAGCGGAGGATATGCCATGAGAAAGCGTTAACCCACTATCTACTCTAAACGCTGTACGGACGATCATCCCTCGGAAGTACCACCCTCAGAATACAAAACTGTCGGTGTCAGATTGCTAGTTACCTAGAATGACGCCATCCGTATCCTGAGCCATAATCCCGGCCGAAGAAGCCCACTACCGCGGTGACAATGGGCCTGCCCGTATCTCGGCCACGGTCCATTTCACCCCAGAGGCTCGGCTCTTTGTCTCCGACACATTTCGCTAATGAACACTCAGTCAATAACAGCCGAATACAAGGCCCGCCACGGCGGGTGCTGCCAACACGATGCCGCCAGCTCGCAGAGCCACAACTCCCGCAAGAGAGCCGTGGGGCCGTTTAGTCCAAGGTGGCGACATTTCAGCAGCCCCCACCAAGCCCCCGAGGAAAAACAAACCAATAAACCTCTATTGAAGCAATCTCGAAAGCTCTCGCATTATTACCTCTGGTAAATCCGATAGAATCCAGGCGGCTCTCCCCTGCCGACTGCTAGCTGAATTGTGCTTTGTTTACAATAGCGCGGAGCAGCCGCTAAATGATTGCGGAAAAAACAACGTCGGCCCGAAGAACGATTTATGAACCTCGCTCGCTCCAATTTCGGCGGACTCCGCCACAGCACCGGTAGGCGGCGTAAAACTATTAGGGAGGCGACGGCAGCAGAACGTATTTCATACCCCGCAAAGAGACCTCCATCGCTCGAGCAGCTCTCGTCGACAAATGGGCTGCAAGGAAAAAGAAAAAGCTGGAGAGCGATGGAAACAGTTAGGACGCTGCCAGATAAGTAGAAGAAGACTTGAAATTCTGACAGCTCTCCAATGTAAGAGCACGATCAGTCCCTCATCTTCGGCGACGATCTGGTTCCAATAGCTGATAAAGAACATTCTAGTATACTTTGCCAGATTGAAAGTTCCTTTTACCTCTGTGAAAAACACTGCCACCTTTTTTAGCTATATAAGTAGCAGATAAATTTTCAAATTTTGTTCAGATATTTTATTACTATTCTGTAACAAGGGGACATCCACAAATTACGTGAGGTGTTTTTCCGGTTTTCGGACCCCCCACCCTCTGGTAAGACTTTGGGGGCATCCACAAATTACGTGAGGTGTTATTCCGGATTTCTGGACCTCCCCTCCCCCCTGGTGAGATTTCGTGAGATCTGGCCGGACCCCCCCCCCCCCCTCTGGTGAGATCTGGTCCGTGAGACCCCCCCCCCCCTAGAAATCACCCTCGAAACTTTTGTAGACTTTTTTTTTTTTTTTTTTTTTTAGGTCACACCCTAACTTTTTGACGAAATACCCTCCTAAAATCGACTTTGGCGCAAATTGTAGACCTTTTTTTTGGCTCTACTGTCCCCAAATTTTTCGCAAAATCTCACGTGAGATTTAAGTAGACCCCCCTCCCCCCTGGTGAGATCTGGTGAGATTTCGCTGGACCCCCCCCCCCCTATTTCACCTCACGTAATTTATGGATGCCCCCTTTGTGAGATCTGGTCACCTCGCAACCTTTTTTTTTAGGTCTCATCCTTCCAAAGCCGGTTACAACTCCACTTTTCAACTAAATACCGCCCTAAAGTCGACTTTCGCGTCATTTATTTTTATTTTTTTAAGCTCTACAGTCCAACAAAAATTTCCTAAACCTCACGTGAGATTTCCGTTGGCCCCCCTTCCCCCCTTGGTGAGATTTCGTCGGAACCCCCCCCCCCCCCTATTTTACTTCACGTAATTTATGGACGCCCCCTCCCCCCAATTGCGCTTATTATGACGGACACGGGGACACTTTAAAAAGATATTAATTAAAATCTCCCACTAACTAGGGTAGTGTGTAATTGATGATCGTAGAAAGCACAGCAGTTTGGCAGATGGAGTTATAACACCTGCCATTTAAACTACTATTATATTCGAATTACCCCTAATTGGACAAATACTAGTATTAATATAAAGTTCTTGGGTGACTAGCCGAGTGAACATAATATTCATATTAGAAGCTGAAGATGGTGACGAAGCATTCGATCGCTGAAGTATCGTGTGTGAACATCTTGTCCACTCGGTTAGTCACCCGAGAACATTATACAAATTCTCAACGCCAAGTTGAAACTTTATTCCAATGCTAGCATGCATACACCGAATATGCTCCTCACGCAGTAAGACACCGCTCAGTGTTTTCATTTTGTTTAGAACGTCCTCAGTGAAAAAGGAATTAACAGAATAAAAATGGAGAAGACTGGTAACAGATGACTGTCTACCAAACAATCTACTTTGCTTTAAGCAACCATAATTATACCGTTTTTTAAAAATCTTAGGATTTACGAAGCTGCTTCCCCAAATGTATTTATGTTCTTGTTTGCAGATATTTAACACTCAAAAAAAAAAAAAAAAAAAAAAAAAAAAAAAAAAAGGAATAGGCGTTAATATTACAATAGCATTTATTTTATTAGATTGGAAACCCGTTTACCAAGGACAAATCAATATTAGCATCTAAATATTTAAATGCTGTGGGCCATTTCGTCAATTGCTACTTCCATTGCAGTGAGAGTGAAAAATAAGGACATAGAAAAATGACTCATAATGAAAAAAATCACTGACGCCGGGAATAGTTTGTAAATACAAGAAATTGTGACACAATGAAAATATACAACTGCTGAAGATGCTTCAGAGAATGATGTGAAACGCGCTTGAAAAAATAAATAAGGAATAGACAAATTTTATAGCGTGATATTAATTATTAGAAAAATCAAATATTTAATATTCAGAAACATGAGTTTTTCATTCCGCAATAAATATTTAACGTCGTCAATAAACAATAATACCGGATTACAATACATCAGATCTGCCTTCCCAACATTCCTAATTGTACAGAAATCGGACGACTTTTTGTATCCAGGGCCATTCCGTTCCCGATATATTCAGAAGATATATTTAGAAGAAAACTACTTTTCTTATTTGCTGAATGTATTGGCAAATGCTACGATGAATAAAAAAAATAAAAAATAAAAAATAATAAAAAATGAATTTTCCTCCTCGTTTTCTGCAACAACGCCTTTTGCTCGATGTAACATTTTCTAAACAAAGTAAATTTTAAATCTGGTTCATTAACTTCTTCAGCAGTAAATGCTTCGAGATTAGAAGGAAGAGCTTTATCTCAAGAGACTTTAGCATGTTTTCAATACAAGACAACGCTCTTGTCTCATATTTTATCGTTAGTTAACAATTTATCCTTAACCACTGAAATCTCAACGTGAATCCTGGTTACTAAGCATTCCAAAGATAGGAAATTACTAGTTGAGGGAACAACACAGAATTTAAACCAATTTACAATATCATTGAACTATAGAAACATTTAGTTATACCAGATTATTATTCAATAGATATCACGCATTGCGTAGACTGCGTTGGAAAAAGCGTTACGCACTAAATCAAGTGTCAATTTTTGCCCAATGACTCGGGGAACAAATAGTAACTAAGGTCGTTACAGCAAACTTAGTCCGAAGGGAGTAGCTTTTCATCACAACTTAAAATAATAAAGTCAAAGATAGCATCTGATTCGGTAATATTCAATACTACAGTTAATTACGAGCCAAAATTACTCCCTTTGCTTTCACTCTGTTTCAACCATTCTTTACTGTACTGGTGCCTGAGTGGTGCACAAAAATGGGGGCTGAAAGTTTTTACTCTTCAAAACAAAAACACATTAAATACTATTAAACTTTATTATCCTTACTAGTTGTTTCTGGTTCACTTACCGAACAACGGATTTTGATGAAGTTAATAACTACTTAGTTTAAACTAAACACCGTAAATATAGCATAAAATCTGAAACAGGTAACGCTTTTTATTGAGGAATACTAGAACTTTTATTAAGATGAACCATTTCTACAGGTATATACAAATGTTTTAATTTCAAGATGTTTCAGAATATGATTTAATAACTACTTCAACTTTTATTTAGCTGATACAGTAACAAAATTTAAATACATACTTGGACAAAATTTAGATTACTTAATCCGAAATTCGACTATGATGAAACGAGTATATTATCTGCACATTTTTGTGGTATTTTCTGAAAATTACACGTGCATGAAAAATGGACTGAATTATAAAAAAAAACAAAAAAAAACAAACAATTATTCAAATCTTCTTATGGGCAGATATATTGAATGATATTTAAGTTTGTATACGATACATAAGACTGGGAATTGACATTGCATAGATGTAACATCCAACATTAAATGACAACAAAATTGAATTACATGTGAGGGAATTTAAGTTAAATTTTTTTAAAAAAATAACAAATTTCTATTATTGTTACACTGGATTCTAAATTCTCAGTCACTACAATGCAATTATTTGATAATTTCTAGTATTACATTTATTCTCCAAATACTACAAGAATTTTGACTTACAAACGACCTACACAGGTGGTTGAACTTGAGAACGGAACTAAATGCAGCGGGACAATTCTCTTGTTCACATCATAGTTGTAACACCTGTAATTAGTGGCGTCACCGTGCAATTAAGGTGCGCGTGTAGGAGACAACATGCTGACACTCAGGCTTCAACACGAATCAAGATGAAGGTTTACCTCTCAACCAGAAATGTGTAAGAAAAACGTGGAGCTGCAAGGAATTTAACTTTTATTTCTTTAGCACAGATTAATAACTTACTATAACGTCAGTTACGGTTTATTGGTCAAAATGTTCAACAGTTATTTGATATTATACAGAGCTGATTCTGCAGTGAATCAGACTTTACATATTTCCTCTTAAATATTTTGTCTGACTGAAGTAATGATACAAAAAAGCAGTTAAACGAAAGGAATATTGTTTAGCAGTCGTTTCTATAGGAAGATGGCTATGCTAGATATGTTGATAAATGTTAAGTAACGAAGTCTGTCTTCTGATTTTGTGTAATTCGCCAACTGAATCCCCGTTGTTTATTTCAAGTACAGACAACGAAGAGATGCGAAGAGTTGGAGAGGATTGGTGAAAGGAATAGGAAAGAAATTAACCAAGGTGTTTATAGAATAACCATCTCCGAATTCTGCTGAAGTTATTTTTAGAAACCATGTAAAACTGGAAACGTTTGGTTAAACTTCCTTCAATAAAATAACAATTGAAGTGTTTGAATTTCTTTATTTTTGGTTTTCCAACAGTTTAAGCGTAGCTTCTATAAAGTGCTTTGCTCCATTCAAAGAGCCTCAGAAAGTTCTTTCTCAATCCAAAATCAGTGCTTGAAAATTAAAAATTTCTCTTTACATAAAAATACTTTTTACTGAGCTTTTGAGATAGTTTTTGCTTCGGTATCAGTTGAAGTTTTACTTTTAATTAATAAAACTTTACTTCTTTCAGGGCATTGCAAAATTTTTATGACATTTAATCTACTATCTGCCTATAGACGGCACTGTTATATCAAGCTAAGAATAAAAGTTAGTTGTTGACCTTTGCGTAATAGATTACGCTGTTCATAACTTTTAATATTTTTTATCGTGCTTACCAACCATAAAGATTTTTACATATTTCGTTCAAATTACATTAATTTCTGTGCGCTTTTTTTTTTTTTACCCTGTATTTTTGTTGCAGTCGCAGTTGCAGTTTTAGCTGCCAGATCACAAAATAACTTATAAATTTTGCTGACAGAAGATCGAAGTTTATTAAATTATCAAAGAAAGTTCAGACATAACTTATGTCATCACGAAATATATCAGTAAGAATCACGACAGCAGGTGTATGGTAAAATTGTTGATTTGATGATAATAATATTATGTAAAGCAATAAAATAACAATCTAATTATACGTTTTTGAAACTATACCGTCCTTAGAAACTTTCTATCAATAATGTGCGTTAATCTACTGTTACTGCTATCATTTCTGATGTATTCCTTAATTGTTTCTTTGCTTTGGCTTACACTTTCTGTTGGTTCTTTCACCGACACATAGTTCGTGCCATTCATTAATTGCCAATATCCTCAGCTCTTGCCTGCTAACACGATAACGTGTCTTTACAATTCATTATTGACATTACCATGCATAGAAATATAAGGTCTATATTAAAGAACTACATAATCCTCCTATAATGAGCAGAGAAGGTAGGAAGTAACATAAAGCCTAATCAAACTAAACAATCTTGTTGTTATGATTTAAACAGCATGCTATATGAGACTGAAGATGTAGCAGAACAAATCAATTGCAGAGATCCTCAATCTGAACCAAAGATTTTTGAAACCATTAGGAAGGAAAACTATGACCTTGAGACACTTTTCTTGTACTCTCAAGTTTTGAAGCAATGATTCCTTATAACCACATCCGGAAAAGGGCATTAGAAAACGGCTTAATAACCGAGACTCCCAGCACCTTAAACTGTCTTGCTATTGTCCGTCTTCCAGGCTGTACGTTGCTGTTAAAAAAATTAGAGTTGTTTGAAACCGGAAATGTTCGGTGACAAAGGTTACACCCCATTATTAGGAGGACCGTTGTCCGCTGTGAGAAAGCGGTGTTCTAGATGTCACTGCAAGAGGCGAGACAATTTTGGGGACGAGGAAGTAGGTTTCTTTTTGTAACATCCCACTTCCTTGGTACCCTACATAATTAAGATATCATAGACATAGATTAATATTGTCAACTAATGTAATCCCGTGGCCGTTTTTGCGTATTGTCACCGGCCTTGAATAGTTCCAATTTTTAGGGTCGAAGATTGTGACAGGTTAACCTGATCTGACCAAATACGAACTTGTTTTATCCTTAGGATTAATTATATCTCTTGAGGTTGAAGAATTAAGAAATATTAATAGACCTAGGTATTAGACACGGGCAGGAACGATCGCGCTATCGTCTAATTGCTTCAAAGGTCGTAGACTCGGACTTTCTGAAATACAAACTTGTATTTGACCTTACTTGTATTTCACTCTGCAAAGTTTGAATAATTCCTGTTTGCTTTGTAAGCATTACGTTGTTTTTCTTATTGAGGCTGGGAAAACGTTCATATTGTAATAGTTGATCATAGTGTCTGTAACAACCAGAGAACTTCTAGAGTATTAAACAGTTGAGCAACTCCGCAGAATAGCTGATTCGGTAACATATTTGGTCTGATGTCCACCTAAAATAACCTGAAAACTCACGCACAGTGAACATGAACAAAGACCATTAACGAAAGTGGTCAGTAAAATACCTGAAAAGCAAATAAACCATAAACTCTAGTCAAGCAACAACATTAGTGGCAGTTTTAGTTAAATTGAAATTTATCCTAAGCCGGAATGATAATTGACGTTCGTGGTTACAGCAGAGACCACGAGTAATTTAATTTTTTTAAAGTTCTTTTGTTTCTTTTAAGTTGCTTTCATTAGCAACACGTTACTGAAAAGCAGATCCACGTTTTTTTCAGAAGTAAAGTTGATCTATATTTTTTAACTTTGAAACGCTACGAAAAGCAAACTTAATGAATTTATTATGGCAATTAATTTGGTACCAATTGTTTAACTATTAAATTGTGGACATAACCACGAATTTCTTCTAATGGTATCTTTGGTCGTTGTTTTGCGAGCGAAGGCTGACACGTAACACCGTTCTCCAGCCAATAGTTATGGAGGTGAGTGGATGACCTTACGAAATTATGCAGTAGATCAGTTTCAATACATTGTAGATAATAGTAGAATATTTATACTTCCATGTAGTCTGTTAAGGATATTGAGCGGTAACGTTCTAGCCTCGCATTCGGGAGTTTACGGGTTCGGAACCCTATCCGGCCATCGAGATTTGGTTTCACCAAATCATTTCAGGCGAATCCCTCAATTGATTGTCAGTCAGCACTAGATCTTTGAAAGTGTTTTGACAGAGTGAGCCATAAAATGGTAGTGAAGAAGGTAAAACTATTGGAGTGGATGAGAAAGTGTTTTGCTGGGTTGAAGAATTTTTAAAAGGCAGGAAGCAGAAAGTTAAGGTAAGAAATGCAGTATCAAAAGAAGTGGAAGTAAAAATGGGAGTGCCACACAGTAGCGTAATGGGACAATTGCTATTCATTATTCTAATGAATAATTGTGTTGATCGTTTACTATCAGAAATTAGATTGTTTGCAAATGACATAATGCTATATAAAAGGATCAAAACGTCAGAGGACTGCAAACATTTACAGGGTGATCTGGACAGGATATCTAGTTGGGTTGGTAAACATGAGATAATGATAAATGCAAATAAGAGTCAGCTTATTAAATACACAAATAAAAAGCTAAAGGTTGATTCTGATTATAAGGTGGGGAAAGAATTTCTTGTTGAAGACTTGAAATGTAATTATCTTGGCATTACATTTGATAACAAGCAACCGAGCGTGGTGGTGTAACGGCTAGCGTTCTGGCCTCGCATTCGGGAGGACGGCGGTTCGAATCCCCGTCCGGGCATCCAGATATGGGTTTTCCATGGTTTCTCAAATCACTCCATGAAAATTCCGGGATGCTTCCTTCAAAAAGCTATGGCCGAATTCCTTCCCATTCCTTGCCCCTCCCATCCTTTCCCGTCTCTAAAAGACCTCGCTGTTAGAGAGACGTTAAGCAGATAAAAAAAAAGATAACAAGCTTAACTGGGCATGATACATTAGACAGGTAGTAGGAAAAGGTTTCAAAAAGTCTGCACTTGTTGGAAATAGTGATAAGGGGATGTACGAGAAAAGTAAAGAAATTTGGTTACAAAACTTTGCCAGTTCATAAACAATGGTAGTGTAGTACGGGACCCACATTTTGAGTATCAAATACAGGAGTTGGAGAAGGTGCAAAAAAAAGAGCTGCTAGATTTGTCTCTGGAAATTATCCCAGAACACAATAATTAACAGATATGGTAGAAGAACTGAAATGGGATTAATTGCAGACAGGAGGAGGGTGAAGAGGGTCATGGGAGTGTACAAAGCGTATATTGCTGACGAGGCATGGAAAGATATTGGTGTAAGAATTAAAAGTAAAGCATGGAAGGGAAAATATGACCATGACCACAAGCTGGCACTCAATTTCAGGCAAAGGGTGTAGGAAGATTATCTCTTTTAGGTAAAGGTATAAGGGATTGAAATAAGTTACCAAGAGAAATGATGAATAATTTACCACAAACGTTGAAAGAATTTAAAGTTAAAAATTGTATAGGGCAAATGTAGGTGGGTGCAAGAAAGAAAGAAGATGGGTGTGTCGGGAAATTGCCACCGGAGCACGTGCTCCGTTGCATTGCCAGTTATGCTCCTTAGTGCGACCCTGGTGTATTGAAAGCTTCCCAACACACCTTCTGGGTAGCAGCGAGTCGGGCTGCACTGCGGAATATCACCGTTCGGACGTAATCGCCGCGCGTACTCGGAACAGCTGTGTTGTACGCGCAGTGTATGCTATCTGCGGGAAGCGCGCTGTTTGTGCGAGGCGGGTATCTGACCACAGGCGTCCTTGCGGGCGGCAGACATCCGCCAGCCAGCATGTTTTTTCCGCGGATCTCCGTCGCCACTCAGCGCGCAGTTTTATCGCTTCCGCCAGAAGGGCGACTTCAAAGCGACCGCCGGCGGATGAGCCGATTCTGGAGACTTTGCTCCCCAGGCCTACTACGGGTGTCACATTTCTCGCACACGTGTCTGTTTCGTCCTAGGGTTCCTAGATTGTTTTCTTCAAACCGGCAACTGAATCGGCTACTTATACTCGAAAAATAAAGTGTGTAGTCCTACCCTTGAAACCACATAGCAGTCAGGTTTGCTAGGAGATGTTATGTTTTTTATATATCGAATACAGTTAAAGAGTGTAATGAGAAGTTCATAGTTGTTTCATAACACTGAAATCTGTAGCAGATGCCGAAAATGTTCTTGATCGCGCCACGTTGTAAGGCGTCGATAGCAGCTAACAACATATCCAGCTGAAAAATCCGTCTTTGATGTAGATTTATTTGGATCCTGTTTTATTAGGTAGCAAGCAGTTCATTACTGGCAACACTAAAGGTAGTGGAAATTCAACTAGACTCAGCTAGTTATGTTCCCCAGAAAGTAATTCAATCTATTGATAAATGCTGAAAATTTGTTAAAAATGCCGGAAGAGTTATCTTCTTCTTCGATGAACGGCGTGCCCATATATGGACGTAGGCGATTTATGGTTGATGTTACCACTCCATGGCAACGTCTGGTGATATGAATTGAGGTGGTTTTACGTTGCCTTCTGTCAGATGGGGACGTTGAGCCAGGCTTAACGTCCCCATGTGACAGACTAATCACCACCAACAATGTCCAATGCCCTTAGCCCATACGAAGAATGGAGACGTTTGGGATTTAACCCAGGACTTTGGTACACAATGTGGTGATTAGGAATTATGTACCATCACCTCTCCTACCCTGCCGGGCAAGTCACGATGATGAAAATTTCTTCCACCACCAGGACCCAAACCAGCTAACCACGTGTCAGGCGCCGTAAACCATCACGTTTTCGGAACTGACTGATCCAGGGGATCAGGCTAGTTTGATCTAGAAAATAAATTTTCATAGTCTTGTATTATCTTTATAGATGAACGAATAACAATAGTATCTACAATGCGGAAATCATAAAAAATACCAATATTCAGTAAATACAAGAACAGAATACAGTACCGAGCCTGGAGTATTACCGGTTAACATTTGGGTCTGGCATTTGGAATAACGCAGTTTTCATTCCTGGTCCGGTAATTCATGATTCGGTTTTTTTTATAGGTTCTCGAAATCAATCCAGATTAAGGCAGGGATTGTTCCTTCATAATACATGGATAAATTCTTTCCTATCCCACCTGTTCCTATTCTTAAAGGGCTCTAATGAACTAGACGTGGACTAGATGTAACTGAGAATAGCATGAAAATGAAATTACTGCTGAGAAGATCAATATTATGGATGTAGAGGAATGGAAGAAGAAAAAGAAACTTACTAGTTGTTAAGTATATACTGATTTTTGTAATTGTATTTGTATATTTTAATTTGATCCCCCTCTTCATAACCACAAAGTTACCGAATTAATATAAGTGGTATCTGAACAACTAGGCTCAATTGTTGGCAGCCCTGCTAGGGAAGCTGGGTTATAATATTGTTTTTCAGACGGAGAGCAGCAAGAAGCAAGGGTATTGAGCTGTAAAAAGGCAGTAAAAGAATGTGATAGCCATTGGCAGGTGTAAGAATTTAATACGCAGCAAGTGATTTCCTGGAAAGGATTTATTAGCAGAAAAGAAAAAAAAAGCAGTAATACTTGTGAATAGCTTATTACTACATTTAAAAAGTAGCCCTGACCAATTATTAAATGCGTTCTAGTTGGCAAAAATAATTTTCTTTAAAAAATCTACCTGTTTGTAATCACCCTTTCGATTAATTCGTAAACTTCTTTTTTTTATTTAATCCAATTCTGGCTATTTTTGTAGTGACAGTTATCGTCTGTTGCAAGTTGCAGTAATATTGAGGTGGGTTGATTTGTACCAAGATATTTAATTAACGGCTAATTAAGAGCAGGTAACGTACGAAGAGTTTGTTAAAACTAATATTATAGAAAAATATGTTAGTAAAAGGACAAATAGGGAAAGAATGTCGGACAAGTACCGTGGCGTTAAGAACCAGCTACTTATCCTCCCAAAATACTCGTATTCACCTCCTGTACGGATTCCGTGGTTGGTTATTTTTAAGGTGACCAATCGTTTAGGAAGGACACTCCTTCTTTTGTAGGTCCTGTCCTTTCTCAAAAAGTGCCCTCCTACTTGTCCTCCTTTTCAATATTTTAAAGCTAATCCGTTAATCTCTGTATTCAGAGATGCCGCTCTGAACTGTTACGCGTCAGGTGACGGTACAGTTCGCAAAGATGCTATTATGGAACGTATGGGCAGGGCATAGGAGAACTTCACGATTCCCACATTATTTGTTTTTCAGTGAATATTATACTCCAGGTAAGAACAATTAACTTTTTACAAATGAATTGATTCAATTTTACAAAACCTTGTTTTCAACAGAAATGTAGAATAATTTAAATATAAATTTAGTAAAGTTTTATCACTTTTGTTATTAAAGTTTTAGTTTTAATTATTAATTTTATTTAATCATAAGGGAGCGTGCATAAACCACGTAGATCCATTTTGGCCTCCTGTGAACCCCCCCTTCCCCCAACGTAGCCCTTCGTTGCTTTTTCCTCTACCCCCCCCCCCCTCCCCCCACGTAGCACGTAGCTTTTTTCCTTTTTGGTTCCAGAAGACATTTTATAGTGATTTTAACTGTGAAAAATGTTATGAAAGGAAAGCTACGTGCCCTGGCTCGGACCCCCCCCCCCCCTCCTCCTCCCACGTAGCTCAGCGTAGCCTTTCAGCCAACCTCTCCCCTCCTTCGACCGAGCCACGTAGTTTGTGCACGCTCCCTAATGTGGTTGCATTGTTCGTGGAGTTAAACATTGTATTTTTAATTTCATTTAGGGGTTGAAGAAATCAAGAAAGAGGAAATGCCATTTCAACGATTAATTTAAAAAGGAATTTCCACTCCTCATACATTTATCAAAGAGAGACACCACTGTTTTGTGCAAAATTTCGGACAAGTGAGAAATCAAGATTGAATTTTGATACTCTAACTGCAGCACTTATTGTAATTCAATACCAAGGATATTTCTTGCTCCAAACTTTCCAATATATTATTAGAAAATGATTTATTTACAAAAAAATATTAATTCAACAGAAAATTAATTGTTTAGCTAAATAATTAAAAGGAATGTAAGCAAAATTAGTTTATTTTTGTTTGAATTAATAAAATGTATGATTTACTTACGTTGAACTCTTTTTTAAATTATTTTTCGTCCTCCTCATTGTAAAAAATTGGTCACCTTATTTTATTAGAACTCAGTTTTAGTATTACTTTTACCGTAGCAACATGAGAAGGTCACGTACAGAGTTGGCCGCCACACCGAGCGATATCCCGATCTCCCTGGGGTGACCCTAGCGGACTATCTGGTGGTGGCCTGAGCGTATGTGGGTCAACGCCGCCATCACTGACCCGGCGAGCAGAGGGCTATCTCCTATGACTCAACTTCCTGGCAGCCCGATGGGCCCTGCGTCCTAGACACGCACGCACGTACTATCTGGGTCGCCGGAAACACGAGTGGTCTTATTGAGGCAGGTCATCGAGAACGATACTGCACCGCTTGTGTCACCTGACCGCCAGCTCCGCAGCCACATAAATTTCATTTATTTTTATGTGTGCTCGTAAAGTCATTCTCCGATAAGGAAAATTTATAGAGAGTAAACTACGGAAGCAATACGTGACGAGAATGCGAATACTGTGCAGCTAGCGTTCACACGTAGCGCCGCAGAATCATTGATCCTGCAATAAGCGGACGATTAAAATGTTAAACATTTTTAATACTTAGGTCAATATCCTTAGCTGCTATACTAATGTTGGGTTTTATTCTCGGTCTAGTGCAGCTAACAAATGAAAAACTTTGTTATGGCCTATGCATTTCGGTTTATTAGACCATCATCAGTGCCCTAGAACAAGTTATGTACAATTTTTTATGTGCAGCATAATGTTTATCTAAATGAAGGTATAAATTTTGTTATTAAATATTATTATAGCTTATTTTACTTACAGTTTTTCTATATTACATTAGTGTATGGAATTGTTCCACATCAGTTTCTCCCCTTGAGGTTTCTCACTCACTGAATAATTTTCAATAAGAAAACATAATTTTCACACGTCTGATTTTGAAAGTAACTTCTGAAACAAGCTTAGTTGTTGTTATTCTTCTTGAGGTTATTCACCAACTGACCATTTTGTTAACAAAAAATAACAACAACTAAGCTTGTTTCAGAAGTTACTTTCAAAATCAGACGTGTGAAAATTATGTTTTCTTATTGAAAATTGTTCAGTGAGTGAGAAACCTCAAGGGGAGAAACTGATGTGGAACAATTCCATACACTAATGTAATATAGAAAAACTGTAAGTAAAATAAGCTATAATAATATTTAATAACAAAATTTATGCCTTCATTTATATAAACATTATGCTGCACATAAAAAATTGTACATAACTTGTTCTAGGGCACTGATGATGGTCTAATAAACCGAAATGCATAGGCCATAACAAAGTTTTTTCATTTGTTAGCTGCACTAGACGGAGAATAAAACCCAACAAAAATGTTAAACCTTTTGCGACCAGGTCAAGGCTTTACGACACCCATGTATTTTGTTCTTTCTTTTTCTTCTGCAAATGGAAAAAAAAAACACATGATAGGAGCTTTATAGTTCGGCTTCTATGGTGGTTTCTATGTCTGTACGAAAGATGTATGCTTCAGTGGTGACCATAACACTACACGGCTGACCACATCATCAGATTCCATACCAAGCTTCATGGAGTGGCCTCCATTAAATATGTGTGGATAAATAGTACGAGGTGTGTTCAAAAGATATGGAAATTTTAATTTTTTTGATAGAATTTTATTTAGTCGCCTACATCGATGCTATCACCTTCAAAATGGTCCCCATCAGATTTTACACACTTTTGGCAGCTCTTCTTATAATTCCCAAAACACTTCTGGAACTCTATCTTTGGGATAGCTTTAAACTATTTCAGCGATGCGCTTTTAATCTTATCTATACTTATAAAACGATGGCCCTTTAAGATTTTCTTTATTTTTGGGAACATGTCTGGTGAAAATGGGCTGAGGCATCATTACAGTGTTGTTTTTTGCCAAAAATTCACGAAAAAGCAACGATGTGTGAGCAGGTGCTTTATCGTGATGCAAAAGCCATGAATTTTTTGCCAAAAATCAGGGCCTTTGCTTCGGACTGATTCACTCAACTGCAGTGAACTTAAACGTAGAATTCCATATTGATAATTTGATCTTATGGTAAGAATATTATAAAATGAAAAATCACCGACTGTATCAGAACACGTGTTATCCTTTTAAAAGCTGAAAAGAGCTTAAAATGTATAGATACTTTTAACCTATGTTTGCGAACACAACAACGAAAAAATCATGCTAATCGAACTAATATAATCCACGAAATTTAAAAATTCCCGTTACTTTTGAAATAGGAGAAATTATTCGGGACGTTATATTATTCAGCAATTTACCAATTTTTAATCTTAACTCTACGTAAACAAATCGTATTTTTATCTCCTATCAAAAAGAATGAAAGGTTACCAAATATCTTAAGCCTTCTTTTAAGATATAAAAATGTGCACTAAGGCAAGAAAATTATTTTGGAATTGTGAGGGTATTTCGTATGTCCCGATAATGAGTCGCATGAGTTATAAGAACGATTGTAGTCTATTTCTCACCATAGTTCATTCGGTGTTCCACAATCCACATGTGTATCAAAAGCATAGTTATCTGTCGCATCTCCAATAAACTTCTTCACTGTAGGACCCAAATGTTTTTAATGAACAAAATATTGAAAAATAATTTCATATATACCTCAAATAAGCATTAAAAATATAGTTGATTAATTTTTATTCTTTTGTTCCTTTTTTTATTTAATTTAATTGCAACTGAAGCACAGGCATAACTATTCAATTAGTTTTCAATTCCTCTTTTAACTGATATCCATAACTCTCTATGTAACTATGCAGTGATCTATGCCAGGTGTGAAACAAGATATAATCATACGTAACAACGCGTTGAGATTTTATGAAACGCTCTCGGGTAACTAGCAGAGTTAACGAAGTGATATCACACAATATTTCGGCGATCACATATTACTGTCGTGTCTTCTGGTGAAGCTATAATCATGTAAGTGTATATTTAAGTTATTTTATTATTTATGGACAACACACCTCAGATGAAGCGTAAGCTCACATAATAGACGAAGTTCTTCACTTAAATGAACGAAAATGGGCAGTTATATATGATACACACCATATTCTTGTAATACTGGTGTAACAAATTTAAACTTTGATTGTTATTACTGAAAAAATACATTCACGTACAGCTATTTTAAAAAGTAGTCGGGATCATTTCTCTTCCAATCCTTTTTTTTCCAGAATAAAATTTAAATTTATTCCCTGCAAATAAAATTGAAAAAATAAAATACAACTTTTAAAAATGGATGAGGATTGTAGTAGGAGATTGATTGAGAAGGAGGAAAGGGTGAAAACTTTCTAACTTCTCTTTTTATCAATAGAAGAAAACCCTATGCTGCTTATTTATTCGGTACTCGTACAGGCAGAGGCTTATTTATCTTTAACATTAATACATTGCATCTCACGTTTATGATCATGCAAAGCCTCGCCTTATAATTGCCAACATTAAAGCACTACTAATTAAACAAATGATTTCAAACCAGATGCTACATCAATAAACTATCATTTGGATAACAGATGCTTAACTATTGGCTTTAATGAAATGTTCCCTTTAAAACAAATCGGGAACCAATCTAAAGAAAATCAAGAGCAATATTAACAAGAATTACAATTGATTGCAAGTTGTCGGACGCCAGGATAATTTTAAATTACCCACCAGATGTGGAGATATCAACTCAATAAGTTTTTTTTTATTTTATTTTTATTTTTATTTTTTTTTTTTTTTGCCGGGATACAATTGAAGTTATCTCGCTGCTTTAAAAGTCACTAGCTCAATAACTGTCGGAGACGAGAACTCCCAATCACTCAAAGTTTCCTTTGAAGGATCATTACAGGGTTGTACTCAATGACTGTACTGTTCGGTGAGTGATTGCCGTTATGGCGTGAGGCGTCCCACGACGGAAAAAAATGCTATAGCGTATTAGTGACTGCGGAAATGGCAGTACGTCCTTCAGGCAACGTACAGACTGACTACAAAGCGACCTCTCGTCTGCAGTACGCCTCTTTCGAACCCTTGGAGAATTCGATGCCAAGTCAGAACACACTCCGATCATGGAGGTTTTGGCACGAAACCCGCAGTTCCAGCCTCGGGGGTCGGATTCCAAGTACAATTTTCAACTCTGAGGGCTGGATCTGAAGTAGCTCTCCCGCAGTCATGTAGACACCGTCTCCGCGTCGCCCATCGTAGCCACGCCACTTGCCAGGATGTTTTTGACATACAGAGAAATTCATGGAAATTAGAATTATGCGGAGAATAGTCTACCATTGATTGACTTCGCTGTTAGGCTCCTCCTGCACCAGCTATAACGATTGGTCAACATTGCCTTTTAGCGATCCGTGCGAATACGGACGGAGTCGGTAATATCCGACAAATATGACCTCCAGAAACGTCCGCTTGAGGACAAGAGGTCGCCCAACGTCCATTCGCCTTGGTGGGGTATTTTACTAAAGCTAAGGAGGTTATGTGCCTTCCGTTAGGAACGGGGGCTTCCCATTGTCCGGTAGCCACCTGTGTTTCGACTGCCTGATTTTGGGTGGCCCAGTAGCAGCCCATCTCTAGCATTATAAAACGCTTAGAATCACTAATACTCTTGCTATTATTATTAATAAAAATGTGCGAGATGACCCATTTTCGTCATTCTGTTACAGGATGAACTTAAAAGTTTAGCATGGACGCATTAAAACTAGAGCTAGTTACAGGTTTTGGACGAGTAATATTGTTATGTATTAAAATTTATTGTAAATATGCGGTACAGTTTTCTTTCATTTAGTTACATTTCTGACGATCGATAAACTCTTACTTAATGGGATGACGACTTATAAGATAAATGTATAGAAACGCAATATAATTCATTACCCTTCAAAAATATAAAGAATCTTCCAGATGAAGTCGCATAACGAGAAGATATAAAATAAGAAAGAAAAAAAAGAACCATCTTTCCTGTCTGATGAGAGGACAAACCGCAGCGGGAAACAGGAAAAAGCAATGATATAACTCATTTTGGAATTGGCATGGTAATAAAGGCACGAAGTCTGCACAAATTATGAACTGTACCTAATGATAGTTTTAGCGGTTTTTTTTCCTGACCACAACGTCAGAAGTGCACTGAGAAGTTGTGTAATAAACAACAAATTTCCTGCAAACATTAGTCCTTTTTAAATTTCCGGCGAGAACGGCTGCAATGGCGTAGCTTACTAAATTAAAAAATTTAATCCTGTTGGGTATCATACTTTTTTGAAATTTGACTGTAGCAAAAATTTGTTGTTGATGGTTTAGCGTAGCTCTGGATCTCGTCGGATATCTCTCTTTCCACAAAACAACAATACTGCAAGATTTCTGTTAATTTTCAACTCCACAAAAAAATGTTATGAATATAAACATGTCACTTGATATAGTCGAAGTTCCTCTTGCAAGGTGATGACGAAGACGCGAATTTCATAGACCAACAGTGTCAGACGATTACAGTGTAAGGTGATGAGATGCGTTTTACGAAATATTTTCCTGCCCTATATTTGGTCCGCTGATTCTGCTGATTTCGTTATAACACATTACACAAAAGAATTATTTCTCGCAAAGCGCCTGCGTTCATTCGGGTGGTTCACGTCGGAATATATTTTCATAGTTATCATTGTATACAGGCCTCCAAGGTATGTCATATGTTCCCCAAAATTTGATGCTGAGCATTGAGGTCATTTTTTGCCTATGTTATATGAGCGATTGCATTTCAAAACCAATCATCCTTTTAAAGAAGTAAATCGTTGTCATCTTAATCTTAAGGGTTCAATGGATGAGTTGCCGAGTGTCTTAGGGGGCGTCCATTAATTACGTGAGGTGCTTTTCCTGAATTCCGGATCCCCCCCTCCTTTTCCCTTTGGTGAGATTTGGTGAGATCTGATCGGAACCCACCAATGAAATGACGTGAAATTATGACGGAGATCCCCCTTCTAATCGACCTAGTAGTTTTTTAAGACTTTTTTTTTTAGCTCTCATGCTAACATTGTAGACATTTCTTTAGCTCTAATTTCGAAACCTTACGTGGGATTTCCGTTGACCACCCCTGCCCCTTGGTGAGGTTTCGTGATATTTCGCTGCCCCCCCCCCCCCCCATTTCATCCCACGTATTTAAGGGACGTCCCCTTTCGGGGAAACTACAGCATTAATAACGAGCATGGTGAGTGAACGGTGACGCTTTGGCCTCGCATTCTGGAGGATTCTGATTCGAATACCCGGCCTGACTTTCAGATTTTTTTTTTTTTTTTTTTCATGGTTTCCTCAAATCATACCGGGATGGTTACTTTAAGAAGGCATGGCACCCGTTACTTTCTCCAAGTCCTTTCCTGTCTCTAATGATCGCAATTTCAGTGCACAGCATTTTGTTTTTGAGTAGACTACTAAGTATAAACATTTTTTTTGGTTAAGTTCTAATAATTTTAATAATTCTTTTCGTTAACAATGATTTCAAGAGAAAAGAATTATTGTATTTTTGTGTTTGGCCTGAAATGTTGGGAATTCGCTTGTGAAAAATTTAATAGACAGAGTAGGTATAGATGCTTTGCATACAGTTTATTGGAGATACAATTATTAAGGCACCTTCTTGTTACATATATACTTTCTGTGCTTACTAATAAAGTACGAATGACACGTCCTAAACTATTTAAGCACCAGCATACCTATCTGAAAATCAGTTACATTTAACGGCTCTCGTCCAATCCCTTACGACGACTTCAGATATCGAAACATTAGATTTATTGTGAGAAGTCTTCGGAAGCAATGAACGTCAACAGTTTGCGAAAGAAAGATAACCGAATCGCAATTAATGTCTCTGCCGTGGACCAACACATAACGGTTTTACTGCAAATTTATCACTGTTTCCTTTGCGGATTATGTGCTTCAAGGCAGCTAGGCTTGTGGGTCTTATCTTCTGTGGCCCTGGACTATAACAAACTTCAAAGATGCCGCAGATATACAGCCATTAAAATTTTCTTCGAAAACACATTATTTCTTTCGGGACTCGGCTTTACGAAAGAAATGTCATTAGATGCACGTATGTGAAACTGATACGGAGTCGTAAAGTCTTGTACGAGAGCCATATTACTGGCATACCATAAAACTTGAGTTTGAACAAGTAAATCAACTTCAGCATTTACTAAAGTTGAAATTATCCGTTGTAAGTGTTGTATAACTTGTATCACTAAATCACTTGCTTAAAAAAGATAATTTTTTTTTTTTTTAAACCTTGTTTTATAAGCTTGGATTCCTCTCAATACGATTAATTTTATTTTCTTCTTGTTCATTAATGACATATTTATCATGAACATACGAACATATTTTCCGTTGTTATAAGTATTAGTTACAGATGTTCAAAATATAAAATGATTCTAAAACGAACTCCTCGGAATCTCACGTAGTTTAGGCAGTTGAAACTTGTACAGCGTGAATAAAATTTAAGTAGAACACGAAACACCCTGTGAAAGTAATGCTTGCTACACTCTCTCAAAGGGCTACTCGCAGGTTTCTGTTGCCAGGTGATATGACAATCACAACTTTATAACTTTTCCTGTTTATTCCTAAATCCTGCCGCCTATGACCAGGCGCCATCGGCCTCCTGTTTTACTCAGGTAGCCATTGTGAATCATGAGAGGCAAAAGGGAGGAGGAGAAAGACCTGACCTCTGAAGAAGGCCACAAAATGGTGGCTGAAACGTTAGGTTTTGATAAATTGACGCGATTCAACCCGGACAACCAAAATAACATCAAACCTGATTTGTTAGAAAGCGAAGTACTTAACCTATAGGAGGAAGTTCATGATGCCATCTGTCCGCGAAACTTGTAACTTTTGTGTTCTGTATGACGAATATATTTGTATTGTGAAATGAGTAATTAATAAGGTGGAGATTGGGTACCGTTCCGCAATCGCCAAGCCCTGCATGAACGCGGGAAACCTTATAAAAACCGCAATCAGGGCTGCCGGTATGCATGGGTGGATTCGAACCTGATACCGCTTGAAGCTCTCCAATCCAGTGTGAGGCACATACACGTACTGAACCAAACTGGCGGATTTTAACTTCTACTAATAACATGTTGATTTAGATCGAATGAAATTGACAGAATAAAAAGTACTTGTTCTATTACACTCCAAGAAGGTTTTACCGAGACATGGTATTAGATTTCTATTGACGAAACTTTACTCCAAAAGCATTAGTCATTAACAATGCGACTTAAAACCATTAAAAATGAGCCCACATTTTTTTTAAGTTACCTGCTAGATGGTGATACTGTTATTTATTTATTTTGTACGGCAGAAGAAATACAAAAACAGTAACTTCATTAACTTACAATAAATATAACTATTTCTACAGACTGATGTCTAACGATTGCAGCCATTCAATTGCTTCTGCTGTTGCTTCGTGAATCTGATTCATTGTACCACTGAATTCCTGAGAGGGCATTCCATGGCGAAGTGGTGAATTGTTTTTCTCATAGTTACCGCAGTCACAAGAAGGATTCTCTGTCATTCCCCACTTGTACAACCAGTAATTGCATCTACCGTGGCCTGTTCTCACTCGGTTCAGTGCCGTCCAGGTTTTCCTAGGAAGGTTGAATCCAGGAGGTTGTCGTGTAGGGTCTTGGATTAGCGCCTGTTTGTCGGGGTTGAAATTTGTTCACTCAGCGCACCATGCTTCGCCTAAGTTGAAATTATTTTGGACCATCTCTTGACCAAACTTCCATGTTGAATATCAAGATTTTAGTCTATTTGGAGCTTTGTGTGTGTGCAGTCCTGGTGCAAGGCTACAACCTATTCAAAATGAGCAATACAGACTGACTTCACAATCGACTCTCGCGAGAAGTTGTTAACATTTTTTTTATCTTTACTTATGGCTTTACGCCTCGTCGGGGTCATTACAGGCGGGATAGGATTGGGGACAAGGAACAGGAAGGAATTCAGCAGTGACATTTTTTAAGGAAACATCCCGGCATTAGCCTGGAGTGATTTGGGAAAACCATGGAAAACACAAATCTGGATGCCCGGACAGGGATTCGAACCTGCGTCCTTCCCAATGTGAGGTCAGAACGTTAACCGATCACCTTCCATGCACGGTGTTCTTAACTGTTTTAGAAACAAACCACCCAATCACAACGGGGCCTCTTAATGTAACATCGAAAAAGTAAAAAATTACTGAAGCACAAACTTAACAACACGTCCCACTCCCATAGTCAAAGGCTTTAAACAAAATCATAAATTACAACCATTAATTAAAAGAGCACTGAATTGGTTGAGTATATAAAAATATTTTTTAAAAAATTCTTTATCTACAGTCTGACTCTAATTAAAGATTCTAAACAGGAAAAATGTGCCAAAATTCCCATGCATGCACTGACCGCCAGACATTATGGTAAAAAAGTTTTCAAAATACCTGTAACTGCAGGATTCCTTACACTTGAACACAAAATGTAAATCTCATTTAATTACATGACACAATACTCAAAAAAGGTCTGCTGATTTTTCAACTCTTAGTTCCTTAGTAGAAATATATACATATATAAATACGATTTACCGTCGAATTCCTATACGTGGAACAGAGAAACTCGTCGTTTTCTCGTCGAAAATAGAATCATCTTCATTAATTTACTGATATTTGGTAATTTAGAAAATACAGTTCAAACGAAAAATGAAAGACCGGGCGTGTTGAGAGAGCAGTAACCTCTGACCTCGCATTTAGGAAGACGTAGGTGCGAACCCCCGACCGCCCATACAGATTTCATTTTCAATGGTTACCCGAAATCACTCCAAGTGAACGCAGGTATGGTTGCTTCAACATGCAGTGGCCAAATTATTTCACATTCCTTGCCTCCAGTCCTTTCCTGCCTCTAATGACCTCGACGTAAGCGAAGCGCAATGCTAAAAGGCAGGAAAGTAAAATGAAAATCCTGTTAAGAGAAAATCAAACTAGATCAGTTCTGCAATCTTATTTAAAAAGTAAATAGGCAATGAGAATTCTTAATCCTGTAAGACAAAATATCAAGTGGCATTTAAAGAGTCTCAGTTATTAATTTTAAGATGTTATTCTTTTTTGAAGGAAGTAAGCAACGCATCTGCCGAAGCCATAGATAGCCCGGTGCACAAGGATACTAAAATTCTTTCAGAACGTATAATTTCATGCTACGCATACAGTTAACGCAACATGATGACACATATCTCAGAAATTTAGTCGAAATCTGAGCTTTCGTAACTAAAAACCAATAAAAATAAGTTTTGCACGCTCCCTGAAAAAATAAACAGACAAAAAATTGGGGACCTTCCAATAACTGACCCCAATCATTTTTCGTTAACATCTTCAATGTACAGCAACAAATATGTAATTGTATAGACCTAAATTATACTTTACACATAAATTCGAAGTATTACATTGAGATATATTAGTTTCCGAGTAAAATAAAAAAAAAAAATGCGGCTCCTCGGATGATTATATGAAATTTTCACAGAAACCACGACTGTATGTAAAAAATTCTGACGCCTATTCACAGTAAATCGCAATGTGACTGTCTCCTTGGGTTCTGAAATGATAAAATTTTTGCACCTAGAAACATAAACATAATGAAACGAAAAATACCAGAAATATTATCACCTTCCAATACTCATCAGTAGATTGACTGTTGTAAAGTGAAGCGCCCTGCCTAGAGAAGTAAGGATTATGTGAAGCAAAATCTTTATTATAGTTTGTATCATCAAGTGAAATAATTTACCTTCCTGAAAAACCCAGACGATAAACGTATGAATAATCAAATAAATGAATACCACTTTAGATCATCTAGTGCAAGAAAAAGTATTCAATGCAGGAACAAACAATGGGTAAGAGTTTGGCCATGGTCTTTTGAAAGAACCACCCTGGTATTAATGTTGAGTGATTACAGGATACCATGAAAAATCGAAATCTGGATGGCTGGAGAGGGATTAGAAACTACGTTCTCCCGCATGCAAGGCCAGAGCGTTATCACTCATCCACCACTCTCAGAAAGAAAAAAAAAAATTAATCATTCGATCGGATATGTTTTTCTCCTAAAGATGTTTTGATTTGTGCATGAATAGAGTTGTGCTACATACTTTACAAGAACCTTAACGGAAACAATTTTTGCAATGTTGTTGTAGGTTATTTTTTCGCAGTTGCTCAGCAAATTAAATGTTAATAATTATCGCCAATGCGATTGGCGTTAATTATTAACATTTAATAAACAATTTTTGTTATTATTTACACTGTGAATAAAATAAGCATGTAAAGACCTTCAGACTTGAGTACTTATGAAACACGAATGACGCATAGGAGTACAGGTATTTCACAAGTATTAATTATATCTACAGCCACATCAAACATTTACTGTCTGATATGGCGAATGATTCAATTCTTTCGTGACGCAGTGGTCCTTGCAACGGCTACTCAAATTGCGAAAACGTTTCTGACGCAATTTTTCACCTTGAATGCAGAAGTACACAAATTAATTACTTCATGCACCTAGCTATTCATAATTTTAGATGAAAAATAGTGCAATTATTTTTTAAAAAATTAATATTCTGGAATTCTATTGACGAAAGTAATTTGGTAGTATCTTACTATACCAAAATTGTTTGTGATAGTTAATGTTCCAAAATATATCGACCCGTTTGCTGCAAAAAATATAAGGAATCATTGTTAAATTTGTCATCTTAACCCGCTTCGGATTACGTTATAAAGATCAGTACATATTTTTTTCAGGTCCATCGCATTCAACCACGTTTCAAATTTATTTCTTTCAACAGATATATAAACTTGGAGGTATTTAAAAAAAATTGTGACAGTCAAATCAGGTAGCCTGACGAATCAGAAAAATGCTGTGATTGGACAGGGAAATGTCAACAGTATTTTCAGAATTGGCCAGTTAAATAACTTAAAAAAAAATTCAGATATGGCAGATTGAGCTCTCTCATTTACAGGCTAACATAAATAAGACGGTATATGCTGGTAGGAAATAGATAAAACACGCAAACAATTTTTCCACACAAATTTTTTAGTGGAAAAATTAAGCTCCAGTTCTTTTTTCAAATACATTGTCTACATTAATTTATTTATATCCATGGCAAAAATACAACGTCCTACTAACAGTGTAACACTTGATGGACATAAGAATCTGTTAAGAAATCCAGCTTTAAAGACCGCTCTGAATTACTGTTTAAAGATCCAGTAGTAAAATTATTTCATATCCATTTTTAAACAGGGCAGACACCAATGTATTTATTTCTGATTCAGTTACGAAATTCAAAAAATTATTTAATGGAAACGATAAAATAAAAAGGAAAATAAATATACCGTTTGTAGAATTAACAGTTTACTCTGATATTACCAGTTTCTTATAGTTAATCAGATTAAGGAAATATTCTTTAAGAAGTGATGTAATTGATTTTAAAGTAAACTATCAGGCATGTTTATTTAATGCTTACAAACAATTAAAATGGCCATTGACTGAAATAGCTACTTCTGTTTGTCTTATGATGACCACAAACGTCATTAAGTTTTTAAATAAATATAAAAATATCTATTTCAGTGTGTTTAATGCAGTTTGGAGAACTCTATAGATCGTCTGCTTTCACCTTCGTTGCAAAAATCTCCTACTCTTGTGAAATCATTTTGAGTCAGATTTAATGAGATATCAATACCGAATACGGGGGAAAATCTAACACTTCTAATGCATCAGAACAAATGTAAAGGTAATAGTTTAAGTTGCTAACACATAAATACACCCAGCATAAAATCTTCATAATGGGCAACATTTATAGAAATAAGGTAAATATTGGAGAAAATAAGAAAATATACTAGTATTTCGAATGACTTTAAAAAAAATCACTATATTGCAAAAAAAAAAAAAAAATGCATTAATCTTCTGATGCATAAAGAACATTACTTCGCTCTTTTCAGAGTAATAGATATATAAGAGTTGATGGAGATCTTAACTGCCTAAACCCTCGATTTTAGAGAATATTTAAGGTTTTAATTAATCCCATAACAGTAAGTCACACAAAGAGAATTTTGTCAAGTTTATCTATGACACGATCATGAATATACATATACGTCACCAAAATCATTGCATTTGGTTTCATCTGTTTCCTGCTCATTTTAAATAACTGTTGCATTAAAACCCAAGACAGATTCCGAAATTCTCAAGTTTAAAAAAAAAAAAATAAAGTAGGTTACTTCTGACCAGAACCTCAAATAGTCTTTCGTGGTATTTCTCAAATAGCTTAACATTCCAACCAATAGTTACGAAATAAAACGTCTACTATAGCTTCAGATGGACAAACATATTTAGATTTGTTCAATGAAATTTGTTGTGAGGGTGGATAACACATGTGTTAGATACAGCCAAATTAGTTCGGTTAGCTACAAATACACACTATAATTTCTTGAAACAACCACTGAAACTTGATCTTTTTGTTTTTCACTTTTGAGGAAGAAACTTGAAGAAAATCCACAAACAATCCTAACCACCTCACATGAGAAATTTCGTAAACGTATTCAGGAAATGTATTTGTGTGGTAACATTTCGATAATTTCTGGTTAAAAATCATTTACGAATTTAAATTTAAATTTTCACACACCATGTTTTGCACATGGAGAGGTATTGAAGATACTTTAGCTGTGTGGGTAAAGTGTAAACTTAAAATTAATACAACAAAACTTTTAACAAAAAAAATAAAATAAGTGTAGTTATGACATGTTAAATGTAAATAATACTTGTATTAGATACAGCCAAAGATGGATTAATTACAAATACACACTAAAACTTCCTGAAACTACCACTGGAACTTGATCTACCCTATTCGTTTGTCATTTTGCGGGAAAACCTTGAAGAAGGTCTATATAAAAAATTTCGGAAATCTTTGCACATTAATCAGGAAGTCAACTTATGTGGTAAAATTAAAATTACAGTCATTTCTGCACAATTATTTACGAATTTAAATTTTCAGCATTTTCACACACAATTTTTTATTTATTTTTCGTTTTCTCCCCCCACAGGGAGAAGGTCACTAGGGTTTTTTTAACTTTCACCAAAGTGTGATACTAAACTTCATTAACTTATCAATGATGGGTAGTTGCTGGAAAAACAACACCGTCGAGACACTTCAACTTGACTTTTTATTCCGGTATATACTCGCAAAAACATGCAGGAACAGGGCATCTTCTTCCAAAGATATTACTAATATAATTGACATAGTGTCCTGTTAGCACCGCTTCCCTGCTCGAAATCTCGAGGGCTTATATAGGCTTATATGGGTTATTACAAGCGCCAACCGACGTTTCTGGTGCGCCAACAATAGAAATCGTACAAAAACAATTATAACTTACAAAAAAAACACTTAGAAGCATGAAGAAACATTTTTTGAAATATTTGAATAAATATATTCAAATTTTTTTACATCAACCTGACAAAATTAAACATTTTTAAACAGTTGAAAAACATACATAAAACACTACAGATTACAAAATCTTCACAATTAGTCTTTTAACTAACATTTAATAAAATTACAGGTCATCTAAACCATTCTTATCCATCTTAACAACACTCATTCATAGAATAGATATATATACTTTTACAATAAACCATTTTTTTAATTTTCCTACACACCCATTTCCTCCCTTTCCAGTGCCAACCTACTTTCACCCTCTACAAATTTCGGCTTTAAATTGTTTAAACGTTTTTGGTAAATTACTTATCAATTCTCTTGGTATCTTGCGTATCTCTCTTCGACGCAAATATATTTGATTTTTAGGATTAAAATTAGTAGGAACCAAGTACTGAGAGCTGTTAGAAGGTGTTTTAGATACTTTCGTTACGTTGTAAAGTGTAAACGTAAATTGATACAACAAATAGTTTAAAAATTAAAATAATTGTCTGTAGCATAACGCTATTGAGAATATATCAGGATTAGCGTGGAGAGCTGCAAAGCCAGAGGCACTTTGCGCCTGGCATTAGGCGACTCGCGTCTGCCGTACTCCATTGGCGCAGTACGTCACCGGCCGACAGACCGTATTTCGCGCAATTGGCCGCTGGAACAACAGTCGTAGAGAAAGCTTTTTGTCCAGCGTGGCCGGGCTGGAAATCACTGCACCGCAGACGAACGAGCTGCCTGTTGGACGCACAGTGCCGCACCCCTCAACAGGCTGCGCTTTCGACAAATATTGAGCGTTTCCCCTGACACATTGTCTGTCTACAACCTGCTATATGTGCACGGCTCTAAGAAGACTGCGCCCCTTGTTAATGTTCCTAGTAAAGACAAGCCTCATTTCAATTTCAAACTGTCACATACTCGCACCCTTAGGATTACCCGCGGAAGAAAGTTCGAAACACCTGCCATTCTACAACAGCAGTGCAACCACATAAGAACTACATTTTCAAACATTTTAATGAGATACCTAAGATCTATTAATTTATTACTTCAACAGTGACAGAACTGTCTCATACAAATTACTATAAATCTATAAACGAGCAGCAGGTGTCTTAGCGTTTGAAATGCTATCACGAAAAAATTAAGGACTGTGTTTTCAAATACTGAGATTTTATAGACTAGCTTAAAATCTGTGAAAATATCTTCTTATTCTAGGTGACCGAGGAACGGAGCAAGAAATTATAATCAAATTGAGATGGAACGCTCGGTGATGGATTAGCGGAAACGCGTGGCCTTACATTCGGGAGGACGCCGGTTCGAATCCCCGAACGGGCATCCAGATATGGGTTTTCCACGACTTCCTAAATCCCTCCAGGCGCATGCCGGGATGCTTTCTTCATAAATCCATAGCCGAAATTCCTTCCCGTTCATTACCCTCTACCCTCTACCGCCTCTAACGGCTTCAATATCAACGAGTTGTAAATCCATAAACAAAAAACCAAAAAAATATGCACCACAGATCTGCACTGGATGCACTCTTGAAATACAAACAAAGCATCACGCTACTACTCATTGGATTATTTTTTATCTTTTTATTTGGTTTTCTGATACCTAATGTATTGAAATAAACGGGATAAGTGAATCAAACGTAAGAAGCATGGGAGATATTTAATTTACTGTAAATATCTTTGCTCTTCAAGCGATGCTTATTTAAGATGACTGTACTACTCTTCGGATTATATTTATATTGTTTTTTAGTTTTTTAATTTATTTCTTCAGTTTTCTGAAATGTAGTAAATTAAAATCAACGGAGTATTTTAGTCAAACCACTACGTCATAGCTTAACAATTCAATAAGAGTAAAGGAATTGTGATATTTAATAAGCGGTAAACATCTTGGTGCCCAATGTTGTTATTAAAACCTGATACCATGTTGATCTTAATCAAATCACTGTATCAAACACTAACACTTCTATAACCGTAGCTAAATTGTAACTTTTTATTTACTGCTGACATCACTGCACGTAATATAATATTAAAACTTAATAGCATTTGGTGTTTTATTCCATCAGCAAATCAGCATTTGAAAATGTGGTTTTTGGTTAACTGTTAAGGAAATGATTTTTTTTTTATGACCGCAGATGTAATCCTAACAAAAGTTTATAGTTTGTGATATAATTCAATACTTCTTCATGATTTAGGATAGTACTAATATACTATAACCAACTCTATGTAATAATATAAATGTTTCTTCAAATAGCTTTAAATTCTTATATTTCATATATTGTATTGTATCAAAATATAGGTAAAAAATAAAAAAAATAATGTTTCGGATATCAGTATGAAAACCAAAGCTAATAACTAAAAGAATGGAAAGTTTTTAGATGACGATTACATTTTTAGTAGAATGAAAAGTGTCAAGCACTTCTATACTCACCAGTCTCCGCGCACGAAGCAGCCGGCAAATGCGAGTATTAAATATTTTGAACCCATAACTAAATCAGACTCCTCTACCATCTTTGCAGAAGATATATAACGCAAAAATTTGCAGTCGAGATGACCAAGGCTCGAATCTAAGTTCGTTCGCTCAAATTTCGGAATTTTACAGTATCTTGAAAACACTCCAGATGAATTCAGATTGTTTTTCCTCATACAGCCTAATTGACAGAATTTGATCTAACAGTGCAAGGGAATGTTACTGAAGTAAACATACAACTTTTCCCATTAGTAAAGCCATTATCGCGACACATAGGATGAAATATGAGGAATTGTAACACTTACACATAACTCTTGTATGACGTCATCTGGAATGTTGTGTTGCAAGTGATACATGTCAAGGGGCATTGATTAACAACTTGGAGTCGCATTGTAAGGTCAGGTAGTTTAAATCCGATTTCGAGCATGAGTGGTTTTAATCAAGTGTTCTGTCCGTCGTTTGTTGGTTGTACTAGGTTTAAAAGGTATACTGTGGAAGCAGAATTACATAGTCTATACTTCAATGAATCCCAACACTTCGGACGCTAGCTGTGTGGTCCAGAAGCCAAGTTTCAGTAAAAATAATAATAATAGTAGTATGAAGCAAATACAGCGTGAATCGCTTGCTATAGTCGTTATCAAATCGTGAAAGATGACACAAAGTGGTTGGGATGGGAATGTCTGGCAGACGTAGTTTCCACTTGAATTTGTTCTAACATCGTCAGTATGGATAAAGGCTCATGTGGACGTAATGACCTTGTGACAAGATTTTTATTGGCCGCGTATTCCGCCCCTATCGTAGACGCCTTAACCTAAATCAGTAATCCTACCAGGTACAGGGGACCTAGAGCATGAAGTGGAGAGATGGGCTTCACTTTACACAGCAAGCTGAGCTAGAAATGAAGGTCGGGTTAAGTGCCTTTGGTAATCCCTCCGATACAGAGATTCGAACTAGGTACCTTTCGACCACAGTCAGACACCTTAACCATTGAGCCACCAGACCACTATCAGCATGTGTACAAATAACCCATTTTCTTGGTTACATATAATCTGATGCGCAAGTTAACCGAAGGTTTGATTTTCACAACAGATTATTTAATTTTCCAGTTCCGCCGCATTTAACGTTGTATGACTATAAATATTTAAGTCAAGTATAGGATTACGAACAATGAAAGCCGCATTAAAATTATATCATTAGTTTTGTGTGGTTCCAAAACAGACAAGAACAATAAAATAAAAATTTAAAATATAGTTGCTCAGACTATGTCCTACGTCCAATAAAAAAATGCTAAATTTAGAAGTCGACACATTTACTAACTCTACACACATGTAGAAAAAAAATCACAGTCGGCATTCATATGAAGAAAATTGTTTTCTTTAGCCACACTGTTCCTATGAATCCTATATGGCCGAGCAAGAGGATCTTCAATTACGTATAAAAAAAAAACAAAAAAAAAACATATGCTCTAGTGCCCTGTGTGGTCATTAAACAACACCGAATGCACTTGATATAGCGAAGTAATGGGCAAAATGAATTTAAAGTGATTAATTAATACAAAGTTTTGCTGTGTAATTGGTTTTGGTGTTTGTGACTCGGGACTAATAATAAAATTTAAAAAAAGAAAACAAGAAGGAGATGTGGTTCACAGAGTTAATGAAAGATTTGGAAGAAGTGGAGGATATGCAGAAACATATTTCGTTCAAGTAGAAACTCCATGATCACCACAGTTTCCGAGAAACCCCGAAACAAAAAACTGCCAAAAAATGGACTGAATTTAGAAGGAACAGCACAGGATAAGAATGTTTGATAAAAGGGACATAGAAAAGGACAGTTTAAATAGCATGGTACGTAGATGGCCGTTGAAAAGACAGAAAAAAAGAGAGAAGGAAAGATTATTTTCACTTCAATGAGATGCAAATTACTGACCTCAATCATTTCTTACAAAAATATCATGAATGTGTAAATACCACAATATATACACAAGTTTTAGAGCGGAACCTATTTAGTGAAAAGGTTAATAGATGGGCAGTGCAGCCAGACCAGGAACCAAGTGGAGTGAAGAACGAAAGATGGTTCATCGAGAGAAAATGAGAGCTATTTGGAAGAGCAGAAAAGCAAATAATAAAAGTATTGCGTGATCTAACTGAGTCCATATACACAGATATTATATTAGATATATATCAGCGTTGACAAGAGCAGTTCAGATCGCTATTTCATTGATTTGTAAATTTATCATCATTAATTTACTAAATTTTATTACGAATCGGTGATTTGTAATATTTACGTATATAAATATAAACACAGGCAAGTAAGCGACTGAATTGGAGGAGTGTTGTGAGGTGCAAGCCAGCTGTCAGGTGTAGTGCGGTGGAGTGGTTTGAAACTCGGTGCGGAGAGCCGTGGAGAGCGCGTCGCACAACGCCCGTGTCAGTCACCTCTCGGGCCCACCTGTGTTGACTCTGCTCTCTGCTCAATGGACGCTCTGTGCCACGTATTTGGGCCTCTGATTAGAGAGCGAGCAGGTCCGCCTGGAACTGCCGACGCCCTCTTGCTCACTAGTCCGGACACAACCTTCAAAGTCGGCTCACCTGCCTGTCGTCCGCTCCCACTTAGACGAACCTTCACCAAGTCAGGACATCCCCTAAAACGCACCTCTCCCCTCACATTCAATCAACAATTGCTTTGAGTATAACCGAAGTTATGGGTATCTTCAGCTGTAACTATGACGAGGGGTCATCAGAAACCATGGTTACAACGCCTGCAGTGTATTTTGCTCATATTGTTTCATGCAACCAACTAATAGTAGATAAATTAGGTTGTTTTTTCGAAATACTCTCCATAACGGTTTAGGTATGTCACTTCGTACGATGAGTTTGAATATTCTCTTTCCTTGCGTGTTCAGCCACGTTGTCACGAAATGTTTCAACCTCTCTTCTGAAGCGAATCGTCGGCCTCCTAAGAATCGGCCACTGCGATCATCGTCGGTAACGTTTTCTCTAGCGGCTCCAAGTTTTCGACACCATTCTCCGACATGCTGACGAGACTTAACAGTCTCTCCGTAAACATATATCAGCTGTCGGTTACATGTTTCGCCCACAGAATTCTTCGTGAGACCAATTTTCCAGACGAGTCACCATTTGTGTTTACCTACAATTAGCGCTGTAGTTGACGGGTAGCTGAAAATCTGCATAGTTTCCAATCGCATGTCTTAGAATTACCGCAAACTAGCAGTTTTTCTATAACGGAATATCAGCATTCTAACCTTTGTTTTTGATCACTACACGTATGTACTGAACCGATCTGGTCGCTCTCTGGTCGTGGCATGTGACTGGAGATCTGAAGGACGCAGGATCGAATCCCTGTCTCGGCTGGTATTTTCAAAGGCCCGTATCCCAACCTTCATCTCTGACAGCTTGCTGTGTATTGTGAAGTATGCTAGAACGTTTTCTTGGTTCGGTTGCCGGTTAAACATTAGGTACCCTATACCGGGCAGAATTACTGAGATAGGTTACGGCGGCTACGAATGGGGCTGATTGGGCGGCCAATAAAAATGAAACAAGATCATTACTACCACACAAGCCTATGTTCTGAACGCTAACCATTACGAGCTCTAAAAGTAAGTATTAATCTTCATAACCCCGTTCTGTTTTGAATATTGGCCGCCCCATCTTTTCTATGTATGTTCCTTCTCCCATTTACGAACAGTTTTATAATCGTGAAATATTTCTAGTATTTTATTATTACGCTTTCTTTGAACAAAATGAGACCATCTCATTTGTTTGCCTCGAAGTTCCCTCAGCCTAATTTTTTACTGATTTGATCAAATGATATACCGTCTTTTCTATTAAATCCAAAAACTGACCTTCTGACTTTTTATCAGGATCCAGCATCCTTTACCATAAAACGAGGTTGGGCCCAAAATAATTACATAACTTTTTTAACAGTTTCAACACACGAGCATCCTTTTAAAGATCTTTTAATTGTACCATACTTAAAATTTTTAATTTCGGAATCAATATCCATACTATTATTTAGGTTTAAATTGTACCCAAAGTGTTAAATATCTTTAACCTGTTCTGCAGTAGTTGCCCTTAAAATATTTCTAGGTTATAAGATTCACTTTAAAGTTTATTCGCTAGTTTATTTATTTAGATCATTCTTCGAATCGGACTAACAACCATTGGTAGGGTAACGATAATTATGTATACGGAAAATGATAAAACTTAACGGCTATTTACCGCTGTATTGGTTCTTTTTCAGCACCAAAATTTCGGATGTTCTGATATACCGTGGTGCAGCATAACACATGAATATTTTAGAGTTTATTTAAATTCAAGTTATTGTCATAATTGTTCCACGTCTATTGTACTCTATGCAGCCACGACCTGGCTATTAACTAACAAGGCGGGGTAAAGTTTAAGGCATTAGGACTTCAATATTTATTTTTTATTTACGTTGCCTTCGTTTTGCCATGATACTGATGTCATTAATTCATCTGCATGTAAGTAGTTCTATCCATACCCGCAATCTGCAATGTTACCGATGGATGCCTTCAAAGGAATAAAACGTAACTACTTCGTATGGGTCGGTTCAGCAATGTACCTGAAGGGGACTGCAAATGATGCGATCTAAAAGTTTTATTAATTCGTTTACATTGTAGGTCATACCAAAAAATATTTCACATTATTCACATGCCGGGAGAATCTGCATTCTTGTCCTCTAAACGAGATCTTATAAGAGATACTCCACCGAGAACATTCGGGAAAACTTCGCGTGCATGCGTAGGGTTTTTCATCCTACTCAGCTTCATTAATTCAAAATAAAACGTTCTTTCATTAGCTGATTCAGATTTGATTTCACAAACACAAATTTCTCCATACTGTGCTAATGTATCTCGATTTTTATCGCTGCTACATTTGATTCCCGAAAAATCTTACATCAAATAGAAGAAATCGATTTATTACATTCCAATAGAAGTATTTTCAAGGGATTAGAATTTTAAACCTATGCCGAAGTCACAATTTTGAGGCCAATGTTCTCACAGATTTTAAGAATACTTGCTAGTAATTGTTTTAGTGATAACATAATGATTCGTGTTAAGTGTGAGCCTGAAAACGTCGATTAATTTCCTCTACAGAAAAAAAAGTGAAGAAGATATTGATTAAAATAATACCTGCGGTAAAGTCTGCCTTTCTGTATTTCATCAAGCATTTAGATTATTTTTTTTTAATGAGAATTCAACTCACTAGAAGTTATGGTTAGTCAAACAGAAACTTTACCCATATTTTAATCTTTGCTATAGCCACGCCCACTGGCAGCCAGCTACCGGACGCGGACATGTATATAAGGAAGTGCGGCACCCAAGCTATCTCAGTATCTGTGGGTCAGTTAACCAGTGCAGATGTCTCCACACCTGATGAAGTTAGTCGTCGAAATATCGTGTTTCCACAACACAATCCGGCGGTACACCCGTGAAGACTTCATTGCGTTTGCTCTTCAGCTTCAACAGCAGATTAATAGCTGAGATCCCATTTCAAAATCTTTTAAAACAATTTCGTCCAAGATACATTTCTGTTGATAAACTGGGGACGATTATTTACTTCAACTTAACCAAAAATTCCTTCTATTTCGAAAAATAGGTCATGAAAACAAATATTAATCATAAAAAATTATTCTTCCTATTTTTCAGCTTGTAACAGTTGTTATTTTCTGTCCAACAAGTAGATTATACACTTATCCAGTCTGAAAATAGTAATGGTACTTGTAGTTACCTGTACCATGGACCACAGTGTTTGGCTAAAACTCGCCCATTATTTTATTGATGCTTCAGTTATTGTTGATGATTAGCTTAAGACATAGATATCTGTGGTTCCATATATCCAGTGTGGAACTACATTCACACTACGAATATAGCATCTGCATAGGATCTGAGCTAAGCTTTTTCATTTATTGTATCTTTAAGATTCTTTGATAAAGTATCCATCAATAAGAGAATGAGAAGAGAATAGTCTAATGTGGAGGATGCCATCATAAAAATGATGAGCCTCCTGTGCGAACAGCGATATTTTTTTCTCTGTTGATACTTTTTACTGCAGAGTGCCTATAACGTCAAACTACATTTATTCTCTCTTAAAAAGATTAAGGAGCTCACACCTTGCCAAGGAAAAGTGAAACTCGACCTGCTGTGTAACCGAAAAACGGAAGGAGTTTCTGAACCTTGCTTCTCGGCTTACTCGACGAACAGTAGCTGACTGTAACCAGAGCTTAAATAGAAAATGGCTCCTTGGGATATGCCTGCCGATACTTTTTATCGAAATGTTTAGTGATTGTACCAGTAATTTCGTTACAGAACAGGCTTAGTAAAATTTGTAAATTTTGTGCATATATTAAGGTTATTTATTAGTTTATTTAATCATTTTAAGTTATTCATCAGGACAACTGTCATATATTCTGACCGGGTTCAACAAAAATGAAAGGTAAAACCGACTAATTATGAATCTTTATTACATCATTTATAGATCTGCCCGGAGTTTGCCAATTTGTTATTATTTGTCTGTATATCTATTTCTAAATTCTTGATTATTAGTAACTTAGAACATAAAATGTATAGTTATAAAAGAACATTATAAACATTATAAATACACATCACCTATCTGATACATTTGTTAACTAAAGAACCCACTCTTTGATTGGAAGGCATCTTAATCTTACCCTCCTATCTGCCAAACAATAAAGACTTGGGTTGCTCGTTTGGCAATTGATACGAAGGGGTTCCTTAATTCGACACGGGCCCCAGGTGTGTCTCCAGTTACCAAACATGAGAAATGTTTGTCAAATATTGACAGGAGTGGGTCCTTCAATTTAACACACACACAGGTGTGCGTTGAGTGTTCAGACGTTGGTCTTGAGAAATGTTACCGTAAAGGATTTCTCATAAAATATTATTGGTTGCTGTCTGGAATTTCACATACTGTACTGTTACAGACTACGTCAATTGGTTGCTTCCATTAATTGATGAGACAAGCAATAAAACTAATAACTACTCAGTATTAGAAATTTGATTTGTATTCAAGGTAAATCCTAAGTAGTCTACAAGGAAAAAATACGTCCTCTATTTCGTTAAGTGCCTTAATTAACTCTTTGGAGATATAGCATGTTACAAATTCCCACTGCTTTCATGAATCGTCAATAACACTTTAGATATTAAGTGATCAATAATCTACCATGTAAAACAGTATCAGATTGAGTCCAGTTTCTATTTACCTCGCATGTGGACGATATCACTAAATAAAATTCGATGTTTTTTCCGTTCATTGCGCACAGTTGCTATCTTGTATAATCATCTGTCAGATATCTGTAGTTAACATTAGTCACAGAAGAAAGATATATTTTAGCTTCATGGAGAATGTTTTTCTTTGGTTAAAATTTGAAAAGTACGTATTAGACTCGAATGTGATTATGTGAGATTATTGTATGTATGATAGATGGTTTGGAGTTTGAGCAGCTATAAGTTTGAATTGCAATCTAATGGCTCGATGAACTTTTAGGATTGCAATTTCAATGACGTCATTACCTCATGCAGATGTAAGTAGTTCCACAAGTATCGATATACAATGTAACGCCAATTATGTTGATGTCTTGCTCAGCATTTCATACGAACGTGCAACACTTCATTCGAATTACCCATAATTAACTTGGTGATAATGCCCTAATAATGTTCTTAGGAAGTGTTTATCTTTGATAGAGAGTAAAGACGTATCTTTGGTCTGTATTCTAGCATCTGTATTCTAGCATCTGTGTAACAAGTGGAAATTATCTTGATTTATGTGTTCTGTAACTTTGGAATAAAGAAAAAAAAGAATTTATGCAACGAAAGTACATAGGAATAATTGTTGAAATGAGGAAAATTAAAGCGTACAACGTGAAAAGAACGAATAAAACCTAACAAAATGGAATAAAATTTGTAAACAGATATTTAATGATTATAACTTAAATACGTATTTGCAATTACATCATATCTTACACCAACCAAGATCACACACCTCTGGTTCGTTTGTGAGCGGGTGTTCGATCTTTTTTATATATTTTTTCCTCCACGTATCTGGTTTTCAAATTAACAAAATACATCTTACTATGTTTTTTTATGAAATGACAAAATTATAAGGGTTGATTTTTTTTAGCCAGTCTGGAACCCAAAAAAATTAATCCTTTCACGTCACATTAAACGTTGCAAAAACTTATCCTGTTGCTTCGTATAATTACGTTCAGAAGGTAAATTAAGTTATCATACCGTAGCTGGTGTCTTAAATGTAGAACACTAAATGACCAAAAAATTGCTTATTTTGCTTCATTAGGCAAGTAATCTTATTAAGGATTCTCGCTATTATTACAAATGTCTTTGAAGAGAAAGCAACCAAGCAAGACATCCCTGACAGCTGGGAAAAAACCGGCTTCGCTGAAAACGACTGCGCTTTCAATGTTGAATGATACATTAAGCGTACGCTATAATAACGATAATTCAGTAGAATTGTCTCATTCCGGAAAGCAATTTGTTATTTCCTAGGAAAGCACAGCCTACAAACAAACTCCCACGACATTTAATGATGTAGTTTGAACTTCGCAGAACCAACGCGCTGCTATATAGTCTCTTGATTTTACAGTTTTATCAATCATCAGTATCAAAAATACTTAATGCACAATTTGACAGATAATCTAATGAATATTTATTACAATGAGAAATCTATACTAATGAGGACTGTTAGAAAATTGTTTAATTTTCAATTATTGAATTGAAAACGTCACCGAAAGCGACTTGAACTGTAACGAGTTGTTTCTTTCGAAAGTAATATGGTATCCACAGCTAGTCAGCGAGTGGTTAACACCCACGCAAGGCATTTGGGAAGAAGCGGGTTTTGTTGCCGATCCAATACCTAAAAAAAGGTATCCGTTTCGTTTAACGTTGTACTTGTGATCGGCATGTTATAACATCTGCATGACAGAAATGGCTATCGGATTAGAAGAGCTGCAATGTTTTTAAAATATGATTTTTTTAAGGTCATTCAACACTGACTAATTAAAAATTGAGTTTAAGAATTTTAATCAGCTTTTTTTTTTCTTTTTTTGAGGCTTTACGTCTCGTCGACGTCGGGGTCATTATAGATGGGAAAAAATCTGTACAAGAAACGAGAAGGAATTCAGCCATGGACTTTTGAAGGAAACATCCCGGAGTGATTTCGGCAAACCATGGAAAAACCAAATCTTGATGTCTGGATGTGGATACGAACCCGGGTCCTCCCGAAAATAACAAAAACTCATACTGCCCTTGAACAATGTTGGTTCACACACATTAGCTTAGGGAACGTCCATAAACTACGTGTCTCGGTCTAGAGGTGGGAGGAGTTGGCTGGAAAGCTATGCTGGGCTACGTGGAAAAAGGGGGGGGGGAGTGTTCCGATCAATGCAACGTAGCATTTCATTCATATTATTTGTCACAATTATAATAAGGTACAAAACACACAACAGCTTGTGAATATTTATTTCCGACATTTAATTACTTCCGTACATAATTTACGATAGTCTTGACAAGAGAAAACGGCACAAAATATCTTCTGGAATTAATAGTGGAAAAGCAACGTGCTACGCGGCGGGGGGAGACGGGAGGAAGTAGAGGCAAAAGTCACGTCGGGTTACGTGTGCGGAGGGGGAAGTTGGGTTAGGGTTAGTGGGGAGGGGGGAAAGGGTTTCACAGGAGGACAAATGGGACTACGTGGTTTATGAAAGCTCCCTTATCTCCAGTATATAGGTGGATTCATACGAATCACGTCCACAATCGGGTGGTCTTGCCTTTGTGGCGAGGACTCAGTATGCAAAATTCACAAGTAATGAGAAAAGGATAACATCAGCATTTTCACTTATCTCAGTGCTTTTCGAGATCTGCGGGAATCTGATTGTTTCTACTGTGACGGATGGCACTTGGTTTCTGGATCGTTTCGGCCTAGTCAGCAGTTCGCTCAGTGTTCGGAATCTGAGGGTCCTTGTTCGTTTATTCCTCTGCGACCGCAAGACGGAATTGCTGCTGCTCCACTGAAAATAACTTCGGCACAAAATTTACTGCCAGTCATCGCATGACGAAATGCCTGTGGAACCAACGCTGCTACCAACAGCATCAGGAATATCCCAGACTGTCAAACCTTGGTCATCCATAATAAGTTCGCGTATCCCTAGTTTCTCAATAACAACAGTATTTAAGTTTGTTTCTGTCTTACACAATCGACGCCAATCTTTTCGGACACTTGGCCATTTTTTAATAGACTGAACTACAATTTAATTTGAATAACTCGTATTAAATCAAAACCGAAAGCATACTGAGTTTTGTAAATTCTTTCTCCTTGGGTATTACCAAGATTACGAGAGTACGTGATGCAGTACCATACGTTCGATCATCTTCAAGTCAATGTTAATTCGGCTAACATTAGGGTTGGAAAGTAGCAAATATTCACTCACCTATAGGAAAGCCCTTTCTATGAGATCGTGCAGTTTCTTTAACCACCTTATCCTTTTTTTCCGCTGAGAAAAATTAAGCTGTCTTAAAATTTTTTTATTCAACAATGGATTATACTACATGCTACTTTATCATTCTAAGGTAAAAAAAAAAAATTTAGAAAAGAAATTATATACATTTTTGTGTACTTATGAACATTTGAACTTCAATATTTCAATATTTCAATATTTCAATATTTTAAGGGCCTATGTTGGAGCTGAGAATTTTTCAGACGACACTTTCAATAAGATCTACTTGTTAGATTTATGTCCCAGGAAACAATATTTCCAGAACTATATGCCCATATTATATAATAGCCTTAAGTTAGGTACCATCTTTACACAATTTGAGATTGTATCAAGTGTAATCTAAAAGCATTTTATTTTGTATGCTATCTTAGCTCCTCCAGTATTTCATTGACTTGCTGCTAAATACCTCAGCAATAAACAAAATTTCAGATGTGAATAACATTTTCTGTGTCTATGTGTCTTATATGAGGGTTCCCACATTATTTAGTGATATGTGGGCGTAATGTCTGCCACAAGGAATCGTGGTTTTTGATTGTATAAGGCCCGATTTGCCCTGTACTGTGATCCACGTAAGGCCTTGAAGTAGAGTTGAATACCAAAACATTATAACCACTTTATACGAAGGCAATATTATTCAGAATGGTTTTGTTACCTTCATTATCATATCGTGTATATTATTTCTAAAAGGTGTTTTTTTTGTGATGATGCATCGTTTTCCTTTCATACTTAACCAAAATCAGTAAATGAGGCATCATTTTAAAGGTTAAGTAACATCATTAATCAAGAAAGGAATTTTTCGAAATTTAACCCAAAATTGCAGAATTGTGAACAATGAAGGTCACGGGTGTGCGATAGTTCAAAGTCGAGCTGACAGGCATCGCTGGCGTCAGTAAGGAGTGATCGCATATCACTAGATAGCAGCACCACAATTCACACAGATATTAATAAACTGTGTATGTTTTCTAGAGCAAGGAGCTTTCTCGATATTTTTATTTCTGTTAGGGAAACTTCTAATCATTTCTAATTGTTGCGTAAGATGTGTCAAGTACTTTGATATGTATCTATCTCAGTTTACAGGAAAACATTTGTTACAAATGAGCCAGTTCTTCTTTCATTCTTCTACTAACCACCTACCTCCTATTCATCTGGCGCGGATTTACATTGGGCGTCTACACTGGAGCCGGCGACAAAGGACAGCATACTAAACAGATACTTACGAAGTATGTGTACTGTATGCGTAAGCCCCATACAAAGAAATTTGCAGAAGCTGAAATCAGAGCACCATGTGAAATGGAATGGAGCAGGATTTAAAATCTCGTTCTCGCGAGTGCAAGGACAACACTCACACAGTCACAAGCAAAACTTGTTCGAGCTTGTTAGTGTTGCTTTTACTCGATAGTTCATGAACACTTGGCAAAAGGTTACCGTAAGCAGCGTTTAGAATTCACTGCAGCGATGTTGTTGCGTGTCTGATGTGCTGTGAAATCTAATGTCATGGACTTCTACGCTGTGCTGCGTTAGCAGAGCTGTGGGCACAGTACCGTTTGTTCCTTTATCTCCCAGATTCTCTCTTTTTCACTTTGCCTACCAGTGTCGTACTAAAAACATGTTGTCAGGCACATTAGGGCCACGGCGATTCTTGGGAAAAAAAAATTTATATGAGTTTAAACAAGACATCCACGAAATGAAAAATATCATCGTACTTCCATTAAATTACAATATTTTATTTCATGTTGCCTGATGAAGTTCAATGTTGGAAGTCAGATTTATTGTCTGTTCAATCAAACTGTAATTCAGGAGTGGTTTTGAATACGGCCACTAATGAGTAGGGGTTGGATCTTTATGACAGAAAAAAATTGATAAATATGCCAGAAAATATGACCTTAAAATGGGTAAATATGACGTAAAAGAAAAAATATGGCCAAATATTTAATTTTAATAAACATGAAAACATACTCAATTATTAGGCTTGCCAGATTTCTGAAATGTTCAACCGGGACACTAGAATGTCCACCCCCCCCCCCCCCCCCCAGCGTCATGGGTATTCAAGGGTCCACACCCTTGGTGGGTTTCAGAGTGTTTTAGAGGGTAGTTTATTCTGAATGCTATGAATACCTAATAAGTGGTTAATGATCAGTAATTAATGATTAGGAACCTAAACCAGGGGTAATAATAAATTATACTAAAATACAAACTTAAATATTTTATTTCTTACTTGTGAGTGTTTACATATAATTGTAATAAGTTGACTAAGTAAGATTGTGAGAAGAAACCCTTTGGATGAGGAATAACTATTTTAACAGTTTTTACATGTACTTTTCATTGGTGAGCACTTTTTTTTTAGAAAGTCTTTTTTGGTGTTAATCTTGTAAAAATCTTCACAAGTTAATCCGATACTAATTTTACATGTCATCAAGCCTTTAACTGTAGATTCCTTCATCAAACCCCTGTCATCAGTCCATGCATTGTTCATCAAAGAAAATACCCTCTCAACTGGTGCCGATGTCCCAGGTAAGCAGAAGGCATACTCAACAATGTTGAGGCTTCTCTCTGATTCTCCTTGAAGTGACGAAACAGCCTTAGCCATTTTTCTTCACTTGAAATAATCACATTTCTGGTGGCCGCCTCTTGCTTCCACTGTTCCCAGTTTGACTGCAAGTACTGCTTAGCAAGCACAACTTCGTCAAACAACTGATCATTGTTTATTTTCATACCGGGTACATCAAGAAGGCTTCTATTAATAGTGTCAGCAGAAGTTTCGGCGTTTTTCCAATCAACAGCATTTGTTTTGGTCAGATTGATCCATGAAAACTGTTCAGCGTTTCCAAAACTATTCTCCCAGAGGTCCAAGTATGCAATACATCTCTCATAAAAGCCATCAAATTCTTCTTTCACACTGTTTTGTACTTGCTCATCTAGATTCTTGTAGATGTTCTTTGCGGCCATAGGGATAAAGTTTGAAGCCTATCTTTCTGTCAGGTTTCTTTTAAGAGCATTATGAGCTTCAGCAACCTCAAAAGCTGTAGTGTTATTTTTCTCCATTCTCAGAATGGCCTTGTTAAACAGTGCAAGCTGTCCATGGACAAACCACAAGTAGAGCTCGCCCTTTGAATCATTAAAAATTTTTTTTATTGCTGATGGACACATTTCTTGGTCTAAAAAAATGCTTTCAGACCTTCAAAAATTTGTAAAAGTCTTTCCAGCGCAGGCATCATTCATAGAAACCGGGTGTTCCCATGTTGAAGGAGTTTGTGGTACTCTACCTCGGCATATTCACAAAATTCTTTTAGTTTTGTTACACGGAAGTGTATATGTGGAAGTATTTATAAATCTTCACAAGCAAGGCTTCAATATCGATTGGGAGACTATCTACTGCACTTTGCACACAGTTGTGCACAATGTGTGCTCCACATCCGATTCCATTAATTTCCCGCCCTAGGCTATTCTTGAGTCAATGAAAAACGTTGTTTTTCCCTGCTCTTTTCACACCTCCGAAGTTAGTGTTGCAGTTATCTCCACAAAAGCCAACTACTTTGTTGTTCAAATCGTTTTGCAACAGGACAGAGCATAAGTGATTTGTCAGGGTTTCTGATGTTTCACCCGCCACAGATTTGAAATCTAAAAGCTTTACTTGCACACCTGAATTAGGATTAAAATAGCGCACAACAATTAGCACAAGTTTTATCTCCTTTCTGTTTGATGCATCCATGCATACAGATACATAGTTTGACTTGGTTAAGTCTTCTTTAAGCTCTTCCTGAGCTAAAGGAGCTATGACATTTAAAACTATTGCCTCACACTTAATTTTTCCGAGTGAGAATTTAGGCTCAAAAAACTTGGAAATCAGTTTTGATGAACAAGAGTTCGAATTGAAACTTAGGCTATGGTTTGCTGTGTGGTAAGCAAAGGTCACCTCTTTCGCTGCTAATTCTAAGTTTTTGTCATTAGAACTCGCAGTCTTAAAAAAAAAAAAAAAACTACTCATTTTTGACGAGCCAGCAGCACATGCTAAACTCTTTTTGTGTTTAACAGACTGCAAATGATCTTTTGTATCGGATCGCCCACCGTGAACAACCGAAAACTCAGAATTGCAATGCAAACATTTAACTCTGTCGCCTTGACCACCGGTACATACCTTTTTCAAAAAAGTAAATTCATTCCGTAAATCTTCAGTGAATTTACACGAACGTTTTGGCATTTTCACAGAGAAAGCATGAACTTAAGCTTGAAACATAAATACTGTAAAACAGCGTTAGCTCACTAACACAACAGGCACCGTAGGCTAGGCAGGAACAGACTGACATTTCTATCGCAGGCGACTTTCGCCGGGGTGAAGGTGGGCGAGTCGAATGTTACAGTAACATTGTTACTGCACACGAGGAGTGTAATACTAATACAATACTGGACTCGCCCGGAGAGCGCATGCGCATGGTCATGATTGGAGACACAAGGCGATGTGATGACAATATTTATTTATTAGCAGACCCTCATTCTTTTATAGTTTTCACTTTTCATACAGTACAGTTAAATAAATGATAAAGTAATTATCCTAAGTTATACTTCACAGTTAATTGTTTTGGTCATCTATATCTATAAATTATAGTTTATAACCAAATTTAATTTTTACCGGGACGGAAGGTAAACCGGCCGGGACACCGGGACTTTGTCTAAAAACCGGGACGTCTGGCAAGCCTATCAATTATGCATCTTTGATTTTATCTAGTAGTGTCGCTTTCATGTGGACTGCATAATTTGCTTCCGTTCCTTCACCATTGGGAAATCAATTTTTTTTTCGAAAATTATTTTCATGTTCCTGTAAAAGAATTGATTATTAGATTTTTATTTTTAAAAATCAGCGCTCTGGTGGCTCAGTTGTTAAAGTGTCTAACTAGGGAGCGAAAGGCCCCCCTGTTCGAACCCCTGTCTCGGCGGGGATTTTCGTAGGCCCTTAACCCGGCCTTCACCTCTGGAACAGCTTGCTGTGTAATGTAAAGTACGGTAGAACGCTTCCGTGTTTCGGATCCCATATTAATCTTTAGGTTTGCCGAGTTAGGTTAAGGCGGCTACCACGGGGGCGGAATGCGCAGCCAATAGAAACCCTGTCACCACGTCATTCCAACCACACAGAATTGTTACTATTATTTTAAAAAATCGGAATTTATTATAAATTTGTTGTGGATTAGTGTAAATAGCATTGTTTATTCTTATTTGATGCCAGCATTGCAGTGTATAATCATATGCAGTAATTTTCGCCTGTTGTCGCTTAAAACTGTATTGTACGGTGAGAAGCTACGTTCGACATTGCAAGATGTCACGGAAGCGTTCTTAAACAGAGTCAAGTCACTGCAATTTGACTGTAGGTCGTCTTAAGCCAAAACAGATTCATTACAATGTTAAATGTCACTAATTTTACAAATTGTTTGATATACAATATTCCCACTCTTTATCAAGTTTGTTCTTTAGCGAACTAGCCAAACTTCCACCTGCTTGATCTACCATGGTTCCATTCTTTTAAAGACTGCTGCATTGTCGAGATTAAAAGGCGAGCGGAACATTAACGTTTAGAGATTGACAATAATGTATGCCGTTAATTCTTTACTGGTGAATTCTGACCCATTCAGTGACAATTTGTTTTATTTTTTCCTCCAATGTATAATATGAGTACATTTCTGTGAATAATTATCTTAATTTCTTCTCATCTATAATTTCTAGTAAATTTCCGGTACTATTAAAATATTACCAGATGTTTCCCCAAAATATGACCATAAATATTATCGTAATAAGACAAAACTAGGAAAATGGCCAGAATATGCATTTATATGCTATGTAAAATACATTTAAATACAATTAAAAACATTCAATCAATGTCTAATTCAGCATTACGGGTCAAAAAGAATGCAGGAAAAAAATATCACTTGTCATAAAGATCCGAACTTTATTCATGAGGTTTGAAAAATTACTGTAGTCATAAGTGTTAACACTTATGATTGTGTACTATTTCCAGAGCCTAGAGAAATATTTGACTGACGTGGTATTGGGTAGTCTAGGTAGGTTTGAAACAGTAACTGTACAATGCAGTTCTTGGATGTGGCGAATTGTATACGTAATTATTTATCATAACCCATATGTACTGCTACTAGATAATGGTATCACAACATTATGTGATGAATGCTCCATCATCTGTGATCATCAAACTAAAAGTATGATCTGTCGAAAATCAAATTTTAAAAGCCACTTCAGCACCGCCACTAGAAGCGGATACAGTGTTATTGAAACGCGACGACGTCTTGTCCAGAGATGAATAACCACTCCTACTGAAGGCGAGAAATGGCTTTCGGCCGCTGATCGCAGCCCTTGATGTGCTTATCTCAGTTGTCGGCTAGCGTCACCGAAATTACAAGGCTCGGCGGCCGCTTGTGAAGATGCTGGTGGAGGAGAAAGCCTGGTGAGCCGCCTCCCACGGTCACAATGATCACGTCCCACAGCTAAACGACACACGTCAAAGCACAATCAACGGAGATGCGGTAGGCGGCGCTTTGGAATGGTCAGTAACACCAATAGTACAGCTACGTTGCCGAAGAATGGGTGTGCGCTGGAAGGATGTCAGATTAATTGAATTTGGCCTGTAACAACATTGCATTGAATGTCGGAATTTTTGGTGGTTGCGTAGGGCTACTAGGCATAGTCTTACATGTTAGTCAGAACTAGATTTGATAAATGTGGAGCGTTTATACTAAGGGTGGAATATTTGTGTTGACATTTGTCGGCGGAACCTGAAACTTGTGTTCTGAACTATAAATGTAATTTTGTTTGTGAAATGTGCTGTTTGTGAAACGGAGATTGGGGACTGTCCAGGCATTCGTCAAAGTGATTGCTGGAAACCGCTATGAGGATGGTTGATAGGTGGTTTCCGAGACTTGAACTGACCCCGTTGTACTGTACCTTCCCGAGCCAATATGGCGGCGCATCAACGGGCAAAGTCACACTGACGAGTGTACTATTACATTACAAACTTATCGTTCTTTAATGAAAAGAACAGTTATTCTTCAGGAAGCACATTTGTGGATCGAATAAATTTAGAAGAAGTTTTTTAGAATACAGAGAAAAAATTTAAATTATTATGAGCATCTGCACACTTATTGTCTCGCATAACTTGCACTTGCATAATGCTTGAACGTGTAGGTAATACATCTATCCCTTAGCACAATATGACATCAAACACAGGGGCGGATCCAGGATTTTGTTTTGGGGTGGGCTTGAGCGGACATTGGTTTGGGGGGGGGGGCTTGGCTTGAGTGAATTTTGGTTCAGGATTTGGGGGGGGGGGGCTTGAGTCGGGAAAAGGTAGTGAAAAGGTAGTATTTATAGCCTCCTCGGGCGGTCGGGCCTCAAATCCGTAGAGCTAAAAAAAAAGTCTCAAAACTACAATGTCGGGGGTGGACTAAGATACTCTTGGGGGGGACTTGAGCCCCCTAGCCCCCCCCCCTGGATCCGCCCCTGATCAAACACCAGTGGTTATTCCAGTGAACAAGTCTTCTACTAAGGTTATGGACTGGCGGGGAATATAAAGGAATAGCAAGTGGCACTGGCAGAAGAAATGATTGAGTGGTACACAACACTGGAGGCAGAATGGATGCTTCAATTGTGATACAGTGGATAAAGTGGTGTAATATTGGGTGTAACCTACTATGGAATATAAGTTTGCGGTATCGGCCTTTCGTGCAAAGTAGATATACCAGTTGTTGAATCGAACAGAAGCTGCAATGGAAGACACGCATCCAAATCGGGATTATACCGAGATTTTTACGAGTATAAGTCACAATAATATCTACTTATAATAATATCGTACCAACTCAGATCTACAGATTTCGTTTTAAGACACTATTTTTAGGAAAAATAAAGGGATCACTGCTAGATTCGGCAAAGACTGTATCAGGAGCGAACCCTTGGAGTAAATATATTTCAGTACTTGAAGGAATGTAAAAAACGAAAAAAGAATTCCAATAAAGAAAAAATGGCAAAATTACAAATGAAAAAGTGCGGCAGATGCTTAAAATAATCGAAGCAGTATATGAACGTATTACTAAACTAGAAGCAAAAAATGAAACCTTAACACACTTTGTTACAAAATTACATTTCAAATTTTTGTCGTCCTTTTAATACTTGATACATCTTACGTTATAAATTTTTTACCGGGCACGATAGGTTAGAGGTAATGTTCGGTCCTGGCCTTCGGTTGGACATGGGTTCAAATACCCGTCCGATCATCCAGATTTTGATTTTCCGTAGTATCCAGAAATATCTCCAGGTGAATGCTGGAATGGATTCTTCAAAAGTCCTGGCACAATTCCTTCCCGTTTCCTGTCCCATTAGTTCTCTTTCACCTCCGATAACCTCGAAGTCATCGATGCGTAACAGAAATGTTGTTACAGAAAACTAAAGCTACTATTTTTTAATAATTCGATTATAACTAACTAGAGTGCGTTTACCGAACGTGGTGGTGTAACGGTTAGCGTTCTCGCGTCGCATTCTGGAGGACGGCGGTTCGAATCCCCGTCAGGGCATCCACATTTGTGTTTTCCATGGTTTCCCAAATCACTCCAGGCAAATGCCGGGATGCTTCCTTCAAAAGGCCATTGCCGAATTCCTTTCCATTCCTTGCCACCCCATTCTTTCCCGTCTCTAAAGACCTGACTTCGCTGTTAAGAGACCTTAAGCAGTTAAAAAAAAGAAAGAGAGAGTGCGTATCATTACAAACTTATTTTTACAAACTTTACCCAAAATATTAATTGAGTTTTTTGCACAAGCAGTATCTGATGAAAATATAATTCACTTACATTTATAAATTCAGGTTTCTCCTCCGTTAATTTGGAACCATATATTTTAAATTCGTTCAGTCAACTAGGTCCACGGATTTTACTCGTAAATGCAGGAAAAAGGCCGTGTTCTAATAAAACCTGAGAGTACTAATTTAGGGTATTGACTTCCACCAAGTATAGAATACTTATATGCTGCCTTGAAGAAATATTTTTCTGCTTTCAATAGAGATTGGCTCTGAAACTGCATTTATGTAGACACATTATAATATTGAAGAAAGAGCTAAATCCATAGATTTTGATATAAAGTTACTATCACATGTATTCATTCAGTTTAAGTGATTATAATTTTTTTATTTACTATGTATTTAAAGTATTCAGTTGAGATAAAATTATCTCAAGATAAATATCTCGCAATAATTCTCTTGGTCGCTGACATCGAATTGAGAGTTTAACAAAGAAGGCTTCTCTGTTCATTGTTGTCAGCAATTCACATCATGGCACATATGCGACCAAATAGTCAGACCGAGCGTGGTGGTGTAACGGCTAGCGTTCTGGCTTCGCATTCGGGAGGATGGCGGTTCGAATCCCCGTCCGGGCATCCAGATCTGGGTTTTCCATGGTTTCCCAAATCACTCCAGGCAAATGCCGGGATGCTTCCTTCAAAAGGCCATGGCCGAATTCCTTCCCATTCCTTGCCCCCCCCCATCCTTTCCCGTCTCTAAAGACCTCGCTGTCAGAGAGACGTTAAGCAGATAAATATATATATATAGTCAGCCTACAATACAAGGGATATTAAAGTGTTTTTTTTTTTTTTTTTTTTTTTTTTTTTGTAGGTGACCTCAAATGCCGTAGATCACCAGCACGTGCAGGTGGCAGAGGGCTCTATTGAGCCATTACGGAAGAGGCCTATATGGTCAAAACAGCTCGCCCACGGAGACGAAAGTCTCCTCAGTCGTGACCCGCCTCAGCACGCACGGAGTTGTTCTCCTTGCTTCGTCCATCGGCCTTCGTACCTGCAGACAAACAATATATTCATACACATCATTTTTTAAATTCAAACTATAACAGCGGTCGAATAAAATATTATTGTTTAATTAAATAGCACTGTTACAAAATTAAACAAAAAAGATCCTTAATGGTTTTTTAACCAATGGAGAGTAAAATCCGTAGTTGTCATCTTAAGTTTTTATCAAATTTATCTGTGGATCTATCTTCGTCTATGCGTATGAAGGGTGGCACTGTGCTAGGTCCTCTTTGCTAATTACTATCAATTAGCTGAGGGTAGATAGCCCACCAACTTCAACCAATGGCCCAAGCGTTGTTTCTGGCGATAGTGTTGTCACCTAGCATATTATTACTGTTTGATAAACTGCTCTCAAATTACACCCTTCTGCGCAACGGATGTTGATGTTAAATCAAATCTACCAATATTTTCATTTATCTGCACAATTTATCGAACACTTCAATTAACACAAAACATAGTCATCACTGTACAATTAATACATTCCCTCGTGGTCTCTCTCTGCGCCATCTTAACACCCTCATTCCTTCTCAACCAAACGTACAGTAGTGCCAACTACAAAAAATTACATAACTACAAACGACTTAAAATTACCCAAATATCTATACATACTACTTATGCTGTGAAAGTCTGTTATTTGCTAATTTATTTACAATTTCGGCAATGATTTGTGAGTGGGACCACACAACTGGTAATGAAGTTTGAAATAAATAATTAAATAAAAATGAATCTGTTACATGAACACGTACCAGAATAATCTCCATGTATGTTCAGAGATTTTTTTGATGTTTTTGAAGATATAAACTTTTTATTTTTTTTCCCGCACCCACTAATTTACTGAGCATGGTAAAATCTTTGCTTTCTCTTTCCTTCTAAAATTGACTGAAAAAGTATGTTTCTTAAGCTCAAAAGTTGATACATAAAGCCCATTAAGATTTTGTTTCTAAAAACATCATTCTTGATCAATTTTGTTTTCCACTTATCAATTACGGAGTTTGAAAATTCATCAAAAGTTATCTTCAATTAGTAAATATTTACCCAAGCGATTAGTATTTTTTCCTTTCTTAAACGACTTTTTATATTTCGAAGAATACTGTTAAAACAAGCTAAAAGAATTAGCGAAAAACACATGATAGAAAAAAATTATTAATCCGAGCAGAGTACAGAAAAGGCTATCTAAGAAATTCCCGAAAATTATATCAACAAAACCGTTAAATATCGATGAACATATAAGGAAATTATTCTGACATGTATAGAACCACCCAATGCAGTTTTTCATTTTGGGTGTCATTTCCCTGGCCTCCTAGCAAGTGACAAAGGTACTACTTAATTATATGACTTATGACAAGGGATGTTATTGACTGTAATGTCTTGATCTCATTATTTCAAAGATTGTTTTGTAGTTGGAATGACGTCAGAAATAAACGTAATTGTTTTCTTTAAAAAAATAGATAGCTCCATCAGCGTTACTGTAATTTACATCCACCTGGAAATTGACTGGTCAGTGTTTCACAAATAAAAGACGGCATTAAGGTGTGGCGTCATGAGATTAATATATTCTGTAAACCACTCAAATGGATATTCTGAGTGTACTGTTGTGTATAATGTGTCCACTAATTAAAGTAGTTAGTTTCCCGATTACTGCCGCAATCTACTTCCAACTAAGTTTTCAGTTACGCTGCTTCATGCCTATAATAATAATTCAACAAGGTTCTGATATGAAACGTCTGCCAATTACTTACACAAATTAAGTATATCATTTTAATACCTTTGATATAGTTTATTACAATTTTCAAGGACAGGATACGTAATTACAGATAATGGACAGCAAGAAATATACAAAAAATTAAGTAACTATAACGAAAAGATTTCTGGATTCTGCTCTTTCTTAATGTTTCAGTGAGTCAGTAGGAATTACCATGTATTATTACACTCATAGAACTAACGAATATCGTCTTACAGTAAACTCTAATCAAACTTACACTTAGTGGTATCACTGAGAGGAAAGATAGTGGATATAATACCTTCAGTTCTATTACAAATCTGTAAACGTACTACATCCGTCTATCCCTTTGTCCTGGTATCAAACGAAAACTACCTCAAAAATCTAGATGGAGTGTTAATATTTCGAAAGCTTATAGACAAATTTAAATCCTGCGATATATCTTATGACTTTATGTTACTCGGAAATGGAGTAAGAAATGATAATTCATTTGTGTTGAGAACAGATAGGCGCCACAGATCAGTATGCCTCTCAGGTAAACTCTCATTTACGAGATATTTACCAAAGATTATGCTGCAACACAAATAAGCACACAGATCACCATGCATCTCAGATAAACTCTCATTTTAGAGATATCCACCAAAGACCATTCTACAACAAAGATAAACACACAGATCACACTGCATCACAAATAAATTCTCATTTACGAGATACGCACCAAAGATCATGCTACAACACAGATCATACTGCATCTTAGGAAAACTATCATTTACGAGATACTTACCAAAGAGCATGCTACAACACATATAAGTACACAGATTACACTGCAACTCAGTTAAACTCTCATTTACGAGATACCCTCCAAAGATCATGCTATAAGACAAATAAACACTCCACCTGCCTGTTTCTTTTAGCGTTTGTTTTTTAAATATGTAACTTTGATTACTTCTATCAAACACGGAAATGTTAATCAAACCACCACATCGGAGATTAACACTCCAATAAGCGTAACCGAATTGTGGAATTTAATTTATGGAAAATGTAAAAAAGTAACAAATGGCAAACTTTTATGCTTTGCTACTAGAAGAAAAATAAAGGTTCACGCCTTACTAATCACACAATGTCGACTCGGGGGAAGCAGCGTAAGTTTCATATAAATGTAATAGATATGTTTCTAAGAAAAAATAGCATTTGTCCTCTTCACACCAACTGGCTTCCAGTAGACTCTAGGAAAACGTCTAATGAAACGATACTTTAAATCCTTAAAATAATAATAGTTTTTCAAAGTTTTTGGGTTGCTATGTACGGGGTGTTTAAAAAATGGCCGGTATATTTGAAAAATCAATAAAAACTAAACGAGCTGCGGTAGAAATACACCGTTGGTTGAAATATGCTTCGGACAACAGTAAATTTTCAGACAGACAAACTTTCGAAATTAGTTACAATTTTCAACAACAGATGGCGATTTTTCCAGACTGCAGCGCCATATTTTGTTGAAAATTGTAACTAATTTCTAACGTTTGTCTGCCTGAAAATTTACTGTTGTCCCAAGCATATTGTAACAAACGGTGTATTTCTATCGCTGCCCGTTTAGTTTTTATTGATTTTTCAAATATACCGGTCATTTTTGAAATACCCTGTAGCTTAGGCAGCATTAAATAATTCCGTTGCGTTCAAATACTATCTAATCTATGGACATTAAAAGTAGCGCGTGACGCAGCCATGGACGCAGCGTACAAACGCAGCCGAATATGTCCGACCTCTGTTAGATACGCTGGGCAAATCAGATATCGGGGATATCACGTGACATTAGGTGTCGACCTGAAGATCCAATCCAAATGAGCGTATAACTTAAAATCCTGGGAATTTCTGTTATATGTGAGCTTCGAGACTACAAGGGGCGGAGCGAGAAGTTTCCTCGCGAGGGAGAAGAGCGACGAGCGACAATTCGATCTTCGAGTCCATGCTATGCGAGTTTAGTCTGAGGTTGACTTGGAAAGTTGACTTATTTCGCCAACTGCTGCTATACGACTTCTGGCTGCCGGCTTGATGGAGCTAGCTTATCACAGCAACACAGCCGGTAATGCGATGACGCGCATTGTCAGAACAGAGATGCCTGTAGCCGACTTGTGAGATAGTCTCACATACCGTGGGTCCGCCCAATCACCGCAGACATCAGACGCAGAACTACAATTGTAACGTATTACGACCAAGCCATCTGATTGTGCATTCCGTGAAACAGAACCCTTAAACGACTTTGAGAGGATAGATCCATTTTCTAACTTTATAAATGAAAAACCCCTGAGCTAGCGGCATAATTTGCCAGAACTAATTATTTCGAATGACATATTGTTCATTCGTGGAGCCCATGATTTTCTTTTTAACTGTAAAGTAACAGTATTATGACACCTTTGTCTAAGGTCGTCATAACTTGTTTTTTTTTTATTGTTTTCAAATGTCATTATTTATTGCAGTTTAATTCTGAGATGGATTTAATAGTAAATATACAATTGTTTGCTTGCTATGGCGGCTAATTGTACCTCTGAGCGTTGCTTTTACGATTTTGCCAATTTGTGCTAATATTAACGGAAAATTCGCTCAGACTTGTAATCGCCAGTGATAAGAAAATAAATGTCATATTGTGACAATTTTTCCTAAATTCCAACTAACGTCGAGATTCTTGTAAAATTAATAAATTTTCACTCCTTCATAAAAGTTAAAAATCTACAATTATTAATCATAAAGGTATGAAAGATAATTGTAACGTAGTTTGCCCACCAAGGCACCCACTACAGTAGCAAGATTCCATTCGGCGACGACGGGCTTATAAGGCAGAGAACTTGCTGCATCACGCGCGCTTGAACTCTGTCTAACGTAGGAAGTATTTGAACCCAACGAAATATTTCAGTGACGTTTTTGAGGACAACGCCGAAGAAGCGCACGTTACTGCTTTGCCACATTACACCTCTGGTCATGAGCTTTTATCATATACAGTATGAATTGAATCTGAAGTTTAAAATTGGCGATCTCCCCTAGTCAGGTTGATATACAATGAGCACGGTAGAAAAATCTACATACGAAGGTAAATAATGGCCGGAGCGTGGCGCTGACCTCGTCACATCCTTCTAGTGCAATTATTGTGAATGGGAATGCGGAGCTCTACCTCCGGGAATCCCAGGGAAAGCGGCAACTAGCTTCATAAGCCCCGTGACCTTTTCCTTTAATCTTTTACCCGCTTATATTTAAAGTACAAGATATTTCATAGAAGTTAAATGAATCTTTAGAAGAAACGTTCAATCAAATAAAAATTTACGTATCAACGATTTTAAATCTAATAAAGTAATACAGTTTGCGAAACATAATTAACAAGTTGTTCAGAATCGTATCCGAAATTCTTTTAACATTAATTCTTGGAGTGAAAACGATAATTGGGGCCTCGTGACAAATCAAGCCTCCAATCCACACCCGTAAAATTTTAATGAATCTACAGGTTCGTTTAGAGACACCGCTAATTCTGAAGTGTACCTGACCTTTTAGTTATAATTATTTTTATATCTTAATTGCACCTAGTATGAAAAAGCGGTAACATTTAATATAAATATGTAGCAACGAGTCTAAACTGTGAATTAGATCGTAATTTAGAAAAGGGAAAAATGACATCCATTCATTACATACATATCTTCACCCCCATATTAAAACACATTTCAATCGTTTTGGATAAAGTAAATTGTTTTAATTTTCTATGATTATACGCTTGGATTACTGTGAATAGCTACAGGAGACGAATTAGAAAGAAATGCAGTTAAGATAACAAATAAAAATGTATTCGCTTCTAGTACTTTCTAGCCAGTTCTCAAATCATAATAGGATAAATTGAGGAGGTGGAATTTTCTACTTTTTATTAATGATAACCCACATCTAATTGTGAATGCAGTGTAGTGTTTATTTCGGCCATTTATTAAGGAGAATAGAAGGTGAAAGGATGGGAAATTAGGTCTATATGGACGCGATTAAAAAATTTATTCTCATAAGTAACCGAAACTAAAAAAAACATTGATTTTAGTACTATTACTTCTATTTTCTGCATCTCGTAGAAGTCGGCTAGCGAAGTTATTGCTATCTACCAATATTTCCACTATGAATACTCAGAGTATTATTTTTTTCAAGAAATACAAAGCGAATCCGAATGCATTTGACATGATTCCTATTTCCATAGTCTATGACTGAGTATTTTTTTATCATATTTTTTTCAGACGATAACCTGAATATTAATATCCTTTTTACGTCAAAATACATACTTTGCTTCGAAACGCAGAGGTCTCAAAGTAATTAAGTTTTTCATCTGTTCCTGTACGATTTATTTAGGTATATATATTTTAATCATTTTAAAAAAAATAATCAGAACATTTGTTTTCCTACTTTGGAACAATATCCTGTTGGTTTGTCATATGTTTTTTGCCTAGTTCACTTCAATGCATCCAGAAATGGGGGAGGGGGAGGGATATGACATATAAATTCTACCAGCCTTTGATTACAGAATGAGCTGTTACTTGCTGTATTTATACAACTTATCTAAAACCATGCCTAAAAAATCTTAAACATACACGCTAAGATATACAAATAATTTAAGAATGATAGCTGACAGATTGATTATAAACAATACGCCCAAAATCATATTAAATTAGTGCAAACTATAGTGAACTATGCAACAAGAAGCATAAGATCGATATGCACCGATCAGACAAACAGTTAACTCACTGGCTACACACATAGAATCCTAGTTCACCGTTAGACATGTATATTCCGCTAGCAGAACGCATACCAAAAATAATCCATTCCACGAATAATGGATGGCACTCTTCAGATTTTAATTGGCTTCTTTTTCTCTCGTCTCGTCTCTCAACATAGTACGCTTTGAACATTCCGGAAATTCTGTGCATGTTCGTCTCCTGGAAAAAATCAATACATTTATCAAACGAAATTCTCCGTATCATCGATCAAACCATTTCCAAACGGTAGAGGCAGGTCTCTGAGGTCATGTACTTGCCCGGCTCTCGGCCCCTGAATGCTCTATACTTCTCACTCCACTTCATATCCTTCACTCATGAATAGTCGACTCCAGACAGGGCTTGTTCGCACAGCAGGTGGTTTGTTGATATTCCCCGTATAGAGAAATCCTTGTAATCATTTCTCGAATATTCCTGTATACAATTATATTAATTGACTTTGTCGTATTAACACACGTTTAAAGTATTTATTGTTACTGAGAACTGCCACAATCTATAGCCCGTTTAGTTAACAGAGTCTGCTCTATCGGCTCTCCACTGCACCAACGCTTACATGAACACAGTGATCAGATAGGAGGGGTAGGAAGGAAGGGGGTGGTCGGTTTACGACTTTGTGCTGCCAGTGTGGAGTTAACAGGTTATAACTGTGTCGAAGCTTAGATATTTTAAAATTGGAATTAACAGTAATTTCTATCTAAGGGCAAATCTTATGTGACTCCCTCACTGTTTCATTCAAGTTTGTATATTTAACAATACCATTTATACCGTGGTAGTACACAACATTTGACGACTACGTATACCCAGTGGATGACCGTAGTTCTTCGTCTAAATTGATGTCGTTACAGCTGTCACAACAAAGAATTTTTCGTGTCCTGTATTACGTAATTCGGTGATGCGAAAACCACAGCAGAGATGCACCGATATGGTTGAGTATCGGGATCAACCAAAATGTAATTTAATGTCCCATGTCGCCATCTCGCTTGGTGAAACAGAACTACCGTATCCACTTTTCAATTTCTGTCAGCGTGGTCTTCACCTCACGTCTCCAGATGCTATCTACACACAATGGATCCTTAGCTGACGCCTTCGCCCCAGGTGACGGAATAGTGCCGAAATGTCTATACTGCGTCACCAGCTTGTTTTGAGGTCCTGCAGGATCCGTCCGAAATATGTGTTGCAGTGATTCAACAGTTATAAACTTATTGCAAATATCTTACATCACTCAGTATTCATGGTAAGATATAAACTCTAACAGAACATTGAAGTACTAATTATTCTCAACAGCTCAATATAGTTTACGTGTTGATGTAATAGCTACAAGCGCGAAACTATGAATTATAAATGAATAAAATAACGCAAATTGCCTGTCATACCTGTACAGGTAATTTAGTAGCTGAATTGAGCATAATTCAAACCTCGCATGAAACTCCACAAATCATATTTCTAGAACTGGTTATGTCTCAGCAGCAAATAACATCACAATTATTTTTTTTAACTGTCACTCAATGTAACTCCCCTCTCCTCAGAGAATTTTCAAGCTACTTCATATGCTTCAATCGATTTCTTACGTTTGTTAAGACTTATTTATATTGCTCATTGGTTTGCCCTTTTATCACTCATTGTCGATTACATTAAGACAAATTCCTTTTTACCGAGGGGAAAAGGGAGGGAGTTTGAAGCGGTGTCATTCACTCTGGAAAATACGAATTTAGATTTATCTCTGTAATTCAGAGATTATTTTTCTTGGATGAAAAATTCGTGTGGGAGGGAATATTCTCCACCAGCCGAAAACTGGTACTGACCTGTTGAAATTTGGATTAACTGCTTCCTTATAATGTCCTTTTCCCGTTTGTCAGTTTCCTTTTTCGGAAAAGTTGCCACGAATTAACTTAAAATTCTGAAATACGACATTGCAGCACAGCTTTTAGTTGCCGCTGGCGCTGCGATGTTAATCTTTTCAAATGTTGGTTTAATTCTTTGTAATATTTTCTTGCCGTTTTAGCTTCACTCCGTTGTAAAACGTAGCGTGAAATTAACAGAAACAAAATATTTATCCGAAATGCACTACAACAACGCTCGCCATCTTAGAATCGATATAAGCAGTCAGAGATAATCGATTGCTTCCGTTGTAAACAAATTTTCAGTTTCCGAGATGGATGCCGCAGAACGAATTTCCCGTAAATTTTTTACTCTTGGTCCAGACCGAATTTCAACCTAACCACGATCACTATGACAAAACGATTCCTGTACCGATAGTTTTTGTGTCATTTTTGCAGTGCTGCTAACATTTCACCATTGCGGAGCGTCTCTCATTTCGGCATGTTTAATTTAATTTGTAGTGAATTTTCCGGAAAAGGAGAGTGTAAAACGTGAAGAGGACATTGTAAGGAAGCAATTAATACAAATTTCAACAGGTCAGTAGCAGTTTTGAGCTGGTGGAGAATATCCCATAATACCCAAAAATTCTTTTTGGAAAAATACAGAATCATTTTTTCAGATAGTTATTCCTGTCATGTAAATCGAGAGATTGTAGTGATGTAGACGAAAGAATATGTGATCAGTCGTTTCAGTCTAAAACATAAAATAAATATTTACAAATGAAATAGCACGACAAAAAAGAAAATATATATATATGAACATGCAAGATTATCGGGAATAGGACTACTGTAGCACTAGCGTCTGCTAATAAAAGGTTACGTCAAAAAAGCATTGGTGAACCTTTTGGCAACTTAGTCACCGACAGCGGCGCATCTCAAGCTGGTGTAGCCCAATCATTTGTAAACTTCTTCGTTGCCAACATGATTCCGTTACATGTTGTAGCAACCAATAGTTTTAAGAAGTTAATTTAATTTAATTCCAATGGGGCGCACTCTCCGGTGGCAATTTTCCTACACACCCATTTTTCCCCTTTCCTGTACCAATCTACTTTTACCCTCCACAAAATTTCAACTTCAAATTATTTCACCGTTTTTGGTAAATTATTCACCAATTACAACGTTGAACCCCAATAAGAACTAAATTTCCAGAGAGACATTAGGTACACTTATTGTTGATGATTAACTTTAAAAGGATAACTGTAATTTGCGTTAAATTTGCAAAAATGTAACGCTTCAACGATTATCGAATTTAACTTTTTAAGTAGCAAATTCATGATTAACGAAGTCAACTTTTTGATTAATTACTGTCATTATAGCCATAACGTAATAACAGTTCTCGTCGTGGGCTATTCAAAGGAGTCGAAGCGAATGTCTGTATGATCCAAAATTATACACCAATTACATTGATTAAAATCTTTTCCGCCAGTCATACTATGTTGTTTTTGTTGTATAGGCCTATGATCATAAACTGCTCCCATTTGTTTGCATATTATTATTATTATTATTTTTTTTTTTTTGCATGGAAAATAAATTTTGTATGGCCACAAAAGATGTAGTAACAGAGTTTTACAATCTTTTTGCATTTTGCCAGAATGAAATTCTTCACTGTGGAAGGCTACCAAAGTGCCCTATCTAACAGGGAACTACGCTCATAAGAGTAACTTGAGCCAGTTATTAGATGTTATTGGATTAGATATGCTTGCTTTTATCCACCGAGCGGGGCGGTGTAACGGTTAGCGTTCTCACCTCGCATTCGGAAGGACGGCGGTTCGAATCCCCGTCCGGGCATCCAGATTTGGGTTTTCCATGGTTTCCCCAAATCACTCCAGGCAAATGCCGGGATGCTTCCTTCAAAGGGCCATGGCCGAATTCCTTGCCCCCATCTTTGCCCCCCATCCTTTCCCGTCTCTAAAGACCTCGATGTTAAAAAGAGACGTAAAGCAGTTAAAAAAAATAAAAAAATGCTTTTATCCCATATGCGACAAATCTTGGGAAAATGAAAGATTATCAACGACTACAGATTACCAGTTAGTTAAGTTAACATACCACTTATTGAGCCATTTAGGTAAGTTGTAACATCGGATCCTGACATTCGGGAGAACCAGGGTTAAAATCCCCACCAGGCCCTCCAGATATCGGTTTTCTATAGTTTTCCGAAATCAACCAAGGGGAATGGCGGGATGGTTTCTACCAAATACGGTAGCAAAATTCCTCACAGTTTTTTGTCCCTATTCCTATCCAGCCTAAATGACATTTCCGTTGACGAGGCCTAAGCGAATGAGCGAAATAACATCCCAAGAGTGGATTCAATTTCCATCGTTAACTGCAAATACACAACATTTCTTGTTGTTTAATAATATGCGTATGACCTTATTGGTCGGGATATCCGCGAAGAGTTCAGCTGCCGATTGAAAGAGTTTCGATCTGCCGTGCGAGTGTGTCTGTCATGGCTACCTTAACCTAACACGATAATCCTACCGGGTATCGACTTAAAGTTTAACGTTGAATCCGACCCTCGGAAGTGTTCTGGAGTACTTCACATCACACAGGAAGCTGTGCCAGGATACTCTTCGTACTGCAGATACAGTTCCAACAAAACAACAACAACAACAAAAAATTGCAAACAAACAAAAACAACAAATGAACAAAAACAACAAACAAACAAAAACAAAACAAAAAACACAAAGAACGTAAAATATACAAACTTTGTCAGCTTTCCCTTCAATACACAAAGTACATAATAGTATTTTCTCAGTAACCAAATTCCTAGAGGAAAATTCTTTTACAGGGTAAAAAGGTTCGGGGAGCCATAACTCTTTCCTTCTAAGTTTCTAGCTGTTTTCGTACATAATCGAAAGAAAATTCTTTTTTTCTATGTTCCAAGTATCTGAATTTTGAATTTTGTTTATATCTCACCTCTCTCTTCTCTCTGCCTGTTTCCCCTCCCCCTCCCCCTCTCATCTAAGAGCAAGGATGCGCCGTAGATAGTAACCCAACAGACACGAACGTCCCCTTACCACTACCATGGCTTGTGCATGATTTATCGCCACACGTCATTCGGGATTGGTTTACACGGTCCTGCGGCGTGTCCACTGTGACAGCAGCTGGTACCTGAGCTCTTCCTCCGCTGGGTTGGCCATGAACCCCGGCGACTTCGGGCCGCACGCGCCCGACCAATTCCGGCCCCGTGATTCCACGCCATCGAACATATATTATTTTAGAGGTCATTTTCTCGCCCACTCGCGTCATAATGGGCGCGCGCTCAGCTACGTTAATGGGCGCGGGCTGGCCGTACCAATTATCCCGCAACGGCTGGGCACGACCGTGGACGACCGGCGACGACCGCGGCCCACGCGGGGTACGGGACACCTTGGGACAGGCCTGCCAACCCAAAACTCGACGACCACTTCAACTAGGGACCTAGAACAATGATTTTATTTTGGGAGAGTAGGGCTTTCATTTTCAGCAGTTACCAGGAACTCCTTCTTAGCGTATACTAGAGGAGATTTCATACAAGAATAAGAACGGGCATATCCAGATAATAGTGAGGACGTATTTGTGCTCATAATCTAATCTTTGATATCTTACGCAGTTGTACCACTGCGCGTTCTCCCATATGTTCGAATGATATTATGGAATAGTGATATAAATCAATCTTTTTCAAAACGAGGACCAGTGAACCGTCAAAAATAATTCTGCGAATCACTAACTTATGTCGGTCTAATTCTTTACCTGTATTTATATTATTAACATCTGGAACATATTTTACAGTACCATTACAATATAATAAATCTAAAAACATGTTTTGAATTCACATGCAAACACATCTATAAAACTGGAAGAAAATAGTTAATATTAACCAGACCTTTGGAATGAATAATAATGTTATTTGTAGTGTATCGCTACACTACATAGTAATATTCATGGCTCGCACAGGTGCACAGTTCAAGCAAAGGGTGGTAGGGTTGCTGTGGTATGCGACCTTGAGGCAGGTACCCAGGAGAAGTTAGGGTGTGTGGAGAGTACAGTAGACGGCCAGCTCTGTGGTTCGGTGCGTCACTAGCCAACGGAAGAACATGATGTGCGGCGTCTAATGTTAGCATGGTTGGTGGTGGTGCTCTTTGTTCCATGTCGCCAACGGAGTGGATGACGCCATCCAACGGCCAGCAGATGGGTCATTGCCTGGGAATATCACTGGAAGCAGACTTGGTTGCAATGGAAAAATGGTAACTGCACTGAGATCTTGATAACCACCCCAAGAAGTGTCGTATTGTTAAACAAAACCTGTCGCCCTAGAGATTCTCTTCGCCCCGCTGCGCTTAGTGAAAAGATATCTAACAACCCCTGAGAACTGATACCGGGTGTTTCAAAAATGACCGGTATATTTGAAAAAAAAATCAATATTAACTAAACGGGCAGCGACAGAAATACACTGTTTGTTGCAATATGCTTGGGACAACAGTAAATTTTCAGGCAGACAAACTTTGGAAATTAGTTACAATTTTCAACAACAGATGGCGCTGCAGGCGATTTGAAAGGTATGGAGTTCGCCATTTTGTAAGTTGTCTTTCTGCTGTAAGCGTGTGCTGTTCACAGATTGCAAGTTTGCTGTGAAAAAATGGTTTATTCCTTAGAATAATCGTACTTTAAATTTTTCCAGACTGAAGTGCCATCTGTTGTTGAAAATTGTAACTAATTTCGAAAGTTTGTCTGCCTGAAAATTTACTGTTGTCCGAAGCATATTGCTACAGGTGGTGTATTTCTATCGCTGCCCGTTTAGTTTTTATTGATTTTTCGAATATACCTGTCATTTTTGAAACTCCCTGTATATTGAAACTACTGTATTACACATTCGTTGTTTAATTAAAATTGAAAGGAATTGTTGTAATAAATGTCAATGTTAGGCTGCGTTCCCACGACGTCTCTTAACTGAGGCCTCCTGGGACGGATAGCTAACAACAGGCCGTAGGAACGGGGCCGCCTCTGCTAACGGGGATGAGACGCAGTTACTCACTCAATGTCGGTAAATATCACAGGCGTGTGTAGTAGTGCGCTGTTGCCATCAGTTTGCAGCAGATGTGTTCACCCCTTCTGTTGCTGTAAAGTGCTCTGTGTGAAACGACATTAGGCAACGTGGTGAGGAGGTGATGGCGAGGTAGCAAGGGCTAAACTGCGGCGCGCGCTCATCCCTACACTTCGGCGTGCGGCGTGCGGCCTCCGTTACAAGACGTCGTGGGAACGCAGCTTGAAACGTACGTGAAACGGTGTTGCCAACCCATAAAGCAAAATCCCAATTCCACTTCTCTATAATTGGATAATAATAATAATTTTGTTGAGAGAATAATTAAAATAAAAGCTATTTAATTTTAAAAGAAGGAGTACAAGTTGTACGCTTCATATTATAGGCAGAATTTTACACTATACCAGCGACCTACATGCACGAAATAAAATATACCTGACCTTACATATTTTATTTTTTGTTTACTTAGCCACCTTAGAAAACTGTGATTTACTTAATCCTTAGACAAACGGCGCTCTTTTTGATACCAACTGGAACTGAATAGATTGTTGTAGGAACAATGCTGTTCTATCCTCTTCCTGGAAATGCCAGATTTTTGCCTGGTCATTGAAATATTCGTGACTTTAAAAAGTTAGGCTTATCTTTCATTCACGCTTATAGCCTTATACAGTAAGAATATGATATCTACATTTATAATATTTTGCCTGCTGACAACTTGAACCATTTTATATTGAGAAATACTGATATAAAGCATTTAATTAATGAAGGCTAGCTAAACTTTTGAAAGAAAGAAAATTCAACCACTGGAATGTTTACACGTAGATAGTTTGATAAATTGCTGAAACAGACTCGTTATAGACATGAGGAAGGAAATAGCATGGAAATTTTTTCACGAAAGGTAGAAATGGACCAATGTACTCATTTTTGAACCTATGTATGTTGTAAATCGAAGGAAAATATTCCAAACCTGACTCGAGCAAAGCATTAAAACCGAAAATCCCTTTCACTTACTTCGCAGCTACAAGTTTCCGTTCTGTTCCGTTCTCTACCGTTCTTGACGGCATCACGATTATGAACTGATTCAATTATTGATCATTTAAAGAGCGTTGGGCCACAAATAGATGCAATGAAATTTGTCGGAGAAACGTTGGTTGGTAAATTTAACGTATTCCCTGCTCAAAAAAAAATTGAGATAGTAGGAAAAGAACAATTGCTTAGTCTTGGTCAAAGTAAGCCATCATATTACTTGCTGGAAGGTTGTGGATCAGGAAAAAAAATACAATGTACTGGAGTTGTGGACACATTGAATTCCATGTATTTACTACCTCAGTAATCCATAAAATTAGCGAACATGTAACGTGACGCGCTGTCGCCACGTAACAAGGTGCATTTTTATTATATATGTCATAATGTTAGAGTAATTTGCATAAATCTTGGGCGACCACCTAAATAGATTTTTGTTGTAATTTTATAAAGTACGCAAGATTCCAAGTGAGGACTGTAATGAAATGGTGAACATTGTAACGAGCCGCGCTGTCGCCACGTTACAAGGTGCATTTTTATTATATATGTAATAATATAAGAGTAATTTACATAAATCTTGGGCGACCACGTGAATAGATTTTTGTTGTAATTTTATAAAGTACGCAAGATTCCAAGTGAGGACTGTAATGAAATGGTGAACTTATACAGTGTATCGTAGCAAAGCGAATATTCAAGAATTATTGAGCTATGTAGGCTTGAAGCTAATCTTGGTGTTCCCGAGCCTTGGCGACACAAAGTCGCGGATTTGGGATTTGCCAGACCACACACCCTGCTCCCTGGGGATGGGTCACTCACCGAGCGGGAAAAGCCTGCCGTCCGAAACCCGAATGTTCTCTCGCCCGGCGAACTTAGCCGAATATGTCCGACCTCTGTTGAATTCCTTGGCCAAATCACATATCGAGGATATCACGTGACATTAGGTGCCGACCTGAAGGTCCAATCAAAATGAGCGTATAACTCAAAATCCTGGGAATTTTTGTTGTATGTGAGCTTCGAGACTACAAATGGGCGGAGCAAGAAGTTTCCTCGTGGACCGAAGAGCGAGGAGCTGAGATTCTAGATTCTAACTTCGATCGCACCAGTCTGAGGTTGACTTGGAAAGTTGACTTCTTTCGCTAGCCGCAGCTTGCCTTGCTGGAGCAAGGTTATCACCGCAACACAGCCGGTAATGCGATGATGCGCATTGCCAGACCAGAGATGCCTATAGCCGACTTGTGAGATAATCTCACATATCGTGGGTCCGCTACACTCATCACAGACATCAGACGCAGAACTACAATGGTAATTGATTACGACCAAGCCATGTGATTGTGCATTCCGTGAAACAGAACCCGTAAGCGACTTTGAGAGGATAGGTCCATGTTCTCACTTTATAATTGTAAAAACCCCTGAGCTAGCGGCATAATTTGCCAGAACTAGTTATTTTCGAATGATATATTGTTCATTCTGGCGCCCATGATTTTCTTTTTAACTGTAAAGTCACAGTATTATGATGCCTTTGTCTGAGGTAGTCATAACTTGTATTTTTCATTGTTTCCAGTTGTCATTATTTCTTGCATTTTGATTCTGAGATATTTAAAAGTAAATATACAATTGTTTGCTTGCCCATGACGGCTAATTGTAACTCTGAGCGTTGCTTTTATGATTTTGCCAATTTGTGTTAATGTTAACGGTAAATTCGCTCAGACTTGTAATCGCCAGTGATGAGAAAATAAATGTCATATTGTGACAATTTACCTGAATTCCAACTAACGTCGAAATTCTTGCAAAATTAATAAATTTTCACTCCTCCATAAAAATTAAAATTAAAAATCTACAATTATTAATCATAAAGGTATGAAAGATAGTTGTAATGTGGTTTGCCCACCAAGGCGCCCACCACATAATGTCGCCAAACGCTGGTGCCAGATGAGACATTACTTCTTAATGTCTGCGAACTTGGTGGCACTAATTCAAATTAATACAATTTGGAGCCCAAATTCAGAAAGTTTCATGGAATGTTGCACATGGTTTTTGGCTGTTTTATTATTCTTGTAGTCAATAGATATTCATACAAGATTTTATTTTGATGTTTCACTTGTATTTTAATGCATAAAGTTCATTTTGTTTCAATGCATAAAATTTATTTTGTTTCAACGCATTAAAAGAAGTTCATTTGTGTATTTCAATTGAGATGCAATACACTTTGTATTGTAACAATTTTGTGATCAGTTTCAAATTTTTAAATGAGTAACTTCAGTGTTGATTTCTTAAACCATGGTAGCTGTTAAGAAAATTAAAGACACACATGTTTTGCCCATGTGTTTGAAAGTAAGTCTGCATTCATGGTGTTGTGTTGCATGATTCATCGTTGCTTTTCTCTTGCTGTATTTTGGAGGGGTATATGTATTTGTGTGTATTGAAATTCGCGGTATTTTTGTTGCTAGTGAATTTAGATTTCGTCATTGCACAATTGCGGTGTAAATTCATTGTTTGTGTGTTCATATGAAGCTACGATCTCGTACGATAAAAGATTTCGATATGGAAGATCAGTCTGATAGGCAAAAATCTCCCGAAATCATGAACGAGGTTCAGTTAACAGAATGCGGAATATTGGCTGCAGGGGAGGGGAACGTAAGTTCTGAAGTTCCGACCCACTCATATAGTTCGCAGTCTACTTTGTCGCCACAGGAAGATATGGAAAATTTTCCGTCATCTGTAGGTGAGATAATGCAGAACACTCCCGCTTACTCAGAACAAGACGCAACAAATGACACAAATTCCTGTAGAAGCACCACCCCTCTCATCACAGCAGGTATTAATGTTGATAACTGCAATAGAGCAATCGACGCAACAACTAATGCAGCAATTTGATTCACATAGGCGGAAAATAGGCAGCAATTTCTGGAATTAAACAAGCATTTTGAAGCACTGTTTGATTCACAAAGGGAACAATTGAATACACTATTTGATTCACAAAGGGAAGACTTTAATGAGGAATTTAATTCACCATTTGATTCCTGTATCAAGCATATCGATGCACGATTTAATTCCCAAGAGAAGTTGATGAACAATATGCTTAATAACTTAAGCGGGCCAATTGATCCACAAAAGGAGGGATTAAAGAAAAATTCTGAGTCACAAAAACACACAGAAGTATCAACTGCCGCGATTACCGATGAATGGATCGAAATTGCACAAGTAGAGCCAACCCAAAATACAGACCAACAGCTGGTAAACTCTGAGGAATGCGGGCATTCCACCATTACGTCTGTCGATTGTATGGTCGAAGCAGTTCCGGAAATACAAATTTTCAATCGGACACTGCTCGAAGACGTGACAGTGACGCGGCAGATTACTGAGCATAGTGTCAGCAAAAGCGTTGATACAGTGCAAAAGTCACTGCAGATCGCAGTTGTGAGTACGGAATGCGTCTGGTCAGACGCGCAGTTCCGGAAAACTTGTGTAAAGCGTTTCGGTTTGAGTATCCATGGAACAGAAAGGCATGATAGCATATACACCGCCATGATCGAAAAGCAACGGGAAATTTTTCTGTGCCCGTTCAGGTCAAAAGACAAGTATTTTGCTGCAGAAACTAAATTCTGGCGGATCAATGAAATCAGCTGGAAGGGAAGACAGACGAGAATGTTATGTAAGCCAGGTACCTGGTCGTCAGCTGAGCCCATTAGCAAGGCTAAGGGATCCGCTAGCACAATGCGTGTTCCGAGAATTTTGTTAGGGAACGCAGATGTCGGACTTAGGGTCATCACTGAGTGCCAAACGTTTCTCGCCTCGCATCAGCGTTTTATCGCATTCAATAAATATGCGATGAGCGTGTATTCCGAAAGGAATTATGTGATAAAAAGAATCCATGGACGTCTCAAATTCGCCTTGTAGGCATTGTTCAACAAGTTGTGTAGCGTGCCAAATACGATGATGAAAAGAATGACTATTAAATTGTCAGATATGGATCATTAAAAAAAAAAAAAAAAAAAAAAAAAAAAAATGTACAGTACAGTATACATTCTTTAAGGTTAGATGCCTTACCGAAATTAATGATGCTTGAAAAACGCCGATGCCAGTTCCGCTAGTCTAAACCGTCTGTTTTGCTGGAAAGATTAGATAAACGGAAAATTAAAATTCCAGTTACCAAATTTGCACTTACAGTTAAAGCTATTTAGGATATTTCCATATTCCGAATTTGTAATGCTTATTTCGCTAATCCGAACTTTATATTTTGTCCACGTGAAATATTAATAGTCACTTTTGACTTTCACGCTGTTAATTGGACTTGATTTGATAAAAATCCTGAAATATTAAATGTTTTCCTGAGCCAAATAAATTGATACGCACTCGCGGAAAATGAAGCGCCAGTAGCAAGCACAATTTCTTGTCTTCGCAATCACAATGAATCTGACAGCGATACAAATATTGTGATATGCTTTCTAGGATGTATTTTGTGACATAAACGAAAAGGTTTTCAACATTTTGTGATGCAGGAGTTCGATGTAACATTTTACCTTAGGTAGTTGCATTATATCTTTTCTGAGCAGAAGTGTACAGCGAGCGTAATATCGCTTTGTCTGTGTTGATCGAAGATCCGAAAGTTATCTCGTCAACGAACTTTACTTCTTTGTTTGTGTGTATCTGTAAAGGGTGGCTAACGTGCCATAGATAATTGCCCTATAGAACACGAAACCTTGCCAGAAAGATTTGTTTCAAATTGGGTTGGTCATCACAGAAATTAGGAATCTTAAGTTGGATTACAGATATAAAGGAGAGTTTTCACAATACCTTGCTGTTATTTTGCTAACGATAGAGGGAGGGCGAAGAGCAAAAGTTAAAGGCGACTGCGTTTGTAAAGGCTAAAGGGGAAAAACTTTATTTACGGGATATATTCAATAATTCAGCTAACTTTTGCAAGTTAAGGTAATTATATTTGATGCTAACTTCAATTAAAAGGGAATTTTGTATATGATAATTGCACAGATGGTGAAGACGTGAACAATAAGATTATTGGTGATATCGAAGTTTTTCATGCTATATCATTTCATACTAAGTAACGGTATCGAGGGAGCTGGGGACAGTTACCCTCGAACAGCTGAGCTCATTAGTGCAGGTAAGCAGTGGCTCAACCGGCAGTTTCCGAGAATTAGCAGGTAGCGAATACCCCAGGATGAATGAGAAGGGAAACAAGTCGTTCCACGCCTCGTTCTAGCGGTATTTCGCGTACCCTTACTGTAAATTGTATAGTATTCCGTAAATTAGATTAAAACTATTGTTGGACAGTATACATTTAGCTCAGAATTGTGTGCACTCAACGAAAATAATTTCAAGGTTTATATTTTGTGCTTTATATAGATTTGTAGTATTCTGCTAGCGTGAAATCTCAAAATTGCTTTGTATTGGCAAACGGAAAACCTGAGATCGTACCGTTCTATGCACAAAGCTTACGACCTTTTTCATACAAGCTAAAGAAGCATAAGTGATATTTGACCATGAACACGGGCACATCTTCTCTATGAAATGCTTATTGAATTAACCGTCGGTCATGACGCAAATCACGTCACCGAATCCGACTAAACTATTCCGTTGTTTTGAGATTAAAACCGCGCAATGTAATGAGATATTTTACGCTCACCTCTAGCATCTTTATGGATGTTTGTTGAAGGCAGAATTATTTTTATGCACATGAGTAAGACATCACGCTAAATTGTAAATACAATGTATAGTTCAACCACTTTCTGCATAAGTGTTCTGACAATGTTTTGTTTTATTAATGTGTTTCATTTTATTAATTTAATGATAAGATTTGATACAAGTTATTTTCAAGATTATTATTTAAACTTGTATGTAAATAATTTATTTTCATGTATATTTTAGTATTGTGTTTAATTTAACTTTGTATTTGGGAAGGCTACCTGAATTCACGTGCTTCTGTTTGTAAAGAATTGTAAGACGGCCAAAAGGACATATGCTCCCGTTATATATTCACCTTACAAGGCAGGAATACCGATGGTTATTGGAATCACATTTAAAATTAATGTAATTATAAAAATGCTTAAGTTTTTGTTGAGTCACAATGGAGATAGAATTAGGTAGTTAAAAATAAAATTATTGTACCATAATTTCATTTTTCACCAACGGCCGGCCATATTGTAACGAGCCGCGCTGTCGCCACGTTACAAGGTGCATTTTTATTATATATGTAATAATATAAGAGTAATTTACATAAATCTTGGGCGACCACGTGAATAGATTTTGTTGTAATTTTATAAAGTACTCAAGATTCCAGTGAGGACTGTAATGAAATGGTGAACTTATACAGTGTATCGTAGCAAAAGCGAATATTCAAGAATTATTGAGCTATGTAGGCTTGAAGCTAATCTTGGTGTTCCCGAGCCTTGGCGACACAAAGTCGCGGATTTGGGATTTGCCAGACCACACACCCTGCTCCCTGGGGATGGGTCACTCACCGAGCGGGAAAAGCCTGCCGTCCGAAACCCGAATGTTCTCTCGCCCCGGCGAACTTAGCCGAATATGTCCGACCTCTGTTGAATTCCTTGGCCAAATCACATATCGAGGATATCACGTGACATAGGTGCCGACCTGAAGGTCCAATCAAAATGAGCGTATAACTCAAAATCCTGGGAATTTTTGTTGTATGTGAGCTTCGAGACTACAAATGGGCGGAGCAAAGAAGTTTCCTCGTGGACCGAAGAGCGAGGAGCTGAGATTCTAGATTCTAACTTCGATCGCACCAGTCTGAGGTTGACTTGGAAAGTTGACTTCTTTCGCTAGCCGCAGCTTGCCTTGCTGGAGCAAGGTTATCACCGCAACACAGCCGGTAATGCGATGATGCGCATTGCCAGACCAGAGATGCCTATAGCCGACTTGTGAGATAATCTCACATATCGTGGGTCCGCTACACTCATCACAGACATCAGACGCAGAACTACAAATGGTAATTGATTACGACCAAGCCATGTGATTGTGCATTCCGTGAAACAGAACCCGTAAGCGACTTTGAGAGGATAGGTCCATGTTCTCACTTTATAATTGTAAAAACCCCTGAGCTAGCGGCATAATTTGCCAGAACTAGTTATTTTCGAATGATATATTGTTCATTCTGGCGCCCATGATTTTCTTTTTAACTGTAAAGTCACAGTATTATGATGCCTTTGTCTGAGGTAGTCATAACTTGTATTTTTCATTGTTTCCAGTTGTCATTATTTCTCTGCATTTTGATTCTGAGATATTTAAAAGTAAATATACAATTGTTTGCTTGCCCATGACGGCTAATTGTAACTCTGAGCGTTGCTTTTATGATTTTGCCAATTTGTGTTAATGTTAACGGTAAATTCGCTCAGACTTGTAATCGCCAGTGATGAGAAAATAAATGTCATATTGTGACAATTTTCCTAATTCCAACTAACGTCGAGATTCTTGCAAATTAATAAATTTCACTCCTTCATAAAAATTAAAATTAAAAATCCACAATTATTAATCATAAAGGTATGAAAGATAATTGTAATGTGGTTTCCCACCAAGGCGCCACCACAACATACAGTGTATCTTGGTAAAGCGAATATTAAAGAGTTATTGAGCTGCGTAGGCTTGAAGCTAATCGTGGTCTTCCCGAAACATGGCGACAGGAAGTCGCGGATCTGGGGTTTTGCCGGACCACACATTCTGCTCCCTGGGGATGGGTGGTCAACACGGTCACTCACCTGGCGGGAACTGCCTGCCGCCCGACACCCCGGCGAACTTAGCCGAATATGTCCGACCTCTGTGATATGAGCGGGGCAAATCAGATATCGGGGATATCATGTGACATTAGGTGCCGACCTGAAGATCCAATCCAAATGAGCGTATAACTTAAAATCCTGGGAATTTCTGTTATATGTGAGCTTCGAGACTACAAGGGGCGGAGCGAGAAGTTTCCTCGCGAGGGAGAAGAGCGACGAAAGGCAATTCGATCTTCGAGTCCATGATATGCGAGTCTAGTCTGTGGCGGACTAGGAAAGTTGACTTCTCGCCAACTACTGCTATATGACTTCTGGCTGCCGGCTTGCTGGAGCCAGAGCCGGTAATGCCTGTAGCCGCCTTGCGAGATAGTCTCACATACCGTGGGTCCGCTCCAATCACCGCAGACATCAGACGCAGAACTACAATGGTAACTTATTACGACCAAGCCATCTGATGGTGCATTCCGTGAAACTGAATCCTTAAGCGATCGTGAGAGGATAGATCCATGTTCTCACTTTGTAATTGTAACCAAATCCCTGAGCTAGCGGCATAATTTGCCAGAACTAATTGTTTTCGAATGATATATTGTTCATTCGTGGCGCCCATGATTTTCTTTTTAACTGTAAAGTCACAGTATTATGATACCTTTGTCTAAGATCGTAATAACTTGTAATTTTCATTGTTTCCAAATGTCATTATTTCTTGCATTTTAATTCTGAGAAGGATTTAAAAATAAATATACAATTGTTTGCTTGCTCATGACGGCTAACTGTACCTCTGAGGGTTGCTTTTATGATTTTGCCAATCTGTGTTAATGTTAACGGTAAATTCGCTCAGACTTGTAATCGCCAGTGATAAGAAAATAAATGTCATATTGGACAATTTTTCACAAATTCCAACTAACATCGAGATTCTTGCAAAATTAAGAAATATTCACTCCTTCATAAAAATTAAGATTAAAAATCCCCTTTTTTTTATCAAAAGGTATGAAAGATAATTGTAACGTAGTTTGCCCACTAAGGCACTCACCACAAGCAGTATTTCTTTAGTTTTTGACTGAGTAAGGCATCAGATTACTCACTGGATTGAATAATAATAATAAATAAACCTCGTACGATGAAAATTGGTGCCAGAAGCTTTTATACTGAATTTTAGGCATTTTAGTGTCTCAAAAATTCGTAATAGTAAGGAAAGATAAATTTTTCAGTTCGGGCTAAATAATTACTGGCACGCAGGGGCACCATCGCAGTAGATCTTTCAGGTGCCTCACTCCTTATGCGACAGGAATTTGTACTCATTAGCTGACTGTCACGGCTCCTGCCCTCCGCCTAATCAAATAATTACTAACTCCCGTCACATGACCGCGAGAGTTCCTCCGAAGGCCTCGGAACGTGGCCGCAGGTGGATGCTGAATTATTCCATTGACGTAATCCACATCTTGAGGGCCAGTGACGGCATTCTCTGCACCTGAATCTCTGCCCCGCCTGGCATGATTCCAGCTGAATTATTAAAGTGAGCTCTGCAATATATGGTGAATTTTAATAACCGGTGATCGCCGAACGAGTCTCCTAACGCGTGTAATTACACTGGACCAGTCAGAACTCGCGTTTGACTGTAATCAGCCATCGGCGACCTTGGAACCGGGTTCTACTTGTGTGTTGACAGCACCTGTATCGGCACGCTCGTTTGTCTTATCGAGACTATCAGCGCACGATTTATAATTTAAATAATAAACTCCAGGGTAAGGCTAGGCAGGGTATGATGTCAGTTCTTACCTGCGGAGAAACAAAAAATTGTGACAGCGTATAATTTTTACGTTCATTGACTTAACAAGTCAAAACAAGTGGGTGTGATAACGTGTTATTGCAGGAGTATTTCTAACGATCTGTAATTTGTTAATTTGAATTAAGATGATTTATCAAACCGGTTGTAATGACGTGATTCTACCAGGAGTCAGTTTTGGCTAATCACTTACTTTAACTTAATTTTGGGCAGTGCTTTAGATTCCATAACACTAGGGAACCAAACTGCAATTTTTTTTATCTCTGTAAGTCATCTTCTTGAATCTTTTAATCATGTTGCCTTTTCTTCCATTCCAGCAGCTAATCTATTCAAACTAACTCACGTAGTCCTAAATATTCAGTCACAGCTTTAATCTACAAAGTAAATTTGAACACATTGTTTTCATTTCTAATGGTATCTCTTCTAACATTTTTTTTTTTAAATTTACAAATTTACCACTTACGATCAAAATATAATCCATATCTTCTACGTCTTCATCTGAAATTATATTTTTCTCCAATACACATTCGTACGTGCACTATGTTGTTGTTTCTGTACAATCGTTCAAGTTCTTTCATTCTTCACCGTTCTATCGACTCCAAACTCTTCCAAATTACTGTTCACTTTTGGAAACGTATTCCAATCTTAACATCTGGGCCTCCGGGATGTTGAAAATTTTAAGATCTTTACGGAATCCTTAAACCACACTGCAACTATCTTCTTGCTCCACAGATAGTCTAATGTCATATTTTTAGTCTGATTTTATCAATTCTGCACAAGTGTCTACGAAATTGCAACCTCTTTTTTATATCTCCGATACTTTCTTCACATTCTTATAGACATTATTTTTGCTCCTGAGTTTCCTTCTTCTATCTGTCTGGAATGGAAATATGATTTTCCAGAGCCTTCTGCTTTTCAAGACATTCAGCGTTTCCAGCATGTATTTTATGGACGGGTTTTAGCCGACCTAGAAACAGTATTATTGTGCCTTATTTTGGCGTTCAATGAGATGCCCTTCTTGTTTACAGATGTTTTCGGTTAGCCCATAAGCTCTCTCCATTTCTGAGATCTGATCACCTTCGCAGCTTTTTCTAGTTCACTCTCTTGTATGGTCTCATTTAAGATATTTGAAATAATTTACGCTTGTAATTCTTCCAATCTCTGTTTCAACAAATTTTGGTCCGTATTTTACATTTGTCATGAATTTTGTCTTCTCCTTCCACATCCTAAGGCCTGGCAAATCTTTTACTATATATCCACGAAAACAGCTTCATCTTCTCAAAACCTTCCGAACTGGTTAATGCGAGTTGTATCTATCAACTCCAGTTTCCAAAGTGCATCTTATAACTGCACTATGTCGACTTTGAATTTTAATTATAATTTAATGTACATATTAATCAGTGTGATTATCTGCTGTGCCCACAAGATAAATAAATAAATGAATTTCCACTTTTCTTCGTAGACGTAACGTACTTCTACTCTATGTGTTCCCTCACTTCCCATTACAGGTTTAAAAATATGTTCCTCTGATGTGCGTACTAAATTTCTACTCCACAGTACACTACACAGTAGGTTTGCTACTGGGAGTCTTTGCCGTAATTTGTTACTAAATTCCTCTTTGTTATACCCCATCTTCCTAATCTGTAAATTAAAGTACTGGATACTTGCATATTTGATATTTTTCATTTCGTTCTGATACATAATCAATTATATTACTGCACTTCCTCAAATTGTGTCATATTATATCTCTCTGATTTTCGAGATCCAGTTGTCATGTTCCTATAGTAATTTTCGGACCATATTATGTAAGTCATCTTCATTTGTTGTGGCAGTTATTTGAAACATCTCTGAGCTTAAAGGCTTGCTATGTGCATCTACAAATAATAATAATAAAAAATTGAAAGCACATTACAAAGTGCAGAAGGCTACCGAATATTTAGAGGCTAAAAATATAAAGCGGTTATGCCCATTAGCATCCCCGCCTATAGTTTACGGCGAAAGTCAGCGGTTATAAAGAAAACCTGCAATAAAATTCATGGGAAGAGTGTCAGAGATTAGATTCTTCTATAACGATAAGAGATGCAGCGCAGATCGTTATTATTAGTTATTCTCGGATATTACGGGCCATAAGATTTGAAACGTATCAGTTACTACCGTTTCAAGGGAGAAATCGGACCAGCTAAAATATAAATTCAATTGATATATAGCAATCATGTATTTCCAAAGTTACGGTCTTCTTATCAGTTGTGAAAAGTGGAACAGTAAACAAGAAAGATTTGCCGGATGTTTTGTTACTGAGACGAGAAATAGCACCGCCCATATTTCTTATACCTCCAACATTAGAGGCGACACGATTGTCCCAGTTAGATAAGATCAATGAAATGGGATCGTTTCCTTCCATTATTACTACTGGAACATCCGGAGAAATAACTGTACCTCTGAGGCAATTCGTAATGCAATCTTTTGTGTGTTGAACTTATTAATCTGGGAAATTGTGACTAATTATAGCTACTTAAATTCTGGAGTGATAGTATATATTTGAATCGAATTTGATTTCGATCGACCAACACAAGTTGTCACTGTCCCAAAATCACAAAACAGAAGCTGCTAGAAGTCAAATTTTTCGATTTCCTAAAAGGTTTGTTTGAAACACTATTATATCGTTTAAATTATTTTGATCCCATAACATGGTAGTTCAGGTGCCCTTCCTGATAAAATGTAGGTACTCACTTTCTACTCGTACTTGTAATCGTACACTGCTTTGTGTAATTTTAAACGTTTTAGTATTACAGCATTCCTCATGTGGTTTAATTACTTACAGTCACTGCAGAAAAAAAGTGTATTTTTATGTTTCTTTCGCACTCGAGTGGCTACCTTTGTCGCATTTGTACAGTAAATAGGGCTTTTGTCCAAGGTTTTCTCGTAAACAAATGCAACGAATGTTAATAAACAAAAATCAAGTAAGAAACAAATTAGCAACTAATAATAATGGTGCATCAGTGAATATTAATGGCAACTCATCCGGATGTAAATATATCTTCTGATGTCATCACGTGATTTCCAGTGTGTATTAAAGCAATTAAAATTTTTGATAGAGTTTAGGTATACTCATGGAACATTAATACATACACACTAAGTAAAAGTACAAGAAACGCAGACTAACTCAAAACGATGTATTGAATACTCCACTGTTTATTATGAGGGTTGGGTGATAATGATCACTACCGTAGCTGCTTGCATGCGCACTCAACATCCTGCTCATACACACTTAAAGCGTAACGCTAAGTAATTTTCCCTACGATGCCAAAAGAAGTTTCGCTTAAAAAAATAGTGTTTTATAAATTTTGGGATATTTAACAATACAAGCACCAATCATATTTGAAAAATGATACAAACAGTCCAAGTCTCTAAGATAGTATCCACTCAATTAGATATGGTCCAATACCATATAAAGAATGATGAGGTTAGAGCAAACCTATAGTTAAGGGAAATCCATGGAAGAGAGACTTAGGTCATCAAGTGGTTTGAGCATGTCACGAGAATGAATAGTTCAAGACTTGTGTGTAAAAGACCAGTGGGAAGACCAAGAAGAAGATGGACAGACCAACTGAAGGAGGACATAGAGAGAAGAGGCTCGAACTTGGTATATATTACGGACAGAGAAACTTTTCTGGATAGGAGGCAGTGGAAGACGATCGTCTATAACAAGGGGACATCCATAAATTACGTGAGGTGAAATAGGGGGTCAGCGAAATCTCACCAACGGGGGTGGGGGGGGGCTACGGAAATCTCACGTGAGATTTTGTGAAAATTTTTGGGCTGTAAAGCTAAAAAATAAAGGATCTCACCAGAAGTGGGGGGGGGGTGGGGGGGGGTTCAGCCAGATCTCACGAAATCTCACCAGAGGGGAGGGGGGGGGTCCTGAAATCCAGAAAAACACCTAACGTAGTTTATGGATGCCCCCTAACCAAGACAGAAAGGCTCGTGAACCACACCGGGAAACTGGAGATGGCCCCCAACTATAATGAACCATATAATTAATTATAATTTAAATATTGCAAAGCAAGAACTAAGATGTAATTTGGCAAAGTGTATATACTGTATGTAAAACGGGAAGATAAATTATCTGTAGTAAAACATGTACGTTCAGAGAGTTATTTCTAGAAAATACATTATATGTCTCATACCGAGAGAGGTGTGTGAGCGGTAACGTTCTGGGCTCACAATCCTGATGACACGGGTTCGAATCCCCGTCCAGCCATCCAAATTTGGGTTTTCCATGGTTTACTCAAATCACTTCAGGCGAATGTCGAGATGGTTTCTTCAAAATGCCATGGCCGAATTCCTTCTATTTCCTTGCCCCCAGTCCTTTCCCGCCTCCAATGGTCTGGACGTCGACAAGACGGAAGATAGACTGCGCATGGTACAAAATCTCTTTGCAATACTACTGACTGATGGTTCTAATGATATATGTCTACTGAAAGTGAAATATTTGTATGAATATTATAACCTGTTTATTTGATTCAATTTCTTCAATTCTTCCATGTTTTTTCATCTTTTACACAACATCCTCATATTTTCTGTTTAGCATTCTGTGTCACATCAGACCAGCTGAAAGTGTGAAACACTGTCGTCATTTATTGCAGCCTTCTTTTTTATGTTAGTCCTTGAATCAGAAGAGCAGCTTTCAGCTTGGCTAAAACCCAAAGAGCTGACAACCAAGCAACCAATAAACGTCTCCGATGTGACAGGCGAGGTCATATGCGACGGCAGTAAAACAGTTTCCATCGCATTTAACCAACATTGTTGGCGACATTTTTAGACACTAAGTGCACAAGAAAGTAACTCAGGTTCGATACTAAGTAAAACAAGCCACAATGTAATCATTATGTTATTCCCTGAATGACACGGCATTTACTGGTGATCCTGTCGGTTTAGCGACTGACTGTACACTTTGGAAATCCTCGAAGTTGACGATATTTCTTCGAAGCTGACTGTCCGAATCCATTCACCCTGATATCCAATTAGTATAAATTGATAAATTCCTTGGGACTGGAACCGCATCAACAAAGTCGTCAGTCACAGTATAGCAGAGGACTTGAAAGGAAGTAAAGAGCTCTACGTCCGTGGATTTTTTCCTACATCCACCAACTCATGAACCTTTCAAAACATTTTCTATTTCATTTTAAAAATTTGAAAATTCTAAAATGAAACAAGCAGCTAGACTCATGAAAATCTTTGTCGTAAGTAGTAAAATTGTTGAATTGTATACACTCTGTAATAATTTTTGTATTCCAAAACGAGTAATATACATGCACAATTTTGTTAAAAGGGGCGTCCATTAATTACGTGAGTTATTTTTCCGGAATTCTGGACCCTGTGGTGAGATCTTCAGGGGACCCCCTCACCCCCCCTCCCGCCTTACTGACCGAACTCGTAGTTTTTTGAAACTTGGTTTAGCTGTTGTGGTTCCTAGGGCGGTTATAGCCCCTCTTCGGTGCCGTTATACCACAGATCGGCGTCGTTTACGGAGCTCTACTGTACTTCAAGTGATGATGGGAGTTTCCGTCGATCTCCCCCCCCCCCCTTGCTCCCCCCTCCGTGGTGAGATTTCTCTGGATCTCCTCCCCATCTCACGTAATTAATGGACACCCCATAAGCAACTACTACCAAAGCATTTGTAGCTCTTTTAAGTGAATACTAAAGTCAACGTGAATCGTTCAATTAATGTCTTAATGAACAGATAGAACCACCAAAAATTTTAGCAGAAAATTATTATTTCAATGTGCCGTTAATCTTGGATATTATAGAAAAATGGAAATACACGACAAGAAAAGTATAAAATATTAAATTGCATAACAGTTGGATCATAGTTTACGGTTTTTGCATTTCTCATGTTACTACTAGGTAAGAACGAGCTATAGCTGACCGCAATAGTAAATCTTTCATTTAATTTGGTATTCACTTTTAGCTAGTGGTACAAGTAATATCGAATTTTCACTTGAATTTACAGTGAATCCCAATCCTCAAAGAAAATTGATTGGACAAATGAAGGAAAAATAGAAGTTTAAAGATATTAAGTAGATAATTAATAACTATGAAACGTCGGCATAATTTTTTCACTTGAATTTACAAAGAATCCCAATCTTCAAACGCAAATTTACTGAACAAAAGAAGGAAAAATAGAAGTTTAAAGATATTAAATAGATAATTAATAACTATGAAACGTCAGCATAATTTTATAACATTCAGCCTGTTATTAGATACGCACTCGATCTCACTAAATTTTCTCAGACATGATGAAAAAATAAAACTATTTGAAGAGAAACCAAAGATATGATAATCTGTTGAGATCTCAACATCGTAATGTTTCACGAAGACATAATTCATCAGTATAACATTTTATTTTACATTCGAAGTGAATTATTTGAATTAAAATAAAATAGTCGTTCGCCCAGCTAAATTTATCTCCCCTAAAGTAAATTCGCATGATATAGTTGTGATTTATACAATTTTCATTTTGCCACATACTTACTGGCGTCTTGCCTCGAGATTCCAGTGGGGTATTGTCCTATCTCATGGCTGCCGTGCCCCGATACAACACTATACTACGTACTTGTCAAATCTGGTCTAACTCCATCATTAAAATGTTAGAGAGGTTAGTGTTGACATGATGACATCTTCCTACGAAACCTGTTAACATTCTTTTCTCTTCGAATCGTACCATTACACCGTCAAGTTTACTGCATACTGCGATTGATAAATGCGTATTTTCGAACGTCGCCTCTCGCCCACCATGATCAGTGCGCAATTAAAAACTTGTAAACGAAATAAAAATTTGCAAACTAATTAAATTATATTTGTAAGGCTGTGATTAAATTTGGTACCATAAGAGGGCATGCTGCCATGAATAATTTGAGTAATGAGAATTTGTTAACTCAAAATGGTTTATTTTATTGCCATTCGTGAAATAACTCTTCAAATACCGAACATGTTTTAAGTACTACTTTACATTTTTTTTTTTTACATTATCGGTTAATATTTCCGAGGAGTCTACTGAAACAAAATTTTCATTTTTCTATGTCAGTTTACCCATCTTTCTATTCTGAACATTCATAAACTGTGGTTATAATAGGTCACAATTACGAGAGATTTGGTTGTTGTGTTTCTTACTGTCGACTTTTTTTTTTTTTTTTTTTTTTGCTTGTTTTGGGATTTATACCTCGTCGATGCCGAAGACATTAGAAGTGGGTGAGTACTGGTGGAAGGAACAGGAAGGAATTCTGTCATGGACTTTTGAAGGAGCCATCACGGCATCCGCCAGGAGTGTTTTTGTGAAACCAAGAAAAAACGAAACCTTGATAGCCGGACGGGGATTTGAATCTGCGTCCTTCCGAATGCAAGTCCGGAACTTAACAGATCACCCTCAACGCTTTGTCTGTCGATTTGATTATACTAGTTTTTCTCTTCGATTTCGGCGATGTAAGGACCACGAAAAGTATGTATTTCTGTGCATTCGCTTAATGCTTCTTTTCTTGACTTCCAATAGTTTTTTTTTCTTTCACTTTGCTGTTTCGTCCTTTCTTCGGTCCATATGTTATTATATTTCCTCTTATCCTTCTGGAAACTATTGAAATTTGGAATAAATCTTGTATTATATCGTCTGTTATTCTGATCTCTATCTTTTTTTTTTTCTTCTTCTTCTTTTTTTTTATCTGCTTAACGTCTCTCTAACAGCGAGGTCTTTAGAGACGGGAAAGGATGGGGGGCAAGGAATGTGAAGGAATTCGGCCATGGCCTTTTGAAGGAAGCATCCCGGCATTCGACTGGAGTGATTTGGGAAACCATGAAAAATCCAAATCTAGATGCCCGGACGGGGATTCTGATCACTATCACATCTTTCTTTATTCTTTGAATCTACTGGTTGCCAGTCTTACTCTTACATTCCCATTCTGTGACAAAAAAGAAACCTGATTCTCCTGTTTTTGGTCGTGTCTGACATCCTTTCATGTTCGTCTTCCTTGTATAGATCTTTATTTCTCCGGCACCTAAAAGCTCCTTTTTCAGTTTTCCATGGTTCCCATATTTTCTCCAAGATTTTCCTTTTTATACATCTCTTCTGTTTCTCCATTTTTTCTTAGAGAACATTCATTCTGAGGCTGAGAGACACTCTGATTTGATTACTGTGTTGTAGGGTTTGTTTTTAGATTATACATTGATCTTTTTAAAAAGTTTCATCCTCGAGTTTTCGTTAAGGACTTTCTTTAAATATCTTTGAAGGCTAATGATGATTTTGAAAGAAATTTGGAGCGATATTTGCTATCCACAACCCACAATATTAAAACACGCACGCTGTATAATTTGTTCTCCTCTGGCAATAACGCTGTACATTACTAAATCCAGGGGCAGTAACAACACGCCTATAAATTCCGCCGCTGGGGCGCGATTCAGAAAGCCCTGAAACATTTCGAACATGACGCGGAGAGAGCTCCAAATCGTTATCGGACAACGCACCAGTTGCCGGCTGGGTGCGGTTCTAGCGGGAATGAGCTGCTACTACCATAGGGCGTTAATAATGCAGGTGCCGTAAAAATCCGCTGTCTGGCGGAGCCCCCGGGCTACGCCCATTTGGTGCGGTATTTAATTCAATGTGGGAGTGGGGCGGCTGTAGCCATGCATAATGCAGGCGCCAGTGGGAGCCGACCCTAGCCGTCGCCTACGTTGAGCCAAATAATTCCGCTTCATCCAGCTGTCTCTTGCGAGCTGAGCAGGCCAGAAGCGACCCACGAAGACTGTGCGACAGACAATTAATATTAAAGGTGGCTCAAAGCTGAGGAAAACTAAAAGGGAGCTGCCTTCTGGGGGATCCACTGTGGCGGTCACTTTTGAGATTTCTTATTGGCTCCTTGCAGCTCCGCGACGATATTCGAGCACATATACATAGTAAGCCAGTCACCGCAAAGGTAAGAAATAGAGGCGCCAACAATGGTCTGGTGGCTCAGTTGTTAAGGCGACTGAGTGGTAATTGAAAGGTTCCCTGGTTTGAATCCCAGTCTTGGCTGGGACTTTCAAGGGCCCGACTTTCACCTCTGGCACAGCTTGCTGTGTAATGTGGAGTACACCGGAACGCTTCCGTGGTTGGGATCCTACGTAAAACAAGTAGGTCCCGTATACCCAGTAGGATTACCGAGCTTTGTTACATAGCCACGCACCGCGCGGCAAATCGAAAACTGTCGCTTGTGCGCCGAACAATCCTTCAGGATCGCCCGCTCAGCAATGCTATACGATGATTTGATTTCGATCACTGATTGCGAACGTTGCACTTATTATTAGGGTGATATTATCTCCCGTTGCCGAAACCGCTAAAACAGTCAATAAAGGGTTAGAACTGTTCACATTGCACTTGGGCAGAAGGGTAGGAGAGGTGCTGATGCATAAATCTCAATCGTCAAATCTGATCCAAGGAACGTGCTAAAATCTCAACGCTCTTCTCAAATAGTGGGGGCATTCGAAAGAGATGAAAGTTGTTGATGGAACTTACAACAGAGAGGCTTTCTTGCTGACCTTCTTAAGAGAAGGGCGACCCGTTTTAACACTTTCCCATCTTCCAACTGCACAGTACACACATAACAGTCATATATACGTGTAAATGAATACTTATTTACATGTGGGAAGGAAATTGGCCATTTTGTCTGTTTTCAGGTTTAGAATGAGTGCAATCAGGAATATTAAGACACTGGAATCTGGTAACTGACTTTTTTGCAAGAGAAACAAATGGTGATATTAGTAGCACCTGCTAAGGAGAGAGCACAGGTATGCTTGGTCTGTGTTTTATTTGTTTATTGTTTTTCGACTCGTCAACTTCGAGGTTTTTAGATGCGGGAAAGTACTGAGGGCAAGAACGGTAAGTAATTCAGTCATAAACTTTATGAAGGAGTGATTTCAATATTTGCCTTTTTTTTCGAATTACCCATCTTTGGGGTACGTCAGATCAATCACTTCTTGGATGCTTGCGTTTTCTTCTTCTCCCAGTATTTCTTCATTCTATCTGATCTCTTCCTTCTTTCCTCTTTTGATATTTGAATCGGTTTTCTGGTGTTTATCGCAACTTGGAACCTCTTACTTTTGTCTTTGGTCACGGTCTTGGCTGTACCATTCTTTAACATCACTTCGGTAATCTGGAATTCTCTCAAATCCTTTTCCACTTCCTTAAACCAGTTGGGCTTAGTCTTTTTTTTTATAAAAGAAGTCAAAGATTTGTTTTGTTAGTCTGTTAGGATTCATTCGAAATATGTGTCCATAGAAATCAATCCTCTTTTTCCTCATGGTTTCCGAGAGTCTCTCGGACTTTGCGTAGAGGGCTTCGTTTCTGTAGAAAACTTGTTTGTTATTCTGGAATTTGGGACCCATGATCTTCCTCAAAATTTTCCTCTCTTTGATTTCCAATTTCTGCATTTGTCCTTTGCCTGTTTTATTTAGAGAAACCAGGGAAAATCGAAATATGAATGTCTTGACGGAGATTCGGACTCGCGTACTCCTGAATGCCAGGCCGAGGGTTACCGCTCACTCGCCTTGCTTGGTGAAAGATGGAAAATATATGTCGATAATGAATCTATTGACTTCAGAAAATATCTGTAACGTTTCTTTACCCATCAATCAGTATAGGCAGAGAGCGGTCTGGTGGCTCAGTGGTTAAGGCGTCTGACTGAGAATTATAAGGTCCCCGGTTCAAATCCCTGTCCCGGCGGGAATTTTCGTAGGCACTTAACCAGTCCTTCACCTCTGGCACAGCTTGCTGTATAATGTCACGAACGTCAGAACGCTTCCGCTGTTCGGAATCCACGTGAAACTGTAGGTCCCCTGTACTCGGTAGGATTGCCGGGTTAGGTTAAGGCGGCTACGACATGGACGGAATCCGCAACCAATAGAAACTCTATCACCAGGTCATTACGATCACACGGAATTATTATTTTTTAGTAGACGCAGCTAAGCTGAAAAATAACAGTTCGTTAAATACTTGTTTTATCATATATTTTATGCGTTAAATTAAATTAGAATTTAGGTCGTAATGTCCCTTATGTCTGTATTATTTAGTTCCATTCAAAGAAATAACCAATAACACAGATCATGAACTAAACGCTAACGTTTAAAACTATAAAGAGAGAATTTAAAACAATGTAAAAGCAAGCGACTCATCTAAGAAACTAAGACAAAGTCCTATAAAATCTGTTTTCGAACAATGATCTTGGTTTTAGCCTCATACATTTTTTGAGCAAATAATACGTATTTGCCAACGAATGGGTATTCGCAAATCTGAATTAGAGTGACAACATTATGATCTTTCAGTTAAATGGATCGACAGTTTTGGTGTTGGATGTTACAGAAAGAATTAAAACGCCAAATATCTGTAAGTGGCTAATGTGAGCTTCTTGATCGATTTCTCGTGTAGTTTCTCGCCTGTCAGCCCAGTAATCTGCTCGTCGTAGGACGGGGGACGAAGGAATGTAGATGGCGTTAATGTTCATAAAATTCAGTAACCAAGGGGTATAGTATAATATGATACAAAATAGCAGACTAACATCAGTAAGTAATTTTAACTGTTATGGTGGCTAAGTGGATCGATAGGATTAGAATACCGGTACCTGATGGGATTTTCAAAGGCCCTTCACCCGACCTACAGCTCTAGCACAGCTTTGGATTCAAATAAGCTGTAGGTCCCCAAAACCCAGTAGGATTACCGGGTTAGTTAAAGAGCCTACGATGCGGGCGGATTGCTCAGCCAATAAAAACCCTGTTACAAGGTCATTACGACAAAGCAAGACATTCGGTAAATCAGACTTGTCGCACTCGACATGGCGAAGACCGTCGAAGAAACATATTTGTTAAACTGTCGTACGTCTTTGTGTCCTTTAATTCCATAATGGCACTGTTTACACTTTGCATAGTGTGTAAACGATTAATATTTGAGACTGGCATTCGAGAATTTCTCCGTCCAACCATCGAGATTTTGGTTTTCTATGGTTTCCCGAAATAACTACACGCGAACGTATGCTTTCTTCAAAAGGCTAAAACCAGATTCCTTCCCGTTCCTTGCCATCAGTCTTCACGCTACGACGAAATATCTCAAATCCATAGCAAGATCCCTTCTTCATTGACGGAAATCTGTAGAGGTTGCTAAATGCAAAGATTAAAATAAGAGAGAAGTTCAAGTAATACGTCCAGTATAATTTATGAAAAACAAGCAAGACTTTTGCAGCTATAACAACGTGTTGTGAATGTAGATTAACTTGGCGGCCGTGAAAAGAAGAAATTCATCTTAGAGGTAACTGCGTTATTAATTGTTTTCCATTACTCACTGTGTGTGGAAAATATTAATCGTTGTTTCATTTATAGTCGTGACCAGTATTAGGAAATATTGAAACGGCAATTTCCTTTACTCAACTCTTTATGTCACTTTGGATGCCAAAAAATAGCACAAGTCGCTCGTTTTTACTCTATTCTTCCTATGAAAGTAGTTTTGAAGAGAAGGAAAGTTGATACGATCAGTTAGACCTGGGTAAAAACAATGACTTGAGTTCTTGCCACACCCAATAATTTCACGAATTATATAAACATTTCTTAAAATTTATTATCAACGCTCTTGTCATTAACCGCAGAATTGAAGCATAGCTTTTTTTCCAAAAATCAATACTCCTTGGTCTTTACTATCATGTCCGTCTATTTCAGCTGTGGCTCAAAATGCGTACGAGGAATGACGCACGGATCGTGCCAACTTTCCAAGTTCACGCCTTACTTTTTCCTCCCTCTCGTATAACTATCCAAGGCAACAACCGGGCAAGAACGTAGGGCACTGAGACTATACCCTGTTCTCTCTCAACTGGCGGCACAAGGTCATGTTGACCTTGCCCCACTCCTCACCTCACCTCACCTCCCCTTCGCGTTTCCTCATCCCTCGAGCAGACCACTAACTCCAAGCGTGCGGTGACTCATTTCCACTTCGCAGAGGCAGCTGAGTGGGGATAAAGCAGAAGTGACCTTGAGCCTCCTCTGTTATGGTAACTTCCCACATCCCGTGGTTTTGTAGGCCGCGCCAAGCAGCCCAATTATACGGATCAGCATGCGCCACAGGCTAGCCCTCGCCACCTCGCAGTATGTTGCCTAGTGTCGATGCAGCAACACGGGCGTTTGATGTTTACCGACTGGACGATGGATAGGGGTAGGTCCCTTCCCACGGCTTGATGTTCATATCTAGACCAGTGCGGCCGGCAAATACACAGGCGTGGGAAGCCACCTTAAATTTAACACCCTGTACAACTGTCGTGCTGTGCTACCAACAGAGCATTATTATCAAAACTTGACATACACTCTTTCAAGCAAAAGGTAGAGCTAACTTATTACTTCAAAATATAAAACATTATTTTATCTTTTTACAATATTTCACGCCAGTTGAGATTATATTATTAACTAGCCCGTACCCGCGACTTCGTACGCGTGGATTAAGAATTTTTTTTGCCAGAATAAAATATAGAAAGTTGCTAACGAAGGATTGGTCCCAAACAATATCGAGTAGGAATAATATGACAGGAAAGCTATCACTATATCTTATACCGTCGAACCTGTCTCTTGAAGAGAATCAATTTCCAACATATTCTCAAATTTTCGTGACTACAACTGTTAATCATACTGGAAAAAATATCCTGTGCCCTTCATACAGATTTCCTTATAAAATTGCATCACAACGATATAGCCATTAAGTCGTCAAAACGTAACAAAAAGACAGAGACTTACTTCCGTATTTATAATAATATTACTGTGATTCACACTCACACACTGACTGCGAACAACACCTGAGGGATCATTATAACGTAAAAAAGTGTACACCTACAACATTGCAACACTACCTATGATTTGCCTCGCATTGCACCCCTAACTTTCTAATATCTATAGTTTAACATTCAATCCGAATAACCTTAGGCCCAGGCCTGACTCTTACGATGAAAAATATTTTTTTAAAATCTTAGCCTGCACGGAGAATTGAACAGGAGACCACGACGTTCGTAAGCAAGCGCTTTAACCACTTTTTTTTTTTATTTTTTTTCCCATCTCAGCCATCTGTAAGTTTATCGTTGTTTATTCGAATTTTGTCTGTACTATATTATCGTTTTCTCATTGCGGACAACACAGGACGGACACAACACCCATGCCCACGGCCGGATTCGAACCGGCGACCCTGGCAACGCGAGGCAAGCTCGCTAGCCGCTACGCTACCAGGGCCGGCAACCACTAAGCTGCCAGTCTACTACACGGAAACACGGTACGGAGACGTCCATATCCAACGTGTCTGCCGATCGCCGTATTTCGAAGTTATGAGACAACATGTGTTATTTATACAGATAATTTTTCAACCAAATGGAGACAGGATATTTCTCCTTGTTTGAAAGGATAAGTGTGCAAAGTTTCATCGAGATCGGATAAAAACTATGGATTTGTATGAAGAACAAACAAACTAACAAACAAACCAACAAACAAACAAACATACATTCATCTTTATATATAGAGATGAACGAACTGATGGGAAGGAACAGAGAAAAAATTAGCCTTGACCTTTTGAGGGATTCACCTGAAATGATTTCGGAAATCTGAATGTTAGGACAGGGATATGAACCTACGTCCTCCCTAATGCGAGGCCAGATGCCGTAGGTTGGGTTCGAAAGAGAAGACCAGCTCTCTAGTCACAGCGAAACCGAGAATGGTGGGAGCAGTATCTTCAAAGTGTTGCGTAGATCCCGGAAGACGGGTTGCGGCGCCTTGCGGGAGGGCGCCGTGTTTACGAGCTGGAAGCTGCGTCCGTGTATATTTAGTGCGGGGACCACCGGCGCGAGCAGAACCCACGGAGACATTATATTACGGGCGGAGAGCTATTTGTGGAGGCAGCAACACGGCGAGCGTTATAGCGTCAACAGCTGACGCCAAGCCCCGCGGGTCGGCTTCCCACAGTGCTGATCGCCGCTGCAAATATTTGCACACGCTCTCTGCAGACCGCGTACCGAGAACAGCCTGCGACAAGTGCGGAACAGTGGCGCGCCCCTGACAAGTGGCTGCGCCACTGTGCGTTTATTTCCTTTCAATGACGAACACCGGAATGATTTCACTAGTGCTACTTGTTGGTAGATAGATAGATAGATGGATAGATATGTTCACTTTCATCCCATGTGAGAATAATCTCGGGGATGTGGAACAGTACATACACTTATTAGTAATGTCAATATTACTATAAAATTGATAATATTATTATATATTGACAACAAGTTAGTTACGACCCATTAGTATAACCAATATTTCCTGTAATCTACAAATACAATCCCGAGTTAATTAATACTTATTATGTGGAACAGAGTATACACTTGTTACCAGCATCTAACAACCAGTTATTTTCTTACCAACCAGTTACTGCAATTCATAAGCAGTCAATTACTTAAAAACCCTGTTAGTATCATAATTTTTCACAGCAGTTTTTGAGTGCATGCTATCCCATGTTAGTTACTATATATGAGTGAAATTTTGTAAACAGTGTAATTACTTCATTTGCCAAAAGTTTCAACAGAAAGAAAAACCATATATCATTTTAGTAATTGTGGACAACTTTGTCACCTTCCCCTTCCATACACCATATATACTATTTTATCAGTCATTCTTAGTTACCAAATTCCAAGAAGAAAATTCTTTCACAGAGTAAAATGGATTCTGAAGCAGAAACGCTTTCAGTTTGAACTTAAAGTAGTTGGGTTTTTGTAGATAACATTTAATTTCTGTTGGTAAGACATTGAATAAGGAAGCTCCAGTAAATATTAACCCTTTCTGTACAATTGACAGTGATTTGTAATCCTTGTGAATATTATATTTATTCCTAGTATTATGGCTATGTATGTCAGCATAAAGATTGAAGTGTTCAGGATTTTCCACTACAAATGATAGTACGGAGTATACATACTGTGCTGGCATTATTAGTACACGCAGGTTTTTAAATAGATTTCTGCACGACGTCTGTGGGCTTGCTCCACAAATAGTTCTTATAGCACGTTTTTGCAATTTAAATACGCTCTGTGCTTGTGGTACTCTACAGAAACTGTACCTACTCGTTCATTGAGCTGGTGGAGGCCAGAAGGCTGAAATTTGGAAGTATGCAGGCTCGTGGTGGATGAGCACTAACAGGATCTGAATTCTGGAGATTTGGTTTTACATGGTTTACCAAAATCACTTCAGGCAAATTACGGGATGGTTCCATCAAAAGTCCATGGTCGAATTCCTCCCCGTTCCTTCCCTCCACTTCTTTCCCGCCTCTGATGACCTCAGCTTTGAAGAGGCGTAAAGCCAGGAGTAATTTAAATCGTTTTTGAAGATTTCTGCTTTTCATTCTTTCCCAAAATGCCTGCAGGTGAATGCTAAGTTTATTCCACCAAAAAGACAATAGTCTATTTTGTTTAAGCTCCTTGTCCAAAAACGCATCCCGTCCCTAAATAAGTAGTCTCAAAAGGCAACAAAGTCTTCAAAAAAAAATATCCTTCTGTGCAGTGAACGGCAAGAGTAAGTCAGTCAATCTAGGCTGAAGGAAGCTGATAAGAGCCCACAGACCCACCCCTTTCATGAAATTGTATTTTAAGAATTTTGTATATCAAGATGGGAGTTGATTAATTAGGGATTTGTATATATTTCATGTGATTAATTGTGAATTTGTTTTTATCTGTCATGTAAATGAACGTTGTTTTTTTTATGGAGAGAAATTGTGTCAATGATATATAATACGATGAAGTACAGTACCTATTATATATGAGAAAGTAATTAAAAGTTTTTAAGTGTTGAGGTGAACCACGATGTTTGGGGGACAATTCTCAACTGTTTAGACTGGTTTATGTTATTAATTTTCTGTGTAAATACATGTAAATATCTTTAATTTTAATTTCCGTTTGTTTCACGATGATTGTAAATGATTTTGTATTAATTCTGATTGTTTTAATGTGGTTTTGATTGTTGACTGCATTGTTGCTATTCGAGAAACATCGCTCGGCTTTCTCTGTTTATTCTGGACTTTTCTGCGGCGAATGTATAAACTAGCGGCAGAGACAAGTTGTTAGTTGTCAGAATTTTTGTTTGTGGGTTAATCGCTGGAATATTTGTATGTTAGTGCTTTAGTGTCTGGTGCCTTATGTTAACCTAAAGTTCACGGAAAAATAAATATTAATAGAAAGCGATTCTTTAGTGTTGTCATTTGGTAGAACTATTTAATTCAGTCGAGAACAGTAGCGTTCGTTAATCTTTGGGGGAGGGTTAAACCATCTGGCGATCGATGCCAGCAGTCTGTAAATTGGAAGACGAAGTGAGTAGAAGAGTAATTGACTACAGGTCGGGGTAGCAAGAATTGGTTATTTAACGAAATCTTGTCAAGCTGTCCAGAAATTTTGCGAACTTTATGAAATTTCTGTTCTCATACAAAGAACGGATGCTGTAAGCATACGCTGAATAATGTACAAACCACAATTGGATAAAATTTGCCTCAGACGATTGCAATGCATGAGACATACAGACATTGTTGGAAGGAAAATCAAAATGAGACAACAGCACAGTCGTCATCTAACATTTTCTGGTAAATGATAAGGTAAACGATATGATAAACATGATGTTTAACTTCTATTAATTATTCGAATGCAGTAAAAAAAAACTCTGCATTGCACTAATATCTGGTGTATGGAGAGCTTGATAATATCAAACTGAAACCAAGCTAAAAAGGAAGAGAAGTACTAAGTTATAAGGTGGTGGAGGAGATTCATTCACCGACCCATCGTGTAGATGGAATGAGGTGAGGTTTAGTGGCAAATCGATAAGTTTTTAAATTGTTGAAATTTAGTATTAAAAAACTCGACGAATGAAGAAATCCTTTTTTTAGCATGCTTCATATTAGAGAAGATATAATCATTCACTGTCTGTGGTTTCAAAAAGCCTCTAAGAAACGGGAAAAAATACTTTTAATCAAGACGATGCATTAAAAAGCTTTGGTGATGGTAAAACTGTGGGATCTGAACTATAATCTGCTTATATACCCTAACTAGTCCCCACATTTCTCTCTCACCGACTTCTGTCTCTCAACAAATATCACACTTACGTGCTAGAAATTGTTCCTCGTCGAATCAGGAGGAGATTGAAACTGTGGAGGAGTATCTTGAAGAATTTACACGAAACCGTTTCAACGATAGGAGGAATCGAATCGAGGCTGAAACAAGTGGATTGAGCCTACGGGTGACAATATTATAACAAAAATTGAAACTATAAATCGGTTCTTTGATTGTTAGGCTGAGAATTTTTCAGATGAATCTCGTACTTAGCAGATTTCAAGGCGATGTTATAAGAACATCAAGAGATTATGAGAAATGAGAAAAATAGGGTAATAGAGAGAGCAATCCGTATCTGGACAAATCGTAAAAATCGTTGTTGATCAACACTAGAACTCTGCTACTCAGTGTGTAGTTATTTTTATTTTATGGTTATCATGATAAAACGTGCCATCATTCATTCTGTAAAACTTTTAAACAAATGCATCAACAGCGTACAGGTTAAATGCCGTCAACATCGTCCAATCTGATCATATTTTCATGAGTCACCTGTAAGTATAGAACTTTCCCGATATTACTATTATTCGGCAGTACTGAAAAAGTACGAATGGTGTCTCTTTGTTGGATATTTTACGAGCATAAGATTTAATTTGTTACCTGTTAGTAATAATCGCTACAGCTGCCTGTATTCAACTAATACTGTGCAGGAATTTTTTTAATATGTCCTTAGGTTTCTGCTACTTCTTAGCTGACTCCAATTTAATGTGTTCTGGCAATTGTAATTTGAGACTCTGACAACACAAATAATTCTGGTTTAAAAAGGCAACATTCAGAATGTGGCAAACAGAAAAAATAAAAAAGAAGGGATTAAAAAAAAACACCTTTATACCACTATTTTTACTCTCTATACTTTCGTATTTTCAGAGGAGACCACCACTAACGATATAAACCAAACATGTGAAAAGCGTTATTCTTAATGTATCAAAACACATTGGATCAGTCAGAAATTTTTCAACGTTTTCTCAAGTTCATGGTATTCATTTTTACTTTTAATAACCGACAAATTTAGGAGTTAACAGATCCATACTGTTCTCACAGGCATACAAAAAGGAGAAAAAAGTTCTTTTCTCTTTGTAATGAGTCGTTTATATCTTAGTAAGTGTCTGACGGAAACTGTGCTTGTGTAAATTCAAATCCTCGTGCTGAAGGACATCTTACAAGTCGACAAGGACTTGGGATCCTTCTGAGCTTCCTCAGTAGGTCAAGGTACAAGTGATCTTAAAACTGGCAGTTGGAAGCTTTTTTCCTGAAGCATTCGTAAGTTTTTACGAAATGTTCACGAAAAATCCTACATACAATTTAATGGTTCCAACGCATCTATTTCATTTAGTTACTGTAATCAAAGAAATTCACGAGGATTTTTCAAATCATAACTCTAATAAGAAGAATGCTAAAAAAAGGATTTCTTCCTTCGTCAAGTTTTTTAATACTAATGTAGGAGCGAGCAATTCAATGACTAGATATGATTTTTTTTTAAATTGTAGTTTCTAGAGATACTCTTTAAATAAAATTAATAATCGTGCACACTATGACTTCGAAGTAACATTTTTTCTGTTTTTTTTTTCTGTTTTTTTTTTTAATTTAGCTACTCAAAGATAATGTGTTTATTTTTCTATCTAAAAATTATTCAAAATTGATTTTCAAATATAATTAAAGGCAAGATGATGGTTTGTATAAAGTTTAGAATATAAGCACCATCTGACTTCTTAAAAAACGTATCGGGGAAATATCTGGAGTGAAGATACAATCTCAGAGTGAAAGAAACAATAGATTGGAAGTTAAATGCCTTTCATAATACATAAACAAAATAACTTACATTTAGGGGATTTAAAGCAAAATATACTAGGTTGAAACAAATTTTCTACGTAAGTAACATGATTTATTTTCTTCTAAAACCCAGTGAAAACTACGCATCTTTGTGTATATCCCACACTGAGATTCAACTATAAAATATTTTATGCAAAAAGGAAAAAAAATCTCTAAAATATATTCTATTTTATATAATCTTAATAAACTGTGACTGTTTGGAAGAAAAAAAAAGTGCATAAAATCTTTCTCTCTTCGTGCATTTAGAACACTTGACCGCTTAATGTGAAATTTAGGGTCTATTAATTTCAGTTTAACTGCCGTAATACTAATATCTATGTAAATTATTTCTGCAGCATGAGATGTGGCCGTTTCCTGCTACCAAATGTAAATTATAAATCTCCCCAACAGTCAAATAATTCACACTCCTTATCTGAAGAAGGCACAACGCTATTTGTGTTAAATCACGTGGTCTTCCCCTCAGTATTTATCACCACACCAGCGGGTTCGCCGCCCTAGGTCACCACAAGATAGCGGCCGAAGCCGCCTTCCTCGGGCCACCCTATCGTCGGTCGTGTTTACCGATGCCTTATTAAGACACCACACCACACAGGCCAGTGTCCCGTATCCACTATCAACTGTTTGCTCTCACCGAGATGCCATACCAGCAACAACATGCTTCACAACAGTATCACGCAACCTCGTGTTAAAACGTCGACATTTCTATTGCTTAAATAGAAAAGTGAAATGGTATGAAGAGCTTAAATCGGAAATGTTAAAATAATTTTTGAATTTTACAGTATTCACCATTTCCCCCCCCCCCCCCCCCCCCCCTTGAGGTTGCAGTTTGTAAAGGGGTTGGGTTTTGGTGCGGCTATTTTTAAATAATTATTATTTAATTTTAATTGTTATGAATTTAAAAGGCATATTTATACGATCTAGAAATGGGTTGTAACCTGACTAATTTATTTCTTCAGGAACATATGGCCTGCAGACAAAGGTATAGTCAACGTTAGGTTTCTATAAACAATCAAAAATTTAAAAAATCAGCTCCTTGCCCTAATACAGAGGCCTTAACCTGAATAAACCTAATATGACTTTACAAAAATTGATCACCTCCAAATAATAATAAAAGAACATTATATAATACAAGAATAATTTTACAATGCGAGTGGACACTCAGGTTTATTGGGATCGCCATATATTAATTCAAATCTTGATCACTCAACTTCATTCTTACTCTCGGCACTTTCATAAACTAATGTTTATACAGTCGGTAGAGGTTGGGACCCTACGCTCAAAGCGTTATAGGGTGCGTAGTGACTTGTGCACAACACTGTGTTCGGCTAAAGTTGAGCGATTTACCCTATATAACTGCAACAAATGTCAGCAGCGCAACGACTCATCTGATATTCGTAAGCCCGTACAAGCTAATGAGGGCGACAAAACGTTGAACAGTTAAAGTCTTACAGTGTAACACCATCAGCTCACGATTTCCGAACCCCCGTCGTGACGTTTGAAATCGTAAAACCACCTCTCTGGCGTTGAAATTTGGCTTCTCTTCTATCTCCCTTCAGCGTTCTTCTTGAATTACCAATCGTATCGTCTCCCGAGTTATATGTAAACAGAATTTCCAGAAAAACAATCAAACGTTTCAATTATAAGATCTTTAAAGGGTATTACTCTCTCCCACTCTACCATGTCACCAAACGATCTGCACAGAGATTGTCCAACCTTGTTATCTTCGACTTTGGCTTTCCAGTCTTGTTAGTAGGAAGTTCCATAATTCCTTGGGTCAACTGCTGTCGTTGTGAATTGGCGTGTTCGCTCGGGAGGACTACCTGCCGAGGATCACCTCACCTACGAGGTTCTACCACTCTCAACACACTCCCATTAAAACAGCTTTTGCTGGGATGTCGTTTATTGTTCGAGGGTAGGCTTCCCTTGGTAGCGACTATGTTTCTAGACGGTCAGCCCACACACACTGGTCTCGAGAAATGAAAAAACTTACTGCAGTGCAATTATCACTCTGTTTTATTTATATCAAATGAGTACTCTCATTACAAGTTAGTATTAACATTTCAGTCTTTCAGTTGTGCATCAATTGTAGCAGAATTGTATTTAAGTTTCTGTTTCCAACAAACAGGAGAAGGGAAGGAATACCAAGGTGATGAGGAATTCGAAACAAGGAGGTTATTCAATGCATCTTGTGGTCAAGACCTACAAATTAAGTTTTAGGCACATTATGAGAATGAATCTAAGCTCTTGTCCTAAAGATTGTATAGGTTGATATCACCGGCAGGAAGTTATTTCGCAAGCCATGAACAATATTTAATGTTATTCATGGAAAGTATCTTTAATAGCATCAGAGAGAATGTTAGTGACTGATCACAAAGTGAAATAATTCAGGCCACAGGACAAGAAAAACATCACAAAAACATCCAAGCGGTATTCGGAAAGAAAGGTTCTTTTTACTCGTTACTTATTACAATTGTAATAGAATTAGTAACATTTAAAAAAAAAAATATACAACAATTTTTTAAATATATATATTATTTCCATTATTTTGAAGCCATTCATTTTGTCTTAGTAGGTAGAAGGAAGGTTTCCATACAAATGAGAAGATCAAAAAGAATTTCATTTACTGGATCTAAATGCATTTTTATGATATCGCGCTTTGGCATAGAAACAAAAATCCAGTTCATTACTTTAAGACTGTATATACGATGGAAAATGATAAACGCTAAGCAGAATCTCGTGTCCAAGCATAGTTACACTGCTGAATAATTATATCCATAATACGGCTATTCAGTATCATTCTGCAACTTACACCCGCATAGTTGCCTGTTTGCTTCAACTGATAGTTCCCAAGTCTAATAGTTCAATATACGTTTGCATTAAGGACGATCTGCGCTGAAGATGGAAGTCCGTGTTGGCATCTCTATTCGAAAGGTGCAAGCTTCTTGGTTTTGTGTTATTCTGACTACGAAACATATTTCTGAGCTAAAATGTGTGAAAGATGCAATTTTTTGCTTAGTCTGTTACTGAAAATCAAACTCACTATTACTTGTATGCGACTTGAAATTGTCTCTCATCCTGTGAAATATTGAGATTCTTTAATGCATTAATACTACCTACTGAATATATATTTATAATTCTATTACTCTTATTGTTATTATTCCACATTGCTCTAAATTTTACATGACTATGCAACGGAATGGCCCTGGTATGGAAGAAATTCTTTCATGGGGTCATTCATCTGTTAGTCTGAGAACCAAGGAAAAACTAAATCTAAATGATTGGAGATAGTCACAGGATGCAACGTAGGACACTATTTTTATCATTACGACTGGCATGATCTACTTATTCAATTCTAACATTGCAAGTGGCTATAACGAATGTATGATACTGTCAGATCTGCCTCTAAGTTCTCTTATTCCACCGTCCTAGACATTTCACGGCTTAAATGTTGCTGGCAGTAGAATACTTTCACAGTCATCACAGAATAAATAATATCTATACTGCTGGCTCCATCTCATCAATGACAGTACGCGAGGGAGATGTCTTCGTCTATGTTGTGGATCACGGCCAATTTGCAGGTCCAGGGAGCTTGATGACCACTGGATGCCAATTACTGAATGAGCCGCCGAGGCTATGAATACGATATGGACCTGCTGAGTACCAACCAAATAGCCCGTGCCAGTCACTGCATACAATAGATCAATGGGCCTCTAGTCACTGATGAGGCTATCGTCCTACCGCATCCTCATATGCTAATTAGAGGGAACCAGATCAAGAGAAAGACCCCCTTTCGCGAGTAATGTAAAAACTGTGAAAGGTATGTCTATGAGACAAGTGTCTCGTTCATGTACAGTGAAAAAGAATGAAATGCCAATAGAGGAAGAGTTAAGATCAGTGTTTGCGAGACAAGTAAGGCCAATGACCACAACCCAGCAATAGACTTTAGGCACAATGGAGTGAGAAAATGTTCTTTTATAAGTAAAGGAGACAAAGTACAGAATAAATTACGAAGGGAAATATTGTATATTTTCTCTCTAACACAAAGAATTAAAATAAAAATTCGTAAATCGGTGAAAGTACGGTACATGAGTAGTAAATTGTATTGAAAAAAAATTGAAAAGTCGTGAAATGCGAAGGTAGATGAGTAGAGAAATTTTCGATTGTTCATATGTTTCTTAGCAATTAAATTAAATTTAAAAAATAATTGTAAGCATGAAATTTTATAGTGTCTGAAATTTAAATTTCCCAACATCATTATTTTTTTAATGGTTGCATCTTTCACTTCAGACACAAATCTAACTGGATGTAACCGTTTGCTTAGTTCCAGTCCAGCACATTGCGATATTAACACCGATTTAGAAACACCAATGAGCTAAGTTGGATTACAACCAACGAACTAAGAAATTGTTGATAAAATTATCACAGCAGTTCTATAATTACGCGAGGGCTCCTTGGGAATAGTGTCTGGCATATTAACAAATTAGTTGTGCCCAACTCGTAACAATAATAAAAGAAAACCCATAACAATAGACTTAACGCACAGCAACTTGACAAGAGGGACAAATCATTAGCCCTAGGTTTTTTTGTTCTTTTTTTTTTTTTTGTTCTATAAATACTTTTTTGAAATTTTTTGTGATTTAATACCTGTAATCAAATACAAAGATAGTGAACGGCAGAAGAGTGGATACCACGAAGTTATATTATGTCCTGCCGAACAAACCCAGGTCACAGATGACCACAGTTTCAACTTCATTAAAACTAGCTGACAATCATCACTGAAAGCACTGTACTGCTGTATTTTTTTACGTTTTTTTCTAAAAAAATAATATATTTTTAACTTTTATTTTATGATTATAGTTATTTTCAAGCTTATAAAAACTTACTCTATTTTTTTTTATTATCATCATCTTCCCTGTTGACAGCAGCAATCACAAATCATTGGCACGGAATATAGACATTCACTGTGCAGCTCTGTCCATTTTAATAAAGAGTGTTGTGTCCGAAGTATTGCTCGCACTGTTAGTTACGTTGACTGTTACTACAGTGCTGCTTGGTAAAACAGAAAATTTCAAATAAATAATTGCACTTTCTTGTGTTTATACTGTTAAAAGGAAGTCTAAATTTCAAATAAATAATCGAATTTGATTTGATTTGCACTTATTTTATTAAAAGAATTATAGGTTGTGACAAGAACTGCACAAAATTACGAAGAGCAGTGATAAAAAACAAATTAATGCGAGGCAGAAATAAAAAATTTCCAATGGTAAGCTCGTATTATTCGTATGTTACTTTTTGTTTATTTACGAAGATTAAATGCATAAATTCATGTAAGGAGAAGAGAATCCAATGTTTACTGTGTATTTTATGAAGTACTGACTGAAACTAAGTAACAACTAATTGTTATTTATTAAAAAAAATAGAAGAAATATATCAATCAAATATTGTTATTCGCATTTTAAATATCTATCATATGTAATTATTCCCTTTTTAAATTATACTTAACTTAGAAACTTTTCCATAACAATAAAATCTCTTTACTTCTAAATACTTGTCGATTACGTTTTCATCAGCAACTTTGCAGGTTAAACCAAACATGGCATTTATTTCCCAACTTTGCATACTTAATCGCAAACTAATTACAACTTCTGCGTGACTTATTCGTCCACCGCCGTTATAAACATTATACAAATCAATTTTTTTTTTATTTGCAGTCCAACTAACCATTTCTGCAACTTTATCCAGTCAGTCGCCGCATTCTTACGCCGTCCTAAGCCTATCTTCTTAATTCTAAGTTCATGATTATTCCTTTTCCTCGTCTCTAAATAGATCAATTACTCCTTGCGTTCAGAGATATTGAAAAATAGGTTTACTACAGTTATAATTTTTAATACAAATGAATAAATATATTGTATCAAATTAATGATTATTAATATATGTACTAGCCTCTCAGCCTGTCAGGTCTCATTCAGCACGATAAATGCGGAACCACTTCCATCCGTATAATAATATCTTCAGTGACTCGGAGCTTATGAAATCAGCTTAAATTATTTATAAAATTAAATTCATTGTGAATTATTCTATAAAAAATTGTGTCAGTTGTCATTCATGTCCTGTCTGCATTTCAACATAACAACAACTTCTACTAACATTGCTGTTCAAAATTCAAAAATTCTATTACCCGTAAACGAATTCATCGTATTTCAATCTAAATTTAATCCTCTGGAAATATTTACATGTGTTTGATATAGTGACATCAGTAATAAAACAAATGATAATTAATATACTAATTTAAACGCAGTACATACTTCTATCTTAGTGTTTCGGAAAATCATTTCTTCGAGCATAGCAACAGTGACTTAAAATGTATACATCAAATATTCTTATAAGTCCGTCAAAAATGACATGTTGAACTCAGTATTTTAGCAATTCGTTTCTTCGCTAACTAAGTATAATTTTCATGAAATAACACTCATAGTTTCAAAATTATGTAATGTGGATATTAGTTACATTACTGTAACAACGGTATCGCTGTATAGAAGGTATAAGAAACATCCTCATCGAACGAATTACATTACTGTAACAACGGTATCGCTGTATAGAAGGTATAAGAAACATCCTCATCGAACGAATTTTAATTACGAAAAAGCAAATAATAATTACTATGTCCATTTTTACGAAATACCTGCTTCTCTTTTAGTGTGCTGGCAGTTCATTTACTGGTGTGTGCTTGTCTAAATAGAACTGTTATTAAATAATGCGCATAATCTGGAACATCTCCAACCGTTGTTGGTTGGACAGCGGAGGCGGGAAGCGTGACGTCAGAATGTGCCAGACATCGTTACATCGTGACTAAGACTGGAATTTTATAGTTATAGGTGGGCATGACTTATGATTGCTTACACGTGTCATGGATTATTTAGATGTAAATATTCTAAAACGCAGTTTTTTTTGTTTCTGTTTTTTTCCAAGAAAATAGTTCTGTCCGTACTAACCGAGATCACTAATGATATAAACGCGAACGTTGCTGTTCGTTAGTTATGAGTAGAGATCGTATTATATGCAACACAAAATCTACAAATATGATTGAAAAATGCTTAAAATATGCATGAAAAGTGTTAAAATATGCAACATTAGCTATTATATAAAAAAGTAATTTTTACATCTTTTATTTCAAAATCAGCATGTAATTAGTAAGTAGTTGAATAGAATATTTATAAATTCGATAATTAACAATTATTTAACTTTTTTAGTTTTTTTTTTTTAACTTTTAAAAAGGTAAACAATCTGGTACTGTTCCAAATATTCAATTGTAAGATTGTTTCTTCGATCTCTCAAAATATTTTAATAAGTGGATATGGACCATTCCAAATTCACTGATGTAACTGGACAGTATTTGAAACTGGCTGCCGTGTTAGCAGTCATTGTTTCTGGAAAAAGTTCACCCGTCCCATTACTAAAACTTTTAATTTGACACAAACGTTCAAAACCTTGGTTGTGGTTCGAAATATTTTTAATATTCACTTTAAGTTTACACAGCAATATCTCTAGCTATGAGGATTTTTTTCATTAACTGAATAGATCAAGTCAACGTCAAACCTTGAGTTTCAAGCTTTTTAATACTCGCAGATATGTGGGAAAAAATAAATGCCAATCACAGCTATGGTTTTAATACTAGAATTGTTAAATGCTTCCTTGTACTGACAAACTGTCATAGCCTCTCTACTATCAAAGTTGTTCAGTACATGTTTAATGGCCTCGAAATGTTCATTGTGAAGCGGGTACGTTATACCGCTGTACTGAATGGTAATTAATATTTATTTTAATTTTACCAAAAGCATATGAGTATTTATATTGTGGATTGAAAAGGGTTCTCAAAATGATTTAAAATTACTAATAAGGATGGAAAAGTCATAACCTGACCATATATATTCTCTGAAAGAAGGCCAACAGGCATAAGGTGAATTTAAATTTAATAAATATACACAATCAAAATTATTTACAAACAACACCTTTGCCCTACATTAATGGCCACTAAATTAAGCAATACAAAACGACAAAATATCCGTTCAGATTTCCATATATAAAATTAACAGTTTACAGTCTTCGGCAAGACACGTAATGAGACTATCTGATAGTTGCTAAGTCCGTTTCAATCACAGAAACAACTGAATCAAGTTAAACAAACAAAATAATGCCACGGCTAATATCTCAGTTTATCTATCGGAGAGTGAGAACTCTTATCGTGCGGACTTCTCCGCTCAGAGCGTTATGTTGGGTAGAGTGCAAACACAATATTACTAACTGCTGCAATGTTTGTCTTTTACCGTCTGTCCGGCATTGGCGAAGTCAGCAAACTCCAAGCCCACACTGAATTTATTTGTCACCTTGTGACTCAAAATGCAGACACAACCGATCGCATGATATGCTGTCGGCTTTCTGGGTCGTTCTTGTGCGCCAGCACAAGTGAACAGGAACCAGTCAGACCCAAAAGACCGACCCGACCAGAAAGACGACCAGAAAGACCCCAGAAAGACCACGAAGAGCATCTCGCAGCACCTTTTAAAACCTCGGCATGCTCTTCTCCTCCTCTAGCCGATTTTGTCTGGTCCTATCGGCGATGTAGACGTTCCTGTCTCTCTCCTCATTGGCGGACATGAAACAAGATTATACAAAAAAAATAAGAACTATTCTATAAAGTAAATGCTATTGGCAAAACATTCGCCCCTCCAAGCACACTCTCGTTCAAAACATAATTCCTTCGACGGGGTTGGAGAATTTCTTCGGAGACTGTCGTTTTTCTTTCGTGTCCACTCGGTTTTACTATTTTTACGCAGTGAGCACTCACAGAATCTCTAATTTGGCGTGTCTTGACTTTATCACGTATCTGCAATTGGTCACGCGATATACATCTCACCCGTCAACACTGTCTGTCCGCCGAACTGCGGCCGACCCCATACTGAGCAGTGAAAGGTCGTAAATCTGCCTTTACAAACTGGCAAGTCCCCTTGTGTTTCGTCTTTCTTCCAGCCTGAATGGAGAATTCGCCGAAATGCACTTGAATTTGCAGACCCCTGTCCTGCAGAGTGTCCTAAGCCAGCGTAATGCGTGCCTTGTTGTGTTGGCCAGAAATCGCACGTGAATGTGGCTCTATGTCATACCACATTACTCCTCTTCCTTGGAAACCAATTTTTTTTTGTATATTAAAAAAAAAATTGAAATCAAACAAATTGAACAATTTCCATGCTATGCTGATCCCCGTCTTACTTTAATATTCGTACTGGTAGTCAGTAGTGCTTATGTATTTGAATTCAAATTGCATCTTCTGCAACTATCAACATTACGTGTCTTCGAATTTCTAGATTATAGAATACAAATCAATTAAAACTTCTTATTGTACTAAACTAAATTTGACACCCTTTTCAGTCGACAGTCTCGTTCTTGGAATTTAAATCCCGGCTTTAACAATATGTAAAGATTATCCTCTTTTTTTAAAAAAAATAAAACCAGCGCGTTTTAGTGCAGTTATCAGATCACGTTTCATGAAACTATTTGTGCAATGGTCCATCCTCTCTGGAGTCACAAAATCACAAACACGCTTGCACTCAACATTCATTCTGGGAACAACTTAACCTAATGTTTATACACAATTATTACTACAGCTAAATTGCATTCTAATTCTCTACAAAGGATTAGATATTATTGTAAATTGCTGAAAGTAAAAGGACTGCTACACTACAATATTTTTGTGAGCTCTATAACCAACAGTATGACATAATATTTTTTTTTATCAGCCTGTTAACAAAAAAAAACTGAACCAACTTTCTTAGGAGATTACCAATCTCGCTGGCTTTTCATATCAGATTGCGTATATGGCATTTCATTCAGGGATTAAACAACATCACCTTGCTTATAGCGAAGAAAACTTACATATGAGCGGGATACATTTCCTTACCATTTACGATTTAGTCCCATTATATCACATAATCGTGTTTCTTGTGTACTAGGTTCATCCTTGTTTATTTTTGTATGTATTCACTTATGTTTTGTGACAGAAGTTCAAGAGTATTGTATAGTGAAACCTAAATGTCCTGTCTTTTCGTTTTGAAAATGTGACATCTTTGAAATATTTATCCTTGGTGTCTGCGACAAATTAAACGTAATTCTGTGTGCAAAATAAAGTATATCTGCGTCAGTCTTCACACAACATATTCGCAGCTCTTACCAATGCAAGGTATGGCTTGATGCATCTTTACATCCAAATTTAGTTACGACTATCGTAGCCCGTAACCTAACACCATTACCAATAATATTTAGACTCTTACAGTACGCACTACCGTAAAGTCAACCACAAAATTAACATGCCCAAGAAGCTTCTTCGCAACTAGTGCACAACACAACAATTTCACAGACTAAAGATTCACATTTCATTAATGCGACCTCGCTACTATAAACTTTCAATTTCGGTTTCCATTTACAAGCTTCGAACGCTGGTGTTAACACTTCTTACCTTTTACACAAGAAATAACTACTTACTTCCGATATTTTGTGTGATTAAGCGGAAATATATGCTTTTAGACTTCTCGCATTTATGGGTCCGATTGTCTTATCCCCGTCTCTTACTATGTAGGAATTGTTTGCAACGATCTGATCTATAATGAAAGGCCCGTTAAATAGCCAGAAGAATTTTGATATCAGTTTCTTTTCTGGATCGGAAGGACGACTGTTTCTTAACAACACCTGCTGTCCTATCTTATATGTTTGTGTTGGTTGTCTATCATGAATCATTTTCCTCTTTGAGGCCTTTTCAAGCAAAAACTCATGCGCCCTTCGAACATTCTCTTCATAATTTGAAGGAAGATCCAATCTCGGATGACGTATCAACTTCTCCGACAGCGTTTTGTTCCTGCTCTTAAACTGAAGATCAACAGGTCTAAAAGATGTTGAACAGTTCACAGTATTGTTGAAAAATTCCTCTATCTTAGACAGATGCTTAACCCAAGACGCGTGTTTTGGGCCAATTAAAACTCTTATATACACACTCAGCTGACGCATGTACCGTTCGCTGGGGTTTGAAGCTGGATTACGAATCGAACAGAAAACTACTCGAATTCCGGCGTCGCTTAGTGCCTTTTTCCATCTAGGACTTCTAAATACGGACCCATGATCTGAAAGTAGAAATTTAGGTCTCCCACAAAGCGGAACATACTTTTCTAATATGATGCGGATTGAACCCTTAGTGTTCAAGCGAGCTACTGGGTATAGTTTGACAAACTTCGTGAAGGCATCTAAAACTAGCAATATGTGTTGAAATCCAAACTGACCAGCAGGAATTGGCCCGAAGTGGTCGACACATAGTAATTGATTAGGTCCGTCTGGCACTATTGGTTCATAAGGACCTGCACTCTTTATATTGGGATGTTTCACTTTTTGGCACACGTCACAGGAGCGCGCGCACCAGGCGACACTCTTACTCAATGCCTTGCCATGGTATTCCGCCCTTATCATCTGGTACAACCTCTCAGTACCAGGATGCCCATACTGTACGTGATACATTTGTGCTATTTTTCCATTCATCGATTTCGGCAGCCAAATTTTCCAACGACTACAAGCGTCGGTCCTCCGAAAACATACATCGCCCTCCATTGTGCTCAACATTGCCGTATTTCTCACATGCGGCTCTTCGCCATTGATTCCTAGCATGAGGAAATCACGTACCTTTCGTATATCTGTTTGTTCCTTTTGTGCTATGATCAACTGCTGTCTAAGGCTTGTGGAGGTTGTCCCATCCGCAAGGGTAATAGCCGCGATCAGCACTTCATTTGGCTGCTCAAGTCGTATTTCGTCAGAATCCCTTTCTCTAGGGTGACGACTGATCCAGTCCGCTAGAACATTTTCCGAGCCTTTACAATATTCAATTTCAATATCGAATTCTTGCAAAAACATGGCCCAGCGCGCTATCCTGTTACTTGTAAATCTAGCATTTCGTAGGAAGATAAGGGCTTGGTGATCCGTCCGCAAATAAGTCTTACATCCCCACAAGTAGGACTTAAATTTTTGTACCGCAAAATGTATAGAAAGCATTTCTAATTCACTAACATAATATTTTATTTCTGCTGGTTTAAGCGTACGACTAGCAGTAGCGATAATACGCAAATTTCCTCGATCGTCTCGCTGTTGTAAACAGCAGCCCAAACCCAAAATGCTGGCATCCTGTGTACAAATAGTATGGTTTAGAGAAATCAGGGTGAGCCAAACATATGTCCCGTTCGAACATCCTTTTTATGGCAGAAAATGCCTCCTGTTGTGGTTCCTGCCATTCCCATCTTTTACCTGCCTTCAATAACTCATATAGGGGCTGAAGTATCTTGGCAAAGTTTGGAATATTCCCCCTATAATACGCGCAGATACCTAGGAAACTTCTCAACTCCTTCAGTTTGGTAGGTGCTGGCATTTTCTATTATTTCATGAATTTTCTCCGGAGAAGGTGCCACCCCCTCTGGCGTGATTAGAAAACCCAAGTATTCAACTTTGTGCGTGCATAGTGTCGTTTTGTCCGGGCGTAATGTTAAACCACTCTTAATGATTACATCAAACAACATTTCCAAATGCAGCACATGCTGTTCGAAAGTCTCTGACGCTATTAAAAGATCATCGACGTATGCTGTGCAAAATTCTTTGACTTCCGGCGGCAATATGTAATTCATTGCCCTAATGAATGAACTTGAAGAATCTAGCAACCCGAAAGGCACGCGACAAAAACAGAACTGACGACCTTCAAATACAAATGCCGTATACGGCTGACAACTAGCTTCGAGTTCCACTTGATTAAAGCCTGACGTCACATCTACTGTAGACAGCCAGCGCTTGCCGTGGAATCGCGTAATCAAATCCGGGATTCTTTCTGATCGCTCTCCGTCTGCTTCGATTCTGAGATTTAGCATACGGGCATCTAGGCAGAGCCTGAGCTTTCCATCCCGTTTCGTCACAAAAGTGATCGAATTCAGATGTTTCGAGGCCTTCGGAATAATTATCCCATTTTGTTCTAATGCAGCAATTGCCTCCCTAGCGGGTTGTCTAAGTTTCTGGGGCACTCCGTAAGTATGTCCCTTTAAAGGACTCGTATCTGTGACTCTAAACTTATGGATAAAACCTTTTATTTTTCCCGGTCTATATGAAAAAGCTTGTAGGTTGTTTTCTAATAAAGAATGCAATCTCTCCTTTTGTGGCCCTATTAAACATTCATTTTTCTCAACATTTTTCCTTAACACGTCGGCAATGATTTGCCTTTCGTCCGACAAGGCACATATGGAAATATTTTCATCCTGGAAAGTTTCCGGTATCACCTCTTTCTCAGCAACGACTGCCATGCTTTGACTTCCGGTATTAGAAGTTACCGCATGTATCCACGGTACCACTTCTGGCACTAGATTATGAATAGTTCCATTTCCCCAATCCATTATCACTCGTTGTTTCTCAAGTACATCGCAACCAATGATAGCTTCTTTCGCCAATCCGGGGATCACTATTGCGGACAGCGTAAGAACGTTGTTAGCAATCTTTATCGGTATCAGTATCTGATGAGTTACCTTTTTCTCCCTTGCTCCGAAAGCTGGGACAAGCGTTATCCCAAGGGCCGGAATGATTTCTAACCTTGGTTTCCTTTGCTCTTAAATGCAACATAAACTTTTGGGATACCGCCGTAATCTGTGATCCAGAATCGAGAAGGATCGTAGTATCTAATCCGTACACGTTGGCTTTAATTTGGGGACACCTCGCTCTTGAAACAGACCCGTCACTTTGTACAACGTCCCCGTCATTACTAGCATTTTCAGGGCCCTCACTTCTCCAATAGCTAAGGCTGTTAATGTAAATTTCATTAACCGCCTCGGCATCCCCACGAAATTCTCATTGTTTAAAGGATTCTGCTGTTGAAATGTCTCGACACTGTTCAGTAGATGGTACTGAAAATCTTTCTTGTGACCCCATATCGGTCCGGTTTTCAATTACTATAGCATTTACATCCTGCTTTACTCCTTGGTATTGAGTTTTGCCACCAGGACGATTTTCGCCATTCCAATGACCCTTATTGTCTTTTCGGAATGTTTGTGGGTTTTGATTATTACTATTATAAGGACGATGCTTGTCTTTATTATAACCTACCCTGTTATTGTTCGGAATCCATTCTGTTGATAGTTTGTTTGGTCCCCATTTCTTTCGTGCCCATGTGTGGCTCTTTCTCCGATGCTATCTAAGTTTCTTAGTGTTTCCAAAAATTGAGAAACATTTGTTATGATTGCCGGATTTATGTGGGCTTGAACCAACGGAGAAAAGTGTGTAGCAACCGCAGAAATAAATTCTGATTCCGACATCGGCTGGTCAAGATATCTCGACAGTACTATTAAATTTTCCACGTACGTCTCCATGGAAGAATTTGCCATTGGTTCATATTTACCCTGGTACAACCTCATTCGAGTTTTATTCTGATGTTTATGTGACCAGAATGATTTCAAAAATAAATCTTTGAATTCGCTGTAGGACATCTCTAAATCGCAGGAAACAGAAAACCAAGAATTATATTGATCTAGCATGCACTGTTTGATTATTAATAATTTCAAGTTCTCAGGAACATTTTTTATTTTGAAATATGTTTCCAATTCTGACAACCATGCCTTTGGATTGGTATCAAATTTCGAACCAAACTTTGGAAGTTTTAGATCGATGTGCACCTGATTAGAATAGACCTGTGTTACTGTGTTTGCCCCATGTATTCCCTGTGAATTCTTTAATAATTTTACTTCTCCCTCCACCTGCTGATATTTTAAAGTAATTTCCTCTTGGAACCTTTTGTGATCTCCAATAAGTTTACTGCTATCATCTTTCAGAGTGATTATAGAGCTAGCTACATTGTCTACTCTAGTATTCACTTGTGTGATTTTTCCTTCTACCTGATCTTGAATTTCATGCACGAAATCTGTTACTTGTCCGATAGAACCTCTTGTTTCAGTTTGGATGTGTTCAACCTTGGAATTAATTGAATCAATTTTAGTGTTAATGTTTTCATTTTCCTTATGTAACCGCTCACATGTGTTGGACAGTTGTACATTCTTTTCGGAAATCTGATCTACCCGCGTGTTCACATTGGTTTTGAAACCATTTACTTCCGCCCTTAATTCGGAGTGAACGTCTGAGAATTTTTGTTCTAAATTTTTGTGCATATCATCCTGTCGTTTTTCTAAAGAGTCAATCCTGCTATTTGTACCATCTAACTTTTCAGCCAAAATGTTGAGCCCTTCTTGAGATTTTTGAAAGTTAGAAGCTAAATCTGCCTGAGATTTTTCAAAGTTCTTACGAAAGTCTTGTAAGAAGAACATTATATTTCCTTCATTCTGTAATGCTGAAGGCACCTGATTCCCTTGTGAACTTTGTGTTGATGTGGAGGGATTGGCCACGGGTGATGTTTCAATTACAGTGTCTTGTGCATCAGAACTTCCCTGCGCAATCTCATCCATAGTTACAGTTGAGTTAGAACTTTCTTCTGATCTATCAATAATGATTGAATTTACACTTAAGTTGTCCGAAAGATTAGTGTTATGTTCTACAGTTTCACTGTTCATTAACCTCGTTCTCTGTACTTTCAATTTGCTCCCCTTATTGTCAAAATTTTCACTGTTATTTTTCATTTCGAAATTTTGAATAACAATTCTGCCTATTTTATTGATATGACGTCCAGATCTCAGAATCATAGAATCCTTAACAAGTTATTAAATGTTTGAATCCCGACAATAAATTAAATTTTGCTCCCGCACACTACAAATTAAATTCACACGCAACATGAAATTTCACCGGTCAGTAAGACACAATTAGAAAAAATCTCATTTCCAAAACCTAAACCTCTTATTAACAAAAAAAAAAATCATCGAACACCATATATGCAACCAGGATATTCAAGTCAACGCCGTGTAAACATATTTGAAATATGCTACATCAATGAATACAACACAAGAACAACATCATAAAATGAAACATACATGAACATAAAAACACATCAGACATGTAATACACAGAAATAAATCACACAATGTCAGAAATCACTTGTACACTCGTCAGCCATCCGCTACGAAATTTATTAAACATTGATTTTAGCAGCATTCTTTATCGCTGTAAATAAATTTATATTAGTTACCGCAGCTGGCTCCAGCATTCGTACTCCTGAAAGTTTAGACAACAACACAAATTTATGCATGATAACTATCAGATAATTTGCACTATACTTCCATTCAAATTTAAATTTTATCCAACGGACTAAAATTGAACTCGTGCCCCAATCGTTACGGCGCCAATGAAGCGGGTACGTTATACCGCTGTACTGAATGGTAATTAATATTATTTTAATTTTACCAAAAGCATATGAGTATTTATATTGTGGATTGAAAAGGGTTCTCAAAATGATTTAAAATTACTAATAAGGATGGAAAAGTCATAACCTGACCATATATATTCTCTGAAAGAAGGCCAACAGGCATAAGGTGAATTTAAATTTAATAAATATACACAATCAAAATTATTTACAAACAACACCTTTGCCCTACATTAATGGCCACTAAATTAAGCAATACAAAACGACAAAATATCCGTTCGGATTTCCATATATAAATTAACAGTTTACAGTCTTCGGCAAGACACGTAATGAGACTATCTGATAGTTGCTAGAGTCCGTTTCAATCACAGAAACAACTGAATCAAGTTAAACAAACAAAATAATGCCACGGCTAATATCTCAGTTTATCTATCGGAGAGTGAGAACTCTTATCGTGCGGACTTCTCCGCTCAGAGCGTTATGTTGGGTAGAGTGCAAACACAATATTACTAACTGCTGCAATGTTTGTCTTTACCGTCTGTCCGGCATTGGCGAAGTCAGCAAACTCCAAGCCCACACTGAATTTATTTGTCACCTTGTGACTCAAAATGCAGACACAACCGATCGCATGATATGCTGTCGGCTTTCTGGGTCGTTCTTGTGCGCCAGCACAAGTGAACAGGAACCAGTCAGACCCAAAAGACCACCCGACCAGAAAGACGACCAGAAAGACCACGAAGAGCATCTCGCAGCACCTTTTAAAACCTCGGCATGCTCTTCTCCTCCTCTAGCCGATTTGTCTGGTCCTATCGGCGATGTAGACGTTCCTGTCTCTCTCCTCATTGGCGGACATGAAACAAGATTATACAAAAAAAATAAGAACTATTCTATAAAGTAAATGCTATTGGCAAAACATTCGCCCCTCCAAGCACACTCTCGTTCAAAACATAATTCCTTCGACGGGGTTGGAGAATTTCTTCGGAGACTGTCGTTTTTCTTTCGTGTCCACTCGGTTTTACTATTTTTACGCAGTGAGCACTCACAGAATCTCTAATTTGGCGTGTCTTGACTTTATCACGTATCTGCAATTGGTCACGCGATATACATCTCACCCGTCAACACTGTCTGTCCGCCGAACTGCGGCCGACCCCATACTGAGCAGTGAAAGGTCGTAAATCTGCCTTTACAAACTGGCAAGTCCCCTTGTGTTTCGTCTTTCTTCCAGCCTGAATGGAGAATTCGCCGAAATGCACTTGAATTTGCAGCCCACTGTCCTGCAGAGTGTCCTAAGCCAGCGTAATGCGTGCCTTGTTGTGTTGGCCAGAAATCGCACGTGAATGTGGCTCTATGTCATACCACAATTGTAAAAGAGTACCGCTTCAACCCACATCGCCCATCAAGTTACCACTGGTTCCGGAGGTAAAGGCACATTTGACATTTTTTAGGCATCATCATGAGAGCGTGCCTTAAAAAACGAGTTTCTTTGTTGATGAAATCAGTTTATTTTCGTACCTAAACGTGGGTCGTAATTCTTCAGTGAGTTGTCGTAGACTAAGAGCTGTGCTACTAGCAGGTTTTGTCGGCTACGACCTAAGATTTTATTAACTAGGTAAACTACCAAAATATACAAGGCTATTCAAAATTATTGCAGTGATTTCAGAAAATTACTACAGATTTATTATTTGACATATACTTACAAGATTACACAAATATATAAAAAAACTGTAAGTTTTTTGAGTGTCTACAGATGCTCAATATGTCCATCTTTAGTGACTCTGCACACATCAAGTCTATAATCGAGTTCTTCCCATACCCGATGCAACATGTCTCTTTCAATGAGAGCAAATGCATTGGTGATGCGAACCCACAGGTCTGGCAGATCAACTGGTACTGGTGGCACGAACACTGTGTCTTTTACGAAATCCCAAACAAAGAAGTCGCAGGGGGTTAGGACAGGGGAACGAGGAGGCCATGACATCAGCTGAGGATTAGCATCCCCAGCACGACCAATCCATTATAGACTTGATGTGTGCAGAGTCACTAAAGGTGCACAAATTGAGCATCCGTAGACATTAAAAAAAAACTTTCACAGTTTGTTTATATATCTGTGTAATGTTATAAGTATATGTCAAATAATAAATCTGTAGTAATTTTCTGAAGTCACTGCAATCATTTTGACTAGCCCTGTATTGTAAATACAGAGTGATTCAAAGTAACGTGGACAAAATGACATGGTAGATCAGTCATACAATAAGAATCAAAAATCGCATAGGAACAGAGGGTCGCAACTGCGATCCGGAGCCGCAACAGGGCGTCTAAAATAATACTGACACAAAGAGAAGAAACAAAACCATTACAGATCATTTTATTGACTCACTCACATGCGTGTAATGCAAGCCAAATGTCGAGCCTACAGCAGATGCTCAAGTTTTTGCCAGAAGCATCGAGACAAGCCCGGCATCTCCGCTGCATTGAACGGCGCTCCTTCTCAAAAATTCCAGGTGTATCTCGAACACATCCGGTTGCCGTAACGATTCTTCCTACCAAGTCTTCCGGCGTTTCAACAGGTGTTTCATACACAAGTCCTTTTAAAAATACCCACAAGAAAAAATCCAAGGGAGACAGGTCTGGTGATCGTGGTGGCCATGCGATTGGTCCACCGCGACCAATCCAGTATACAGGAGTTTGCGACCCTCTGTTCCTATGCGATTTTTGATCCTTAATATTGTATGACAGATCTACCATGTCATTTTGTCCACGTTTTTTTGAATCACCCTGTATAGCTAAATTATGCATTATCACTAGGTTTTAGGTAAAATATATAATAACTGGTGAAAATGGGCTTAATATGCAAATACATATGTAAACATACAAAACTATCTAGTTATGAGCGAGAGTGTGATCGCACTGGTGTGCTTGTTTGGTGCGGCGTTTCGTGAGCTCAGGTTGGCAGCAGTGTACTGTACTGTATCGACCTGACGCCATTCCAGATCTAGTGGCTCAGCGCTATCTGGTCAGGTGACAACACCAGCCAGGCCACAGAGCCTGTAGCGAGCACTGCACTATCTCCCGCTGACGGGTTGGTGCGCTGCTCGGGTAGTTAAGCCGGGTCTGCGGCTGGTCGGGCTGCAGGAGCAAGTGGCTTTGCCGTCGCAGTACAGCGGCCGCAGCCACTGCCATTAATTATGTGCGGCGGAGCCGGCCGCAGTCCCCGCATCGACGCCCGCAGTGGCCCAACAGGCAGCCGCTAACGAGCTACCGCCAACCTCAGTGCTACGCCAGACGTGAAACAGACTGAGAAACTACTTGCTGAGCAAACAGGATAGGTGGTTATTATCGACGTTAATACATCTTACAGGCCGATAACTGATTACTATCAATATTGTACAAAATCAGTTGTACTTAACGCGACTTTAAATCATTCAGATTTATCATTGAACAGAAATACTTATTTTTATTGATTTTCCTTCTTACATTTAAATAATTTATTTATTAATCTCTCATTTATTTCACTTACATCCGGATTAACATTTCTTCTTGTTTTTGCTACAACACAACTCACTTCAATCAGATTTATACAACCATACTGTAACAGCCCTCAAACCTAAACTTTAACTGGAATTATATTTTATGAAGCATTTGTAGCAAACTAGAGTGTGATTGAAAATGGTTTTATATATTTGTCTTGTATTTTATTGTAAATCAGTGTAAATGGAATTTGTTTTGTGAAAAGAAATTATGTAAATACAATTTAATATGTTTAAGAACAGAACTATGGCAGAGAATTGTTTAAATGTCTTATAATTTCAAGTATTAAGGTGAGCTACGATGTCTAAAGGACGATTTACTACAGGTAAAAATGATTTATGTGGATATTTTTGTGTTTAAGCATCTTTAATTTTCATTTCTAAGCATTTTATAATGATTGTAAATGATTATGTATTAATTCTGATTGTTTTTAATATGTTTTCAATTGTTTAAGCATTGTTAATTTTCGAGAAATATCTGTCGGAAACGTTTGTAGTGTTCTAGAACTTATACCGTAAAATGTGATCAATAGAGACTAAGAGGCAGTTTTCGACAGAGTTTTTCGACAGAGTTTTACAGACTCAGTTTATGTCGTCCAAGGACTGTGTTGAACGATCAGTTTTGGTAGTATTGTCTTTGGAAGAAGTGTCGACTGTAATCGTTGGAGTTTTGTGTTTATATGTGAACTGTATTTTGAAGTTCGATGCCTTACTAGCAGTAAAAACAAGTTAAAATTTGAAACTGGATCGTTGACTAGTTATTTATTATATGTAATATAAAACCACGAGCAATTTAATAATATGTTGCTATTACTTTGTCTCATATTACTCAAATAAACAAAGAGTCTGCAGAGCAGCCGCTGACAATGATAATCTATGGTCAAGCGATATATTATTTGATTACAAAGAATTTTTCACAAACATCTATGATGTATATAAGGTCCATGAAAATAACATGAATATTTTTCACAAATGTTTTTATGACTCCGTCGTCCTTTTTGGGTCTCTTTGGAGTTATTTAATAGAGAAAAGATGAAAGTTAATTGCAGATCTGGAACTTCACGGTATGTGCCGTTATTTGTAGCTAGAAACCTACTGGTTATGCAACTATTAAAATCCATACAATGAGAATGAACAACGGAACTCTTCGTTATGCGTGTCAACCAATCTGCAGAGCACTAGTTCGTATAGACAGGTGGATACACTTAGTCTTTCCATCAACCAGATAAAAGACATTATAATATCTTCTTCATATCTCGAATGTAGACCACAAAAAATCATTATTCTAGCCATGTACATCTGTCCCAACGTGCCACAAGAACTAATAAATTTATTCATGACTCATATACTATGCCTTTACTCCTATCATTAGAGTAAAATGAAGACTTTATTGTACATATCACGAAAATTAAATCACTTGTGAGCATTACAATGTCAAATTCAGTTTAGTCTGCACAAGTTCTGTTCATACACCTCTGTGTATTAGCACGTAAATTCCCTTTCGAAGGAAGCTCTTCCGTATATACTTCACCATACCTCAGGGCCGGCGTTAGGGGGGGGTAAGCGGGTCAAAAGTACCCGGGCCCCGCAGGCTGGTGGGGGCCCCGATCACCGTTTATAGGGGCCCTCAGGCTCTGAAGCCCATTGTCGCCTGGGCATTTTGTAGAGCTAAAAAAAAAAAGTCGCCCATTTTACCCCGGGCCCGAAATTCCTAGCGCCGGCCCTGCCATACCTACTATTGTTATTATAGACGTATACCACACAGGTGATGAAGTCTAGCAATCCAGATTTCCGTTTTCATGATTTCCCGAATTCATTCACATTTATATCCGCATTTCTCTACCACATCTAATGACCACAACGTTTACGAGCCGTAATGTGCAAAAAAAAAAAAAAAAAAAAAAAAAAAAAAAAAAAAAAAAAAAAAAAAAAAAAAAAAATCGGTGTTAATCAACAAACTATAAAATCATATTCTCACCTGAACAAAAAATTTATTTCCTTGGCTCCTTCATAACGTATTCACATTAAAATCAGTGATTTTATCTCGACTGGGTTCCCCTCCTCCATTTTTTTTATTAGCAGTCTGAATATTTGAAGCAGAGACATATTGTTATGAGATTTTGAATATACGTCTGCTTGCGGCGCTTTTAGAAAAGGAAGACACCTGATAAAATCAACCAATACTTAGTGGACATAATGGATACAAGGTCTTTACACAAACGTCAGTTGTACAGTGACTAACCCGTATTTTCCTTAATAGGTATGGTGGAGGGGATATAAGAATAGATGTGAGTATGAATGATTATCTCCGAATGTAACAAATCAAATTTTTATATATAAGGCACTGAAATAGAACTATAGAAATTGGATTAAAAACTAGAAAGAATAAACCTGTTCTATTAGTTTACGCATTAATATATCATATGAGAGTAGTATCGCAGAACCCTAGGAAATGAAAATTTGTTCAGCGTAAGGTGTACAGGTTAGATGTGTGATGTATATCACCAGATTATGTGTTAAGACACAGTGTTTCACTGTCTTACTCTGCTTTCTTCATCAGGTAAATTGAACTACTCAGTTTAGCAGCAAGGAATCTCTCGAAGCAGTTACCATGAAATATCATGATTAATGTAGTTTATCGGCTTCACTACCGTATTTTCAGTACGCTTTGTTAAGACCCATAGGGTGGTAATTGACGAGAAGGCATGAGTACTTAAAGATCTTACTTACAGCAATCTTCAGGCAATATTTTGCGTATTTTCGTTCAGTAGTTGATAACCTTGAAAGAAAATTTTTTTAGCTCGTAGATAATTTTGCTAGTAATTACCTTTAGCTGTAGTAGCTTATAATTATGGCATAAAGTATGTGAGGCATTGCAGGAAGTACATTTTTCTGTCTGACATGTGGCAGTCAGGGCCACGAAATGTTACATCTCGTCTTTAATTAAATAACGCTGATTACGTATTACTCATTGTTCCCGTACACTTGCGTAGGAACACGGCCGGAAAATTACATTAAAGGATCGCACACTCACGACGTCCTTCTCAGCGTTATCCATATTAAAATCATCATACAAAGGCTTATGATACGTATCTTCTCTCACTTCTGACTGTTGAGCGGGTCGTATGAATATACATGAGATCGTTAAATGAGTGCCTCCCAACGACGCCCGAGATTAATTGCTTTCGGCGCCTTTAGAGGGCAGGCTAGTGGTGGGCGGGCTGCCGTGTTGATGGCGCCTAGCGGCTTTCACGGTCCGTCGACTGCCGCATCGTCAGCGCCAGAATAACGCACCTGGCCAGCCAGTGAGGAACCCTTTTTCAAATGACGATAAACGAAAAATCTCTCCGAAACGGAGCACTAATTCTGATTCTGCTGGCGTCATTTTTGTAAAATTTCTCTTACTTTGTCCGTTAAGAGCTGCTTCAATATTGTTGCTTCTGCCAACGTTTCAGCACCCAACCTGCGGCCTTCTTCAGGAATATTTCTGGCAGATATACCGGATAAAGGTGTCTGATTTAAACCCCATCGTCGCTTGTAGGCACTCAGTGGATACATAAGCCCGAAATATCCCTTAAGAAGGCCCCATGTTAGGTGCCGAAACGTTGGGAGCGCTAATCCCGCAAAGTAAGCGCATTTTCAATAAATTTACTGTCAAAAATTATCTGCAGAGTTCTCTATATTTTTTTACGTTGAATAGAACTTTACACCCGTGATATTGTTAAACGATGTTTCTCGGGAAGCTGGTATTATCAGACAAAATAGGAGTGGGTGGTAACGTTCTGCCCTCGCATTCGGGAGAATGTAAGTTGGAATCCCATTCAGGCTATCCCGAGTTGGGTTTCCCAGAATCACTACAGGCGAATGCCGGAACGGATCCTTCATAAGGCCATAGCCGAATTCCTTCCAGTTCCCTACCCCCAGTCCTTTCTCGCCTCTAACGACCTCAACGCTGGCATTCACTGAGTGAACTCATCATTGTGGAAGGCACGATGGATCATCACAAATACGTATCTGTCCTTGCGGACCATGTCCACACCTACATGCGAATAATGTTTCCTCAGAATGATGGCATCTACCAGCAGGACAATGCGAGGTGTCATACAGCTCGCAGTGTATGTGCGTGGTTCGAAGAGCACCACGATGAGTTTACCTTACTCCCCTTGCCAACAAACTCACCGGATTTAAACCCAATAGAGAATCTGTGGGACCACCTCGATCGGGTTGTTCGCGCCATGGATCCTCAACAGCGTAAAGTAGCGCAGCTGGCCACGGCACTGGAGTCAGCATGGCTCAACATCCCAATGAACACCTTCAGAAACCTAATTGACTTTCTTCCTGCACGCCTCGCAGCGGTCTGCTCTGCCAAAGGTGGTTATTCTGGTTTTTGAGTGGTGGTCACATTAATGTGACTGGACTGTGTATAATTAGTTGTAAATATATCCACATTCTTAATGTACTTCATTCGTTTCACATATACGGAACTCGTTTATAAAGCTTGAGTACCAACAAACGAAGCATACAAGTATGAAGTTGAAAAAAAAAAAAAAAAAAAAAAAAAAAAAAAAAAAAAAAAACATTGAAATATGCATATACCAGAGGCACTTCTAACTTACCTTGACGTTATGAGTAGACAGGAAGTAAAACAGTAAAACATTTCTGTTGTAAGTATAGATTTTAAATTTTGAAAATTTTGACGTAGAACGAAGCGGTATACTAAAAATGTCAACTAATTTGATTTCTTCATGATTAACAGATTTTCGGGGTATGCCGCGTTGTTTATTTCATTACCTGAACTTTCGGCTGGTATCTTACAGCTTTCGTCAGAGATACTGACGAAGACTGTAGGATACCAGGCGAAAGCTCAGATTAATAAAATAAACAACGGGTCACACCCCGACAATCCATTAATCATGAACAAAGACCGCCGAGGAAATCTTAGGAATAATTTGGAATCTGATAGTTATGATCATTCATAAAATAAAATCATATATCATTTTTATTTTAAAAAGATGTCTTGGGAAACCTATCTTGTCTCATTGACTTTCTCTAGATATTGCGTTATAAAACTTAATGATTCGAGACCCCATTCGGCAGAGTAGCCAAATGGCTTTTAAGGTTCTAAGAAATGAGGATCCGATGTTCTTAGTAACACGCCACAGTCTTTACAGTTCTCGTCGCTATTTAACTACCTCGTGATTACACACTTTCATGTCCTGCCGTTCTGTAATGGCACTAATCACACATTAAAACAGATTTCACCGCAAAAAGCTGTCCTATTAAGGGGTCTTCAGAAATTATGTGTGTTCAAAAACTACGTTTGCCATTTGCCCTCTACAACCGGTCGTCTGCCCTAACGAACTAAGTAACAGACTCTGTTCTATTTAAGACCAGTTACAAATTTAGGGCAAAAACTACAGCTTAAGTGGCTCACCGCGTAAGTGAATAGCATTAGTGAATACGTAAAGACCAAACCAGTGACTGTTGCCAATTAATTGCTTGAGAATAAAATGATTGCAGAATCTATGGTATAATATATGCTGTTACTGGTTACATATATTACCGTCCTCTTTACTTAACTTGAACTAAGGCCGGTGGAGGAGCAGTGGTGCCGGACCTGGCATTTGGAAGGGTACGAGTTCGAATCCCTGTCCTGTTTTCCATGATTTCCCAAAATTACTCAACGTGATTGCACGGATGATTCCTTCGAAATTCCATGGTTGAATTCCATTCTTCCTTTTCTTTATTTATCCAATGAAGAGGTAAAAAAATTCTAATCTGATCATGCTATGAATCATGATAAAGTGTGAAGTTTGAATTAAATTTTAACCAGTTAAGACACATAAGTGATTGAATTTCAATTATTATTATTATTATTATTCGTGAGGTCATCAGAGGCGGGAAAGCAGTTGGGACAAGGAACGGGCAGGAATTCAACCACAGATTTTTGAAGGAACCACCCAGGCTTGAATTTTCAGGACGATAAATGAAACTGGAAAAATCTGTATTTTGAAGCCGCTGCGACAGTGTCATTTCACGTAAGAAACTTTTGATTTTGTCTTCAGTAATTCTTAACCAATAACCTGTATGCGAGAATACAGAACCATTGTTTTGTTGAATGTTATTGCTGCACCGTTTATGAAAGAAGAGGGGTAATAATCCCTTAAAACTAATTTACAGAATCGCTGTCCACGGAGTAGTATTTGTGTGACTCCTCACTCCTAAAGCGAAAGTTCAGTCTACGCTGCTGGTCTCCGACAAGAGTAAACACTTAGCAATTCTAATCGTTTTCGTGTCATGTCTTGATTTACATATTGTGTAACTTCAAAAGCTATCATCAACGACCGTTAATAGCATTGCGATTTTCACACAGACAAGTGTATGGAAAGAAATTTTGCCCTCTTTGCATGTCCGTCGTCACCTTGGTTTTCAAGAAACCCGGAACTCACACAGACTACAAATTAGCATTCCTACTCTCCAATAGTTTTTGTTCAGAACTGCACTTTTAGATAGGTACGCTATTTGTACAGAGCAGATGAGGCAAAATTTGAATCCGTAATCAGTGAGCCAATACTCTATTTCAGGTTCATCTCCCAAGATAATTGACTTCTCTCCTGAACATTACTTTTCCACGAGCAACTTGCGCCAAAAGTCGGAGAAGGTCTATTTTGACTAGTAGTAAAGCTCTATAAATGAAGAAATTAATTTTTACACGGGCATGATTAGTGAAAGAAGGGAACTTTTTCATAATTATTACAATTTTTAGCATAGTCTTCCTTAACAGTTGACTACAAATGAAAAAATTAAACTGTTGTAGAAATAATATATTCAGCATTGAGCATCCAACTAGCAAGGGTATAAGATTTTTCTTCAAACACTAAAATCAACATGTTGTCATGGTGGTACTTCTCATAAATAATATGCTCTTCCAAAATCAGATTTTATTAAAATAATAGAAATGAATTGAAGAATATTTATTAAAAAATTTAAAATAGGGCACTACAACTACTAGCAAGAAGAATCAGCTAAAAATCTTGTGTTCAATGAAAACATCGGAACTACGGAAATTAAGAAGTAATAAGGAAATTAACTAATGTATACGAAATATAACAGAAGCAATAAGGGAAATGAGATTGCCGGTTTTTGGACATATCTTTAAAATGGATGATAACAGGATAACAAAAAAGATGTTCAATCACCTTCGGGGGAAAAAATAAATATCAAGCCGGATTCAAGAGGTCAAGAATGATTTGGAAAGAAATAATACAAGAGAAGTGGAAAACATTGAAAGAGAGATCTTTAGAAAGAAGGTATTAAGTATGGGAGGATTTATTCTTGGTTACTTAAGTATGTAGTTACCACTTTTCACCTTTATCTTAAATTTTCATATAGCTAGCATCGACATATGAACCGATGCGTAAGTCATTTATTGTTCTGGTAAAACTTTTATTTATTCAGTTAATGGTTTAACAGCTTCCACCAACACCAGTTGTAAATACGACCGTTAATCTTTAAATCGGACTTCTCATATTAATATTTCTCAATCAGCATATCCAACTTGCGAACTTAATATGTCGCCTCTACCATATAGGCTTTCAACATGTCGCTCCTGGCAACCAACATCTCAAAACAAAAGGACAAACTGTCGCATATCTGAACATTGTTCTTGTGAATTTTAATTGTAAATAAATGTATCTGTACTGCTGTAATTTCTATTGTACGAACTATGCATGTTGTAACTACGGTGTACCAATGTATAATACATAAGATGGCTGTATGGTCTGTGTCACCGAAGGCCAAAATAAATAAATAAAATAAAAAAACACGAATGTAACCCAATCTCAAGGAGTATGCATATTAATCTACTTGCATACTACATAATATAACCATATGATCATCACAAGGTCAAGAAAGATTTGGAAAGAAATAACACAAGAGAAGTGGAAAACATTGAAAGAGAGATCTTTAGAAAGAAGGTATTAAGTATGGGAGGATACCAAAGGAACTCCGTTCGGAAGTGGTCTGAAGAGAGAAGGAAGAATCTCAGTGAAATGATGAAGGAATATTGGACTGATCGAAAGAAGAAACGACAACAAACGATGAAAACTTAAAATTGGAACGTGATCCTATCCGGCCTAGTCGGAAAGAAGAAGAATGGAAGAGAATCACCAATAAAATCAATGTAGGTTAGACGGTATTTAGGTCCTTAGCAGACATAATTGTTTCTCTGTAACAAGGAACTTAAACATGTATATTTGTGAATAAATGTCTCAAATTTAGAACTCTACAGCTAAATATTACACCACGATTAACGTATGTTTAGCTACTATAACTTAAGTTACTAGTGCCTTTAACGCGAAGATACGTATAGCGTTATAGCTATTGAACCGTTTCTAGTAGTTAATAATAATAATCCCAAAAACCTGAATATTGAACCTTTTCCCCATCAGAGAAACAACAGGCAAACGGAATTAAAAGAACCAAAATTCAAAATATGCAATAATAACAAATTGTTCTACATCGAAACAAACATTAGAGAAATGAAAAAGAGCGAATTACTTGGAGTTCATCACGTTCTCACAACACCCGACTTTGGTTGGTCCATAAATTGATTTCGAATAAGGATCTCATCAGCCTGTAATAACTTGGAAGGGTATTAATTTGCACAGCTATATTTCACCTTACACCTCCGCCATATCCAAACACTCATTAAAATCTCACCAGAGAGCGATAGATCGCAAGGGTCAGACGTAGACACATGAACTTGCTCGGTGAGGTGGAAACTCCGGAGTAACTTTCCGCCAGCTCCGTGTGTCTCTAGCGCAGCCTAGCTGCGAACCGGAACCCCCCCAGGCAGACGTCATAATCACCTGTAGACACGGCACGGCAATCTAGCGCGATTAGGGACGGCTCGCTCGCATAAATCAGCCGTCCCGCTACCGAGCCAAACAGGTGTACTTGCTGCACCTTCCTCACGTAGTCTATCCCGTACCAACTACTCTTTTTCTTTGCATCGTTAACTAGCAAAAAAGAAATCAAAACATGGACGAAATTGAAGTGCAGAAAATTATTATTTTCTCGGTAACTACCACAGCTGTTTAAATCGTAATTAAAATCAGAAGTTCAGAAAAAATGTGTGAGAAATATTTCTAGATTTTTCACGTCATTACTGAATAATGACAAAAGTATCATTAAAATTTCCTGTGTAGCTTTACAATTATTTGAAATCTATGGTGAAAATGATTTCAGTCAAATGATACAAAATTTTGTTTTGCCAACTTCTGTAACGTAGGAGCTAGTGATTCGGCGTGCCGATGGTCGCCAGTTCGAGTCCGGCTGTCGATATGGGTGTTTAAGTGTATGTGTGTTGTGTGTGTATCCGTCCTGTGGTGTCTATAATTAGGCCTACTATAAAAATAATATATACAATGGAGAAACTGCAAACACTTGAGCTGTTTGTATGGCCTAAGAGTAGCCAAATGTCATAATTATTTGTTCGTTTTATTTACAAAAATATAAACACACACACTCACAAAACGTATTTTTCTACTTGATATATGATCTGTGTGGGGTGTAAGGGTTTGGGAGAGACTATACTGGTCTTTTCCAACCAAATGCCAATCTCTCCTTCACGTGGTGCACCCTGTTTGCACGGACGAGGCTCTGGCGACTGAAAGATTCCCGGTATAAGGAGTCACCCACTGCTTGCCAACGGCCTCTGAAAAGAGGGCGGAAGAGCGGGGAGCGGTTCAGGGCACCCTCTTGCCCTTGGGGTTGGAAACGGCCCCTAAAGGCGGATGAATCAGAAATGATCAACGACATGGGGATGCAGAAGGCAACGGGAAACCACTGCATTAAAGACCCAAAGGGTATCCCGAGGACATGTAATCCTCTCAAATTACATATATCATGATGGCTTCTTCCTGGGTAAAATATTCCGGAGGTAAAATAGTCCCCCAATCGGATCTCCGGGTGGGGACTGCTCAGGGAGGAGTCATCAGAATGGATAGAAACATTCTACGAGTCGGAGCGTGGAATGTTAGAAGTCTGAATAGGGCAGGTAGGTTAGAAAACTTAAAAAGGGAGATGGAACAACTTAAGTTAGATGTTGTTGGGATTAGTGAGATTAAATGGAAGGACGCACAGGATTTCTGGTCTGGGGAACACAGGATAATTAGCACACAAGCTGTCAATGGAGTAACTGGTGTAGGATTTGTAATGAACAAGAAAGTAGGGAAACGGGTTAGTTATTATGAACAATTTAGTGACAGGATTATTTTGATGAGGTTAGAAACTAAGCCCGTCCCAACCACATTAGTACAAGTATATATGCCAACGTCACAGGAAGATGACGAAGAAATAGAAAAAATATACGCTGAAATTGAAGAATTAATCCAATATGTGAAAGGGGAGGAAAATCTAATAATCATGGGTGATTGGAATGCAATAGTGGGAGAAGGAAAAGAGGGGAATACTGTAGGAAGTTTTGGTCTAGGAGAAAGAAATGAGCGAGGAAGCAGGTTGCTAGAATTTTGTGAAAGATATAAGCTAGTAGTGGCGAACACACTGTTTAAGAACCATGCAAGAAGAATATACACCTGGAAACGTCCTGGGGATACAGGCAGATATCAGCTAGATTATATCATGGTCAAACAGAGATTCAGGAATCAAGTTCTAGACTGTAAAGCGTACCCAGGAGCAGACATAGACTCGGACCATAATTTGATAGTAATGAAGTGCAGGCTTAAATTCAAGCGAATAAGGAAGCAGCATAAGCAGAACAAACTGGAAGTGAATAAACTGAAACAATCTAGCACAAGAGAAAAATTTGCAGAAATGGTAGACTTAGGTCTAAGAATTAACTGTGAAAGGAGCTCAACCGAGGACGAATGGAGTGCATTAAAGACCGAAATAATGAAAGCTGGCAAAGAAACCTTAGGCTTTAGGGAACAAACTCCCCGAAAACCTTGGATCACAGAAGAAATTTTGCAGCTGATCGATCAGAGGAGAAGGTACAAAAATGCTCAGGATGAAGCAGGAAAAGAGCAGTACAGGCAATTTAGAAATCAAATAAATAGGAAATGCAAAATAGCAAAAGAAAAATGGCTACAAGGAAAGTGTGAAGAAGTAGAATAGGAAATGGTTGCAGGAAAAGTAGATGTTGCATATAGAAAGATCAAACAGAATTTTGGAGAAATGAAGAAAAGAGGTATGAACATTAAAGCTGCCGATGGGAAACCTATTTTAAGGTCAGAAGATAGAGCTAACAGATGGAAGGAATACATTGAGAAACTGTATGTTGGGGACGACTTGAACAATAGTGCATTGGAAAAGGAAGGCGATGTCGACATGGATGACTTAGGAGATCCTGTTTTGAGGACAGAATTTAATAAAGCTCTGAATGACTTGAAAGCAAATAAGGCAGTTGGAATTGATGAGATCCCTGCAGAACTTCTTAAATCTCTAGGAGAGGAAGGAATCGAAAGATTATTCAAGCTGATATCAAAAAGTTATGAAACAGGAGAAATTCCAAATGATTTTAATAAAAATATCATCTTCACACTTCCAAAGAAAGCACAAGCTGACAAATGTGAGAATTATCGCACAATTAGTCTAACATCACATGCTTCAAAATTGCTGACCAGAATAATATACAGAAGGATGCAAAGGGTAGTAGAAGAGATAGTAGGTGAAGATCAGTTCGGGTTTAGGAAAAATCGCGGTACAAGGGAAGCAATTCTGTCATTAAGATTAATACTTGAAGGGCGGATCAAGAAAAACAAAGATACTTTTATGGCATTTGTTGATTTAGAAAAAGCTTTTGATAATGTTAGGTGGAACAAGATGTTCAAAATTTTAAAGAAGTCAGGTCTAAAGTATCTAGATAGAAGAATCCTCTATAAACTATATAAGAATCAAGTGGCTGTGATAAAAGTAGAGAATCACGAGAGACATGCATCAGTTAAAAAGGGTGTGAGACAAGGTTGTAGTCTATCCCCGTTAATATTCAACTTGTATGTAGAAGAAGCAATGAAGAAAGTCAAAGAAAAATTTCCATGTGGCATAAGTTTTCAGGGAGAAAAAATCAGTATGCTACGATTTGCTGACGACATTGTCTTATTAGCAGAAAGGGCTGAGGATATTGAGAAGTTATTGAATGGCATGAACAAAATACTGAAGGAAGATTTTGGACTGAATATAAATCAAAGTAAAACAAAAGTGATGAAATGTAGCAGAAATGACACCAATACTAGCAGATTAAATATAAAAATAGGATCTGATGCAATAGGAGAAGTGAGTGAGTTCTGTTACTTGGGAAGCAAAATTACAACCGATGGCCGAAGCAGGAATGATGTTAAAAGCAGAATAGCACTAGCAAAAAGAGCCTTCATGAAAAAGAGAAACCTTTTAGTTTCAAATATTGATCTAGGAATTAGAAAGAACTTTTAAAACTCTATGTGTGGAGCACAGCACTTTACGGTAGCGAAACATGGACTTTAGGAATACCGGAAAGAAAGAAACTTGAAGCATTTGAAATGTGGTGCTACAGAAGAATGCTGAAAATTAGGTGGACAGACAAAGTAAGAAATGAACGAGATTTTGGAAATGATGGGTGAGAAAAGAAGTTTATGGAGAGAAGCTTACGGAAAGAAGAGACAGGCTGGTAGGTCATATTTTGAGACATGCTGGATTGGTTAATTTGTTAGTGGAGGGAACAGTTGAAGGTAAGAACTGCTAGAGGTAGACAGAGATTAGAATATATGAAGCAGATAATTGAGGACGTGGGATTGTAAGGGGTATGTAGAAATGAAGAGGTTAGCACAGGATAGGAAGGGATGGAGGATTGCATCAAACCAGTCTAAAGACTGACGACAGCAAAAAAAAAAAAAATAAATTGCAAAGAAAAAGATCATTTAAAGTGAGATCTGTCCAAACTTGTCAGATAGCCAGCTACGAGGAACGGTGGTTGTCAGTATTCAAGAAGTACACACGAGTTTCCAACGTCAAGCTGATTTCCAGATAGGTCAATACAGACATCACACATACAGGAGAGATTAGAAAGGGGTAGCTGAAATGTTCAAGTTCATAAATGGATTGACAGTGGAATTTCTACATTACAAGGTTGTGGGGACCTGATGCTGCCAGCAGTCCTTGCTTATGACCATAAGTTTCAACTGACCAGAAAAAGATCATGGATGTGCAAAGATACTGCAGTATATTCCACACAAACATAAACAGCCTAATTCTGCAACAGAATATTGTGATGGTCTGCAGAAAGTGACACAAAAGAACTTGACTGAATGCTTGAGGAAATTCCTAATGGCGGCGACTATTTAAATGTAGTCATTCTTTTTTCTTTGTAATTCTTTATAGGATTTGTGCACTACCTACTTTCAGGTAAACAAGTATTGTAAAATAGTTCTATTATAACTTTTTTAATGTTTCGTTGGAATAAACTTCAAATCAATTAAAAGTTTCAAGGATACTTTTTCAACAATCAGTGAAAGGAAAAATATTCTGTCCACTTTGGATGTTGATTATGAGGTCATGGAGAATATTTCATGATAGCAAATACTAACCACAATTAATACTACAAATGACCAATAGTGATTTTTGAAGTGAAAACTTCTATAGGCGTGTTAGGCGATGTTTGGACGGGGGTAAATCTGCGAGTTCGCACTAACATGCCACCTGTTGCATGTATGATACGTGCATTGGACACTTTTCGGATGGGTAAAATCTTATGAATTCGCGTCACCAACATATAATATGATATTGCGCTTGGACAGAAGTGAAAATATAAATTATACTTGTATCTTTCTTCTAATATAAAATGAATGTTTTTGTCATGTTCTCTATACAAACACAGTTTATACGATTCCTATGAACTTTACATACCTATACTTTGAAAAAATAGAAAAACACTGTTCACGTTTGATTTACAGAAACTTAAACCTTATCCTCCTTTCCTCCCCTTACCTTAATTTCTGTCACCGTTAAGCATACAAACCCACAGTTTTATCCGAGTTTGATAGTAGTTAGCACATGTATGCTTCAAAACAAGGTGGACTGGTAGCTCAGCGGTTAATGTGCTTACTACTTAAAGTTCTCTCTCCGGTCATGGGTTCAAATCCCACAGTGAGTAGGAGATTTTAGGAGTTGTATTTGATTATATGAGCTACACTGGGACATTCTGGCTGTGATTCCACATTAAACTGCAGGACCCTTAATAAAGGAATTAGCCTTCTTGCTTTGACACAACAACCCGGTTCATCTCCTTCGGGAAGATTCGACCAACTTTCAGGTTGTGGACTAAGTTAGATTTTTAGTTTTGAAATGAAAACTTCTTAGGTGCACTGGGCCATTTTTGGATGGGTAAAATCTTAGAGCTCGTGTCACCAACATGCTAATGTTAACAGCATATCTGCAGTGGTCTAATGGCTCAGTGATTAAGGTGTCTGACTGGGGAATGAAAGGCCACGGTTAGAATCCCTGTCCCTCCTGACCACCACCTCCGGCATAGCTGCTGTGCAATACGAGGTACGCCAGAAACCTTCGTGGTTCAGATTCGCTGTTAAACTGTAGGTCCCCTGTACCTGGAAGAACTATCGGGTTAGGCTAAGGCAGCTAAGACAAGGGCAGAATGCGCGGCCAATAGAAACTCCGTTACCAGGTAATTATGACCACGAGGAATTATTTAGTATATGTGTAACTATGAGTAAATTCAAAACACCATTTTCCCGACCAGCTGTCTTTCTGTGAGGCAGTCTCCAGCAGCGCCCACCTCTCATAATGTTCCCCGTTGACAAAGGGTTTATCCCGAAAATTACTTTATTACTTGTGTTTGTCTTTTCCGTGTATTCGTGCCCCTATATATATATATATATAAAATTACCAGCAATCAGTTTCAACAATTATGCATATAAAAGTTTTTAAATGCCTTTTGTTGTGGAAAAACTGATGGCTTCTTGTTTCAACTCTCCGTCCCCTGGTGTGGGAATGAACATCTGTCCTTCAACTGTAATGGTCGAGTAATGATATTTGTATTTCATACCTGCTGCACAAAATAACTCTATTTTGAAATATAACTTTGTTTAAGAACAACATAATAAAGTTCCAAAGCATCAGTTTTTCACAATAAACAGCATTTAAAAACCTTATTACATGCAGAATGGTTGAAACTGATTGCTGGGAATTGTCAGTATAGTTACGCACAGTGAGATTCAAACCAGCAATGATGGGCTCATGAGGCAGAGAGCTTGCTCGCAGCGGCACGTGCCCTCTAAATTTCCATAACGTAGAAAGTATTTCGATACAGTGGAATATTTCAAAAACGATTTTCTAAACAATGGCGAAGAAGTGCATGTTACTGCTTTGTGACATTACATCTCTGGTTTTGAGCTTTTATAACACACAGTATAAATTGAATTTTACATTTGGTGGCCTTTCCTTGTAAAAGCCAGAATTGATTCTCTTCTAGCCCAGCTTTTCCTAAATTCAGACTGATGTTCAACTAATATCTGTTCTACTATGTTTGCTTCTCTTCTATATATTCCCTAGTCAGTAATTTTGAAGCGAGTAATGCCAGACATATAGTGCAATAATTTTCACATTTGAAAATTACTACATTTGTCAGGAAAGTAAAGTTGATTATTTGAATCTCTCCTTTTCATAACGTTTTTTATCAGTTTGAACAGTATTTGTATTCCTTCTTCTAGAGAAAACTTTAGAGATTCTGCTGGATTCTCATCAATCCCAACTTCTTTGAGTTTAAATCTATCAAAGCCTTGTAAAATTTTGTTCTTAAGATGAGATCTTACAAATAATCAATGTCAACATTATAAATCAAATTCCGTCTGGAAACAACTGTTCGAAAGAAATAAGGACCAACAAGTGCGGAAGATGGCCTACAACCAGATTGCAATGTCAACATTGTCTTCACTTTTCAGTAAAGTTGTTCAAATCATCCCTATCATACAGTCAGTTAGGGCACTCTTCTGCTCTTAAATGAACATTGTTTGCTCCACCTACAGACTGCATTACTGTACCTACAATAATTTCCTCTTCTACTTTTTCAGACTTTTCTTGCAGCTGCTTTTCCTTCCATTCAGCCATTTCGAGTTTATTCAAATTTGGAAATATCTGCACTACCATCTTCCTACTTTATAATGAGCATTTTTGTGCCTTCTCCTATGATTTATCAACTCTTCTAGGGAACCAGGTTTTGTCAGACCATTGCATGAATATGGTACTAAGAATTGCAATCCCACAGGACAATAAATAGCAGATTGATGTCAATCCCTTGATATCCCAATAGATTTTTAAACTTTATAAAATTAAATAATAAATGTCTATTTAACCATTAATAAATCAAGTAAAAGTTAAATAATAAAAATCAGCAGTTAAACATACTTCAAATGATGTTAATTAAAAAAATTCAAGCGTCTCTGAAGTAGGCCTATACTTTGTAACCATAACCATAAATTAATCCCTTTGCATTAAAGTAACTTTGTGTTTCTACATTTTTGTTTCTAAATCAAATTCTAGTAGCTAAGCATAAAATCAAATATGGCAAGTATTCAATATTTAGTCATTACATGGCTTACAGCAAATCAGTTTGCAAAATAATCTCTCTACTAAGCAGTCAAACAAACACATTAGTTGGCATTTGTGTGTAAGATACCTAAATAAAAATCAAATTTAGCCTTAAAAAAAAAAAAAAAAAGCAAACATTTTGAAATCAATCAAATACTTCTGCTTTTGGAAGCAAGATCTTAAGAACCAAATAATATTCATTGTTTCATCTTCACTGTACTTCTCAATCAGCTGCAATTGTTTTAGTACTTCCAAGCAAGCAGATATATTAAATTAATTACAGTAATTACATACATAATAGTTATGCACATTAATTTCATTCATTTGATTTTTTCTTACTTTTTTCCTTAGCAATTAGGAGGATGGTACTTTTTCTTGGAAAACTTAAAATATGGTAGTTTTCCCTTGCCTTTTCCAGTACAGAAATGTATTTACATGTTTATAATTTTCTGTCCATACCTGTGTCGTGTGTATGCTCAGTGTAGTGAAACGAGATGCAGGCCCATTCAAGTCTATTCTTCCTAAGGACATGAAGGGGCTGTCGGACCACTGACAACAGTGCCGTATTCCCTAACATCTTAGCAGAATTTAACATAGAACTTTTGTGCACAATATTTTGATTACTATCTACCCTACTAACCAACTCTGGATGAAAATTTCTTCCACCGTGAGAAATCTACGCAGCTAAAGCCATGTTAGGTGCCAGGCACCGTCACAGTGTCACAACTGACTGAGCCAACAGGATGGGTTAGCATTATTTCATAATACCGAATAATTATAAGAGATAAACATATTACTCGATTAAAAATTTCAGGCTTTGTATATAATAAGGTTTAGAATTTTACGAGTATTATTAATTGGTCCGCTATATCATTAGTTAATAGTTAGAAATAGGTAACACATTTAAAACTACAGTAATGCATTAATGTGAATCTATTTAGTTACAAACCACGATGAATGACAAAAATGCACATTTGTTGACGAGAGTCAAATGTCATTTAAAGGTCCAGGAAATGCAACCCGTCTAGTCTAAATTGGGATATAAAGCATCTATTGGGAGGTAATGCCTTGCAGACTGACAAACCTTTTCACACCATTTTGTAGATCCACGTAAATTTGTGCGGAATCGCTGATTGCAATCCCCATATGGGACCCACATTCTGCATATCAAATACAGGAGTTGGAGGGAGCTGCTACATTTGTCTCTGGATTTTGTTGTTTTTGGTGCTTTAGGGCGCGTCAACGACTTGGTCA
>JARYHS010009186.1:83315125-83408392 GCA_031002005.1 Vandiemenella viatica
TTTCCTATTAATGATGCTATCGAGGTGAATGTGCCTCATCACAGATGATGACTTTGTACACAAAATCAACATTCACTTCCTGTTGTTCAGTGGTCAAACTGGTGAACTCTTTGCTGTGTATGATCTGTTGGCAAAGTTCTTGATTCCTTAGATTTTTTTAGTAAGGAAATACAAATCTTCGGAGAGAATGTGGTGAGGAAATGTCTACATCGTGCGCACGATGACGAATCATGGTCCTTGGTCTCGCTCGGCCACAATTTCATGAACTACCATGTTTCTTCTGAAGGACCTTTAGGAGCTCTTGGTGTGTATTTTACATCAAGAACTGAACCAAAATTTTCAAATTTGTCTAACTATTTTCACAATTGATAAATTTGGGACATTATTTCCAACAGAAATTGATGCCCTTTACGAATTAAATTTTCACTATTTGATAGCAAGGTTTAACAATAAAGATGCGTTGTTCTATCATGTAACACTCAATTTTACTTAACTACTAAGTACTATCTGTCACTTATTGAAGCATAACACAAAAATGGCATCCAATTCAAATCTTGCACTCTTATTCAAACATCCTCTATTATACTTTTGGCTACCCTGATGTTCAGTAATTGTCTAAACCATAAAAAAAAAAAAAAATAGTTGTAACATCTCTCTAACAAGTCTTTTGCCAGCGTATTTTTATGGAGACACATGAAATTTACCATGTATCACTTTCTAGCTTGGTACCAACTTTAAAGATAAGATTTCTTTAAAGTTATAGTATAAACATTTACTTTCTTTTTACTTGCAGATATATCATACAATGGCCGAAGTGAACCAGAAAGCGCTTGAAGCAGTATGTCAAGCAAACAGCAAGTTTACGTTCAATTTGTACCAGGTTAGTTTCGGTGGAGATTGTAGGTGTCATCTTTTGCTTCCACTCTACAGATATAACCTTTCAGTAACACAATTATTTTAAAATTTAACACTATTGAAACAGTTTTTTTTGGAGTATATTTAGTTGATTGTACACGATTTTTGTTCTGGTAGTTTTAAACACTTCATGATTAATTTCCTGTTTGAAATGAAAGCATTGATCTTGAAATGACCTGTCAGGTGCCTATAAAACAATCATTTATGTGACCTAGATGGTGTCAGCCGTAAATTTTCATTGGGGTTACGACACTTTAACCTGAACTGTGAACAACTAAGTTCATGACCATGTTTAGCCTTCTGGTACCTATAATATTTAACAAATCAGCTGCCATGCATTCGTATTAAACCCCAAATGTGAAGGGTAATTGAAATAAAGTCACTTGATACAGTTTCAGAGTAACACAATACTTACATTTCTGCTAAAGTTCACTTGTACATTGTTCGTACCAGATACGTCGATAAAGCATCGAACAACAGTTTCATTGAAGATTACAGGTTAAGTACATTTGTACAAGAAGACAAACTCACTAAGTCCCCCTAACATTAGGGAGTATTCTATGATGGCATGTTGGAATTTGCCGAAACCACTACCGCACGGAGAAATTCGCTCCGCTAAGTAGGGCGTAGTTGAGCAATCACTTTCCAGCGAAGGATGAGACAAATCGTGGTACGAAGTTACTTCGGTCAAAATCACTAAGACACTGAGGCAAATCATGGTGGCTGCATGGCCTTTTATAAGCTTGCCATGGCCTATGACGGCAGTAACTTTTTTCTTTAATTAATTTCTCCTAAAGTACAAAATAGTTTAACTTGCAATTTTTACAAGGACTTCCTACGATCATGTTCTATCTGTTTTAATTTAATTTCACTTTCAAAAGTACTTCTATAATGTTAAAATTGAAGTCTATCACATGACTAACTTGACGGACTTTCTCGAACTCCAGCAACAATTAACGACAATCAATCTTTTAAAACTTAATTACCAGACAAATGCTTAAACTTTTTACCAAAACCGTTATATGTTCGTAATCGTCTCAATGTGGGCTATCTACTGATATGAATTTCTAAATTGTGTTCCTTTTAATTAAAAAGTTCATTTTCTTCTCTTAATGGAAATTGCTGATTAAACTTTGCCGAATTAGTTAATTTTACTATCAAAATACTCAACAACAGTGCTGAATATAGCCAGTGATAAAAGTTCAGCTGCAGCTTTACTCAATTCAAAGATATTTTAAATCTTAGATTTTTACTTTTCTAATTGTGTGTCTGGAAACATGAACAAACAGAAATATCTCTTAAAATAAATTTTTCCCAATATAATCAATACACTTTAAAATGATTCTAATGATGAGTTTTCACTGTGGAAATGAATATAAGGAAATTCCTTCATGTTGACAATTACTCTTATCGAAATTTCTAAGTCCAACACAAACGACTTCAAAATTGGTTTATAAACTGTTACTGCTGCGGATGGCTAGTTGGAGTGCTTTTGCTGAACTAAAGGGTTAAAGCCTGTGATGTATAGAAAGTCTCTGGTTTTAATCCCAGTGTCGATTGCAGTTTTTATGGACATTACAAAACCTACCACCAGTCTAACAGACCTTAACTTGTTAATGTGGTGATGGTTCTTTTTCCGCATTAAGCTTTTGGATTCCAACACTTAGTAGAAAACTGTTTGGTTAATCTGCTATGATAGAGGCATATTGCACAGCAGTTAAGAAACTGTTATTAGAACTTTGAGACCACATGGAAATTATTATTATCAACTTCAGATTTCGTGACATGTTAAAAGCTAAATTTTTATTTACAGAATTAAAAAAATTAATGTCTTAGTAGTTATAAAATCTAAAATAATTGTTTTCCCCTAAAGCAGGTTTTAAAACAGAATGCCTTCTCTGATATTTTCTTAATTCATTCCCGTTTTCCATCATGCTCTTCGTACTGACTGACCATCAAACATATTAATAACAATATTATTCTTGAAAATTTTTTCCTATACAATACTTACTAGAACCTTTCTCATTCTTTACTCTATCCATCCATCTGATCTATTCAATTCCTTGCTGCAACAAATTTCAGTAGCCTTCATTCAGTATCCTTTCTTCATCTTTTCCAAATCTCTTTATATAGAGCACTGTGTGCTAAATAAAACATTCCATCAATCTTTTCCTTAATATTTTCACCAGAGAGCCATTGACTATTCTTTTCTGTAGCTGAATACATCTTTGGTGAATTCTGTTATTCGTATGCATTAGAGAAACCTGTTATGTTACTTTAATACCTGCCTGAAATACATAGTTGGAAAATAACCTTGTCCTCTGACAATTTTTGGTTAAAAGAACTTTGGATATTTTAAATTAAATTACTGAATATAAAAGAGCAGTCTAAATGTGTCTGGCTGAAATTAAAAAGTCCCCGGTTCAAGCCATTTTCCTCGGCTCTTTGCGCAACCTTCACCTCTCCCTTAACTATGTGTGTAGCATGAAGAACACTTCTTTGGTTAAATTGTAGCTGGATGAGCAGCAACGCTTTGGCCTCATATTCAGGAGGATGAATCACTGTCCTGGCATCCAGATTTGGGTTTTCCATGGTTTCCCTAAATCACTCCAAATAATGCTGGGATGCTTTCTTCAAAAGGCCATGGCCAAACTCGGTCCTGTTCCTTTTTCACAGTCCTATCCTGCCTCTAATGACCTTGACATTGACAAGGCATAAAGCCATAAGCAAAATAGGACTACTGGGTTAGGTTAAGGGAGCTATGACAGGGACAGAATGTGCAGCTGCTATCAGTAACTGCTGAAGCTTTTGTGTTAAAATGACTGAAAACCTGCCAAATTCCTGAGTTTGCTTATTTAAAATTCTATAATCTCATTCATTAATAAATTTGTCACTGTCATGTGATTAGGTGTGAAAATTATAGTTTAAAAAACTATAACACAAGCTTTTGCAGCAATATGAACCTTAAAGTTTAAAATAATCTTTAAATATAAAGATTTTGTTCATCAAAGATAGGATGTCCCACAATTCTGTATAATTGAATTTTTAGAATGAAATTAAAAAAAGAATAACGACATTGTCCAAAAATTTTAAATTAATGTAAAAAAAAAGTGTATATTCATAGTAATTGTGTGAAGTAAGTAGACACATACCATGCATTTTTTTTTTTTTACTTTACCGAACATGGTGGGTGAACAGTTAATGTTCTGGCCTCCCATTCAGGAGGACACAGTTTCAAATCCCCGACTGGGCATCCAGATTTGGGTTTTCCATGGTTTCCCCAAATCACTCCAGGCGAATGCCGGAATGCTTCCTTCAAAAAGGCCATGGCCGAATTCCTTCCCGTTCCTTGTCCCCAGTCCCATCCTGCCTCTAATGACCTTAGCTGTCAACGAGGCATAAAGCCATAAGAAAAAAAATTCATTAAATTTTATTTTTTGGCCAATGACTTTTTCTTATTTTAATTTTATTCTAAAAATATGATTTGTTAATTAAGTTCTTTGATAGCTTAGTAAGAACTCTGTTTCAAACCTTAGCGAAAATTGATGTACTGCTAATAGTTAATGCAAGAAATTCAAAGTAAATAACAAACAATTATTTCAAGCAACAAAATAATGGTGGCTTTTGGTTTTAATTTTAAAATAATTTAATGATTAAAATTTAAATGAACTAAGCAGAGATAAATTATGCTGACTTGTTTTACTGTCCCAGAGTCGCCCATTCGCCCATAGGTAATGAAGTATATCTGCCATCACAACTCTAATTCCAAATATGCCCTAAACATCAGACACTTAAAAATGTTGAATTATATTATTTTTCATATTGTCGCGTTGGAACCGGGACAGGTGTGAATTCGAAGGTTACTTGTCAATGAACACAGCACTTAAACTGAGAACAGGTTTATTGAGAACTCAAACATACACGCAGCACTGACTGCCTCTTGGGCAGAATGCTCTTCTATTTATACACAGATAGAACGTACTAGAGATTACAAGAGTAGTTAACAAATGAAATGTGTAGAAGTTACAAGTGACCTTAGGAAACATGTAGAATCTTCTGGAAATAATAAACAGAATTAAATAATTTTTGTCAGTGGGCGGGATTGAACCGGCGACCTTCGGTACCGCAATTCGTGACGCTACCCGCTGCGCCATGCTGGCAGACGGTACACTGGCGTTCATGCGGCATTGCTCCCTCTCCTGAGGAAAACAGCGTCCCGCTGTTAGATTTCTTTTGGGGCACGCTGAAGTGTCCTGGATCTTGATCTTGTCGTGGGTCCTCTGTATGGCAGTTCTGGAGGGCCCCTCCTGTTTGTACTATTATCTTCCTGTCCGACTTCCTCAGTATCCAAACCGTCCTCAGAGTCCTTGAACAAGAAGCTGGTTGTGCCTAGCTGCTCGTCAGGATTGTAGTAAGGCTTCATGCGGAGGACGTGAACAATGTCCCTCCGCTTTCGTCGTTTCGAAGACGGCTCATAATCCTCGACTTCGTATGTGACGTCTGACCGGCGGCGTATGACACGATACGGACCAAAGTACCGCTTCAGTAACTTTTCTGATAGCCCAACCTTCCGGACAGGGGTAAAAATCCATACGAGATCTCCTGGGTTGTACGCAACAGGTCGGTGCTTGCCGTCATACCGCTGACGGTCCCTCTCCTGGGTGGCCAGTGTTCGTATGCGAGCCAGCTGTCTTGCTTCTTCGACCCTGGTAATGAGCTGTTTTATATAGTCATCCTGAGTGTCATCCGGCTGGAATGGGAACAGCGTATCCATTGTGGTCTCAGCTTCACGGCCATGGAGCAGAAAAAACGGAGTGAAGCCTGTCGTATCTTGCCTTGCTGTATTATAAGCAAATGTGACCACTGGCAGTATTGTATCCCAATCCTTCTGCTCAACATCCACATACATCGACAGCATATCGGCTAATGTCTTGTTGAAGCGTTCTGTGAGACCGTTTGTCTGAGGGTGGTATGCAGTTGTCATCCTGTGGACAACGTCGCATCTTGACATGACCTCTGATACTAGTCTTGACTGGAACACCTTTCCACGATCGGATATCATCACACGTGGTGCTCCATGCTTCAAAATAATGTCTTCTACTAGAAATTTTGCAACCTCTGGAGCTTCTGCAGTCGGCACAGGTTTGGTGACAGCGTAGCGCGTGAGGTAGTCGGTGCAGACTATTATCCATCGGTTACCGGTTGTCGACTTCGGGAACCTCCCCAAAAGGTCGATCCCAATTCGGTGGAATGGAACTGCTGCAGGTGGAATTGGTACTAGATGACCTGGAGGTAATTGCGGCACATGTTTCCGTCGCTGGCACTCTTTACAGTGACTCACATAATGCTTGACAGATCGGTAGAGACCCTTCCAGTAATACCTGCGTCTGATTCGGTCCAGGGTCTTCACAAATCCCAGATGACCGGATATTGGAGCGTCGTGGAAATACTTGAGAATAGCTGGCTGGAGATGAGCTGGAACGACCAGAAGCCACTTGGGGCCTAGTGGATCGTAGTTGTTCTTATACAATGTCCCATCTATCAATTGAAACCCTCCTTTGGCCAGGTTCTCCTTTCTCCAAGGCGTCTATGGTTCTTAATAACTCTGAATCTTCCCTCTGTTCAGCTGCAACGTCACCTAATTCAGCGAGGGCTGAAATTCCATTCATGCTGTTGTGTTCTATTAAAGGATTCCTTGAAAGGCTGTCGGCATCCTTGTGTTTGCGTCCGTTTTTGAATACCACCGTGACGTCGTACTCTTGAAGTCTAAGTGCCCATCTTGCTAGTCGACCTGATGGATCCTTCAAGCTGGTTAGCCAACATAAAGAATGGTGGTCTGTTACGACGGTGAAAGGTTTGCCGAATAAATACGGACGAAACTTGTTGATAGCCCAGACAACTGCGAGGCATTCTTTCTCGGTTGTAGAGTAGTTTTATCTCGGGCTTAGAGAATACTCTTGATGCATAGGCTATCACCCTCTCAGCACCTTCCTGAATTTGCACAAGCACTGCACCGATCCCATAACCGCTGGCGTCAGTGTGAAGTTCAGTTTCTGCATTCTCGTCGTATAAGGCTAGAACTGGTGCGGAAGTTAGAGCCTCCTTAAGTGCCTGGAAAGATCTTTCTATAGTTTCATCCCAGTAAAACTTGGCGTCTCCCTGCAAAAGTTCTTGCAGTGGACGTGCCATGTTACAGAATCCTTTTATGAAACGTCCGGAAGTATGAGCACAGCCCAAGAAAGCTTCTCACATCACGAATGTGCTGAGGAGTTGGAAATTCCATGACTGCCCTTACTTTATCTGGATCAGCGCGGACGCCATCTCCGTTGACCAGGTGCCCCAGGATTTTTATCTCTCTGGCGACGAAGAGGCACTTCTTCGGATTGAGGCGGAGTCCTGCAGTCTGAACACACTTCAGCACCGTTGACAGGCGACTCAGATGTTCTTCAAATGTTTTCGAGAAAACAACAATGTCATCTAAATAACAAAGACACGTCGTCCACTTAAGGTGTCGAAGTAAGTTGTCCATCATGCGTTCGAATGTGGCCGGAGCGTTGCATAATCCGAATGGCATTACTTTGAATTCATAGAGGCCATCAGGTGTAATAAAAGCCGTCTTTTCTCTGTCAGCTTCGTCAACCTCGATTTGCCAGTAGCCTGTCTGCATGTCCATGGTTGAGAAGTATGTAGCTCCTTTCAAGCAGTCTAAGGCGTCGTCGATGCGCGGCAGTGGGTAGACATCTTTCTTTGTGATTTTGTTCAGCCGCCGATAGTCGACACAGAATCGCCACGTACCATCCTTCTTCTTTACGAGGACCACTGGAGATGACCAAGGACTCTCCGAAGGTTGAATAATGTCATTATGCAACATCTTCTCCACTTCCTCTCGAATTATTCGCCTTTCGACTGGTGACAATCGGTACGAGCGCTGGCTAATGGGCGGATGATCCCCAGTATTGATACGATGCTTTATCGTGGGCCGTTTCGTCTGACCTTTTTTTTGCTGGGGCGTGAATACACCAGAGAATTGGCGTAGTATAGCTAACACCCGGTGGTGTTGTTCCTTGGTCAGGCCGGACCCTATTGGCAGTTCCATAGTTGTTTCCTCCAGCGTGTTGTCGGTACTAGTAACAGAGCATGGATCTTCGTTAATGACGTTGAGCTCGCCCTCCTGGACTGGTTCAGCTGTCCCTATGCACATTCCCTTGGGGATAATTTGTGACTGCTCGTGACAGTTGGTGATCCAAATATCTCCTCGACCACCGATAATGCTTATGATAGCCGCTGGTATGTAGATTTCTTTTCGTGAGCCTAATAAACTTTCTACTATCGACAAGCACTTCAAGGTTGCGGTCGTCCGTGTTTTTGACTGGGACTCTTCTCATTGCGAACGGCGGGATTGTCACGTTGTCAACGGCGAATAACTTCCCAGAAGATTCTGTGTTACGTGTACCCGTCGCAACGACTTCTTCAATTTGCAGCTCAGACGTTCCACAGTCAATGACAGCTTGGGATGCCTTAAGGAAGTCCCATCCAAGGATGACATTATGACTACATTCTGTTAAAATGACAAATTCAACTGGCTGGGTTCTGTTGTTGATGGTTATTCTCGCGACACAAGCTCCAGCTGGCTGGACGAACTTTCCATTTGCGACCTTTAGCACAGTTGCCCCCGTATCACGGAACATTGTCTTCTTTAGTGTGCGACGATAATTGTCCGACAATACGGAGAAAGAAGCTCCTGAATCAACCAGCGCCCGGACAGGTTGGCCGTCGATTATAACGTTGATGAGATTTCCCGACATCTTAGTGACTGTCATCCATGGAGGATTTTCATCTGCGGCGGCCTCACCTCCGTAGATGGTCGCCTTGCTTAGTTTTCCTGCGTGCGGCGGCTAGGGGAGCGGCTGGTAGCTCTGTCCGGCGACGATGAACGGCAGCGGCGCGTCGGGGATCGACCTCGTCTAGGGTACGGCGATGGGCTTCTTCCCGTAGGTCGACCGAACTCGTCAGCGGGTGGCTGCCTGGGGTAGAACTGTTCGGATGGCGGACGTCTTGCGGCAAAATAATCGTCAAATACTCGTCTTCTCTCTCTGCAGTAGCGTATGACATGTCCAGGGCGCCCACAGTGGAAACATACTGGCGCGTTGTCTTCTGTCCTCCAGACGTCCGTTCGTCTGCGGGACGTCATAGGTGCCGGAGGATTTGGTTGTGGCCGTGTCGGCCGGTTCCTAGGCTGCCGTTTGGCAGCTGCAGCATACGTCATATCAGGGCGAGGCCATTCTTCACGTCGAGTGCGATTGGCTCGGCAGACAGGAGCTATTGTCTGAAATACCTCTTTTTCCGCCGCGTCGGCTCCTTCATGACCCACTGGGCTTACATCCATGGCCATGATCTGATGCTCACTCGGTTCAAGAGTCCCAGCTGCCATGAACTGTTGTAATTCTTCTCTCACAATTTGTCGTATGAGAGACGCAAAGTTGTGCTGGTCTTCCACAACTGCCATAGGGACTACGTTGGGAAGTCTGTCATACTTCTTTCGCCCAACCCTCCTTTGTTGCATCTCCTCAATCCGCTGGCACCACTTGATGAACTCTTCCGTCGTAGCGACGTCTTTTATCAGAAGAGCTTGGTACATGTCTTCTGCAATACCTTTCATTAGGTGCGTGATTTTGTCGGCTTCAGTCATATTCGGGTTGACTACGTTGCATAGGGCCAAAACATCCTGTATGTAAGATTGCGTCGGCTCCCCATGTCGTTGGGCCCGGTTCTTCAGTTGTTCTTCCGCCGAGCGGATTTGTCACTGGTGGTCCCCAAACGTTTTCTTAAGTTCCGTCTGGAACATTTCCCAGTTATTCAGTTTTTCTTCGTTGTTCTCGAACCACTGCTGGGCGGTTCCGTCCAGATAGAAATAAACATTTGCCAAGCACATGGTATGATCCCACCTGTTGTACTTGGCGACTCGGTCGAACCCTTTTAGCCATTTGTTAGGATCCTGTCCAGCGTCTCCAGAGAACACCGATGGGTGTCGAATGTGCAGCTGGCTTGCCGCCATGGGTTTCCTAATGACGCGGACTTTCGGAAGGACGTACTGAGTATATCCTTTGTAGTCCGGTTCCAGTCCGTGTAGGCGGCGACTTTTACGTTGCCTAATCGGAGCCACGACGATGCAGCTGTTGCACAGGGTACTCGGCGTCTCCACCAAACTATGTCGCGTTGGAACCGGGACAGGTGTGAATTCGAAGGTTACTTGTCAATGAACACAGCACTTAAACTGAGAACAGGTTTATTGAGAACTCAAACATACACGCAGCACTGACTGCCTCTTGGGCAGAATGCTCTTCTATTTATACACAGATAGAACGTACTAGAGATTACAAGAGTAGTTAACAAATGAAATGTGTAGAAGTTACAAGTGACCTTAGGAAACATGTAGAATCTTCTGGAAATAATAAACAGAATTAAATAATTTTTGTCAGTGGGCGGGATTGAACCGGCGACCTTCGGTACCGCAATTCGTGACGCTACCCGCTGCGCCATGCTGGCAGACGGTACACTGGCGTTCATGCGGCAATATCGTGTTTCCACAACACAATCCGGCGGTACACCCGTGAAGATTACATTGCGGAAATAATACCATCTGGCCTATGGGAAGCCAAGATGGTTAAAACTGAAACGTAGTTCGTGAATAGTATCTGACTTCTTATACTATTTTAATTTTGGTACCTCCTTCGTTGTTGCGTAGTAATTAGGTGCATATTTGAAAAACAGGAGGTTACAATGATTTTCATAGAATTAAATATTATCAGCTAGGAAATTTTGGGAAAAATGCTCTTTTTATTGACACATCTCTAGTTAAATTGAACAGCATGGCGTACATTTTTTTCTTATTAACACGAATTTTTAAACTTTTGATTACCGACTGTAAGATGCCCAAACTAGTAGTCTCTTAATGACCACTTTTAGTATTCAATCGGACTCTTTACCGCAAATCGTCTGTGTTCATTTAGATACACCGTATCTTGAAAATCACTTAGGAGCAAGGTGTTATATCAAAGACGTCTGTTCCAATATCATATTTATTTTACTACACACAGATATATTAAAATAATCTATAACTAGCTAACGGTTATATTTTTGCCAGTAATCGGTTCTATTGCTTTGCTTTTATTTACGCTTATCAAACCCCAGAGCTATGTAACTTCTGTTATACTAACTGATTCTTTCACCGTGTGCATCACAGAAAATCCTTTACTTACAGTTTAAAATGAAAGTTAAATAAGGATTCTTTATGATAGTACGTATTCTTATTAACGTTAAGTTTGGAAAGTCGGAATAGACCTTTTTTTCACAATCCACGGCTCTAAAACGTTGTGCCCCGTTCCCCTTTTTAGCTGCTAATGCCATCTTTAACTTCCAGTACCATTTATTTTTTATTTCTGCAGTAGAATTCAAAGTATTCTCATTTAAGAGCACTATCATTAAAATAATTTTAATATAAAGCAAAGTAACCACAAGTTAGAAGTTTTTGTTTGTTTTACTAAAAAATTACAAAGTGTTTTAAAGGTATGTGTTTTTAGTATTTTTGTTTGAATAAAATAATGTTGGAGATAAATTCGATGTTCGTAGGCAATAATGTTTCTGATTACCGAAATGGTGTACTTTTTCGCTCGCTCACGCCTTTATACATCTCCATTATCGTCATTATCAGCCGATTGAATCAGTAAATGATGTGGCCTGTTACAGATATGAGCTCAGGGAGAGCTGCAATCTTCTGCAGGTTGAACAACTGTGGGCAATCATCTGCCAGTTAATGCCAACAACCCTGTGTATGTCCTTGTCCCATCGGTCAGGTGGTCTATCTCTCAGTCTCTGATGAACTCTTGAACTCTAACAGTATTTTTGTTCATCCTTTGTTTTTCCTGAGAGCAACATTGCTTGCCCACTGCCACTTCAAAGAAACTGTTTTTCTCCAAGAAGTCTGTGAACTCTTTAACTCATCTAACGTCGGTTGCTCTCTTATTGTATTTTCTAGTTAAACCTAGCATTGGCGTATCCATAGCTCTCTGTGCCGTTCCAAGTTTTCCTATCGTTCGTTTAACGTCCAGGTCTCAGAGCCGTAATTCAGCATAGAAAGATTTGTGGGTATATTAAATTTTGGGATAATGGAACGCCTCACAAAATCACGTCTTTATTATCCAGTTAAAAAAAAAAACCAACAACAACAAAAAACAAAACAAAAACAAACAAAAAAACTTAATACTCAACTTGTAGATTTGTCAGCGAGACTAATAACATATAAAAATTTGAATTGTGTAAAAACATGACTTTACCGTATAAAGTTCTGTGGCTACAGCAGAAATTATAAAAGGAAACCTGCACCCTAGAAAAGAACGGAAACACAGAAAAGAAATATGCATGTTCACTGTTGTGGGTGAGTAAGCCACATTTGCTGTGCTGCGGTATCGGGAGTATCAGGAATTCTGAGAAGCAGCGCTGCAGATAACCACTGTGCGTCGGGCAGGTGTCGTCAGCACCCGCACGTGCTCCTCGGACTGACGGGCGCCACGTGTGCTCTACGTGCGGCGGCGCCCACGCAGCACCCGGCCCACGCCCCCACCTCTGTTGCGTAAGGGAGGTGTGGCGCGTACTGTATGCACCGCAGACGCCTTATGGACTTGCGTGATTGCGTCTCCAAAACGGGCCACATTCTCCGCTCCTAATCTGTTTACCAATTGAAAGTTGTTCCCGAGTCTATTCAGATGGTGATGATTATTATCTGGATAAGGAGGTACCATTGGTCGCGAGTTGCAGCTATAGATCCCACTATTCTCTACTGTTGACAGTATGATACCAGGGAAGTCAGCAAAGGTAATATATAATAGAACAGCTGCATGGACAATTATTGATATCTATCGTGACCAGGCCCGGAGTTCAATCACTGATTTGACTGACGAATAATCTTGAAGACTGCAATATAGGAGCACCAGCTGGTTTTCTCTTCCACCATAATTAAACACTTTGATATTTAAAACATTCTAAAATAACGGGGGGTTCCTTCAGTAATAATTAACTTGACTAATAATTTAACTTAACGAAAACGTGTTTACATCGGAATTCTTCTCCAAAGATCGCAAAGCCGCAGACAATTTTTTTTTTTTTTAATATTTTGTATGCTGGCTCGCAGATAGCAAGGAAAGGCATTCACAACGGTTTCTGTAAATGACAATGTGTCCTTCCAGCGTTCACCTTACCCTTCAAGAGCATCGGCAGTGGCTTTTGTCAAATTGCTTTTAATTATCTAAGTCATCCGTAATGAAGTTACCGTAGACGGACCGTAAAACCCTAGAGAAAATAACTCCAGAAACAGAAATCTGGCACTGCTATGAGGTAGGCACAAAAGTTTCTTTACTAATTCACACAGCACAGGAAATGTTTGAGACCCATCTCCATATGTCCAAAACTTATTAACATCGGGGATTTAGTTTTGGTCAAAGGGAAAGATGACATTTCTTAAATACGCCATTTTCTATCCAGCTCCGTTATATCATCTGGACATATCTTTGGAAAGAAATAAAGTAAATACGCAATTGAAGGGAAGTTCTTCTACATTTCGGTATCCAGAATTGCTTTGGGATATAGCATCTTCAGACATTTTAACGCACGGCAATGTTTGCCGTTAAAGGAAAACCTTTTTAGTATTTGTTTTACAGCCTCTAAATAAAAATCCTTACATTTCATGTAGAAATTTTTAAGTTTTTCCTCATCCAGTTCTCCGATTTCTTGCTTTCTTCTGATCAGGTTTGATACCATTCCACCGACATATATTTCGTATAATGGTAAATGTTTCTGTTCGTCTGTGAAATCAAGGATCACTATTTTTGTTTCTTTTGTGTCTGGAATATTTCTTGTTTCAAGTTTCTCTATTTCCGTGTGGTCTAAATATTCTGTTTGTACAAAACACTCCAGAATAATTGTGTATGCTGTCAATATTTTGTCGTATAGTAAATATAATTTTGATGTTTCAGACTGCATTTCTTTGTTGAGCTCTGTAAATATAACTAACACAAACTTCTAAAACTCCAGATACAATTCTGTCGTCGGTTCGAGAGCCATGGATAGAATTGCTTGAACCGAAAGTAAGCGATTGACATGAACAGCAGTTTGGAAATATAATTTTACAGAAGACAATTATTCCAGAAGCCTGTTTACTACCTCAATGGGTGACAGACATCTTATTTGGCTAGGGTGAAGTAATTCTGTGGCTTGACATTGGTGAAAGCTTGAAGTGTTTTAAAATCTCCAATAAGTTTGGGACAATTTTGTATATTGTTAAATACTCTACAAAAGTCCTCAACGCTTCTCGCCAATTTTTCGCATGCGTATGAAGCGCATAGGCTAAAAGAATGAAAAATGCATTTAACAGCAATAAGGTGAGGTATGTCGTTTTTTAACACAGTGATCAGTGAATGATACCTCCAAATATAACATTGGCACCATCAGAGGCAACACCAAGAGTGTTTGATTTGTATCGTATGCCTTTGTCGACAAAATATTCAATGATTTTGTTGTGCAGTGCTATTGCTGTAGCATCCAAGATTGGAATTAAAATCAGAAATCTATCTTTAACTTGGAAATTTGAGTGTTCTGTCCTTACAATAAGCGCCAAATCTTCGATTGTAGACTTATCTGTGCTTTCATCAACAATTAATGAAAAGAAATTGTTTTGTACCATCTCTACTAGATTTTCTTCTGCTGTCTGTCCTGTTACGTTTGCAACAATCGCTCTAGCTTTCATCCGACTTATTGGTAATTCTTCAGAAATTTTTGAATCTGGACACACTGCACAAATTAATTTAGTCAAATGTGATGCTATATTAAAAGACAGGTTAAGCTCAGCATTAAAGCAGACTATTTTTACTTCACCAGCATTGGCCATTACCTTTATCGATGTTAATTTTGGTTGTTTTTGTAACTTTATACAATTGTTGCGGTGTTTTGTAGAGGCTATGTGGCGTAGAAAAATCGTGTATGCCACATTTTCGGTCCCATTTACACGCGGAACAGAAAAAATAGATCTCACCTTAGGCGTTTTCATTTATCCAGCCACTGAATCTGTCATTTTTTAACCATGAGTTTATAAATTTTTGCTCGTATTTTACACTTTTCTTCCTAGGTGGAGTTTTTTCAGAAGTTGAATCACTGCTCCGATATTATAATTGAATCGTCACGATTTCACATTACTTCTTCACTCACTTGAAACAAAAAAGTGACTGAAAGATGAAACACTTTCGGCCCTCCATTGGCGCTAAGGGGGGGGGGGGGAAGTAAAATTTCGGAATGGAACAGAAAACAGGGATGTCATTGGAAAAAAAACAACAATTTCTAGCACAATATCTAAACATTTATCCAGATATGTATTACTTCACAATACAGAAGACTGGAAACTAGGGACACGAAAACCAGATCGAAAAAAACATCGAATTTAGAAAATCGATCTTTTAAACTTTGATTTTTTGTTAATCGACTCAAGATCCAAACTTTTTGGGAACGAATTACCAAGAATCTAGGAAACCTTACAACTAACGCGGAAAAATGAAGTTTGGTCAAAACTTTTGTATGGTTACCTTTTTCAAACACCTGCGAGAACAGTAATCTGATAGAGCCTCTCGATGTATGCCACATTTTTGCCTTCTGTCATTAAACTTCTAAACGAATTACGGAATTAAAAAACTAGTGAGAAATCCAATAGAGCGATAAATAAACACACACCTTTGATGTGAAGCTAAATGGAGTGGTTAGTTACAGTTTTGTTCTCGTGGGTAAGACTCGGCGGCTTTACTAACATTTCGTTCAGTGGGTGATAGTGTTTTATGGTTGGACGGGACGGTACAGTCAATCGTTACACTTCATCCTTGCAAGGTAAATGTGACCTAGGGAAAATATATCATGGATCTATGTAAGTGATCATTGATGTAATGTACTTATTATGGAGATTAAGAATATACCTCGTAAATAAAAGAATGGTAACAATAAACTAAAAGCTGTTATCGTTAGTTAAAAGTGAGACAAAGTGCTTTATACATCTTCTATAGCTAAACTAGTGAAGAGTTACCACATATTCGATGTAGGTAACACACTTAATATGGTGTTTTGTCGGTAGAATATTCCGGCTGCAGTGAGCACCTAGAATTTGCTGGTTAAGTGTGCATTGAGGGATATGGTTACGTTATTGCGAATGAGAAATATTCTGATAACAACGTTTCTAGCATGAACGTTTCTAACTACACGCTTTGTCCTAATAATTGTGTAATTTTGAAGACTTATCATTATTCTGCATAACAAAACGACAGTAAGGATACATTAATTATACAGTAAATATGACCCAGTGAGACCAGTACAAAAATTTTGATAAGCCGCTGGCAGTATAGCACAACATTCTTTATTATGCGAAAATAGAGAAGTTTTGGTGTTATGTAAAAGGTTCTATATCTTTATATATAAAGATGAATGTGTGTTTGTTTGTTTGTTTGTTCTTCATACAAATCCACAGTTTTCATCCGATCTCGATGAAACATTGCACACTTATCCTTTGAAACAAGGAAAAAATACTGTCTACATTTGGTTGAAAAATTATCTGTATAAATAACACATGTTGTCTCATAACTTCGAAAACTTTATATATAAAAATGAATGTTTGTTTGTTTGTTTGTTCTTCATACAAATCCACAGTTTTCATCCGATCTAGATGAAACTTTGCACACTTATGCTTTGAAACAAGGATAAAAATACTGTCTACATTTGGTAGAAAAATTATCTGTATAAATAACACATGTTGTCTCATAACTTCGAAATACGGCGATAGACAGACACGTTGGATGTTGACGTCTCCGTACCGTGTTTCCGTGTAGTGGACTGGCAGCTCAGTGGTTAAAGCGCTTGCTTATGAACGTCGTGGTCTTCGGTTTAAATCCCCATGGAGGTAAAGATTTTTAAAAATTGTTTTTGATCGTAAGAGTCACGCCTGGACCGTCGGTTATTTGGATTAAATGTTAAACTGTAGATATCACAAGTTTAGGTATTCAATGCAAGGCAAATCGTAGTTAGTCTTGCAATGCTGTAGGTGTTCACTTTTTTACGTTATAATGACCCCTTAGGCTATTGTTCGCAGTCAGTGTGTGAGTCTGAACCACAGTAAAATTATTATAAATACGGAAGTAAGTCTCAGTCTTTTTGTTACGTTTTGACGACTAAATGGCTATATCGTTGTGATGGAATTTTATAAGGAAATCTATATGAAGGGAGCAGGATATTTTTTCCAGTATGATTAATAGTTGTAGTCACGAAATTTTGAGACCTTATCGAATGGTGACAGAAATATGTTGGAAATTGATTCTCTTCAAGAGACAGGTTCGACGGTACAATGATATAGTGATAGCTTTCCTGTCATATTATTCCGCCTCGATATTGTTTGGGACCAATCCTTCGTTACCAACAACTTTCTATATTTCATTCTGGCAAAAACATTCTTAATCCACGCGTACGAATTCGCGGGTACGAGCTAGTTTCCATTAAAGTTTTTATAACATCACAGTAAAATAATAGAAAATCACAGATAATACCCTGTTCACTCCGAACTGGTGGTTCAAGGTCATAATCCCCGGCCCAGTCCCTCACCTCACCCCTCCCCTCCCTATCTCTTCGAGCTGACCGCTGTGTCTATGTAAAATTCCGCTTCGCATGAAGGGGTAAATGTAACGGAGTGGGGATAAAGTGGAGTGACCTTGAACCGCCTCTGTTTACTGAGTGGGCTATAGAAACCCTGAAAACATCTCATCCAATTTCTAGGTATAGCATGATAGCAATGAGAATTTTTGGATCCTAGCTTTACGTCTCGTCTACATCGAAGTTAATACAGACAAGAAATAGATAGAGTCAACGGACTGGAAGGAATTCGCCATTGCCTTGAAGAAACCAGCCGACATTCCCTTGCAGTAATTTCTGGAAACAATGGAGACCTAAATCTGCGATTGTCGACTGAGAAAATTTACAAGGATGTCTATCGAAACCTCGGGCAATTATAGGAAATAAGTCTTTCAATTCACCAAATTCTTTCTATCCGAATTAGTATTCTTATCTGTTTCCTGTCTGGCTACATTCTCTAGGTTTCCATGCATATGAGAACTAAGATTTTGTATTGCGGTATAGGCTATTAGAGAAATTTCAAATACTAAACGAAAATTCACTTTCCCAAACTAATCACTAGAATCATTCAATAAATTTTTAGGTTTTGGAAAGTTAATGTGGGAATTTGGGTAAGCTTTTTTTTTTATAATTATTTTTTTGTTAATGGTGGCTAACACAGCATAGTGCGAGAGAGTTTTCGATGGTTCCGCCAGCGTGTTGACACACTTTTATTCAAATACGTGACAGTGGCTAGATATTCATGCTGGATTAAATAAATATCGGTCTAACTTAATGTAATTAGGTCAAACAACCGAAAAAAAAATTTCTTCCTAGTGGTGTAACGTTCAAATATCAGCATCTTAACGTTCACTCATAATTCTGTCATGTGAGGGGGACCCAATAACGTAACGTGCTGTGCAGTTCAGGAAGTGTGACAACATAGTTCACACTCACAAAGAAACTTAACCAATGACTAAGGTCAGTTTATGGCCTCGAAAAATCTGCAATTGCAATCGACATATTAACTATCTATCGACCGCATCAAACAGCTTACCGCTGAGGAACACGATCGTTTTCAGCTACGGATAAAATTGCCACTAAACAAGGAATCATTTTCGATACTCAGAGGGTAGCTGCTAGAGTAATTTATGACCAATTAGTATACTATATACTAATACTAAGTACTTTGTCTGAGAGAGGAAATGCTTAGGATTCCTAGCTCGTTGCCAATTCCGATGCAGCCCTCATATTGCTGACCACGTATTTTTTTTTCCGTTTACTCTTTACGTCTCGTTGATGTCGATGTCATTAGAGGCCGGAAGAACTGGGGTCATGAAACGGAAAAAATTCCTTCATGGCCTTTTGTAGGAACCATTCCGGCATTTGCATGGAATGATTTGAGGAAATCATGGAAAACCCAAATCTGGATGGCCGGATGGGGATTTGAACTGCTTTCCTCCCGAATGCGTCATGCAAATTATGGGTTCCAGGCTGGTGTTGTTGAGTGATTGTACGTATTCTGATTATGTATCAAAACTATGATTTGCCAGTGGGATAGAAATTACTGATCTCCCATATGCAGCGAATCTTTTTGTTTAGTTCTTCTTCTATCGATTTTCCAATAACTCTTTATTCTTCCGATTTGATGCATCACCCTCTTTTACATACAGATGGCATTTAGTTTCTTTGGTTCCTGCTCCCAGAAACCAATAAATTTGTGTATCAGTTTTCTGAAAGTTTTTATGTATTGCATTGAAGATGTGACAATTAAGTTTTTCCCGGCGTATGGTAGACAGGAATTCTTCACGGGTCTTCTGCCGGATAAGATCTTTTAAACACGACGTTTCGGCAGTCACCTCCGCTGCCTTCATCTGGTGAACTGTCATCGCGAAGTAGCTGCCGCGACGGTTCGACACCGAATGCATTGAAGATATTAGTATTATTATCTCTGCCGTATAATTTTTTGGACGTGTTGACTGTTTTTCACGGTCAATATGTGGCCAAAGAATCCAACTCTCCTCTTTCTAATTGTATCAAACAACATTACACTTTTTTTTCGTTCTCGTATAAATAACCTTCATTTTTCCCAAGTACAAAATATTCTTTTAATGTTTTTTTTTCTAAAAAAATTTCTTTTCCGCTGTCTCTTCTACTTTTCCAGTTTTAAAAGCGTACATCACTCTTATTTACTTACTTGATAACATATTTGTTTATTTGGAAATATTTCCTGTTCAAATTAAACAACATTGTCTGATCTAAGCAATAGTAGGATACAGAATGTAGTAAATGAAGTTTTGCTAAATGACTGGAATGATTTGAACGTTGTAAATTGTTTTCGCAGTAGTTATAGATTATCTAGAAAAAAATTCCGCTACTGCGAGTTTAGACTCAGCCGAACGAAATATTTCCAGCAGACAGCCGCTGCGCCAGCTCCCGAAATCCAGAGATACTGAAGGGTCCAATGTCGCCAGCGAGTCAGCTGCAACTGAAGCCTTCAGGAGAAATATACTGTGCGCTGCACGCCAGTCCGCCCGACAGCTCTGGGCCGTATAAGGCGATGAGGTGGACCAGAGGAAGAGCGTCAGCTGCCGACAACGGCTGACGAGGGCTAAGTGGACGCCAGGTCCTTGGCACGCTCGAGTCTGCGAAGGAAGTTCACTTTCACTGAGAAAAGGTAAGAAAAATCTACACTTCAGAAATCACTCTATTTTCTTCAAGCATCCGCCATTGCCCTAATTTACATGCTATAAACTTTTTTCCCTTCAGGCAATTAACATTGAGGAACAGATCAACTAGCGAATGCTGTGAAATTACCCTGAGATATCAACCTGTTCCAAGTCAGTAACCGGGCCTAAAGACTAACATAAAGCTAGAACTATTAAATTTACATTGTACAATTATTATTATTAGCCATCGTGCAGGAGTAGAAATTCGACTTTAATTCATTAAGTTATTTAGTTTCTTTTGTAAAAGAGTAATAATCATTGCATTTTTTTTTAAACGAAATTTTGTTATATTCTGTTCTATAACATAGATATGTTATATACTGCATATATTGACGTCGTTCACTGTGAGCGTGTACCAATATGTCATTAGATTGGCTGTGTGCCTTAATTTCCTGCAGTACCGATAAAATTAAAATTAAACACTCCATGCGTGACTGTACCAGAAATTTTAGCTTCTGAACTAACCATGAAGAATTGTATATACGAATGTTTCCATAATATTTTATTTTACTTTTTATCGACTGTTAATTCGAAATTAGTCCATCATACAATGGTTTAAAATATTCATTTTGAATTAAGGCCGGTAATACTGCTTTATTCTTATGACAACATGAAGTGAATGCAGTCCTTTCACCTGAAGTGTTATATATAAATTTTAGCTTTCTGTACTTCTTCTCCATATAAACTTTAACTACGCCAAATTTCACACTCCTCCGTGCGAGCAATATACTTAAAAAGGGATGCGAAGTTTTCGTTTCACGTATTAATATATAAATTTTGGCTTTTTGCATTTCTTCTTCATATATATTTAAACTTTAAGTATGCTTGTTATACCATTTGACCAAAGAACACACACAATAAAAAAAAAAAAACTTTACATTGGCAGAATCACTGAGCGTCGTTGCCATTAAGAAATAATTGAAGGTAAACAATGAATTTTTCGTTTTATATACTTTAATGTATTTTTAACACATATTATATATAAATTTTAGCTTTCTGCACTTCTTCTCCATGTAAACTTTAAATGTGCCAAATCTCACACTCCTCCGTTAGTGCATTAGTTTTCGCTTATCTGAATCTATATCAACTGATGTAAATTAATGCAGAAATTGTATTAAATGTTTCAGTTTGTAGTGGGTGCCTTGGTGGGCAAACTACGTTACAATTATCTTTCATACCTTTATGATTAATAATAATTGTGGATTTTTAATTTTTATGAAGGAGTGAAAATTTGTTACTTTTTGCAAGAATCTCGACGTTAGTTGGAATTTAGGAAAAATTGTCACAATATGACATTTATTTTCTTATCACTGGCAATTACAAGTCTGAGCGAATTCACCGTTAACATTAACACAAATTGGCAAAATCATAAAAGCAACGCTCAGAGGTACAATTAGCCGTCATGAGCAAGCAAACAATTGTATATTTACTTTTAAATATATCTCAGAATCAAAATTCAAGAAATAATGACAATTGGAAACAATGAAAAATATAAGTTATGACAACCTCAGACAAAGGCATCACAATACTGTGACTTTACAGTTAAAAAGACAATCATGGGCGCCACGAATGAACAATATATTATTCGAAAATAACTAGTTCTGGCAAATTATGCCGCTAGCTCAGGGGTTTTTACAATTACAAAGTGAGAACATGGATCTACCCTCTCACAATTGTTTAAGGGTTCTGTTTCATGGAATGCACATTCAGATGGCTTGGTCGTAATAAGTTACCATTGTAGTTCTGCGTCTGATGTTTGTGGTGATTGGAGCGTACCCACGGTATGTGAGACTATCTCACAAGTCGGCTACAGGCATCTCTGGTCTGACAATGCGCGTCATCGCATTACCGGCTTTGTTGCCGTGATAAGCTTGCTCCATCAAAGCCGGCAGCCAGAAATCGTATAGCAGCAGTTGGCGAAAGAAGTCAACTTTCCAAGTCAACCTCAGACTAGACTCGCATAGCATGGACTCGAAGATCGATTTCAAGCTCGTCGCTCTTCTCTCTCGCGAGGAAACTTCTCGTTCCACCCCTTGTAGTCTCGAAGCTCACATATAACAGAAATTCCCAGGATTTTAAGTTATACGCTCATTTGGATTGGATCTTCAGGTCGGCACCTATTGTCACGTGACATCCCCGATATGTGATTTGCCCAGCGTATCTAACAGAGGTCGGACATATTCGGCTGCGTTCGGGGACGACTCTGTGTTCGGGCGGCAGGCATTACCCACCCGGTGAGTGACCTTGTTGACCGCCCATCCCCAGGGAGCAGAGTGTGTGGTCCGGCAAAACCCCAGATCCGCGACGTCCTGTCGCCATAGTTCGGGAAGACCACGATTAGCTTCAAGCCTACATAGCTCAATAATTCTTTAATATTCGCTTTACCAAGATACACTCTATGTTCACCATTTCATTATAGTCCTCACTTGGAATCTTGCGTACTTTATAAAATTGCAACAAAAATCTATTTAGTTGGTCGCTCAAGATTTATGTAAATTACTCTAACTTTATGACATATATAATTAAAAAAATGCACCTTGTAACGTGGCGACAGCGCGTCATGTTACAAGTTATAAGGGTATTATACAGAATGACCCTTCAGTGTGGCTCAGTGCGCTGTTAGGCGGTTTTCCGCAGCCATCAAAGCGAATACAGGTACGATCCCCTATCCGCCTCATAAACTACACATTTCACAAACAAAAAACACACTTATTGCACACTGAATGTAGTTAAACGTTTCGCAGACAGGTGGCAACGCTTCACTTTACAACACATTCCATTGATTAATAATCGTGCAACACAATCTCACCTACTGTGCTTCCATTATCCGAAGTAATGACTATTTCTTTCACCACTTATACTCGAACCAGCTCATCCAGAGTCAAAACCCAGAAAAAACCATGGCGTCCCAGCTAAACCAAACCATATGGTGCTTATCTACGTACAAGCAGTTACTAGTATCAAGTAACAACGTTCTTCAAACAGTTTTTAACTAGAACTTAGCCATGCAGAATGTACTCTTGGTTGCGAGTGCAAGTTTTCTTCTACACATAAAGACAGACAATGGACATTGGAACACGTTCATACGGTGCTCCGTACTCTTTCTCACGGTGACGTGCCCGTTGATACAGCTCTACCTCCAAACAATACCTCTGCACCTTTTCGTTCGAGGCATCAGTGAGTTCAGAAGTTCCTATTTTAACCTATTTGTTACTATGTTAGCGTGTGGGGACTTCCACTGTACCAAGAAGGTTGTAGTGTTTGTCTTCCACACAGATAGAAGAGCCGAATAAACTGTAAAAATCTCTTTCACGATTTAGGTCTACGCTCAGGATAAGGATGATCCTCTGGGGTACCAGCCTGCTCACTATGTTGTCTAGCGGGAATAGGTTGACTACAGGTAGCTAGCTGTTGACTCTACCAATGGAGTGAACCACTAGGGTTCTTTCTGTGAAGTTGACGGCCGATAATCTGCTCAGCCACGAAAAGTCTTTGGAAAAATATTGGCATGAAAGAAGAGTCTTATTGCGGGATATAAGTTACATTTTGGAGGGATACTCGTGTTCTTCCGAGCATGCTGCCTGGCGAAGTGAGGGGGAGTTGGTGTGGGAATACGGATCTGTGAAGATGTGGAATGTTTGTTGTGTGCGAGATATAACACTAGGAGGATCAGAAAACTATTATTCAGGAGAGGCGTTAGTGAACAGTCCTGAAATATGTAATATTCTTAGTTACTTTTGCTATGTAATGAGCGCTGTGCTCACATTAAAAAGAAGTAAGCGGACATAACCAGCTTTACATATATTTATATTTTTTTTCTTTCTATTTTTGTGTCAGAAGCATACAAAATTACACAATAACAAACATCAAATTATACTGGAACAACACTTGACCACTTCTAGTGCATTTTTCGAGGCCTCAGTCTACTGTGGAGCAGGTTGGACACAGTCGACCCTGGAGCATGTGTTATCCTCATCTTGCTAGGATAAGGGGGCGTAAGGTGAAATAGGGGGGGGGGGCGAAGGGTTCGGTGGAATATCACGTGAGGTTTTGGAAAAATTGTTGGAGTGTAAAGGTAAAAAAAGGTCTATAAATTGATGCGAATGTCTATTTTAGGGGGGTATTCCGGAAAAACACCTCACGTAATTTATGGATGCCCCCTAACCCTAGATAGGACCGCTCCTGATCTGAACCTATTCGGAGACTACCATATCAGCAATCCCTGTTGACAGCCAGGTGCTAAAGTTTTATTCTTTCCCAACCAGAGCAATGGGGGATCTTAACTTTCCACAATGGTAACCTGTCTTTTAGTTGTACTAGTAAGTTCCTTTTATGTTCTTAGGAAACTTTTCCTGGACTTTCTAGCTACCCATGTAAGGGATGAATTCCTTCGAGATCCACTTTCTTTCTTTCCTTATTCGCTGCTATTTCTCATCGAACTGAAGGTGCTGCTATTCCTGCGATGCAGTAGAACCATTAGACTGGAATGGATTTTAAATAGCCTGCTGGTGTCGTTGGGAGCTACATCAACCTGTTTGACATGAGTTGAATTGTACCATACAATACAGGCATATTCTGTAGCCGAATAACACACTGCTAAGGCGGCAGTTTGGATGATTTCAAGTTGTCTACCCCTCTGTGATCCTGCCAGATTTCTAAAGAGATTTTCCCGTAGGAAACATTCGGCTTGGAATTCATGCATTATTTCCTGAATGTAAGAAATTTGTCAGGCAACAATCCTAGATATTTTGGAGTGTCGCAGTATATCTCTTCGACCCTAGACCATATCACTTTTAACCTACGAGTGGCTTTCATATTCCTTAAATGAAATGCTTATACTTAAGTCTTCGGAGGATTTGATTGAAGCTGGTTTGTGCTGTACACTAATGTATTCGTACCAGTATAAAGACTGAATGCCGAACATGTTCTCCTTCCACATTTAGTACTCTATAATGGTGAATATAATGAGAGGACTATCCAAAGACCATTGCAAGTAATTGGTTCCTTACATTGCACTGGTTCTCGCAGAGCGCACTTGTTCATTGCAAACCTAATCACAGTTTACTTTGGTCGCTCCACGTTTTCGATAATACGACGATGCTAGAGCACCGTGCAGTCTGCATTCAGATTCAGTCATAGATTGCCAGGTGATTAAAAATTTAGTAGTTGATGAAGATTCCACACGAACTTCGCTCGCAACACTTGAGAAACCGAATGAACCGTAGGCCGATCCTTTGGAGGCTTTGCGGTGAGTCGGCCGCTAGGAAGTGCTGCGCCTCTGGCCGCACTGGGCTCGTAAGTAATGGGGGGAAGGTGGATTATGCGGGAGGTAAGCCCAGACCGACCCGGTTCTCTTGTAATTTGCGGCTGGTGGTCGCGGTCTCGGCTGGGAGGCCGCTAGCCGTCGGCAGAAGCAATTCCGGGGCCGTACACTGTAGGTCGCAGAGCTGCTTGCTACTAACATCACAGGCACTGTGGCTGGATGGAGTCAACAAGCGGCGAACGTCCACTGCTGTTGATAAGTGTACACATAAGGCTTCCTGATTTGATTCTAAGATAATAATAGTGTATAAGGTATTTTTATCTGAGAGACCCCGAAAGTTAGTTGGGCCGCCAGTTTTACAGAGTTTGGATTCGTCGCGCATGAGCCTCTGTAGTGGTTAAACCTTGTTCACCCACAACTGCCGGCTCAAGGTCATGTTCCCCGGCCCCCCTCCCTACCTCACCATCCCCTCCCTTCCTACCTCTACAAGCGGAACATTTTGGTCAGGCAGGCGAGTGGTAAATTTCCCTTTTGCAAGTAGGGGCAAGGGCTGCGGAGTGGTGATAGAGCAGAGTGACCTTGGACCGCCTCTGTTAACTGAATGAGCTATAACTAACCTCATCCGGTAATACTACCGGGTAAAGCTGACCACGGAAGCTTTTTGGCATACTTCACCTTAGGAGCCACCCACAAACTAGGTCACATGTTAAGGGGGAGGGAGAGTCGACAGAGTGTTACAGGGGGAAGGGGGGAACGAGTCAGAAGCATTGTGACGTCATATACATAATTTGTACTACTTTTTGGTACGAGGCGTCCGCAAAGAGAAACATATAGAGCCCCGACTTTGTCGCATTGGTTCGTGTGAACCAGAAACATGGCACAGATACAAGGTTCCGCTAAGTATATTAAACCAAGGGTTTTTCCCCCAAAGTGATATATAAACAGAGCCCCCAAGCCTAACCTTAAACTAACAAGCGAAGCTTCCAAAGAAAGTGGTGCTTTAGCATATAAAAAAAAAAAAGAAGTAATCTGTGGTCTGTTTTTTAATTATACAAAGTCACTAACCAATACAAGCAAGCACATAAGAAGCATCCTGATGTTTTACCCACCGCGAAGATTCGTCCTCAAAGAATTGAAGCTAGAGGTGTCAGGGAAGATATTTGCTTGATAAACGATGTCGATGTTATATGGTTGCACGAAGAATATGTTTACACATCGAAAGTTCCTAACATTATCCACATCTAGTACTAAGTGACTGCTAGGCCAGTCATTAATATGGACATAAGGTTATTAAATTTTGTATCATTCATTTGATTTGTTGTTTTTTTAATTTTTCTAAAATATTAGACTTATTGTTGATTTTATGGAAAAAATATTCTAAATATAAATAACTTTACTAACTTTAAATCTGCTGTTTTAATTTAATAATTTCTAAATTTAAAATTTCAAAATATGTGACGTCACACCAGGGGAGAGAGTCACACAAATGTGACCACCTGAGACAAGGACAATATTCGTATGATGTAATATACACAGACGGAAAAAAAAATCCCAACACCAAGAAAAAATTATTGTAGAGTAATGAAATTTGGACAATGCATTTGTCAAGTTAACATGTTTAATTGATTAAATTTTCAAGATCACAGGTTAATTTAAGCTCAAGAAAATGCATTTCAAATGTGAAATACTGTTAAATTAATAGCCGGTGTAACCTCCAGAATTTTGAATGCAAGCCTGCAAACGTGAATGCATTGTGTCATACAGGTTTCGAATGTCACTTTGTGGTATGGAGTTCCATGCTTGTTGTACTTGTGCTGTCAATACTGGGACGGTCAGTGCTGGCTGTGGATGATGCTGGAGTTGTCGTCCAATGATATCCCATACGTGTTCAATTGGAGACAGATCTGGTGATCTCGCAGGCCAAGGTAACATGTCGACACTCTGTAGAGCACGTTGCGAGACAACAGCGGTATGAGGGCGAGCGTTATCCTGTTGAAAAACTCCCCCTTGAATGCTGTTCATGAATGGCAGCACTACAGGTTGAATTACCAGACTGACGTACAAATTTGCAGTCAGTGTGTTTGGTATAACCACAAGAGTGCTCCTGCTGTCATAGGAAATTGCTCCCCAGACCATGACTCCAGGTGTAGGTCCAGTGTGTCTAGGCCGCAGACAGTTTGGTTGCAGGCGTTCCCCTGGCCTCCTTCTGACCAACACTCGGCCATCACTGGCACCAAGGCAGAACCTGCTTTCATCAGAAAACACAACAGATCTCCACTCCGTCCTCCAATGAGCTCTGGCTTGACACCACTGGAGTCGCAAACGGCGATGGCTTGTAGTCAGTGGAATGCACGCTACAGGGCGCCTGGCTCGGAGCTGTCCTTGAAGTAACCGATTTCTAACAGTTCGTTGTGTCACTGTGGTACCAACTGCAGCTCGAATTTCTGTAGTGCTGCCATTCATGAACAGCATTCAAGGGGGAGTTTTTCAACAGGATAACGCTCGCCCTCATACCGCTGTTGTCTCGCAACGTGCTCTACAGAGTGTCGACATGTTACCTTGGCCTGCGAGATCACCAGATCTGTCTCCAATTGAACACGTATGGGATATCATTGGACGACAACTCCAGCATCATCCACAGCCAGCACTGACCGTCCCAGTATTGACAGCACAAGTACAACAAGCATGGAACTCCATACCACAAAGTGACATTCGAAACCTGTATGACACAATGCATTCACGTTTGCAGGCTTGCATTCAAAATTCTGGAGGTTACACCGGCTATTAATTTAACAGTATTTCACATTTGAAATGCATTTTCTTGAGCTTAAATTAACCTGTGATCTTGAAAATTTAATCAATTAAACATGTTAACTTGACAAATGCATTGTCCAAATTTCATTACTCTACAATAATTTTTTCTTGGTGTTGGGATTTTTTTTTCCGTCTGTGTATGTATGACCCCTTACACAGTAAGCTGTGTCAGAGGTGAAGGTAGAGATAAGAGCTTTCGAAACTACCCTCCGACGCAGGTACTTTTTTGCCTCGTGTCAGTCACCGTGACTTGTGAGCCAACTGACCGCTGCTTTTGATAATTATGCAGTGTTGCAGCGTCTCGTATGCAGAAGACGCCTTCAGAGATCGTTCGTTTCAGCTAAGTCACATCCAAATAAGATTTACTAAAAAAAGTAAAAACTGCTCGAAGTAGTGTTAGAGGGAATTTGGAGACCTGATTGTCAAAAAAAAAAAAAAAAAAAAAAAAAAAATCACGCCTGCAGAACACTATATATATGTACATTGGTTTGCTATCGTAAGTTGTTTGCTCCAACAGCAGAGTATGAGATGAAATTGTGCTTCTATATAATTATAATAAGGCTAGTAAAAACGATCCAGGTAGTAATATTAAATTGGAAAGGTAATTGATTGTTTATTATGATTCGTAGAAGATCACTGCAGGCATGTCGCATGAAAACTTCAGAAGGCCCTTTGCTGAATAAAATACGAATTCTGAAATGGTTTAATGACTCGCACGTAAATACATCCAGGTGTGAGCACTTTTCTAACAATCTAGAGGTGAAACTACGAGAACAGCCACTCTTCCAGTATTCTACGTAGCATAAAACACTAATTATTCCATCATCATCTACTAATTATTGTGTTAGACTGTCTGCTAGACCGCATTATTAGTTAAAACCAAGAATTCAATTTTCTATCGTTCACCGAAATAATTCAAAGCGAATGGTTTCTTCAAATGAAAGTGGCAGAATTCCTTCTCTTTCCTTGACTTCAATCCTTTTTACCGAGCGTGGTGGGCGAGCGGTTAGCGCTCTGGCCTCGCATTCTGGAGGACGGCGCGGTTAGAATCCCCGTCCAGGCATCCAGATTTTGGTTTTCCATGGTTTCCCCAAATCACTCAAGGTGAATGCCGAGATGCTTCCTTCAAAAAGGTCATGGCCGAATTCCTTCCAGTTCCTTGTCCCCAGTCCCATACCGCCTCTAATCACCTCGACATTGGCGAAGCGTAAAACCATAAAAAAAAACAAGAAATTCTTTTCTATTGATCATAATAATATATTGATACTCTCCATGGTGTTTACTTCGGAAATGCAATTTAAGATGCCGGAAAATTTACAATTGTTTTGAGGATAATATTTTGATAGTGTCTTATGCAATTTCCAGATTGAATTGGTGTACCTTATCTTCGGTTCAGATTCTAACTACGACTGTAGATCCTGTAGTAAAGGAACAACTGAGCCCGGCTGGTGGGTGGTAACGCACGGGCCTGGCCTTATGAAGGAGACGGGTTAGAATCTCCGTCCAGCTATTCTGATTTCGGTTTTTTCCATTGTTTCCCGAAATCACTCCAGGTGAAAGCCGGTTTCTTAAAAAAGGCCAAGACCGAATTCTTTCCCGTTCCTTGTTCACAGTCCTCTCCCGCCTTAAATGACCTCAACAGAGCGTAAAACCCGAAGCAAATTTCAGGTTACGGAACTGAATTAAGTTTTTCAAGCCGCTTGTATATGAACTATGACATGAAAGTGGCTTGCGATTATGTTGAGCTGTGGGTACATGTAAGTTAGCTGTAAGTATGTAAAATACCGTTGTTCAGTGTCATGATCACTGCCTTGTCCAGTGTAGATTGGCAGTCATCATAGCGATTGTGAAAAGATTGGTCGAGATTGTAATTATGTAATTATAAATAGACATAAGAATGTGATTAATTATGATATTGTATTAAGGAATCTTTATCATTTATCAAAGAATAATTCGAGCGATGATCAACCTAACAGCTATTAATAAATTAAAGGTGTCAAGATATATGGAAGAACAGTTTCCGTTTGGAGAGATGAAGTTGAACAAGAAATACGAATGATTATGATTTTTTCAATGGAGAAAAGAAATGGTTAATGGAAGGACGGTATACATCTGTGGCCAATAGTAGTTGAAATGTTATGTATAAAAATGTATTAAAAAGAACAACGTTCTGTGAATGTATCAGTAGGAACAAAAAATGTTTGAGAGTGAATCAGGAAGTGAATGGTAGTAATAGGAACCATAAGAGCTAAATAACATAAAAGGTAGAGAAGGATAAGTGTGTTTCTTTCCAAGTTGATGGAAAGTATTCAGTAATAAAAGGTGAGACACCAATCGACGTCTTTAGGGATTAGACGAGGACGCAAAATGTACTACCATCAGCAAAAGGTGAAAGGAAGCATTATAAGATAATGAGGAATAAATTATTATTCTATTAAAGAGTAATTGGAAGGGAAAGTCGTAAGTGTAGGATAGTACACTGGGGTGGGGTAGGTATACTTAATAAATTGTTATGTAAGTAAGTGAACTAATTCACCAGGCTTTCAAACTTTTCCCCCTTTATTTCGTTAGTAAACGATTTTTTAGTTTTGTTGCCTAATGAACCACTGTTATCTAAGTTTTAAATCACTAAACGTGATCTAATATACTTATATATTAAAAAGAATGATTGCTTGATAATATGTTTCACAAGTATACTAAAATGTATCAAAGTGTATTAAAATGAGAATATGCTATCTTTCCTTGGAAAATATTCCCACCATAAAATATTAAAAAAAAAAAAATTCGTTACTGCTTAATGCACATGCTCAAACTGAGAATACTGAAGTACAACATCTGAATAGTTAAAACTGTTATGAAAATAAATTAATATACAGGATGAAATATGATGCTTATCGCAAAAAAGTTTTTATTTAGAAAAACAATCGATATATAGTGTCCACAGTTCACATGATTTCTGACATTTCAGTAAAAATTCAGCACAGGTGCTTAACCCTTCTTCAAAATAATCAGTAGTTAGACTGTAACAGAAAAAGAGCTTGGTACGTTATTCAGGTGAGTAACAGCCAGAGGATATTTTTATCAGTCTTGGCAAGAAAACAGTGGGTTCATTGTGTGCACTAGTACGCCATTCTTCGGGACATTGAACCAGGGAACAAAAATGATCTCACTAAACCAATTTAAGTTGGTTGCGTTTTAACTGAATAACAATGCTGTCTGTACAAAATAACAGGTTGTTTCATTATTTTGAATGAAACAACACAAATTAATTCACTAGAGATTATGTAAAATGTAGTTTCGTTCAAGGATAACCGAACTGTAATAAATTGTGTACATAACTTTACTGAGAGAGGAATAAATGAGTGATTAATTTTTCGGAAAAATATTATAAAACTCTGCATAGTTAAGACCCTATAATGACCTAAACATTGACGCATAGAATTAAAAATGTATTGTGGAACATTTTTTGCTAAGTTGATTCCGGAGTTCCCTTGTACTGATGGCCTCGATTGTGTAGTGGCTAGAGTGCCGGCTTCAGTGTTGACGATCGCTGGTTCGATTTCACCCAAGGGCATGTGTGTCGTGTGGTTTCCTGCATTTGGATATTTTTTTTTATTTAGCACACATTTTTATAGCCTAGTATCTAGAAACTAAAATAGGCCTTAATTTAATACAACAGTTTTACATTTGATATTTCAACAGATAATTTCACAATGAATAATTTCAATTTTTGTTATGTATGGTTTTGGCAATATCTGTACAGTCTTTTCTTGTTGGAACGATACATACGATTGTTTCGCTGTTAACATATATTATAACTTTCTAAACTTGCTGCATTTTGTCATAACTGATTTATTACAGTTTCTAGTTTTGTATGGTGTCTGCAGTTTCCTGTCCACTTTATGGTTAGAATTTTTAATATTTCACTATGTCGCTTTGTACGTCTACCACTGCTACTATTACTAAACTATTACTACTATCTACTACTCTACCGTCTAAGAAAGCATTTTCCAGCATTGGTATCGGTGCGGTAATCCGAATTCCAAATCTCCCGGAATAGCGCACGTTCTCAGTCTCTCTGGCAGCCAAAGTGACCGAGAAGGTCGCCCATCAGGAGACTGGCCACCTCCAACACTGGTTGTGAGAACTAATTTTCAATTATATATATGTAATTGCAGAAGTAAGAAGTCTTTAACAGCCGGCGAGTAGGTTGTTAGTTTTCACAGGTGAACTAGATTAGTTTAACATCTACTGCCGGTATTTGTTGTTTTCAATATTTGAACAAATTCCTATTTTAAGATTATTGGCTACATAATTTACAACTTTTACTCATTACTAGCAGTTAACATTTTTACATATTTTAAGAGATAACAATGTTTTACTTCAGAAGCGGCTCGAGACTGCAACTATTATCAATTATTTGTGTTATTGCAATCTCAGGCCACATTTTATGCATCGGACTATAGTTCATGTGAGCACTAGTAAAGATCTTATACATGCACTTTATACTTTTATAAGTGTTGCTTTAGCAAGTTCTTGTTTGTAGATAGAATCTTCAGTGGTGTTACTGCGAAACGGCCCATTTAAAGCCTTTAATATGGTTTAAGCACTCCTCTCCGCAGACCAGCTGGTTGCGTTTTCAGCACGATATATGACTCGCTGATCGAGCGCATAGACACGCATTCGCTTGTGGCTGCTCTCGGGTGTTACCCTGTGACCTCATAGCCGGCTTGACTTGGCCTTCCTCTTGTTGTCGCTAAGCTTTGCATGAATCTCTCCTTTTGCAGTTTGGATATATTTTGCATCACTTCGTCTAGTTTGCGCCATAGTTGCTCATTTTTTAGTATGTCTTCCGTTTTCATGTTTCTTACTTCATGAAATCCTTCGTTTCTGGCTTCTGTCATTTGTGTGCAATCCCAGACGATGTGTTCGGGTGTACCCTCTTCCCCGCACTCACACATGTTTGTGTCTTTTAGTCCTCTTTTATGTAGTAGGCATTTGGATAGTCAGAAAAATACTTGAAGATATATTAATACACTTGATTATCATATAACTACATTGAGATTGGCTGTATGGCTAATACGCTGAAAGCCATTAAAAAAACAATAACAACAAAACAACACGGTGTCAGTTTTCGACTGACCGTTCCCTCTAAAGGCCCAATAGGTAACGCATGTCATGAATGTATTTCAGTTGAGTCACAATAATCGCCGTGCTGCAAGAGACTTTCTCGCAGCGGTTTTGACAATTTGAAATTATAAATAGTATGACTAAATCGTGTATGACTTTGTGATATGGTGGTACCTACTGTTCAAGGCTTCGATTTACAGCAGGTTAGTTCTCGAATTGTTAGAAGTGGAGATCAACTCCGTTACTCCTAACGCACGGTTAAAATCTTTCTCTAAAATGCTTTCTGGAAGAAGACATTCGCAAAAAGGATTTTCTAATATGAGAACACCTGTCGTTGAATGCGAATGGTTTTGTCGCTGTCTCCCCTCAAAAGAAAAATTCCAACCCTCCCCCCCCCCCCCAGCTACAAATGTATTATTAATAAAGTAAATGCCAAGTTTCCAATACTAACAATAAATTCTTGGAGGAGAAAACTCACTAAGAATGTGATGCTAGAGCAAAGTTTTTCAACTCTTGCGACGGTCTAGAACCAGGGTGTCAATCACACAGGTGTAAAGCTACCTAGCACCCTGCGCCCCCCCCCCCCCCCCGACATTTCTTTGTGCTTTTCAGTTTGGGAACTTATAATGTAGGCTCTGTTTCATCCCTCAAAATAAAAGCATATTCGCTCACCAGGAGAATAGTCATGTAAGAGTTAGGCGATTTAAAGGCTGGAAGGCGAATGTATTAATTTAATTGCAATGGAGTCCATGCTCTGGAGGCAATTTCCCTACAAACCCATTTTTCCCCTTTCCTGTACTCGCCTTCCTATGCCCTCTAAAAATTTCAACTTTAAATTATTTCAAAGTTTTTGGTAAATTATTCATTATCTCTCTTGGTAATTTACTCCAACCCGTGACCCCCTTACCTACGAAAGAAAATCTTCCCATGCCTGAAATCTAATGCCAGTTTGTGGTCATGAACAAGTTTTCCCGTCTTTGCAGTTTTCCTAATTCAAACTTCAACATCTTTCCCGCCTAATAACCAAAATACACCTTGTACACTTCCATGATTCTTTAATCTTCAGACTGTCTTCCAACGAAACCTTTTCCAGCTTCTTTATCATATCAGCTACTAATGGCGTTTTCCGGTGATTTGCAGAGACAAATCTAGCAGCTCTTCTCTGCACCCCTATGTTACCCAAAATGTGGGTCTTATTAAACAGCCATATTCAAGCAATGTTCTGCCCAAGTTTGGTAACCCATTTCCTTTACTTCCTTGGCACATTATCTCATCATTCTCTCCAATATGAGAAGGATTTTGAAACGTTTTCCTACTACCTACCAATGTGTCCTGCATAGTTGAGTTTGTTATCAATTGTTATGCCGAGGTATCTACATTTCGAGTCTTCAACCAGCAATTGTTTCCCATCTTGTAATCATAATCAGTGTTTAGCTTTTTATCTGTGTATGTAATCAGCTGAGTCCTCTTTGTATCTATCTTCACTCCATGTTCATCTACCCAGCTAGATATAAGGTCCAGATCACCCTGCAGCTATTCACAGTATTGTTCCGTTTTTATACTGTTATTATGTCATCTGCAAACAACCTAACTTCTGATATTAAACCATCAACACAATCATTCATTAGAATAATGAATAACAATGGTCTGCCAAAGCCAGAATTGATGTTTTCCCGAAGCTAGCTCTTCATCCTGTTTGCTTCTGGTTCAATGAGCAACGCACTACTTTCAAATGCGTGTTGATTAAAACCTTTAGAACAAGAGTGGCGGGTTGGAGCATAGATCGTCGAGTGGTAGATCAAACTTCGCATCTCTGCAGACTACAATGAAACGAACAATTCCAATGTTGTTATCACACTGTTAATTATTTAGTAATTAAAAATTTGTACAAATATCAATAAAAAACAGATAAAGTAGAATCAATCAACGAATTTAAGATTTATTTATTTCGTATGCCACAAGAATACAAAGACAGTAACTATATTGAATCGCAATAGATAGAACCAAACATGGATGTCATTACAGACTGATGTCCAACGATTGCAGCTATTCAGTTGCTTCTGTGGTTGCTTTGTGAATCTGATGCATTGTACCAATGAATCTCCTAAGAGGGCATTCAGTGGCGATGTTGGAGTGGAAACGTAGACTAGCCTCCTCATGGTGAATCATAGGCAACGTGGCAAAGCCGCGGCTGAATAGTCTACATCTCAATAGGCTGCTAGACCCAGAGCTTTAGCTTGTGGATATCCCAGCATTTAGGGAGCGTTCATAAACCACGTAGCTCCATTTTGGCCTCCTTTGAAACCCCCCCACGTAGCCCTACGTGGTTTTTGCCTGTTTCCCCTCCCCTCCCTTCCAACGTAGCACGTAGTTTTTTTTCCTTCTGATTCCAGAAGACATTTTGCACTGTTTTCTCTTGTCAGACTATAGTAAATTACATACAGAGATAATTAACTGAGCGAAATAAATATTCACATGCTGTTGTGTGTTCTGTTCCTCATTTTATCTGTAAAAAATGTTACGAAAAGAAAGCTGAGTGGCCTGGCTCGGAACCTCCCCCTCCCCCCACGTAGCCCAGCGTAGCCTTTCAGCACACCCCTCCCCCTCTCCTGGACGGAGGCACGTGGTTTGTGCACGCTCCCTTAGAGGATACGGAACAATGTTGAATTTAAGATGTAGAAGGCAATTAGAAATCGCTGAAATCCTTCATCCTGGGTAAAATATTTTTGAGACATTATAATCCAACAATCGCATGACTGGATGATGACTATTGCGCTGCATGATTCGTGAGATCCAGTTTCATAACGAAACATAAACACTTCGAGCTTAGTCACCGTGATTAGTGCACCCCTTGATAGGCCCAGGCCGTCCTTGTTTAAGTGTTTTGATGACCACGTTTCAGTTCTTCCAGGAGTGTTATTTAATTGAGCGCTTTAATTCAACGAGCTGATAAATATTCATAGAGTATGCTGCTCGTACTGTGCCTATTAATTTCAACTTTTTTTTGCAGCGGGATATATTTCCCGGCTATTAATCATCGGTTGAGCGCGAAGACGAGGGGAGCAAGTTGAGTGCATGACCTCACATGTAAGAGTGGTGTTAATATATGCGCCTTTATTTTTATTATTTTTCTCACTGTGAGTTCTTCAAAATAGACATGGCTTCAACGTATGACCTTTTTGTGGTCAATCATCTCTTTGGCTATCTACGTATATTTTACAGAACAACCTGTCAGATATCGTTAACATCCAGAAATATTCGAGAAGGCTTAGTGATTAAATGCAACATTTAATGAAGATGTGTGGGTGACAGCACTAATAGAATATTAACATCTCCGAAATCAGCCTCAGATGATGTACTTGAGAATAGGCCTACTCTCATAACCTCATTCTTAAAAGCTTCCAATATTATTTTTGGTGAGGCAGTGAAACCAATCATATTATTACTGTCGTACACCCAGAAATGAGAAACAGATATTTTTCATGTTTGTTATTAATATGATCTTACGTGCTTGTGATATATCTGTATAACTCATAGTGTAAATCACTTACAACATAAACGAAGAATAAAACATTTTCAGCTAGGAATGTTTTAAATTTCTGAAACAAATCATAGTAAGTCGGACTGAGTAATAATTTGGTGGCGAATAGATCCGGAGAAAAGATTGAGACAAAATAAACTGCATCTGAGAAACAAATTCTATTATGTGGTTGCTAAAAGAAATATATTCTTTGTAGGAGGTAATGTAATTTTATTGCACTCTTACTTCAAAATTTAGGTGTCTCGCATGCGATAATCTAAATTTTCTGGCTCTTATTAACGATAAAATAAACAAATATGTGATATGATTTTTAGGTGTATGATCTTTAATCCTCATTTGAAATTCTTCTTTTAATCACTTCTAGAGTTATGAAACAAAATCTGTTGTAACAGAAATAATAAAAGAGATCACAAATATATTAAAATTTAATCAGGACAATTGTCTGACCACTTACACACAAGTAAAAAGTATTTACTATTGTCAATCTCACTGAAATCAAACACGTGCAGTCAAGCGAAAATAGCGAAAATACTAGCTTACGTGAAGGAATCATGAAAAATGGCCCAGAAGATCATTCAGACTGCATTCCAAAGCACGAAGATCAATGAAAGTTGGAATAAGAAATTGTGTAATAGTATCAAACATTTACTTTGCAACCATTTATGAAAACAATTGGTATCAAGTTTAAAAAAAATGTTTTAAAATGAAGAGCGGTTCAGTAAGTTATCTTAATGCCATAACTTTTGAGATCTATAACTAATAAAATTAAGCAATATTCCTAAAGATAAATGATTTTGGTAAAAGAAAGAACCAGTATTGTAATCATTACGTTTACTGGCTAGCAAGAATCCGATACGAACATCTGCATTTGTTTCATTGCACTGCAAGTTATCTGTCCAGTACGCCTGATGTTGAATAAGTCAACATGACTTTGTATAAATCTTTTGGGTTCCTTTACGTATTGCATGAGGCCAACAGGATTATTCGACAGACATTGCTATCCCATATTTTCGGTCCAAACATTGCTGGTGATGCTGAAAGTATCAAGGCTGGGAAGCAGAACTCACACATTGCATCTGCATGGAAATGATCTAGACAGGTTTCCAAAAGTAGTTTCTCTTGTAAGTATGTAGCATTGGCAACACATAAAAGACGGAAGAAATATTTTATGAATCTCTCTATCTCCATCACCTTTTTCCTCTTTTTTTATAGCATAAGTAGGAAAAATATAAAACCTCATTATTAACGTATAAAATTCCCTGGTCGTGCTGCAAGAAAGAAGCATAAAAAACGGACAGAGGGATCTTCGAAGAAAAATTCCAATACTACACCCTGACAAAAGATGAGTTTCACTTATGGTGTAAGGAATTTTATACGTTATTATAAAGCATTTATGATTTTATTGTACATGACTACTCAGCAACAAGCGTTTATTACATTCGTGTTTGATTGATATACGAAGCTTACCATAAGCTTTTTAAGTTTTTCAATTATCTCATCGGATAAACGCTTGGTGCTCCCTTACATATTATAGAACACAATATCCCTCTTTCTTGCTGTCTTAGCATGCGTGTAATTCTTAAAGAAAAAGAAAATTTACCTACTTTTTTTATTTGTAGGTACATCACTTATTCCGGTTTTAATACATTTTTTTTCAACTTATGAGACATACGTAACATTGTCGATTTTACTGAAGTAAAATAAATTCCGGCATAATACAGGCTTTCGTTGAATGCATTATCAAAATCGTTATGACCGAATTCCTTCTCGTTCTTTCCACCATTCTTTTCCCGGCTTAGTTACCATAATGTTGACAAAGTGTAAAGAAGATAGGTTTACCCTCTGTCCAAGCTGTTGAATTGCTGAGTGAGGTTTCGTGGAGATAAAGCTACGCATATTCCTCGATTACCTCGTCCATAACACTACGCGACTGCGGTGAGACCATGCTTACAAATCTACCTCCTTTTGTTTCTAACAGTTCTCACTTGACACCAACCATAGAGGCATTCAGCTTCGGAAAATATATATATATATATATATATATATATTTTTTGTTTTATTATTTTTTTTATTATTATTATTTTTTTGTCGCAATATTAATGTTACGGATTGCGAGGACAATCATTACATCAACTAATTTAAGCAATCCCCCTCCTCGTTTTAAGCTACTATACCTGAAATCAATCAGCATAATACAGGTATGTTACGTAAAATTGACTTTTCGACATGGGTCAAGTAAAATGATTTTTTTAAAGATAAAGAAAAATACATATAAATACAGAGGTTATAACGTAACGTCGACCTTCTAGCTTCAATTTTCCTTCTCATTAATTAATTAGTTTGACTAAATTTTATGAAATAATGAAGTCTCAGAACTCACGGTATGTCTAAAATATGATTTTACTCTGGAGATGAGTATTTTTATAATTATTCACTATTCTATAGAGGAAATATTTGTTTAAGTGTCATAGGATGCCTTAGCAGCAGCTGTTATATTTTTATTTATTTTCAATGATTACAAACTTTATTATTTTTTAACTGTTTTCTTAACCCTGAAATTATCTTCATCAATATTTAAAATGAATATCACATAAATATTATCAGTGTTTGATGTGTTTAAGCCTAGACAGTTGTTCAAAAACACGTTTTTTCGGAAACTCGTTTTTATTCACAGACGTTAAGAAATTCTGTAAAATGGGTAATTACGGTAAATTTTTTTTTTTTAATCTGAGCCCATACAGCCAACTCAACAGTGATTTTGTGTGATCCATTGCATTCAGTTTCTTCTAGTATGCATTTTTTCAAACAGTTATACACACCACAGGAAAGATATGACATTCACAGACACAACACTTAGATACCCAAGCCCGCGGCTGGGCTAGAACCGGCGGCCTTCTGCACGGGGAGCTAGTGCTCTAGCCCTTATGCTACAGGTGCCGGCTTATTATACATTCTATGTGATCCAGTTGGAGATGGTGAGGGCTAACAACAAAATTTGGCTCGCAATGAAATGCGGGAGAAATATTTACGTGTTACATCATAAGACGTCGTCATTCTAAACTGGAAAGCGTTCTCAATTTTCACTACCAGTGTAACATTACTATGTGGATTAAGCACTCGCCTTCAAAAGACAAGGTCTTGTGTTCTAATCTCAGTACGGCCAGTGTTCCTTATCCTGTTCGCAGGAGCTATGCTAGGACGGTATTTCGGAATCCACGCTAAACTGTAAGTCCGAAAGGAACTTGACGTTGTAAATCTATACCTGCCGCCTCAGGAAAAGCTGAATTTTTTTGTATTTTTCACTGGCAGTTCTGTCACCTTTCTTTCTACATTACCGAGGAATTTTCTTTGATCTGCTTAAAATATTACTACAACTCACTGGATAATGAAAACTCATTGCAACAAAATTTTCGACAAGCCTCGTGAAATTCGATGTACAGCACTATTTCACACCACACTTTCAACTTGAAATAACACTTCAGTGAGCACTATAACTAAAGCTATCCAAAAATTCACTTGACAGAACAAAATTAGAATTTTTTATCCACGAGCGATCCTAATCGAAACAATTTTTTTCCAACCATCAAAACAATACGAACTGTCACTGCCTTGGAAAATCCCGGGTGATATCTGTTTAAGTGCTTTTGTGTCTAGGCACAGCATGTCTAATGTCTTTGGAATCATAATTTCGTTAAATTTAAACGCGCCTGCCACGTGCAACATAGCGCTATGACTTCAAGACTTCAACTCACACGCATGTGCAGCATTGTCAGTATATCGCATATCTAAATTACATACAGAGATGTTCTGTGCGTTATTTTAACTGTGACAAATATTATTTGAATGTGTAGCTATGTGGCTTCGGTCGGAACCCCCACCCCTCACCTAGCATAGCTTTCTACCGAACCCCTCCCTCCCCCTTGACCGAGCCACGTGATTTATGGAAGCTCCCAATAGTTTTAAAAAAAATCTCTAGTCACTAAATATATACATCCCTAAATTGCCGTTTTCATGTTTTTTGTTTTGTTATTTTTTTATCCCCAAGCATCAAGTAAAATATACGATGCCGGTTTGTATGTGATTTACACATTTTGAAAATTTAGGGACTAACTTAAAAACTACGATACGTCTCATGAACCTACGTGAACGGTGGGCTGAGCAATAAACAGTAATCTATTCGTAAACTGAACCGATAGGTGTTCCTTGTTACTAAATAACCAAAGTTACCCAGTCAGCATCAATATTAATACAATCCAAAGAGTGAAATGTTTATCTATTATGTTGTGTTATCTTTGGTGCCCATCAGTTCAGGTTACGAAAGGGGTGTTCATCTTTGATGTATTGCAATCTTTGGCCCCTATCCCCTCATTTTACGAACGGGTTATAATTTATTTTCGCCGTTCACCTAGAGTCATATGGTATATCGCAGTTTTTAGGTTAGATCCAAAGTTTTCAAAATATGAAAACCATAACCAAACCGGTTGCGAAGCGGAAAATACTTCGAGCTCCAGAATTAATATTTTTTTTCCTGCCGTGAAAGGAGAGAGCAAAAATATTAACGCGCATAAGATTATTTTAGGCGATCTGTAGATTAAAAAACAAAAAATGCTTTGTGCCCTCCTACAACTAGGCCCTAAATGAAGGTTTAACTTTCGGGAAGGCTGTAACCGTCATGCATTCGTTATTGTTGCTACCCTGTATAACGTAAACTTACTGGAGACACTGTGACAGGAAAACTGCGCAAACACGTAACCGTGATGGACCGTACGTCGGACCCATTAAACCTTCCCACTTTCACGAGAGCAGTATCTAACCAGTTCAGTCAAATTGCCTATAGAAGATAACCACGTAACGGTTAATAACTGTGGGCAATATTGACCGACGCGCATGAATACAAAATCACTAGCGAAAGCTAATACCCATTAACAAATCTGCCAGCGGAGATTCTGCCGAGAGTGTTTCTGGTACCTCCCCGAAATAAACGTGGACGCCATTCCGTGATGTATTCGGCCTGGCTTTCACGCGACTACGTTCGAAGCCTACGCTGTCAATGTTTCAATCTGCACGTCAGCCGACGGCTGCGAGATAAGTGGCTTTTATCACGGCAGCCCTGAATAACGACGGTTTTGAATTAGCAGGAGCAATCTGCTGAGTGCTGCTCCCTGCAGTCACTCTCTCAGTGCCTCCGAGCGGGATTTATTCCAAAAACAAACTGCTGTTGCGATAGTCCACGTTTATGTCCGTGTTGATGCGCAGTCGTTGTTTAGGAGACAGCTGCCACAATAAAGTGTCCCGAGGGAAAAAAATAGCGTTTTTCCGTTTTAGTTGATGTAACCTAACTCTAAAGTAAAAATACGGAAATTAATTGAATTTCGAAGAGCAGCAAATTATATCGCGATAGTTTCATGCTTTTCTTTTTGCGTCATCATTGTTATTCAGCCTAGTTCACAGTCAAAAGATTGGTTAAATTTTGCCCGGAAAGCGTACTCAGCGAGTAAGCCCCCCGGTCAAAATTTATCAATTAATGAAGAATGATGAATGAGAAAAAGAGAATGTTTTTAGTAACACCTCAAGAAGAAAAGGATCTCTGACTGTACGTGACAAAAAGGTCTTCCTAATAAATGATCATTTTCAAGAGTGGCTAGAGTCAACATTTCATTATACAAGGTGTGATCAAATGAAAAGGTACGAAACGACACGGTGCGTACAAATGTAGACTTTATTCAAAATATACACCATAGGCCTGAGCACAACGATCCCACTGATGAACAAGCCGCAGGATTTGTTGTTCCCAGAATTCCTGTGGCCAGTCCTTCACAGCGTCCTTGAGTACGTCGTCCGAGTTGAAACGCTTCCCTTTCAGGTGTTTCTTCAGTGGACCAAACGCATGGAAATCGCAGGGCGAGATGTCGGGACTGTAGGGCGGATGGTCCAACGTCTCCCACATGAACTTGGCCGGTTCCATGTGTGTGACTCTGGAGACGTGTGGACGCGCGTTATCATGGAGCAGAACCACACCCTCCGTGAGCAGCCCCGGTCTTTGGTCTTGATGGACCTGGATAACACCTCGCTGCTCCTCAATCGTCGAATTTTGCAACGCGAACGCCATCCTGTCCTCATACGGACTGCCGCATCATTTGGACGCCGCTTTTGATAAGAGCCTCTGCTCTCTACTGCGCATGCGGACGCCCGCGCATGCTCCGATCCCAGTCAGAGACTCCAATCGCATCCCGAGATGTCTCGCTACGTTCTCCCATGGCGGAATATACAAATATTTAACTGTTACGTTTTTATGTCGTTTCGTACCTTTTTATTTGATCTCCCCTTGTATTTATAGCTATAGAAAAGTAAATAACGCAAATATCAGAGTTGCTCATTATATACGTAATAATTTTAAGGATAGTCTGTTAAGAGAAAACAGTATAGGGAAAAGGCTACGTGCCACACGGGGCGGGGGGAGGGGAGAGGGGAGACAGAGGAGGGTCGAGGCAAAAGCCACGTCATTCTACGTGGAGGAGAGGTGGAGTTCAAGGAGGACCAAAATGGAGCTACGTATTTTATTGACGCTCTTTTATCGGCTGTTGCATTTATTCCTAGTTTCTAAAAATAATATGCCAAATCAGTGATTATTAATAAGTCTGCCACCTTACTCCTTTTCCGAAAGCATGCACGATTTTCTCAGTCCTCTTCTGTATCCAACTGGTGTATCGTTCAAGAACTCTGTAACGAAACCACTGCTTTAAACCATTAACCTGCTTAGCAACAACGATTGCAAAAAGAAGTCACGAAATGACTCCTGTATTAGGATCCCTGGAGTTTTGCGAAGACAGCCGATCACGTCACATTGCTCTGGTACCGGATTCCCGTCAAGGTGTGTGGGTGTAACCTGTTATTCTCGTATTTGCTGGTCGAGCACTCTTATACGAGCTTGGAAATGCGATTGCTTATTGGACACTTATCTTGCCAACGCTGTCCCAACATATACTTCGTTGCTTTTGTGACTTGTATTCCGTAATCAGACACTCTAAACGCTGTTTCGTCGGAAGTACCAAAGTATCAACGTAACTTAAGAGAGAGGCCACAAATGCCAACAATTGAAGGCCAGGGAATAAAATAGCAGAAAGTGTAAGACAGCACTGCTAGAGAGTTTTCCTGCTTGATATCTGCCAGCAAAAAGCAAACCACCTTTTGACCACACAACATGTCAGTAATTAGAATAAATGTTCTACAAAGGACAGCCAGTTGCTGACTTACCCTCTTTTATTTTCTAAGGAAAGAAGCCGTAGGAATATTTTTTTTTTATTATTATTATTAATATTTTTACTTGTGGCTTTACGCCTCGTTGAGGCGGGATGGGATTGGGGACAAGGAACGGGAAGGAATACGGCCATGGCCTATTGAAGGAAGCATCCCGCCATTCCCCTGGAGTGATTTGGGGAAACCATGGAAAATCCAAATCTGAATGCCCGGACGGAGATTCGAGCCGGCGTCCTCCTGAATGTGAGGCCAGAACGTTAACCGTTCACCCACTATGCTCGGTTAGGAATAATTATGAGTAAATGCAGGATATTGTTGTTTTGACGTGTCAAGATTCCGTACTGTAGCATCATTCAAACTCTCTAGAACAGAGGCATCTCTCATAAAGATAACATTAAAAACAAATATGCCCGTAAAAAAAAAAAAAAAAAAAAAAAATCAGTCAAGCATAAACAGCAACAGTTTCGATATAACAACTACTTAAAGGGAAAGCTCACCGAACATGGTGGATGAGTACCGAAATCACTTCAGACGAATGATGGGATGATTCCTTGAAAAAGCCATGGCCGAATTCCTTCCCATCCCTTGCCCCCCCCGTCCTTTTCTGCCTCTAATGAACTCGACGTCGACGAGGTGTAAGTACTAAAATAAAGTGTAAAAGCTCTATATCAGGGTTGGCCAACCCAAATGATCTTGCGTGTCACATTGGAAATGCATCATAACTCCGCGGGCCGCATATAAAATTATATAGCCCTATATTAGATTTAGATTAATTCACTTAAGAGTGAAAGATAGAATCCGTTATATTAAATGTTCCAAGATATTGCATGTATCATTTATGTATTTATACGTAGTTATGAGTTCGCAAGAATATTATTTTAAAATCAACGTTAATTTTCTTCTAATAATTTTGAAAGTTAATTTTTTAATATATGAATGGATGAACAAATAATGTAATTTTTTCAATAAATAGATTTTTATTAATTAGGCCATAATAAAATAATTAAATATTTTGTAAAAATGTGATGAATCTCGCGGGCCGGAAAAATGTTGAAGGCGTGCCTCATGCGGCCCCCTGCCCTAAATAGTACAGTTAAAAAATATCGACCTTATACCAGGAAAAAAAAAAAAAAAAAAAAGCGAACCAAGTTGTTATCCTGTTGAGACCACTGAGTTTTAATCAAATGTGAAGAATCAGTGGATTTAATCGTTTTGTGGATCACAAGGCAAGACCAGCATTTAATTAAAGCCACCCATGACTTTAATTCAGATTAAAACTTGCGACCTTTCTGACTCTATGCCAATGTGCTAGTGCCCACTTTAAGATTCGTTCCCACGGCGCGTGTTAGGCATTACGCGCCTTTCGTCTTCTACCGCCTGGCGGTGGGTCGAGGCGCGCCGTCCCTGCTGACATATGCAGCAAAGATGACATGCGTTCCCTAGCACGCGCCGTGGGAACGTACCTTTAGGAGGGCCGGCCAGTTTAAATGTAATCTGTGGTGTGATAGTTACTTGCTTTCTTCATCCAGCCAACACTACAATTCCCTGATCATTTGGAAGTTTTCGCTGCCAAATACAGTTAGGTAAGTCCAGAATTAGTAGATGTTCCAATGTCTTAAACTAGGGGAAACTTCGCCTCCTCTGCCGCAGGAGATTGGGGCGAGTGCAGTGGCGTATATTGGAGTGACAGCGCTCTCGTCAAGAGTTGACGGAGCGGCAGTTTATTTGACCCGTGGCGACCGAGCGGGCGTGACCTCAGGCCTGGAGAGAGCTCAACTAGAGTCGAGAGGGTACCCGACGGGACGGCCATTGTTCTGGACTCGAGCGTTACGAATAGGCAGCGCCGAAACTCGAGAAGAGCCCTCGTCAGCTGATAATTTGGCCTGTGCTGGAGCGCGCGTCAGCACCGCATTGTTCAGCGGATGCCTGCGGAACGGGGTTGGCGAGGCGTGTCCTACGGGCACCAAGACGACCGCCCTTACGTCAGTCTGTTTACAATTAGTAGCCTGACCAGCTCAGTGGCTTGCAGCAAATACTGTGCTCTCTGACTTGGACCTTTTGTGGAAGTATAAACTACATTTTGGATTCAGAGATGATAGTTACACAGCCCATGCAAGACGACGATAAACCAGGATTAAACTTTTATCAATTCGATTAATTTTTACCTCTCTGTCACTGCGGTAGCTATATTTTTTCTGGAATTTTTGCTGGTATTTAGTCAAATAAAGTTACCTGCTGTGGAGAAATAAGGAATACAAGCTCATAGCCAGTCCAATGTGAATGCTCGCGACTTTGTCCACGATGTAGCTTAGTCTCAGATTTTTCGTGGTTTAATTAATGTGATAATTAAGTAGTCCACAATGTATTTCAGTTTAGACGTGTTTTTATTTTCAAAAACGATGTCAACGCGATACAGCTTACATGCATTCATGCAATCCGGAGATTGCACACAATACTACTAACGCAGTCCTTGCCAGTCGCAAAGTGAATCTGTATAAACTACTACTGTCCTACTGATTTCTTTATATAGGCTCTATCGAAATTTCTATAACTCTTAAAAAGCTTCCGACAGATATTTCTCGAACATTAACAATTACTCAAACAATTGAAACATATTAAAAACAATCAGAATTAAAACTTAATCATTTACAATCGTTATAAAATGTTCAGAAATGGAAATTAAAGATACTTAAACATAAAATTATTCACAGAAAACGTTTTAAACTGTAGTAAATTGCCCTTTAGACATCGTAACTTGCATTAATACTTGGAACTACGAACATTTAAGCAATTATTTTACATAATTCTATTCTTAAACATATTAAATGGCCTCCAAATAATTTCTTTTCATAAAACAAAGTCTATATACACTGATTTACAGGAAATTGTGAAACAAACATACAGGATCATATTCAACCAACCTCTAGCTTACTATAAGTGATTTACAAAATACAATTACATTAATTTTTTAGGTTTGAGGGCTGTTACAGTATGCTACCACCTCAATTGTACTGTAAATATTTTATAATTATTATTTCTTATTAAAGCTATGGTCAATGTATTATATTAATGAAATGTAATAATATTACTCACGAATTCCACAGACTGGTAATAATTGTAATGTCAGTTGGTATTTTTATGCTACTAGAGTCTTTGGCCTGCTAGTGCGGCCAAAGATAGAGTTTGAGTTGTGCTCTGTCAGAGTGATGACGTATATCATTGACGATATTCAAAGCGTGCGTGGTATTCGATGCATGCTACGACATTATTTATTCTTGATCATTAGTTACTCACTTTTTTGCAGTGTTTGTTTAATGGTACTGTTTGACATTAAAGAGAATCTTAGTGAATTTTGATCAGTACATTAATCATTAGATAGAAGTATTCACTTGACCTCATGTTAGAATTGACGGTTAATTATATCGTAACCTCCATAATTACTACTTGCATGGTCGAGAGACGGTATTTAAGGGCCAAAAAACCGTCTAAAGACATGTAGAACGAAGTTGCCAGTAATTGAGTAGTTTATACTAAGCGACTTTCTACTCCAGGCGAATGTCGGAATGCTTCCTTCAAAAGGCCATGGCCAAATTCCTTCCCGTTACTTTTCCCCAGTCCCATCCCGCCTCTACTGACTTCGACTTCCGTCGACGAAGCGTAAAGCCATAAGTAAGAGAAAAAAAGCTACTTTCTGTTGATACAGTTTATTGATATTAAATGCTGGTTACATTTGGAAACTTCTGCCAGGCTTATTGCAACGAGTACTGTGAGATTTGGGGTCCGGTACTAGGTTCAAATCTCGATGAGGCCAGTAATTTTTAAGAGTTGTGTTTGATCATATGAGCTACGCCAGGAAATTCCGTGATTCGGCTTCCACGTTACATTACAGGTTCTGGAGGAAATGAACTGGTCGTCTTACATCTGACACAATGGCTCAATATGCCTCCGTCTGGAAGATCCAACAAACCAGTGAGTTGCGGACTAAGTTACTTTTTAATGTGACATTTGTGCTAATAATTCCCACATAAACCATCAACTTTGGCTGAACAGGAAAAATCGGAGAAAGATTCTTCTTTTTCCCCTTTTCTTTGATTTTCTTTCTTTTTAAATTTACCTTGTATGAGAATGATTTTAACAAGTTCGTGCGCATCATTTGTTTCCACCTCTTAAGACTGCCACTAATTTGGAAAATTTTATAGTGGTGTAAGAATGAATCCTTTTATTTCTACGAATATGGAGTATCATATAAAATTCGTAACTGACTCACAAAGTCAATCTGTTACATTTTATATGATTTAAAGACATCGTCACCAGTTCTGTAGTGCGTTAAATTAATAGTGGCGGTTTAAGGTCACTTTGCGCTGTCCCTATTCCTCTGCTCTTACTCCTACAATACATATGAAGGAGAAAAAATGCGCGATGTAAAATTTGTCACTCAGCTATTTGGGCACAGAGGTTTGCTGAGAGGGGTAGGAATGGTGGGGGATGTAAGGTGAAGGGCGGGGCAAGGAGAACATGTCACTGAAGTGCCAGACGAAGGTGAGTATAATCGAGGTAAAAATTTTGACTGCAAGAAGGCTTGCTCGATATAGCATTAAAAGGACAACTTATGCTGTTGAACAGTTTAATTAACGGATATTTTCTTATATCTCGATTTGTCTATATCACATCTAAACATAATCGTAGATATCACTAACATGACATAAGGTATGATAGTATACAGTTTCGTTGAAATCGTTGGTTTTTCTTAATATGTGGACCCACATACAAATATTCTAAACTTTACGGATTTGGCCTCTGTATCACGTACGAAATATTAGTCAGGAAAAAAAAAAATCCTACATGTTAACTGATGACATAAAGTATCACTATTCTCAGTTGCGGTAAAATCCGTTCATTTCTTTTTGCGTGAGGTGCTCACACATTAATAAACATTAAAAAATTTAAAGGTTTTTACTATGTATCATCATACTGATTTAGACAAAAACGTCTTATATTCGTATTTTAACTGATGATAAAAGCTATGACTGTGCAAAGCTTAGTCGAAATTCGTTCATTAGTTCCTGTAAGGTGCACATAAATGTAGACAAAAATTTGAAAACTTATGGTTGGGGCACCTATGTGATCGGGAACCATATTATTTAGGCTATCTGTTATTTTGTGACCTAATCTATTCCTGTTTGTAGTTTCGCTAAAATCCATTGATTAATTTTAGCGTTATTCGTGAACATACAGACAGACAACCAGACAAATAATTCCATATTTTACAGCATATCATAAACGATGAAAATTGTTTTACTGCTTTTAATTAAATTACATGTACAGAGAAAAATCTTTTACGTTTTATGATGTAGTATAGATACGTATCTTGGCACCACAGTAAATAGCCAATGGGATCCATCTGATGAAGTAAAGTCACATATTGGTAAAGCCAGGACTACTTTCAATAAGATGAATAATCTTTTTAAAAGTCGTAATTTATTGATTACCACGAATATGAGACTCCTGCGCTGCTATGTGTTCTCTCTCTTCCTGTATGACGTTGAAACGTCGACATTAACGGAAACTATCAGTAAAAGGTTAGAAGCTTTTAAAATGTGGCTGTATCGAAAAATGTTGAGAATACCATAGACAGACCACACCACTTGCTGAAGTGCTCCATAAAATAAAAAAGATATGGAAATACTGAACACCGTAAAAACAAGGAAGCTACAATACCTTGGCCAAATCATGAGAAACAATAGCCGTTATAAACTCATGCAGTCTGTTCTCCAGGGGAAGAAGAAGAAGTAGAAGAAGAACTTCCTGGTTAAAAAAATCTGAGAACATGGACCTCCAAGACAACTACGGATCTAATCCGAGCATTAACCAGCAGAGACAAGACAGCCAAGATGGTTTCCGACATCCGGAACGGATAGCGACCAGAAGAAGAGATTACAAAATATTCAGTACTGTGATCCTCAACTTCGCTCTATTAAAGGTTACCCTGGGTAACTCTTTCGGTTTATTAGTGGCTGCTGAAAGCATTTGGTTCGTGCAACCAAACGGCAAATAAATGTTGTTAATTCGCAATTTAATTTCAGTATTTAGCAGAATTTTTCCATTATCTCATCACGTCACAAACTCGGCGTAACATGAGGTTGGATCCAATCAAGCGAACCCTTGAAACGCGTTAGTTACTGCACTTCTGTGGTCAGCAACTCTGGTGTTTGCACAAATATTCCGCAAGGGGACTCGCTTTTGGGACCTTCTCCACTTGTCGTCACCCTTACCATCTTGACGGTCGCTCTATGCAGTGCTGAACTCGGCAGTCAGCCGCGTCATATCTCCAGTATTTGCCCCGCCGTCTCTGCTCACCGTTAATGAACTCGTCTGGCGCCTGCAGCTTGGTCGGATTAATCGCGCGCTGATGCGGGCGCATTACGGCGATATTGCGGCCTGCCTGAAACCCGACCCGATAGTAATGATCGCCCGGGGTGTGGCTGCACCACACCTGTTAGACCATCGGGCGACACCAGCTCTGGACTCACTCCCACAGACCCAAACAACTCCGTCCTTCGGTAATTGTTCCAAGTTTATTTCTGATACTCTCCTGTGTTGTCAATTCCTGGAAGACGAGCCCACCAGCTTTCACATTCCTCCATCTTTTCGCTGCGAGCCGAGTTAATCAAGGAGATGAGGCCGTGGTGGAAGAATACTGTTCAGAGGGCGACGCGCCGTATCTGGCCTTAATGAGCTCGGCCGTGCAGCGCTGAGGTGAAAAGCCGCGAGCACTTGTACAAAGGCGGCCTAACGATTCGGAGCCAGCCGCCGCTTTATCTCTGGGATGAATGAGAGCCCGACGTGTGTCACTGTGCTAAAATAATGGCTTCGAGGGCAACGACCTCGGTTCTCAGGAACTTGGAGGAGAAGCAACTGCTTCAAGCACCGTGCAGATAATATCGCTAAAATTTCATCCATCCAATACGCTCAACATATTCATTAGTTCGACTTATATCACCACACAAAAACGAACAACGGTCAGAGGTGGTACCTCAAGCGCCCATGACCATTTGAAGTATTGACGGAGGTAGAACACCACGCTTCTTCGCTCACTTCGGCATTCAGATGGAAGTAGTATGTTTCTCACCCTGTTTACGACACTCTTCCGCATGAAGTCATTTGATAACAACTCAGTGGACCTATAGCACCATTTCGAACGTTTAATTTCGAGAATTCACCGGTATTTGAATCTCCATTGCGATCCAATCTTTCGTAATGTAGCCATCACACAATTCCCTGCACAAAAACATTCGTATCTCTTCGAAAATGGACATTGCTTTCGGGGAAGTGGAATTGTAAATCTTTCTTAAAGACTCTCCAACAAAACTATGGTCAGAAAATCTTCGAATGCTGATAATTCAGTTATAATGAGCGTTTGTTCTGTTCATTTCCAGAGTCACTCACGATATAGCTTTCCTTCGATTTACTTCTATGCCTTATGGTAACATTTTCCGCCTTTTTTCCTCGACGTCATACAACATTTTGAATTTTCTTTCTGATTCATACTGCTTTACCCTTCATCAACCCAACCATCCCTTCTTTCAGTTAACATTTTATTTCATGTTTGTCTTTTGTAAACTGGCTAGCTTCACCCTTTCTAACTATCCCAACAATTTGTCGTTTCAACCAATTTCTTCAAACTCTTTTCCGCCCAAATTGATGCATTTCCACATATGTAATGCTGCTGTTCTTAGTTCACCTTAGCTTGTTAAAGTTCATGTCCTACCTTTTTCGGCCTCTTTCTCAGGAACTTAACCACAGCTCGCTGCAGAATCTTTGGTTTCTCACTGCTCACGCCTAAATCAATTTTTTTTTCTAGAATGCAGAAAGTATCCTATAAAATATTACTTCTAAAATAAATAATCTGGGTCATTTCTTCTGATCTAACGGGATATTTTTATAAAATAACATGTAACCTCTGTCATTTCTTCTGATCTAATGCGATATTTTCTTTACGATGTCTTCTGATATTATTTTTATACGCTTCTCATACCAAATGACTTCCCATTCGTGTTCAAATCATCAGACACTTCTTCTGTTTCTTTCTAACGATCTGCCAAACATTTAGGCTAATTTCATACTTTATAGTGTGGTCTTTGAGTATGGAAAGGATCTACTGTTGGTATTCCTCGATATCGAGAAAGCATATGATTGTGTACACAGGAGTAAGGTATGGAAGGCCTTGGAGAAGAGAGGAGTTCCCAAAGAAACCATCAAGAGAGTGACGGAACTGTACCAAGAAAGTGTGAGCTATGTGAAAATAGGGGAAGGAAGATCAGATTGGCTGGAACAAAGGAATGGACTAAAACAAGGAAGTGCCCTATCACCACTACTCTTCATTGTAATCATGGATGAAATAATGCAGAAGGTGGCAGCGAGGATGGGAGAGGAAAACATGAAGGTGATGGCTTTTGCGGATGATCTGATGATCTGGGGAGGTGAAGAAGAGGAAGTGCAGCAGCAGTTGGATGTATGGACAGACAGTGTGGAGGAATATGGCCTGAAATTTAATGTAAAGAAATGTGAGTACATGGTAACAACCAGGAAAAAGAATAGAGTAGCCCAAGGAATTGTGATGGTAGGGGAACAACTAAAGAAGGTAAACAGGTTCAAGTACTTGGGGAGTGTATTAGAGGAATGTAGAGGAAATGATGGCGAGATAAGTGAAAGAGGAAGACAAGCAGAGGCGTTTCTAAGGAGCATTAGAAGCCTGATATGGAATAAAGAGGTGCCACAGAGAAGCAAGAGAGTAATATATCATACGTACTATGTGCCTATCTTAACTTATGCTGCTGAAACATGGACAACGAAAAAGCGGGACATCAGCAGAGTACAAGCAAGTGAAATGAAGTTTTTAAGAGGTAGAATGGGAGTCACTAAAATGGACAGAATAAAGAATGAAGTGATTAGACGCACCATGAAAGAGGAACCCCTACAGGAAAGGGTAGAGAGGACCAGACTGAGATGGTATGGGCATGTCAAGAGAATGGGGGCTCAGAGAATCCCGAGAAAGATCCATGAAAGTAAGATGCAAGGTAAACGACCCAAAGGAAGACCAAGAGATGGATGGCTGAAAGGAGTGGAGGAGGGTGTACGGAAGAGAGGAGAGGACTGGAACAAAGTGGTGACAGAGAGGTGGTGGGAAGAAAGAAGGAAATGGAGAGGCTTGTGAATAATGCAGACCCGGCCAGAGGCCGGAAACTGTTGAGGATGATGATGATAGTGTGGTCTTTGTGGACTTGTCAGTGGCATATGCTACTGTTAACCACCAACTACTCCTTGCCAAGGTATACAATCCAACAACGGCTACCAGATTGACCAAGCTCATCGCTACTCCAGAACCGTAGGTTTTTCGTTGACTTTCAAGAACAGCGCAGCCGATGGAGGGTACAAAAAAATGGTGTACCTCAAGGCAGTGTACTGGCTCCAATTCTTTTCAACATTTATACAAATGATCATCCATTACATTCAGCTACCAGGAGTTTCGTATACAATGATGACCTTGCCCAAGCCTCACAGAGCACAATGCTTGAAGTTTTAGAAAGAAATTTGTCTGCTACCCATGAAGGCCTATCAAGCTATTATAGGGAAAATCACTTAAGACCTAACCCAAAATCTGAAGTGTATGTCTTTCACCTAAAAAACAAGAAAGCTCAGCGTAAGTTGAAAGTAATGTGGTCAGGTATCGAACTGCAGACATGTAACATCCCAAAATATTTGGGACTGACACTCGACAGAACCATCACATATAAGAAGCACTGCCTGAATTGAAAAATGATGATATCTACAAGAAACAACTTACTGCGCAAACTAGTTGGATCACAGTGGGGCAGTCAACCACAAACTATATGTACATCAGCTATGGCCCTTTGTTACTCTGTTGCATAATATGCATGCCCAATTTGGTATTTATGACAGGTGGATGTAGCTCTCAATAACACCTGAAGACTAGTGACAGGCTGCCTAAAGCCTACCCCAGTTGACAGGCTTTACCAGCTTTCGGGGATTGCACCATCCAGTATCCGGAGAGAAGTGGCTACGAATAAGGAGAGGAGAAAAGTAGAACGGGAATGCGGTCATCCACTGCACGGCCATTCACCACCAGCCCCGAGACTCAAATCCAGGAAAAGCTTCCTGACAACATCGCGGAAACTAATTGGGTAACCTGAAAAGGTAAGAGTGCAGTTGTGGAAAATGAAGGCCCCTAACATCTCGGGACAACTGACAGTATTTTTTTTTTTTTTTTGCTTATGGCTTTACGCCTCGTCGACGTTGAGGTCATTAGAGGCGGTCTGGGATTGGGACAAGGAACGAGAAGGAATTCGGCAATGGCCTTTTGAAGGAAGCATTCCACTGACAGAGAAAGAGCGCTTGCCACCTGGTCATGCAGAGGACTGGAACGTCTGGCGGTCCTTAAATCGATTGCGAACAGGTAGGCAGGTCCAAGGAAAATCTAGTAAAATGGTGTTATTAGTGTGGCGAGGTTTAAACTGAACCATATGCTCGAGTGCCCTATGTGCCCATCATCCTGCAACGAAGATGACCTGTATCGACCAACACCGAATGCACTTGAGGTTGCGAAGTACTGGGTGAAATGTTTTTAAAGCTGCTAATTTGTACAATTTTTAACTGTGTATTTGATGTGTATTATTCGAGAATAATAATAATAATAAAATTTATCGAACCTTAGATTTTTTATCGTCATACCTGGAAAGTGACAAAAATATACTAAGGAAATATGTTTTGTTGTCACCTGTTTGCTATTCTCTACTCACACGATTGTAGCCACATCCCCTCGACCTCCTGTCACAAAATCAGCGTCTGTTTTCCGCGCCATTTACTTGGTATCATCGTACTGACGTATGCATATTTGCTGCAAAACAAACCAACTGCGATGCTTCAATATTAACGCTGTGTTACAGGTAATTAAAATTCGTGATGTACCCCCATGTTTGCTGCGGTTGCAGCGGAAATATTGATATCTGTAAACGTATCGAATTATTCCGACATTCATTTCAGTCCACGTGTTTTGTTTATTTATCGAGGAATTTGTGCATTCATTTAATTCGGAGAAATGTAATGAAATTATATTAACAACAGCGAATCCATTGTGGTATTTTCATGAACAGCTAACTCACATTAGGGGTGGGCGGTTCTTGGTTTAAATGATCCGTGGGTATTTAACTCAAGTGCGTCTTGTGGTGAACCGTATTGAATTTAGAGAACACATAGGCGCAAGCTGCATTATGAGTTAATTCGGCAATTGGTATTATAATCTATGGCAACCTTGCTTTATTTTTTATTATTATTATTAAGATTTTGGTCACTTGTAGAATGTCTGGGGCATAAGACTTCCTTCTCTTTCCAGAACTTCTCCATGCTGATGGGTTGCCTTGGATTGTAGTTTTGGTTGGAGAAATGGAAATCTTGAGTGCCAACTACACTTCTATATTTTTAATGATGTTTTCCGTGATATCGAGATTTTTCAAACCCACTCCTGTAACCTGTTACTTTAAACAATCTTATGATGTTTTTAAGTTTGGAAGTGTAGTCGAATTTTTTTCTAGCTTACCCTATTACCTACTATTCACTCTGTACAAGTGTCCATAAAATTTTAGTCTTTTTCTTGTTGTTCCTGTAATTTTCCTAATGTTTTAGTAATAATCTTAATTTTCCCTCTTTCCCCAAAACATTCATTAGTATTTTCCTTTCTTTCGCATCCAGTTCATTCTATTCCACTCTCTTATTCATTCTGATCCAGTAGTGTGTCCTGTTTAATTACTCTTGCAGAGTTTTGCCTACAATAATTTTTTACAATGGATTTTGCTTGAGGTTTGTAAGTCCTAAATCTTTCTTGCTCCTTTTATTATCTAGTTTACTTGACTAAATCCATTCCCTCAAATATTTAAATCTATCAACCCGTCCGATCATTATCTATTATGTTTACTTTATATTTTCCTTTATTTATTTCTAAGTTATAGGAATATACAGCCATATCCGAATAATCACTGCTACTCTATACTCGTTATTAGGTGCATTTAAAACTTTTCACGTTGCAGTTATCACTTATATAGAAATACTCTATTATATAACTAAAAATATTACGACGTACCCAATATATTACAATTATTTTTTTATATATAAATTATACCACCGGCTACTATTTTCTCGGGAGAGAGTTTCCTGCCAAAGACAGATATTTTCTCTAGTTAGATCCTCTCAGTTAGTTGCCTTGGCACTGTTTATGTTTTTTCGGATATAAATTTAACTCCAATTTATGGATTTTGATTATTTACATACTCTTTCCACCATTACATTTTGCTGTGACGTATTACAAGTGTTTTATTCCATAATACTTAATTAATTTCAGAACTAAAGGGTATAGCAAAAAGGGGGGACACAGTTTAATTTTTTCAATGTTTCCCAGAATAACTCCAGGTGATTACCAGAATATTGTGATTTCTCCATGCCTTCCCTTCAGCCTTTCACATCTTTAAGGACATAGACTTAGACTAGGGGTAAGGCTTTAGAAAAAATTATATTTTAAAAGCAAAAAACAAAAACTTAGTATTTTAAATCATCAATTTAGCATGATCACTAGAAAGAAAAAATGAATGCCCTGCTCGGTGAGAATCGATACAGAGCAGGACTAGGGCTCATTTATAGATAAATAACAAAACATTACGTATATACCGTGATTGATATTTAAATTAGAATTTTACACTATTAAAACAATTACATTCTTCATGGTATGTTTCAGGTTTTATTCCTTATCACATTTTTTTAGCCTGTCGTGTTAGCCTAGAATTTCCGATCGTGAGAATACTCACTTCAGCTTTGAACAATAGTGTCACTTGACATTTAAACGAAATATTTTACTCTCTTCTACGTCAAATATGTTAATAAATATAACAACAAATGTTGTTATCGTGCAGATAAAGTGCAATCAAATATGGAGATAATTTTCTGTTGATATTAAATCAAATCAGTTCCAAAGTGATGTAAATACTAAGCTAATCTAACAATTTATTTTTCTAAATAAACTTTGAGTATCTACACAGACGGAAAAAAAATCCCAACACCAAGAAAAAATTATTGTAGAGTAATGAAATTTGGACAATGCATTTGTCAAGTTAACATGTTTAATTGATTAAATTTTCAAGATCACAGGTTAATTTAAGCTCAAGAAAATGCATTTCAAATGTGAAATACTGTTAAATTAATAGCCGGTGTAACCTCCAGAATTTTGAATGCAAGCCTGCAAACGTGAATGCATTGTGTCATACAGGTTTCGAATGTCACTTTGTGGTATGGAGTTCCATGCTTGTTGTACTTGTGCTGTCAATACTGGGACGGTCAGTGCTGGCTGTGGATGATGCTGGAGTTGTCGTCCAATGATATCCCATACGTGTTCAATTGGAGACAGATCTGGTGATCTCGCAGGCCAAGGTAACATGTCGACACTCTGTAGAGCACGTTGCGAGACAACAGCGGTATGAGGGCGAGCGTTATCCTGTTGAAAAACTCCCCCTTGAATGCTGTTCATGAATGGCAGCACTACAGGTTGAATTACCAGACTGACGTACAAATTTGCAGTCAGTGTGTTTGGTATAACCACAAGAGTGCTCCTGCTGTCATAGGAAATTGCTCCCCAGACCATGACTCCAGGTGTAGGTCCAGTGTGTCTAGGCCGCAGACAGTTTGGTTGCAGGCGTTCCCCTGGCCTCGTTCTGACCAACACTCGGCCATCACTGGCACCAAAGCAGAACCTGCTTTCATCAGAAAACACAACAGATCTCCACTCCGTCCTCCAATGAGCTCTGACTTGACACCACTGGAGTCGCAAACGGCGATGGCTTGTAGTCAGTGGAATGCACGCTACAGGGCGCCTGGCTCGGAGCTGTCCTTGAAGTAACCGATTTCTAACAGTTCGTTGTGTCACTGTGGTACCAACTGCAGCTCGAATTTCTGCCGCAGACGCAGTACGATGCGTAACAGCTGTACGCCGAATACGGCGGTCTTCCCTCTCAGTAGTGCCACGTGGCCTCCCGGAACCCGGTCTTCTTGAGGCAGTACCATCCCTTGACCACTGCACCCAACAATCATGCACAGTGGATACATTCCGGCCAAGTCTTTCTGCAATATCGCGAAAAGAAAATCCACCTTCTCGTAGCCCTATTACACGACCTCGTTCAAACTCGGTGAGCTGTTGATAATGGCTTCTTCGTCTTCTTAAAGGCATTCTTGGCTAACATCAACTCACTATGTCAAATCTCAGCGGTAAATAACGTTCACAAACTTTACAGCGCGTATTTAAAGCAAACCTGATTTGCAAGCTCTGAGTAGCGCTACTAGCGCCACACTTATGCGCGAAGCGCGAAATTTGAATCGATGTCATCTTTCAGATGTATAAACACGCCTACCAAATTTCGTTTATCTAACACAAGTCTTTCTTGGTGTTGGGATTTTTTTTTCCGTCTGTGTATGTAAAACATATCTGTTACTAACGAATAGAATCTGAAACTCCATATTGATCTAACACTATGCTAAAACTACCAAATTAGATACTGTCACTAACCAAATTTGTTCTTATTTAGAACTGATATTTCCTTTAGCATGAAAACAATATAAGCCACACGTTTCCCAAATTTTATCACTGTTGGTACAGCAAATATGGATACATTTTTTGTGTTTACTCTGATGTTTCACAGAAGAAAATATTAAATAGGAACCAAAACCTTTTATCAGAAGTGAGGATTGCTTCATACACATTCTTAAAATTCCCTTAGTTTGAAACGATATACAATCAGAAGTAGCTAGTTTGTGATCTCAAAGAGAATTTTTAACAAAGACTATATTCAAATCCAATCTTTAACGGCCAAAACTAAACCACCTGGAAAAATTGAAATAGATCTATTTACACATATAATTTAATGAACTTTTCACATTCTTTAGATTATTTTTTGCTATCAGAATTTTAAGGTAAAAAAACCCAAAAAAAAACCGAAACATAACTTTTATTATAACCATAGTTTTGAAAGCTTACATTTCTGTTCTCTTTCTTGCGGCATTTCTTGGTAGATGTCTTTACTGCATCGGATTTTTAAATATAAATGATATAACATAGAAAAGCAAAGTTTGAGGGAATCATTATGGCTTTCAAGGTCATCGCATGTTAATTTGCTGGAATATAAAATTTCTATATTAATTTTACGATTTTGATCAGCATTTAACAGTCATTATTTCTGTGGCCAACTGACTGCTAGATTAGAAATATTGCAATTGGCCGCGGAAGCCAATGTGTATTAAATTTATAACTGTTACATCACGAATCTTTCTTCTACATGGTTTTATTTCACTCCAACAACAACACTTTGCCTGTTTACACAGCTCAGGGATGAAAATAAAGATGGTGATGGCCGATTTGAAGATTGAGATTTGTTGCAGATTATTAAAATGGTAGAAGAAAAGGCCTACAATAATCACATAATAAAATGAATAATTTACATCCGCGTTAAATGCAGTAATGGCCTACTACGTAATACTCAACTTTAGTATTCGCGTGTGTGACTATGTATTTGATTCTATGAGTTAATTAATTCATTTAATTAAAATAAATACGGAAGCTGCAGTAAATTTTTAATAATATGGAGAGTTTTTGGATAACAGCACAAATAATAATACATTTTATAAAAGAAAAATAAACTTAGAACACATTGCAAAGTTATCACGTCAAAACTTAGGCAGAAACTGCTAAATACAAAAGACCATTACTATGAGAAATATCGTGCTCATAAACCATAATTAGCTGACTTAATTTACAGAAGTAGAGGATAACCTCCGATCGCTAATTTACAGCTGTCATTAAGTGTATTGGAGGTACGTACTTTAATCCAAACTTTCAAACGCGTTTGTCAGATTTCTTGCACTGTCTCAAACACAATATAGGAGGTTTTTTTTTTTTTTTTAGTATTATCGTGTTTGATAATGCCATGCAAACTGTAGTGTATCGCTACACTACATAGTAATATTCGAAATATGCTGGGCTCTTGGATCAGGCAGGTGGACAGTTGAGACAAAGGGTGACAGGGCTGCTTTGGTATGGTATGCGACCTTGGGCACGTACTGAGGAGCCGTTAGGGAATGTGAGAGAGCACGGTAGACTGCCGGCAGTGGTTGTGTGCGTGGCAGCCGACGAGTGAGAATGTGATGTGCAGTGGCTATGTTAGCACGTGCTGCTGTGGTGATCGGTGTTCCATGTCGCCTACGGAGCGGATGAGGCAACCAACGTCCAGATGGGTCGCCGCCTAGGAATACCACTGGAAGCCGACTTGGCGCCTTCGGAAACATGGTAACTGCACTGAGCTCTTGATAACCACCCCAAGAAATGTCTTATTGATAAACAAAACCTGTCGCCTTAGAGCTTCTCATCGCCCCGCTGTGCTTAGTGAAAGGACATCTGACCCCTGAGATCTGATATATTGAAAGTATTATATTTTACGTGGATTGATTGATTGTAATTGAGAAGTAATTGTTGTAATAAATGTCCATGTCAAATGTACGTGAAACGGTGTTGCCAACCTGTACAGCAAAATCCCAATTCCACTTTTCAATAATTTAGTTTAATAATAATGGTTTTGTTGACCGAATAATTAAATTAAAAAGTAATTTAATTTTAAAAAGGAGTACAAGTTGTACGCTTCAAAACAAACACCGAGAGAGAGAGAGACAAAGAGAGAAGGGGAGAGAGTGTGTGAGAGAGAGAGTGACTGAGAGAAAGGAGAAGATTATAACATGCAGCAACACTGAAATGTCAAAATTAATTGTCAAAAACATAACAGCAATAACAAATTACTTTCGTGTTTTCTGAAGAACAATCGTTGTTACTATACGGACAGATAGAGACGATAGACACCGCGTGTTCCATCTCTTGTTTGCGAGCGGTGCACTTAGTTTCGTGATCAGTAATAACTGGGCCTACCATTTGGATGAAGAGCGTTCCGCAAGCAAAAAGACTGGAAGGCAGCGTACCATTACCCATTTCGATTATTAATTTTAATTGCGGGCTGCCAGGAAGCGGTCTCCCTCTGGGGATTGAGCTATTAAGCAGCGCCTCGCTGCCTGATATTGATTGCACGTTGGCCAACACGACTACCTTCCTTCAGGAGACAGCTCCTACTACGCAGATTGAGGACCTTATCTCTCCCTAAGTACTGCGGAGTTACGGCTTGGGGTCATTCACCAGTTTATTACGTTTAACAAACAAAATATTTTATAATTAATAACTGATAGCTAATGCATACTTTAAGCGAGATCTTTGTAACACAGTAACTGTACTTAATCGTCGATTAGAAAGTTAATTGTTTCGAGTCCTGTCGCTGGAATTTTTTTTTTTTCGCAATCCGCAAAAAGGTGGGGAGGAAGGGGGAGGAGGTTGACTTTTGGGAACGGCAAGGGACAGGGAGGAATTCAGTCATGGCCTGTGGAAGGAACCATCTTGCTAATCATCTGTAGCGGTTTCGGGAAGTCATGGAAAACCGAAATCTAGATGACCGGACGTGATTCGAAGCCGCAAGTCATCTGAGTTCTAAGCGATATCTGTCAACCACCAAGATCGGTCCAGTAATTAAGCTAGGCACTTCCTAATCAGAGGACCTAGTATAGAATACGGGTTTGGAATTTACCCACATTTTGCACTTAACTAAAATATTTTTTCTTAAATTATTTTTTTAAAAAAACTATTGGCCTAAAAAATGGAGAAGCTAAACAGTCTGCCAGATCTTTCGGTTTAAATCTTTATATATAAAGATGAATGTATGTTTGTTTGTTTGTTTGTTCTTCATACAAATCCACAATTTTCATCCGATCTCGATGAAACTTTGCACACTTATCCTTTGAATCAAGGAGAAAAATACTGTCTACATTTGGTTGAAAAATTATCTGTATAAATAACACATGTTGTGTCATTACTTCGAAATACGGCGATAGACAGACACGTTGGATGTGGACGTCTCCAGACCGTGTTTCCGTGTAGTGCACTGGCAGCTCAATGGCTAAAGAGCTTGCTTATGAACGTCGTGGTCTCTGGTTCAAATCTCCGTGGAGCCCAAGATTTTTAAAATTGTTTTTCATCGTAAGAGTCAGGCCTGGGCCGTAAGTTATTTGGATTGAATGTTAAACTGTAGATATTATAAAGTTAAGGGTGCAATGCGAGGCAAATCGTAGGTAGTCTTGCAATTTTGTAGGTGTACACTTTTTACGTTATAATGATCCCTCAGGTGTTGTTCGCAGTCGGTGTGTGAGTGTGAACCACAGTAATACTAATATAAATACGGAAGTAAGTCTCTGTCTTTTTGTTACGTTTTGACGACTATATGGCTATATCGTTGTGATGGAATTTTATAAGGAAAGCTGTATGAAGGGCACAGGATATTTTTTCCAGTATGATTAACAGTTGTAGCCACGAAATTTTGAAGTCTTATCGAATATTGACAGAAATATGTTGTAAATTGATTCTCTTCAAGAGGCAGGTTCGGCGGTAGAATGATATAGTGATAGCTTTCCTGTCATATTATGCCGACTCGATATTGTTTGGGATCAATCCTTCGTTACCAACAACTTTTTATATTTAATTCTGGCAAAAAAATTCTTAATCCACGCGTACGAAGTCGCGGGTACGAGGCTAGTAATATATATAACTAAGCACTGGACACAAAATTTTCCTTAGTTAATTGGATCAATTATTACAATAATAAAGAGATGCCAAATGATTCCTCAATTTGACAAAAATAAAATAAATGTAGGCCTACATCACCAAGAATTAATAGCAAGTTTTGTTTTGTTTTCTTGTTTTTTGTTTTTCTGATTGTGCATTTTTTTAAAAGTTACATTTTACATATATTAAATACAGTATCGTTATACAGCTTGTTTGTAATTGCAATACGGTTGCCGCAGTCATCTGTTTTTAAGGTCACACTGGTTTATTTGTTTACTTTCGCCTATCCAGTGGAGTATTATGTTCTAAATTTGTAAAACTATCTCTTTTGTTCCGGTACCATAGACGTTTTACGAGAATTTTCAGTTTTTTTATTTTAAATATTTTGCAATATTTACAATAGGGATCTCAACTGGTTACGTTTTTAATTCCTGCTATAGTCATAAGCATACAGCGCAAATAAGTTTCTGATTTTGAGAATACGACATTGCATTTTTGAAGAGAAATCATACTATAGGCATGTCGACATCCAGTGTGAATCTGAAAGGTAAAAAATCCTTAGCAAGTTTAATAAATACTCATAGTTTCAATTTATTTTTTTTTTTTGGAATACTCTGCAGATTGTATAGCGAAGGACAGGATTAAACCGGATTAAGTGAAACGACTTTGGAGTAGATAAAGCTATAATAATGCTTTAACAATTTAATAATTACAGTTACATGGTATGACCCCAACGCCCACACATAGACACAGATATCATCATGCTGCAAAACTTGCGTTGCGTTGATTAATGATGCGAATGTACAGCAAAAACTGGTTTCAAATGGCGTCAAAGGAATCAGATTAAGGTTCGTTCTGCATGATCAACATCTCATTTCTTGACTGATGTTCATATCCGTTACTAATGAATACGACCTCTAAGCTCATCACACTGTCTCAGCATTCTGCCACGACAAAAAGTGCGATTATATCAGTCTGCTTGAAAGGTTCGGTTATTAATGTGTTCTCTTCTTGAGCTAAGCGACTCAGCTAACTCCGTGTTTTGTTTCTTCAACGCAGACGTGTTTTCGAGTAATTTCGAGAACTGTATCTGCGCACTATTAATTACAGTTACATGATATGACCCCAACGCCCACACACAGAGACAGATAGATTTTTGCTTCTTTACTTAAATATAGAAATTTAATTGGCTTGAAATGAGTTTGAAAAAGAAACTGTACTCTGAAAAGACATGGAGTAGTTCAAATAGTATACAGGACTTCAATTTAATGCCTACTACTATTCTGTTTGATAACTTATTAAAACGAAATTCAAGGAATGTGTACTTCTAACTCGTAAAATTTGGCGAAACAATCATTCCCTGTGGAACTCTCTTGAGAGAGTACTGAAATTTTTTCAGTGTCATACACAGTTTAAATTAATGTTTATCACCACCAACCAACGAACATAAATTTTTTAAAATGTTTACAGTTACGCAATTTGACATAATGTTCGAAGTATCAAAGTTTCTAATTAACTTTTTAGTCACTAATTTTAAAAAAGATAAGAAATTATCGAACATTTTTTGTTTCTGAAGGAGCTGATAAAATTGGATAAATTTCTGGTTTAAAAACTGATTCTAAAGTTGAGTAGAAACCCATGTTCAAAATATATTGCAAAATGCAGTGCAAAATATAGATCTTGTGTTAGCAATACGTAACGAAAGAGTTTGGGAAGAATGTTCCAAAAACCAGAGATTTAATTTTTTTAAATCGAAAATATAGAAGACTGGAATAACAAAAAATGAAAAGAACATGCAGACCTTGATAATTAGATAGTAGAGGACCTATGTTAGATATTAAGAAACGAAGAGATTATTATATATCAGTAACAACTTAAGAATTAAGAATTACAACAAACCAACAGAGAGAACGGTGCAAAAAAAAAAAAAAAAAAAAAAAAATTCTGTTGCATCTACTCTGGGAAATTTCTCTGCACTATCTGCACATACACGTCTGTTGTATGTCCCTCATTGACAGCTGCTGTTCTTTGATGCAGTATTGTCTGCCATCTTGACGCATATGTCGCTGGTCACGGTCATTAAGTAGACGTGGTCGGCCGTGCGTTGTCCAAGACGGGAGGTAATGCCTGAAATTACACATTTTCGGCACACTTTTGACAGTTTGGATCCAGGAATATGAAATTTACAAACAATTTACGAAATGGAATGCACGAAGCGTCTAATGCTAACTACCATTTCGCGTTCAAAGTTTGTTAATCCATATATGAAAACATTTCACACGACTCACTATTGTAAAAATTAAAACCTCAACAGTGTATACCATATTTATTTGTTTCTTCCGCTATGCTACCATTGTCTAGATGTTTGCATCATCCTATCCCATGATTTTTGACAGTATAGTTGTTCTTGATTACCATTGATATCGCAGAGGTCTGGCTGACTGGAGATCGAAGTGTCCCCGGTTCGAAGCTTTGCTGGGGCGGAGATTTTGAAAGGCCCTTAATCCGACCTTTTCCTATACCAACGCTTGCTGTGTAATGTGAAGTACGCCAGAACGCTTCCGTGGCTCGGATTCCACTTTAAACTGTAGCTATCCCATTCCAGGTAGGATTACCGGGTTGTGTTAACGGTAGCCACGACAGAGGTGCGTATGCAGCAAGTAGAAACTGTCAAACCTGCGGCCCAACTACCCTTCCGGGTCTGTATACCAACAATTCCCTTTATATATAAGAATGAAGCCTTTCTCGGCGTTGAGAATGTATGAAATGCTCTCGGGTGACTAGCCGAGTCAAGAATGCGTTGTCACATGATATTTCGGCGACTAAAATCATTGTCGCCATCACCCGAGAGCATTTCATAAATTCCCTTTATATCTTCATATCTACCATTTATATCTAGCTCATCTCCTTAGCTACGCTTCTTGGCACCTCTTCACTCATTAGACTGTCTGTTGGTTTCACTTCTCTCCTTCTCTCCATATCTACACTTTCAAGTTTCGTTGGTACTATAACTACATTAAATAAGGAGCACATATCCTTTAGTTCAAAATGACAAAGTAACTTTAAATGTGGACAGCATAAAGCGTTTGTTTAAACAATGCACCACGTAACCGCTATAGCAAACTCGGAAAGTTCTATGTACTTTTAGCTCCAGATTTCGAGTATAACAATATCTGTTAACCGCCTAATGTTACCAATACAAATTTTTTGTAAGTTCAGAACATGTTATTTATAAACATACGTCCTTACCTGCTGTTTATCAGTATTTGGTGGAGGTCAACAAGGATGTTTATTTAGTTAATATTTCATAACACCGTCGTTTAGTTAACTCTCGAGATAAACAGAAGATTCCAACCGCTTCCACGTATTTCAGGATTTTTATAGATATGTATCGTAATAGCTTCGCAGAATTCGTGCTTGTTTTTAGTCACAGTTAAAATTAAGATGTTGTCGTAGGTATCGTAGTAGCTTCGCAGAATCCGTGCTTGTTTTTAGTCACAGTTAAAGTTAAGACATTTACGGAGGTTATAAAATAAAGCGCCTTAAGAGATGACCGATGTAATTTTCAACGTCTCTTTCTTATTTACATTCTTCAGAAAGTTACTTTCTGCAGTGACGTGTCATGAGTTTGTGGGAACTTCAATGCCACATGAGCCGCAAATAAGGGGATGCAAGTCACGGTACAGATATCAAGAGGGTATGCAATCTGCAACATATCTCACCAAAATTATTTGCGCCGTTAGATGTTAGATACCAGAAGTGGCACAGATGATAACAGATCTCGTCGTAGGTGAAATTAGCAAATCAGACATGCGATAATCTTTGTAAATTAGAAGTTAAATTAACATATGTTCAGTGGAATTACTTTAATCATGCGTGAGATAATTTTCACTGTGTTTAATCTACCTTTAATACGTATACTTCTGACGATAGTAAGGAAAAAACAGAAGTAATGTGTACCTACATGGAGACGACATATAGGTCTTCCTCATTATTCAAATTCAATGGAGTTAATTGCCATTCAAGAAATGTTTATGCAGCCGTAAACGACAGCAGAAGAAGACATATTCCCTGAAACAGCAAATAGGCTCTTGGTGCTAAAATTCTCGTGGCAGAGACTACTTGCATCCATTTTTATATGAAACTAGCTGATACCCGCGACTTCGTACGCGTGGATTAAGAATTTCTGTGTCAGAATTGAATATAGAAAGTTGTTGGTAGCGAAGGATTGGTCCCAAACAACACCGAGTCGGCATAATGTGACCGGAAAGCCATTACTATATCATTCTACCATCGAACTTGTATCTTGAAGAGAATCAATTTCAAACATAAACAGAAAAACAAACGAAGGTGAGGGGATGTGGGGGTGGGGGGGGGGGGGAAGAGTGGTGTTAACTAAGGGCAGCTTAATTTTAGCTTGGCCTTTTCTTCTTTCTTCAGCATGAGCATCCGATTCTTGGGTTCTAATAACTTTAGCTGCTCCTGCTCTGCTAGAGCTACAACTTAGGCCAGTTTACGCCCGCAAGGCATCTCAAAAAAAGAAGGAAAAATAAACTGGCGCCAGAAACATTTAAGCAGACACAAAGTAATAGGACAGAGAAAATTTACATCTATACTAAATAATACGTTTTTTCTCTAAACGAAATTTATTAACAAATTATACACTAACATAATGCGCGAGAAGCATAGCTTGGGCAAGCGACGTAACATAACAGACTAACACACACTTCCGTCTCTCTGTCACCATTCGATAAATTCTCAAAGTTCTGAAAAAGTAATAACAATTTTCCAAGCTCGGCATCCCAGTCTGATTCAAAAATCAAGGTTTTGCATCGACATGTTTTTGGTTATGCTTTTTTGTCGGTTTTTCGCACAACACAACAATGCTTTGTAAACTGCGGCACGATACTACGGTCTATTATATACGCGGGAAATTGCCCGACAGTTTCTGTGCTGCCCTGCCCTGCTCTGCGTTGCCCCTACTGCACCACGAAGCTCAATGTGCGCCCGGCCTTAGAGTCTGGCACATCCCTGTGCCGCATCTAACTTAACCAAAGGAAGGAGATTAGTTTTATTCAGTTATTAAGAACTTGCAGAATATAAAGTGACATACGGAAAGGAAGAACATATAAATATGGTATATGAGTAATTTAGCGCATTAGGCTGCATTATATAGATACCTCTAGACACTTCTACTGCGAGAAGCAAATTCCGTTTCATCGAGCGCGATTCTGGCTGAAAAAATTGGACAGGATTTTAGAGGATTTAAAAATTAATGCAGTCCATGGTCTCAGTACTAAAATTAGATATTATTCATCTTATTCGGCATCAGAATGCTGAGAAATAAAGAAAAAGTATCTCTTCTCCCTTTTTGTATGGTCGAACACGATTCACGTAAAAACTGGAGATTAGCTTTCGCGCGATTTGGAACAGTGTTCAGGAGTAAATATAGAATATGTTTCATTTTGATATAACTTCGAAAAGCCGAGAAATTAATACAGTGCTATTGCCGGCGATTTTTCACCGCACTCCTTACTTAGTTAACTGTTAAAACAAATAACGCCAAAGCATCTATATTTTATTTTTTTAATGCCGTATGCGTTTCACCTGTCATCGAGGCATGCGTTGACTGCAAATAAGGAAGTGTAACTTTCCCTGGGGACAACTTTGATAAAAAGACCCGACTTCGTTTATAATGCTTCTTTAATAATATATGTAAAACGAACGCAACAGATATATACATAAATTTATTAAATCAAAAGAACTTGTGCTAGTAACGCTAAAGAACTTAAGTTCAACAATAATCCGGTTGTAAAGAAGTTAAGTGCAGTACATATGCACTGGCGCTCCGGTCCTGTTTCATCTTGATCACATTTGTGAACACTTCTCAACTTATTGCTCCATTTGTGGAAACCCTGCCATTGTAAAAAAATTGCTAGAAATAATGCTGAAATGATTCTGTGTGTAATGACCGCTGGTGCAATTTCAGTTCGCAATAATCGAATCACTGCATGCTGTTATTCTTTGCAGCAATTGAAACTCTGAGTTAACTTGTTCTAGACTTATCATTTTTAATAAAAAAAAATTCTCTCAATTTCAGACCGTCAATGGTTGCGACTGAAGATTTACTATGTTTAGTGATGCACTAACAAGTAATAGTGGATATTACATAAAGGAATTGTAGCTACAATGCAATATTGTGACCTTATCACTTTCCCAATCATTTGCGAAATAAATCCATGTCAGAAATTCACGTAATCTGCAGCCGAACTGTACGGATTAGCAGGCGCCACAGGCTAGCCTCCCCACCTCGCCACCATGCTCCCGAGTGACGTTTCAGCTACCCGGGCATTTGATGTTTACCGATTTGGCGCAGAGGCGACTCCCTTCCCACGGCCCGCTGTTGATAGCTGGACCGGCGCGGCCGGCCAATGCACAGGCCGTGGGAAGCCACCTCAAGAAATCTCTATCGCTCGATTCATCTCACAAGAGGTTTACTTGGCTTTCTCTTTCCACCAGCTGTCCTACTTGATACGCCAACGCACGTACATCTCAAAAGTGGCGTCCCAGCGTTATGTAGAAAAGCTACTAATTAGGTCAGACACCCTGCCGTGCAAACCACTTAGCTGGGACGCGAACAATGACCTGTCCCTGTCCGTTGTCTGGGGTCCGTGTCCTACTGTCGAATTGTTTATGGCAGTATTTCTCAACCTGTGAGTCGCGACCCCCCAGGGGTTCGCCAAGCCTTGATGGGGGGGTACCGAGCATGGTGGGTGAACGGTTAACGTTCTGACCTCGCATTCGTGAGGTAGCAGGTTCGAATCACCGTTCGGGCATCCAGATTTGGGTTTTCCATAATTACCGCAAATCACTCCAGGCGAATGCCGGGATGCTTCCTTCAAAATGTCATAGCCATGACATTCCTTCCTGTTCCTTATTCATCATCCCATACCGCCTCTCATGGCCACGCCGTCGACGAGGCGTAAAGCTCAAACAAACAAAAAATTGATGGTCGCAACAAGGTAAATATGAGAAGCAATGTTTGTATTTGGTTACAATATAATAAAAATACAAAATTTTCAGTGAGAAGGCTGCTCCTGATATTATAGGTTTTTTTTTTGGTTGTATTTTTGAGACGCAAATATCAAACCATTTTCTTATTGGGGCCTGTTTCTCTTTTTGTTTTACCGTATTTCAGGTAATTTTCGGTATTAATTTTTCGGTTTTGATTTGCTTCTGCTGCTGCAATTTGGGGGACTGCGCAGATCTTTGAGAACTCCATTTTATTCTGGCTCCCAGCGAAGCGCGTCCGTACTTGCTGGCGTACTATGACAATAGATTAGAGTGAATGATATCAAAACTGTTCCTACGTGGCCGCTCCTAGGTAGCGTAGGGGATGGAGTACTTGCCCCGCGTGCCGAAGGCCGCCGATTCGAGGTCCAGCCGAGGGCATGGGTGTTTAAGTGTCATTTGTCTGTGTGAATGTCCTGTCCGCCCTGTGGTGTTCATACTTGGAAGCTACAATATATATATATACGGGAGGACTGATTCACTGGAAGCTATGATAATCACATTGCTCAGTTGCCGAGTGCCATTAAAAAAAAAAAAAAAAAAATTACGTGACCGCTGACCCAACCTTCTCACCTCCCGCGCCGCCACCACGGCAAGGCATATACCACTGCCCGCGACTACATTGCACAGAATTTGATTTCTCGATCAGTAGATAAAGTATCAATAGAAAGAAAATGAAATACGTCGTTTTTTAAATCACTGGCATCATTTTGTTACGTACTTAGGGCGTCGCGAAAGCTTTTTTCCGGTCCTGGAAGGTTGCATTTTTTTTTTTTTTTTTTTTTTTTTTTTTTTTTTTTTTTTTTTTTTTTTTGTTAAGTGTCGCGCATTCAAAGAAACTGAAAATCACTGTTTTATTGTATGCTACACTGCACAAGTACAAGCAAATAATTCCTTTCACTGCCTCCGCAGCTACAAATATTTGTTCTTTCTTGAAACTAATCACGTTACGTGATGATTCAACTATGATCATTTCCGATAGTAAAATTTCTGCTTTATACAATTTCCCGTAATTGATATCGATTATCCACAGTTTTCACAGTTCCTTGCTAGTTATGTAAGATGATGTTGCTCCGTGATGGACAGAGGGAGGGTCACCTGGCGATTGGTCAAGCGTTTCCGAGCTCTTGCGTCCGGTTTTCCCGGCCTCTTTTTTCCGCGCTGTCATCATACTGACGTTGAATCATTACTCGCGAGCGCTAATGAACGGCGGGGGACGGCTGGATATAAAATACGGCGGTCACGCACGCTCTGGCCGCTAGGGGCGCGGCCATCACGTAACGCGACCCACCCTTATCACACGGCTGCGGTTTCGGCCTAACCTAATTCTGAGAGTAATTTGCTCTGTTCCGTATCCGCCAGAGAGCGACAGGTAAGTTTAACTGAACTCATAAACGACGTAATATGATTTTATTGATTTTAAGGTTCCAGTTAGAATCCGGGTCTACCCGCCAGCGTCGCTCAGAGTGCTGAGGCGCGGGCACACTTGATCGGAGAGGTACAACGGAACCCGGTACGAGCCCAGATATGGCTGTCCTGACTGCGGCTGTTAGACGGTTTTCTTTAGTTATCAAGGCGAATACGGTACCGGTACGGTTCACAATCTCTTATTTTTTTTTTTTTTACTTATGGCTTTACGCCTCGTCGACGTCGAGGTAATTACAGGCAGGATGGGGACAAGGAACGGGAAGGAATTTGGCCATGGCCTTTTGAAGAAAGCATCCCGGCATTCGCCTGTAGTGATTTGGGGAAACCATGAAACATCCAAATCTGGATGCCCGGTCGGAGATTCGAACCGCCGTCCTCCCGAATGAGACTCCAGAGCCTTAACCGCTCAACCTCCACGCTCGGTCCCCAATCTCTGCCCCATAAACTACACGCATAAAAAGTACAGTTATCACAGACAGAACCTTGCAGCAGGTATAAAATGTTTGGCGTCAGTTAGGGCATGGTGCCGTAAAACAGAAGTTCCAGATGAAGAAGTAGTCCTGGTCTGACATTCGGGATGTCGAGCAACAAAAATTTCTATTTTCCATATACCGCCCCGGGCGATTGCTGCAAAGATTCCTTCACGAGAGCATGGGAGAATTCTTTCCATTTTCTTCTCCCCAATCTTTTTCCAATATTTGATGTTCTTGATGTCGACGAACATTAAAGCGGGATAAAAAAGATTGGTCAGTAACTACTAAAAGTGATTGACACATTTCGTCACAACGCTTAAAAAGACGTCCAGAAGAATGTTCAGCGAAAAAATATTCAATTACATGGTCCATACCAAAAGTAGTAGGACTGATAAAAAAAAAAAAAAATAATAATAATAATAATTTATTGAAGATATGTTTACAATTCCTTAATCCTATTCGAAATAGCACCTTTGGGCAGCTACACACTTAGAATTACGCTGCTGCCATTTGCCGTACGCCTTCTGGAAGTCAGATTCTGGGACGCTGTTGAGAGCCCTCGTCGATGCTGCTTGAACGTCCTGAATCGAGTCAAACCTCTGTCCCTGCAACTGCCTTTTCATCGGTAGGAATAAAAAAAAAAGTCAGTTGGAGCCAGATTGGGACTGTAGGCGGGGTGCAGCAACGTGGCAACGCCGAATCGGGCCAACAGATGCCTTCAACGTCCTCCCATCCAACGAAGGTTCGCATGAGCAAATCAAAGATCAGGACAATGCTTATCTTGTTTTTAGACCTTTGTGGGGCAATTCATAAGGAGTTCGTTCCCCCTGGGGAAGCTGTCAGTTGGAACATTTAAGTGCAAGTGCTAAACCGCCTGCAAGACCGAGTTAATCGCGTCCGAAAAGTCATTTGCGACAACTGGACACTGCATCACGATAATGCGCCGTGCCAAGGTGCGCCGTCATGAGGCAACTGTTGAACTGATTCGACATTGCCATGTTGCTGCACCCCGCCTACAGTCCTGATCTGGCTCCATCTGACACTTTTTTATTCACACGGATGAAAAGGCAGCCGAAGGGACAGCGGTTTGACTCGATTCAGGACGTTCAAGCAGCATCGACGAGGGCTCTCAACAGCGTCCCAGAATCTGACTTCCAGAAGGCGTACGGCCAATGGCAGCAGCCTAATTCTAAGTGCATAGCTGCCCAAGGGTGTTATTTCGAAGAGGATTAAGAAATTGTAAACATATCTTCAATATTTATTTATTAATATTATTTATTTTTAATATTTATTTATTTTTTTTTTTATTTTTTTTTTTTTTTTTTTTATATCTGTCCTACTACTTTTGGTATTGACCTTGTAGGTCCTTCTTACAGCATTTTTTTCTTGCATTACTATTACTACGCGATTCACTAAAAGTGTTTGGCGGAGGTATTCTAATTGATGCTGCAAACACATGATTGCGTTTTACGAAATTATTAAGGAAAGCGGCTTTAGAACAGTAATCAGTAGGGTTGGGATCTTTTCAACAAGTCATATTTTTCCTGCCTTCTTTTTCAGCTGAAATACTGAATTCAACTCTGCTTAAACGTTTCTGATTGGATTTAACTGTGTTTTATATAACATATAAATGCATATTCAGACCATTTTCCTAGTTTTGGTCACATTTCAATAATATTCATGGTCATATGGTCATATTTTGAGGAAAAATCTGGTAGTTTTTTTTAACAGCACCGGGAATTCTCTAGATATAGATTAGAAGAAATTAAGATAATTATTAACAGAACTGTACATCTGCCATACAGGTGGGGGGAAAAAACTAATTTTCAGTGTGGTCAGAATTCACCAGTCAAGAATTAATGTTATAAATTATTGTCAATCTCTAAACGTAATGTTCCGCCCGCCTTTTAATCTTGACAATGCAGCAAAGCATGCCTGTGTCGATCCGCGTCAATCAATATCTCAATGAAATATCCTCAGTCATCTTTAAATCTGCAGTGGGTCAGTGACTAAAATTTTCTTAAAGTGCGATATTACGTAAGGGAATTAAGAGAGGAGTATTTTAGTACAGATGAAAAGAATTCTATTATGTAAATTATCTGAAATTAAAGTGACATCAACAAAACGATTTAAAATTTAACTTCCCAATGGTGCAGCGAGTGCACGGAAGCAAATTATGCTGTCTACATGAAAGAGACACTGCTAGATAAGATAAATGATGTATAATTGAGCATGTTTTGATGTATAGTAAATTTAAATTTGTAGTCATTTTGTTATTTTTAGGTCATATTTACCAATTTTAAGGTCATATTTGCCTGCATATTTCTCTTTTTTTATTTTTGTCATAAAAATCCGAACTCTAGTAATCAGGATCACCAGCACGTATGTACGTATACAGCTGTGGTTGGTATGAAGGCATTTCAGCATCCTTGATCAATCTTCCAGACCAAAAGTGAAAATAGGTCCACGCCAACTCTGAAAGCTTTCGAATGTAATATTTATTGAAGAGGAGAATCAATGACCAACGTTTTTATTCAGCGATGTATAACATAAACTTACGCAATGGTTCTTGTAAGTGTTTCTTTTTTCTTTCCTAAATTAGGGATCTAAGTTTTGAGCTATAAAACAATCGTTTTAATGTTAAATGGTTCGTCGAAATTTAGTAGTTGAAAACACTTGTTGTTGGTTGTGGATTTACCAACAGTTACCACTAATCAGAGGTCAGAATTTAGTACGCAATAAAGTTTATTACGAGGTATTACGTTATTCTTTGGAGCTATTACATTCTATTTAAGTTTGTAACAATTCGCTAAGCTCCCTGTTACATATCACTTTTTATTAAATATATAAAGTAAAGGATAAGAATATTTTTCCATTTCTTGGGATGTCTGTATGTTCGAAAGATGCACAATGAAAGGGTGAAAGGCAAGGATTTTACGCTTCAGTGAAGGACAGTCTAGCTGGCGCCTTTTGGGCAGAATGTTAAGAGGATTAGGGATTTCTGTCGGGCAGGCAGCCGTAAACAGAATTCCTTCCTCCCGAAGGAGGCATCGGCTCTCGAAGATTGCCAACACTTAACGTGGCTAAGAGAAGGGATAGATTCACATGATGTCAGATGGTCAGCCAATCACAGGGGACATATTACTAAGATTCGGGGAATTTTATGTTCTATGTCGTCTTCGAGCCACAAGAGGCGGAGTCAGAGTTTACCTCCGTGGCGGCAGAAAAAGACGAGACACTTCCTGCCTAACTTCCCTCCAGTTGGGAGCCCAGACAAGTCACTGGTGACTTGCGGTCCATGTGTGCTGGGCTGACTTGTGTCCTGGAGACCATCTGAGGCGCACTTCTGACTTGCGACTTGCCGCATATTGCTGGCGTGGCCAGTTACGACGCTCAGCGCTACCTGCCGTGGAACGGTAATGTGTTTCTTCGAAGCCATTCAGCCTGCAACTTCCGTGAAACTGTACCCTTAAGCGCATCTGAGATAAAGATCCTTGCTCTGATCTGATAAACCACTGAGCTAGACTGTGTAACTGTCGAATGCAGGTTAATCATTCGTGGCGTCCCAACCTATTAAAATTCATTACTGTTTGCTATCATCATAACTGGTAACATACTTTGTATTAGAATAATTATGAGATTTTTAAAGTACAACTATACTTGTTTGCTTGCATTTAAAGGGCTCATTGTACGTCTGAGCGTTGCTTAGAAAGTTGCAAAACCTCTTGTTTATTAACGTAATGGTAAATACGCTCAGATTTGTAGATGCCATTGTAAAAATCTTTATTAAAATGTCTTTTTGTGACAGTTTTCAAATCCCAGAATCATCCAATTCTCATTTAAATAATTTACATTTTGACATTCAATTATAGTATCCTATATAGCGTAAAATATTAAGAATTAATTAATAATCCCCCCCCCCTGGTGATACGCAACAATTGGCGCCCAACGTGGGGCACGAGTAAAACGTGTATTGAAGCCCAGAATTTTGAATAAGTTTCATGGAGTGTTGCATATGGCTTTTGGCAGTTTTATTATTCTTGTAGAAAATAGATAGTGCATAACTTCATTTTGATGTTGCACTCATTACATGTATTTTGTGTTTGGTTTCTTTTGAACATTGATGTGTTCTTATGTGCTCATGTTTGTGCTTAATTTTGATGGATAATTTGTGCGAAGGTTCTGTCCGCATGCACTTGCTATGTTTATCCATTACAGCGTTGATATTGATTTTTGTGATCTGTCTGTCTTTTGAAATTTTGTTTGATATGTGGTGCATCATTTGCTGAATTTGCGGGAGTTTCGTATTGTTTTATTGAACCGCGAGAATTGCTGGGGTATTTCTATTTTTCCCTTGTGTTTTGTATGGAGATTTTGTGTGATTTTTTCTTGAGACTTTCGATTTTGTGGGACTTCGGGTTTGATAGTATAGGTCGTTCATGAAGCTTAGATCTGGGGCTGTCATAATGGAAAATTTAAATGTAAATTCAGACACCCAGGAGATCATGAATGAATCGATTTCAGACGCAGTTAATCCGGGCACTATTGCGGAAACTCAGAGGGTTGCAAGTGTTGATTTAACTTCCGAAGCGGGGTATAGCTCGCAATCTACCATATGTATTGGTGAGACAGAGACGGAAAATTTTCCAGATGTCCCTGACGAAAGTGTCTCAGCACAGTCCAATGCTAGAAACACACATGCAACACAAAACACAGCACCAGCTCATATTGAAAGCACACTACAACTAACGGATATTATGGCATTCTTAGTGCAATCACAAGAAAACATGAAGGACATGAAGTCACATTTAACACAACAGTTTCAAAAATCGCAAGATGACATGAAGGCACATTTGTCAGGAAAAATCGACGCACTTGACAGGCACCAAGACCGTCTACTCCACGTCATTGAGGACAGATTATCGATCTCTCCCCAGAAAACAGAGAAAAGTAATGATAGTGGAGAAGCGAATGTAAAATCTGACGTCGCGATTTTATCCGAATTCAAAAAATGATTTGCAAACACAAGAGGTGGATCGCACGCTCAGTGACGATAACTTGTCGGTTATTCGCGGGCAAACCACAATAGAATCGGAGTGTGATCACTGCGATCAGTCTGAGGAAGTGTCTCAGCTTGTCGTATTGCAGATTGCCAGTGAATCAGGTGACAAAGTCTCCACTCAGCGTCTCGTGAAAGAAATTTTTAGTTTGAAAGCGAAGATTTCTGAGCTTAATAATTTCAGTTGTTTAAATGGTACCGTTTCGGAAGTAAAGCGACAGCGGTCAGTGAAACGTAAAACAGTTGTTGGGCACGAGTCGAAGGATCATCAGTACATGTCTTTCTTTAAGGCAAGAAGAGTGTCCGTTGATGTTTCAATGCTCAGGAGAAAGCGAGATTACTCTCAAAATTCACAGGCAATAAGCATTCCGTGGGATTTTTCCATCTGTGAATTAACAAGAAGTGCTACACAGGTTTTTGGTTCCTTCCGATTAGAAAAATGTTACTTGCAAATGCAAGGATTAAGATATTTTTCTGTAGACAGTTTTCAGAAGTTAAGTTGTGACTCGTCATTGAGTACAGTAAACTTGAAGGCTAACCAGATCGGTGCTATGAATAACAGTTTAAATAGCCGGTCAGGTAGGTCGCTACTATCAGCTGTTCCCATTAGCAAACGTTTGCGGCGGAACACAATGGAATTTCCAAGAATCCCATTAGGTAGCAGGACCAAGGGTCTATGCTCCGTGGCTACTGCATGCGAAAGCTTTCATGTCCTGCAAAATTCTGTCGAATACGGCAAAGCTGTGTATTTGGGAAACAGAATAGATTTCCAAAAGAAAATACATGGACGCCTCAAAAGTCACTGAATGATCATTTCTAATCATGATTATCTAGCATGCAATGCGGTGATGAAATAGCTGAGATTTAATGTTGCCGATTATGGAATCCTAAAAATATTGTACTGTATGTGATATAGCTTCTATTAAGTTGAATTAAAAATTAATAGAGTGTAGGTGATGCTAAATGCTGAGAAATAAAGAAAGCACCAATGCGAAACCTTTCATTTATAGAAGAAAGAGCTGGTTAGAATAAATTCTGCATTCGGAAACTAGATGTTCCTCCAACATTTCTTAACTTTATGTGAATTCGCGTGAGACTTCTAAGTCATTCTGACTATCTTGCATTAACGGACACAATTTAAAAGGATGGCTTTACGTAATTCCCGTAATCTTAAAATTTACCACACTGCCTAAATATTATGCAATCATGAGCATATGGTGTGAATGAAGATTTTCACGTTTCGCCTCAAGTCTAAACTGTCACTACGATCAAGTGGCGAGGTTAAAAGAAATAGTTTCCAAGAAATGTAATGTGCCGTGCAGAAAATAATTTTGCGATGTGTGGTGCAAATGAATAAATTGTATGTAACGTCTGAGCATTTACGCGAGTTACATTTAAAGTCTTTCTATTGGCAGAAGTCTTTTGTAGCGTGTGGTCAACAGATACTACATTGTCTATGGTTGAAACATGGTCGAAGTTACCATTTCAACATTTACTTCTAGTTATACGTGCGTGTAGGGTGGCGAAAGTGCCGTATAAATGCCCTAACGTATAAACTTTGCCTGAGAGATCATGTTAGTTGTTTCGTTATCACGGAATTTCAAAGGGATCGTAAGTAATGGTTACATTTACACAGGGGAAACACAATTTTACTTCGTTGCTTCATTGTATTAAGTGAGGACGAGAGCGGAAAAATTAATATTTTTGGTTGCGATTTGGTGAGGCAACGGTAATTTTATATGTACGGGACGAATCTTCAAAATTCAGATTTTTGTGCCTGTTTAACGTAAAGTTGTTGCTAAAGTTCAGCAGATTTTGATAGCGAAATGTTTGTTGGTTTTTATTTTTGTCGCACCCTTGTTTGGTAAAGTTCATGGATACCCACGATAAGTGCAGGCGTGACAAATATTTAAATAAATGTTGGATAGCTTGAGATCTTAAAGATGTCTTAAAATATCTCTGTGTCAGAATATACAAGCTTGTTTGTGCAATATGTTTAAGCTGGATCACATACGGCTAATGTACATATCTTTTTGTCTTATTACTTTGTCATGTTTATAAATATTTTGTTTTTGCTCTAAGTTTAGTAATTAGAGTGGTGTATTTTAATGTTTAACAATTGGTTTCGCAAAAGGATTGAACGCTAAATCAGATGATTATGCGGCTTGAGTTAATACTAAATATGTGATGTGGCATATTTCTACATTCGTAGCTACTATGAATGTTGGACTATAAAATCCTGAAGGGAGAAATTAATTTTTTTTAAAAAATATTTTTATTAAAATATGATCAATTAGCATCCTAAAATTTTGTGTAAATCACGCACTTGCTTCAGTTTCTCTGACAATGTTCTGCGTATATTGTAGATATTAAGGTTTCATAGAAGTTTATTTTAAGCCTTTATGTAAATAGGTCTATGTGTAATTTATATTCTCATGTATATGTTATTATTGTGTTTAATATATGTTTGTATGAGGGATGGCTATCTGAATTCATGTGTTGCAATGGGTAAAGGAATTCTAAGACGGCCAAAAGATGTAAGAAAGCCATTAAAATTCAATTCACAAATCGAGAATCGCGGTGATTTTGGGATCTCATTTAAAAACTGTGGTAATTGTTAAAGTGCTAAGTTATTATGTTTTGGTCTCAACTAAAGTAGAATCACAAAACTCAAAATAAAATTATTATGTCATAATAATTTTCATTAACAGTGGGGCATTATGTAACAATTCGCTAAGCTCCCTGTTACATATCACTTTTTATTAAATATATAAAGTAAAGGATAAGAATATTTTTCCATTTCTTGGGATGTCTGTATGTTCGAAAGATGCACAATGAAAGGGTGAAAGGCAAGGATTTTACGCTTCAGTGAAGGACAGTCTAGCTGGCGCCTTTTGGGCAGAATGTTAAGAGGATTAGGGATTTCTGTCGGGACAGGCCGTAAACAGAATTCCTTCCTCCCGAAGGAGGCATCGGCTCTCGAAGATTGCCGACACTTAACGTGGCGAAGAGAAGGGATAGATTCACATGATGTCAGATGGTCAGCCAATCACAGGGGACATATTACTAAGATTCGGGGAATTTTATGTTCTATGTCGTCTTCGAGCCACAAGAGGCGGAGTCAGAGTTTACCTCCGTGGCGGCAGAAAAAGACGAGACACTTCCTGCCTAACTTCCCTCCAGTTGGGAGCCCAGACAAGTCACTGGTGACTTGCGGTCCATGTGTGCTGGGCTGACTTGTGTCCTGGAGACCATCTGAGGCGCACTTCTGACTTGCGACTTGCCGCATATTGCTGGCGTGGCCAGTTACGACGCTCAGCGCTACCTGCCGTGGAACGGTAATGTGTTTCTTCGAAGCCATTCAGCCTGCAACTTCCGTGAAACTGTACCCTTAAGCGCATCTGAGATAAAGATCCTTGCTCTGATCTGATAAACCACTGAGCTAGACTGTGTAACTGTCGAATGCAGGTTAATCATTCGTGGCGTCCCAACCTATTAAAATTCATTACTGTTTGCTATCATCATAACTGGTAACATACTTTGTATTAGAATAATTATGAGATTTTTAAAGTACAACTATACTTGTTTGCTTGCATTTAAAGGGCTCATTGTACGTCTGAGCGTTGCTTAGAAAGTTGCAAAACCTCTTGTTTATTAACGTAATGGTAAATACGCTCAGATTTGTAGATGCCATTGTAAAAATCTTTATTAAAATGTCTTTTTGTGACAGTTTTCAAATCCCAGAATCATCCAATTCTCATTTAAATAATTTACATTTTGACATTCAATTATAGTATCCTATATAGCGTAAAATAAATATTAAGAATTAATTAATAAGTCCCCCCCCCCTGGTGATACGCAACAAGTTAGGTATGTAATTAAACACTAAATTTTATTGTTTAATCAGAACTTTAAATGATAGTCAAATTACAGTTCAAAGGAATCATTGATCTGTTATAAACGAGCATAAATTTACTCTCGGCAGTTAAGGAGATTTTGTTTTAAATCTTTATCCGTCTACTAAAGTTCAGTAAATTTTTCCCTGCCTAGTTTGCCATTACACTAATGTTGTAACAACTCACCCGATCATCCCGGTTCATTACAAGATCTTCCAGGAAATTAGTGTATTAAAGTAAATGCTCGTGTGGTCTTATTGACCTGCGGTGACTGGGTTTTTCTTTGCTTCGCATTCCGCACCTGTTGTAGTCTGCCTTAACCTACATCTACATCTACATCTACATTCATACTCTGCAAATCACAAAAATTGTGGGTGGCAGAGGGTGCTAGGCACCAATCCTAAACCCGCCCATTCCAATCCCGAATAGTGCGAGGAAAGAAGGAATACATATAAGTATCAGTACGGCATCGTATTTCTCTAATCTTATCCCTCCGGTCATTGCGACCTAAATAGGTTGGCGGAAGAAGTATTTCATTGCACTCGAAATTTAATTTTTTTCGCATATTCTCCAATAAATTCGAACGCAAGCTACGTCGTCTGTCTTCCAAACTATCCCAGTCCAATCTATGTATCAATTCTGTGACGCTTTCATAAGGGCTGTAACAACAAGTCACGAATCTAGCGGCTCTCCTCTGCACCCTCTCAACTGAGTCAATCAGAACCTTGCGATACGGGTCCCAAACCCCACAACAGTAATCCAGATGCGGACGCACTAGTGTTTTATACGCTATTTCCTTTGTTTGAGCATTACAATTCCTCAAAATACGACCTATGAATCGTAATTTAGAATTAGCCTTGCCTACGACGGAAGTTAGGTGCGTGTCCCATTTCATGTTGCTTTGTACTATCAGCCCCAGATACTTCTCGGAATCAACCGTGTCAACAGCTGAATTGTTTATTTTGTAATCGTGAACAAACTGATTCTTCTTGTTACTTATCCGCATTGCCTTGCACTTTTTGCAATTTAGTGTAAGCTGCCATTTACGGCACCAATCGATAATAGCATCCAAATCACGCTGAATTTCTAAGCAATCGTCGGAGCACCTTATTTCCCTATAGATAACCGCATCGTCGGCAAACAATCGCAACCGGCATTTGACGTTGTCACCTAGATCGTTTATAAATATTAAGAAAAGAAGTGGACCTATTACACTTCCTTGAGGAACACGGTAATCCTGCCGGGTATAGGGAACCTACAGTTTAGCTTGGAATCCGGCCCAGAGGACACTATTGTGTACTTCACATTACATAGGACGCTGTGTCAGAGATGAAAGTGAAAATTCCAGCCGAGAGCTGGATTTGAACGGAAGACTTTCCAGTCTCCAGTCAGGCACCTTAACTACTGTGCCATCAGGCCGCTAATTAAAGTAGTGGTGGTAACTACTTGCGCACTTATTGACAGTATCGTCATTATACCTGTCACCTACATGCGATGATGCGAGAGGAGAAGCGCGCGTTTTCTTAATGTGTGGTAATGTTTTTGTGGTCTTGGTGATTGTTATTGAACATTATATGTCGTCTTTATCGTTTACCGAGCTTGCAAAATCAGCCACAGAGTGAAATTGGCTGCGATAGGCGTGTGGTTAGGAAGGCGGGGGGATGCATGTGCCGAACTTGTTTATCTAAAAACAGTTCTTAGATGTAGAGCTTGTGGTTAGGTTTTTTAGTTTCGTAAAGGTTATCTTATCTTTCAGAAACTGTTTGTGAGCCAGATTTGGTAGCGAAGTAATGATACTTGATGTCTATTTATTGACTAAAGAACCGCTTTTCTTAAATATACTAGTTTCTTACTAGATGTAATGTATGCGTGCGAGAGACGTCTTAAGGCAAACGCGAAGGGATAAAGGACGTATTTGCCTATAGCCCTTGCGGGCATGTGTACGAACGTAGCTCCGCCAGATTTTTTCCCTCTCTTCCTATAGCAAGAAGAAATATAAATAGTCCCTTGTCGAGTGGCAAAGCCTCAAAAGCACACTGTTAACGGGGTCTCCCTTTGACTCCGTAAACCAGTCGCATATACACTTTTTTTTCTGCGGTCCGTAGTAACTGTTACTAGATCGTTATATTTACGTCGTGATTTATACAATTGGATGCTGCGCCAGATATACTCAGTTATCAATGGACCATACTAACCTTTACAACACCTTTGACCAACATTGCAAACGCATAACATTTTTTCATGAAAAGGTTACGTGTCCAGTCACTGTACTCTATCAATTTTGCTACCATACCCTCAATACAATAAATATGTCGGTATTGTTTATCTGTTGAAATTACAATTCTACGAGCGTCATTTGAAAAATTCTTGTGCTTGAGTGCTTTCATCGTAATTATCACCAATCCGTGGTGTTCGTATTTGGACGTCTGTAATAAACATTCCTCAAAATTTGTAAGTAATTCTGTCAAATACTTTGTTTAAAACAAATGTCTGAGACAGAAGATCACCTGTGTGGTTGTGTACTTTAAAATGCCGTCGTACTGGACCGTAGAAGTACGACGGGCTGTTCTGACCATGGGGTTTAAGCGATTTCCGTATTCATGCAGACCAATTTTTGCCGAGCGTAGTGGGTGAACGGTAACGCTCTGGACTCGCATTCCCTAGGAGGCGAGTTCAAATACCAGGCCGGCCATTAAGATTTGGGCTTTGTATGGTTTCCCCAAATCATGTAGGGATGGTTACGTCACAAGGCCATGGCGGAAGTCCTTCCAGTTTCTTGAAATAGTTTTATGAAGAAACAAAGTGGATTTGGAACAGGGCGATAACACGTTTTATTCGAAATCAAAGAAAATAAGGAGAAGGATTGACGGAAACTTAGACATTCATTTAGTATTAATCTACCTGGAGGAATTATGTGATAGAGAGCATAAGGTAAGCTTTTTTGGAAAACAGTAATATCAATGGAGTATAAAAGACATTCAGAACATTTGCAAGAAACTTTAAGATGTGAGAGTCTCCCAAGACATTGTGATTAACAAGGGACTGAAGTGAGGCTGTTGCATTTAACCATACATTCAAAATATACATTTAAGGCACATTTGAGAAATGGAAAGTAATAGATACTGTAGAAGCTGTATACATAGTAGGGCCTATATTATTTGCAGATAACCGGGTAATGGTAGCAGGGCATAAACAGGTTACATAAGTTAACTAAAGAATGTAGTAAACTGAGACCACAAAAATAGAATACGTTTTTACCTGACAGATGCCATTACCTTCAGATTATCAGATAGCAGTAAACAGTGTGAAAAGTACAAACATTTGAGATGCATTATTAGTAATATAGTGTGATGTGAAGAAGATAATCGAAGAGAAGACTCCGTTATAAAAATTAAATTACCCTCAATAGTTCAAGAATACTTGAGTGCAGACAAAAATAAATATGTATAGAGCCACTGCGGAAACGATTAGAACTTATGGACCACAATGTTAGAGTATCACAGAAAGAAACCGAAAGCAGAGTAGTTGGTCTTCCTTTGAATGACTACCCCAGTGTTTAACCGAGTGTGGTGAGTGAGCGGTAACGATCTGGCCTCACATTCGGAGGACGCGGGTTCGAATCCCCACCCAACCATCCGGATTTGGGTTGTACATGGTTTCCCTGAATCACTCCAGCTGAATGCCTGGGTGGTTGCTTCAAAAGGCAATTTCCAAATTCCTTCCTGTATCTTTCCCCAAGTCCTTTCCCGCCTCTCGACATCGATGAGGCGTAAAGCCATAAGCAAAAACAAAAAAACAAAACTGAGTATAAAGTTGGAGAATCTGCTGAAAGAAGAGATCAGAGAAGAGTCTGATATGAAAAGTTAAAAGTGTTTAAAGTACACAACTTATATAGTTCAGGCATTTAACCATAATATAAATAGGAAGAGTTTTGGTTAAAGTTTTTAATTATCAAACAAAAAACCGAAGACGAGGAAGCAGGCAACGTTTTAGATGATTATGAGTAGTGGAATGATTTTCGATAGGGAAGAAGCAAGCCTAATATACAGGGTGAGTTTTTTATCTTGAGACAACTAAATATCTCGAAAACTACAAATCCGATCAAAAAAAGTGGGTAATAAAAATTGTTCGTCTCGACGGGGGACATCCGATGATACCAAATTTGACTCCCCACCCCCACCCCCTAGGGGTGGGGGAAGGGGGAGAAAAAAAACTTAAATAGGAACCCCCATTTTTTATTGCAGATTCTGATTCCCCGGAAAAAACTACCCCTATTTCACCCCCAATTCGAGTCATTTTGGTCGATAGATGGCGCTGCAATCGACAAAAATCAAAATAAGCAAAAATTCATTTAAAAATGAGGATATCTCGTGAAATACACATCAGATCAGCAAAATACAAGTTAATGTGATTGATATTTTTCAAAAACTATTCAATAACACCACCCACCTCCAAACTTGAGGGATGGGAATGGACATTATTTCAAAATGCACTGATGCAAATTCTTTAGCAGATAGCGAAAGTCAAACATTACTTTTTGCGTTACCCAGGAACAACGACGTGGACGTAGTAATTTTCTGTTCCCTTTGGGGTGCTAGATTTAGGTGAGTCCCCTCGCCTCTCACCATCGGGGTGCTTGTTTTTGGTGAGTCCCCTCGCCTCTCACCATCGGGGTGCTTGTTTTTGGTGAGTCCCCTCGCCTCTCACCATCGGGGTGCTTGTTTTTGGTGAGTCCCCTCGCCTCTCACCATCGGGGTGCTTGTTTTTGGTGAGTCCCCTCGCCTCTCACCATCGGGGTGCTTGTTTTTGGTGAGTCCCCTCGCCTCTCACCATCGGGGTGCTTGTTTTTGGTGAGTCCCCTCGCCTCTCACGTGTTTGTTTCTAACAACAATTCTAAAGCAAGTGCTCGAAAATATCACCACCGACATCGATGCATTTATTTACCCGCTCTTGGAATGATTCGACGCAACTAAGAAGCATATCCGGCGTGATTTTTTGACAAGCGTTGGTAATTCGTTCAATCATGTTTTCAGGCGTTGTTGGCACTTCACTGTAAACTTCATTCTTCAAGTATCCCCATAAAAAAAAATCAGGCGAAGTGAGATCTGGTGATATTTTGAAATAATGTCCATTCCCATCCCTCAAGTTTGGAGGTGGGTGGTGTTATTGAATAGTTTTTGAAAAATATCAATCACATTAACTTGTATTTTGCTGATCTGATGTGTATTTCACGAGATATCCTCATTTTTAAATGAATTTTTGCTTATTTTGATTTTTGTCGATTGCAGCGCCATCTATCGACCAAAATGACTCGAATTGGGGGTGAAATAGGGGTAGTTTTTTCCGGGGAATCAGAATCTGCAATAAAAAATGGGGGTTCCTATTTAAGTTTTTTTTCTCCCCCTTCCCCCACCCCTAGGGGGTGGGGGTGGGGAGTCAAATTTGGTATCATCGGATGTCCCCCGTCGAGACGAACAATTTTTATTACCCACTTTTTTTGATCGGATTTGTAGTTTTCGAGATATTTAGTTGTCTCAAGATAAAAAACTCACCCTGTATATAATTGTGAAGGGAAGGCAGGAATTCAGTGAAATATTTTTTAAATATTTTATTGACACTTGGCCTGTTGGTCATACAGTCAAGATACATTATAATTAGTGCTGTATCTTTATGTAAATACATACATGCACCCACATTTACATGTACGCATTTCACTGTCACTGTTCATTAAAACTTCTTAACAGTAACCTCTGTAAACAATAATTGTTTGAAAGATTGGGTAGTAGAGTGGGTTTTACGAGGTTATATTTCTATATGGTTTCTTGTTATAAAGTGCACCATCCTCTGGTATATTGCGATATTTTATAGAGCAAGGAGGTGGCCCACATTAACTGGAAAACTTATGTCCCAATGTTTTAGGTCTTTCCAAAACATGTCTGTTTCTTCTTTGTAATTATTGTATCCGAAGAATAGGTGATTTGTATGGGCCTCGGATTCCCCGTCGCACTGACAAAGTGGGGAGTTTGCTAAATTTATTTTGTACAAATGGCTTCCGAATCTGCCATGATTGAATTTTAATCTCGATATTATAGTCACAGCTTTTTGGTGGCATATTTTTTTTAAACCATTGTGCTGTCGGTATTTGCGGTAAATATTTAAAAATGAAAATACTTTGTGGAATTCAGTACATACTTACTATCAGCTTTGTGTGCTAATATTAAAATAGGATGTCATCAGGACGTATTGCTCATTGTTAAATATTCACCAGAGGACAAAAGCAGTACTTAATTATAAACTCATATGGCATCAGCGGTATCGAACCTGCGACCCTCTTAACGAGCTGACAGCTGCTATAGCTAGGAAGAAATAAAGGAAACGCGGAGACTAATATCTTCTAAGGCGCTGGCTGCAGTGGCGATTTACATAACACGACGGAAGAAAGACGTATTCGGCTTGTAAATGCAGTTACCGGTTACGTCGTATCGAGTGTCTGGTAGTGCGGAGCCTGTCACGTCCGATTTCTGAAGGCGACTTGTAATGGTGATAAAGCGAGTGTAATTTAAAGCGGGCCTAATGTCGGTATAGCGTGGCTGCGTGGGTGTGGCGAACCCGCGCCACTCGGTTCGTCTGCCAGCCGGCCTGCCGCGCGCGGCCGATCCATCTCCATTACAGCGACACTTGTTGTTTGGCCTCTTCGGCAGGTGTCGCTTGTTAGACCACCGCGGCTGCGGCCTGATTAATGGTCGACGCGCCGTCTGCAGATTTATTGCCGAGTCGCGAACCCTACGGGAGTCGTCGATTCATTTTTGTGACTGCGTTGTGGCGTGGAAAAATGCATTCCGCATGCAATATCTGTATTGTGCCAAGGCTTGATAAACCTTAGTGTTGCCCTCGCACAAGTGATGGCTCAGCGGTTAGGTGTTAGCGGAAAGGTTGGAGACCATCAACATCATGCGGATCAATAATCAGCGCAGACTCTTATACATTTTATCTAAAATGTAATCATTCGATACTAAAGCTTCTTCTAAAATTTAATGTTTTCATCAGGCGTCATGTTTGTAAAGTCCCACTTACCTTGCTGCCTAGTGGGAAGGCGAACGACGAGGTGTTGTAGCCAGCTGTCAGCAGGGGATACATCAGCCCGAAATAACCCTGAAAAATGGCCCAGGTTGGATACCGAAACGTTGGCAGTAGCAACATGATTGATACAGTGCTAAACCGACAACGTAAGCTGAATTTTACAAACGCATGTTCTCCTTTCATAGCAAACTAAAAACGTTAGTTAAGGTAGCATTTTAAAAATTAAATTTTTCCGATTCTGACGAAATGTTAGTTGGAATTTCGCATTTTTTGTTTATAATTCCAAGTTTTGGCTCTTGACCACGGTACAGGTGACTTGTTGCCTTTCTCGCGGCTGCTGGATTCAGTATTTCAATTAATACCCTACATATATATCTATGCACTAAACACGATCAAAAAATTTAGAAACACAATAATTTCTGCAGTAGTTCGTTTTTGCAAACAAATGTGTCTGCAATTTGAACGCAGAAATAACACAGAACAAATATTAGTTATTTGTATTTACGTTCACACTTTCTCCGAAATGCAGAATTTCTACTCGGGTGCACCAAAACAAACAATTGTTAAGGTTGCGGGCACTACTTACTAAAGTATATTCTTGTATAGGAGAATACCAAGCTGAGTTCCTTAAGACAAGGTCCTGTGCTGAAAAGATTCTAAATCTCAAAACAATTCTCACCTATAGGAACCTCAATGCCTCGCCCTACGTGGCAAAATTCGTTGACTTTCAGAAAGCCTATGCCTCCGTGGATAGGAAAGCCCTCTTCCAACTCCATTCTACCAACAGGAGTACTACATAGGAAAATCAGATCATAGTCGGTCCTACTAATTGGACAGCGAATGGGCTGCTACAACGGGGAAAGACGAGTGGCGGATGCGGTGATGTTCGGTGGCGTGGCCTCATGCTTCTCGCTCGAATTCGATGAGCCGCGAACTCAGCAATGTTCATATGACGAATATTGTTTTGATGGCGCATGCTTCATTAGGTATCTAATTTAATTCAGCAGTGAAATCATGGCACATTTCTTTGTAGTTGAAAGATGACGCGAAAAAAAAAACGAAAAAAAAAAAACGAAAAAAAACAAAAAAAACAATGTATTTGTATCATATGAAAACAGAAATAACTTACGCAAAACGTAGAATTTATGATCAAAAATTTACTATGTTAACGCTCTGGCCTCGCATTCGGGAGGACATCGGGATGTCGGTTCGAATCCCCGACCGAGCATTCAGATTTTGGTTTTCCATGGTTTCCCCAAATCACTCCAGGCGAATGCCGGGATGCTCCCTTCAAAAAGGCCAATGAAGAATTCCTTCCCGTTCCTTGTCCCCAGTCCTTTCATGTCTCTAATGACCTTGATGTCAACGAGGCGTAAAATCAAGATGCTGATTAGTAGACGACACTTGCCATCTTCACTGGCAGAAAGGTCGAATATGCAGAATGAGTTATTGGAATTGGATGTAAGGTGGTACAAGTACGTACGACTGATGGGTTATTAAATGATTCGATTGTTACAGACCTGGCACGTCAAGAGCAGTCACCAGGAGCCATGAGTGATGACACCACACGTCGAGTGATTGTGAGAGAAAGTTATGGTTTCAGTGGACTAGTCAGTCAACAACATAAGAGGCGGAGATGATGCCTCATGGACGCATTATCGTCCGCTGACACAATTTGACATGGACGGTGTAATGAGTTGCATGTAGGCGCTTTGTAGCACCGTGCACTTTTTCGGCATGTTTTTTGTCAAGTGTTATAATAATTAGCAATAAGTTGACGGAATGTTACTATAGTTGGCTATAATAATCCTAACAACAGCGGAATGAAAGAAATGCCGCGAGGAGATATTTATATGTAAACAGGTAAAATTTATCCACCACCCACCAAAGTTGAAGAAAGACAAACATAAACACAAACATAAATCATTCATATGGAAGAGTTGTCCTTGGATTCCTGCGGGAAGTTCAGTCATACAGTTCTATTCCCCTGAAAAAAGTCATAGCCCGAAATAATGTGTTTCTTGTGTGTTTCTGGAGTGATTTTTGCTGCTACTGATCTCCTACCGTTAACTTTGGTGAGGGGGTTTGTATTTTATCTTTCATTTCCGTATAAATATTTATAATAATAAAATAAAGATTTTCAACTGGATAGCCATGACAACAGTCAATTTGACATTGGGGCGTGGTAAATCCTTTTGGAAATGGTGTGTGGCGCATTACGTCTTAGATATAATAATTTTTAAGAGATCACCATCCTTCCTCCCCTGAAGACCGCTGTAACTTAGACACGGAATGGCGCAAATGAAGTTACATATACAACGGCAATTGTGTACGTTCTCAGAATTGTTTCGTCCAACACAATGAACCTGTGATTTGATTTTTTGGTGGAGTTTTTTTATTTAGAACCTTATTATTAGCCCACTTCTATGTATTAGATGCTGATTCTCCTCTGGCGCTCTTTACGAAGAATCAGACTGAAAATCGGATATGAAGCGAAACTAAACAACCACTCTGACATACAGTACATCCTAACAGATACCCTGCATTACAGGGAAAATCAAAATCAGAATGGCCGAAAATTCTTTTAATCCTGTTTCTCCAGAATGTGTATGCATCTCCACCGCACTCACTTCAGAGAGATCTTGTTTCAAGAAATAGAGTAAAGATGTAAATGACCAGGTTGACGACATACATTGTGTTCTTATACACATAAATATTGTGACAACTGGATTTGAATGCCACTGTTGTGACATCTTTACACATCTTTACTGCTATATAGCAATACAAAGAGTATACGCCATCACGCAACAGTCATCACAGTGTGTAAAAGCTTACATCTTTTGCTGATACAGTCCTCAGACTATGGGAACTATTTTACATTCCAGACTAAAAGAACTATTTTCTGTTCCAAACGAAAAAAGCAAGAAATAATCATTAGGCAGCAAAGAGGAAAAACAGTACAGAAGTAAGTTTATATTAAAAATTTCGACTGTTGTTTGTGATTTTCAACTTTTTTTTGTCTTTTTTGTTTTGTTTTGGGTTGTATTTTATATATATATATATAGCAGTGACTTTTAAAATTTCGATACATTTTAGATGCAAAACATTTCTTGCTTGTGACAAAAAATTCTAAATGAAAAACTTTCATTAAGAAATTTTTGGAACGCTCTCAGTCGCTGAAAATGACATATACAGATCATATTTTTTTTTTTTTGCTGTCGTCAGTCTTTAGACTGGTTTGATGCAATCCTCCATCCCTTCCTATCCTGTGCTAACCTCTTCATTTCTACATACCCCTTACAATCCACGTCCTCAATTATCTGCTTCATATATTCTAATCTCTGTCTACCTCTGCAGTTCTTACCTTCAACTGTTCCCTCCACTAACAAATTAACCAATCCAGCATGTCTCAAAATATGACCTACCAGCCTGTCTCTTCTTCCTGTAAGCTTCCTCCATAAACTTCTTTTCTCACCCATCATTTCTAAATCTCGTTCATTTCTTACTTTGTCTGTCCACCTAATTTTCAGCATTCTTCTGTAGCACCACATTTCAAATGCTTCAAGTTTCTTTCTTTCCGGTATTCCTAAAGTCCATGTTTCGCTACCGTAAAATGCTGTGCTCCACACATAGAGTTTTAAAAAGTTCTTTCTAATTCCTAGATCAATATTTGAAACTAAAAGGTTTCTCTTTTTCATGAAGGCTCTTTTTGCTAGTGCTATTCTGCTTTTAACATCATTCCTGCTTCGGCCATCGGTTGTAATTTTGCTTCCCAAGTAACAGAACTCACTCACTTCTCCTATTGCATCAGATCCTATTTTTATATTTAATCTGCTAGTATTGGTGTCATTTCTGCTACATTTCATCACTTTTGTTTTACTTTGATTTATATTCAGTCCAAAATCTTCCTTCAGTATTTTGTTCATGCCATTCAATAACTTCTCAATATCCTCAGCCCTTTCTGCTAATAAGACAATGTCGTCAGCAAATCGTAGCATACTGATTTTTTCTCCCTGAAAACTTATGCCACATGGAAATTTTTCTTTGACTTTCTTCATTGCTTCTTCTACATACAAGTTGAATATTAACGGGGATAGACTACAACCTTGTCTCACACCCTTTTTAACTGATGCATGTCTCTCGTGATTCTCTACTTTTATCACAGCCACTTGATTCTTATATAGTTTATAGAGGATTCTTCTATCTAGATACTTTAGACCTGACTTCTTTAAAATTTTGAACATCTTGTTCCACCTAACATTATCAAAAGCTTTTTCTAAATCAACAATGCCATAAAAGTATCTTTGTTTTTCTTGATCCGCCCTTCAAGTATTAATCTTAATGACAGAATTGCTTCCCTTGTACCGCGATTTTTCCTAAACCCGAACTGATCTTCACCTACTATCTCTTCTACTACCCTTTGCATCCTTCTGTTTATTATTCTGGTCAGCAATTTTGAAGCATGTGATGTTAGACTAATTGTGCGATAATTCTCACATTTGAAAGCTTGTGCTTTCTTTGGAAGTGTGAAGATGATATTTTTATTAAAATCATTTGGAATTTCTCCTGTTTCATAACTTTTTGATATCAGCTTGAATAATCTTTCGATTCCTTCCTCTCCTAGAGATTTAAGAAGTTCTGCAGGGATCTCATCAATTCCAACTGCCTTATTTGCTTTCAAGTCATTCAGAGCTTTATTAAATTCTGTCCTCAAAACAGGATCTCCTAAGTCATCCATGTCGACATCGCCTTCCTTTTCCAATGCACTATTGTTCAAGTCGTCCCCAACATACAGTTTCTCAATGTATTCCTTCCATCTGTTAGCTCTATCTTCTGACCTTAAAATAGGTTTCCCATCGGCAGCTTTAATGTTCATACCTCTTTTCTTCATTTCTCCAAAATTCTGTTTGATCTTTCTATATGCAACATCTACTTTTCCTGCAACCATTTCCTATTCTACTTCTTCACACTTCCTTGTAGCCATTTTTCTTTTGCTATTTTGCATTTCCTATTTATTTGATTTCTAAATTGCCTGTACTGCTCTTTTCCTGCTTCATCCTGAGCATTTTTGTACCTTCTCCTCTGATCGATCAGCTGCAAAATTTCTTCTGTGATCCAAGGTTTTCGGGGAGTTTGTTCCCTAAAGCCTAAGGTTTCTTTGCCAGCTTTCA
>JARYHS010009186.1:83409392-83703790 GCA_031002005.1 Vandiemenella viatica
GGTGAGTTACTTATGGTACGTAGCTGATGTTAGTTGTTATTGAAATTTAACCTAGATGCAGTCAAGTACTTATTTTTTTAAAATAAAACTCCTTACAAAATAACAGTTCCCCTACTATAAACTACAGTACTATTTGGTTCCGTTAGAGTTCCTGGCATAGATCCTGTTTGACGGGGAGGCGAACGTTTTGATGCTACCACCCAGTTCTGTGATTATGTTAATCCTGAACCAATTGCATAGTGTAACTACAGTAAGCAAGAATTAACTTAAAGTCTGATTTCAGATACTGTACTGCCAAATGTAGACACTAGCTATTAAGCTATATGATGTTGTAGCTAAATAAAGAAGTTGCTTTGAGTAGGTGTTATGGAAACTAACTTGGCGATATTCTATGTCCAGTAATATGCTTATCGCTCTCAGAGCAGTCTAAGGATAGTGATGTTAAGTACATAAGGGTTAGTCAGGAATTTCAAATTTTAAGTACCATACATGCAGGACACCGATTACGGTAATGTCACCTCAGTTCATTGATGAATTGTATGTCGCAGTAATTGGCGAAAATAGCTTTGAGCGCAACATCAAAAAATTTAAATGCGGATAATTTTGATATTTTACTTGAGATATGTTTTCAGACTATATACCTTCCTATTTCGAAGGACTCTACAATGGCCAGTAATGTTCTGTCCTCAATCGACGGACGAAGCACCATAAACACTGCCCTCCCTCCAAAAACACTGCTAAGTGATTTGATCTGTATGTTGTCTAATCATTTAGAATCGTGTAACACCACCCTGAACAATTTTTTACCAAGTTCAATGTGGTTGAAATGCCTTCTGCAACCGGGAGTCGAACTAGTCAAACCCGTATTGAGAGCCGGACACAACCATTGTTTCTCAGCAACCTCAGCGAGATGGTGCGTGAGATTCCTAACTTTTACAGTTTAGAGAGGTCAAGTCAAGGGTGTGAGACAAGGTTGTAATCTTTTTCCGTTAATATTCAACTTGAATGTAGAAGAAGCAATAAAGGAAGTGAAAGAGAGATCTGAGTGTGGAATAAGTGTTCAAGGGGGAAAAAATTAGTATTCTGTGATTTGTTGATAACATTTTCTTATTAGCAGAACAGTCTGAGGATATTGAGAAATTACTGATGTCATGAACAAAATAATGAAGGAAGGTTTTGGACTAAATATAAACCAAACCAAGACGAAAGCGATGAAATGTATCAGTAATGATACCAATAATAGTAGATTAAATATAAAAATCGGGTCGGATGCGATAGAAGAAGTTAGTGACTTTGCTACTTAGGAAGAAAAATTATGACTGATGTCCGAAGCAGGAATGACGTTAAAAGTAGAATAGCACTAGCGAAAAGCGCTTTCATGGAAAAGATGAATCTCTTACTTTCAAATATTAATCTAGATGTTTTGGAGCACAGCACTTTATGCCATCTAGGGGGAAGAAACACATATTGTGCATGTTCACCGGGTAGTTTCTAGTGACTTCGGTGAATTGTTTCTGGTCCACACAGCAGGTCAACCTAAATACATCAATTTTGAGATAAGATATCTCGAGAACTGAGAGAAGTATCAAAAAATGGCATTCTTTACTTTCGTATTGTCTAGTCGAGTTCCAGAAGAATTTATCATCAAATTTGGAGTTGGCGAAATTTCTTTCTGGTCCAAATAGAATGTTACCTTAAACAAAAAATTTATCAAATTTCAGTGGCTCGGATATCGTAGATCCCTGCCGCTGACTACTACTGACGTCTCTATAAAAGGCGATTCTTCCACTAAAATTCCTATGCTGCAATAATTACCTATAACGACATCTGCAAACATTGCGCCAAGCGCTAAAACATTTAAAAACGACTCCAAACTCTTCAAATAAAGCCAGAAATAATTCCAAGTAACGTTACAAGTACTTTTGTTCAAAATAAGTCTAGTATTTAATCCGTTGGGAGTCCTAAAGATATTTCAGTAGCTGTTGATTCCACCGACAAGTTTCTCCGAAACTGTTTGACAATTCACGCTGGTACGGAGCGCATGTGTCAAGCGGCGGCCCTGGTGACGGCTAGCCACTCCCCGGCCACGGGCAGGTCTCTGCCGAACGTCAGGCCGTACCGGAATTCGACCCCCGGGCGGTGTCCGACGTACAGTGGCACCGCGCCTCCTTTCCTGAAGATCTGCTTGCCACTGTCGCGGGCCGCCTGCCGGGCTGCCGTGGCGACGCTGTCCTTGGATACAGTCACCGCTACGGGCTGGTACTGGAAGCTCTTGTTCTTATTGTAGTTCCGGGTGAACTCATCGAGCCCCGCCTGGTCGAATCTTCACTAGTCTCCCCGAACCGCATGTGGCTGCACGGCACGTGACCCGTGTAGCCCTTCATGAAAATCTTGTCGGGATGTCCCACTGGGCTGAAGTAGGGGCTCTCGCCTAGCCGGGCCCTGAAAGGGTCTTCGTCCTCGTCGTCGCCCTTGGGTCTGCGGAAGACGGCGGCGGCGTCCTCGGGCACGGCGCTGAGTGGCAGCACCACTGCGTTCTGCGCAGGTCTGCTGCGCACCTTCTCCCTGATGACCTCGCGGTCGCACTCTGCCGACACGCCCTCCGTGGCGGCGGTGGAGAACCTCTGGCCGGAGACGAAGATGGCGCTGGGCACCCAGCCCGTGTAGCCGGGCACCATGGGTGGCGGTACTTGCGGACGGCCCCCGTCGCGGCGCGCCGCGTCACGTTCATGATGTCGCGCAGCCCGGGCCTCGCCTGCAGCACGGGGTCCGGCGCCGCGGTCGACTTGATCTCCATGCCCGCCGCCTTCATCAGCTTGTGCGTCATGTGGCCGGGCGTCTCGCCGAACTCGAAGGCCAGCCCCGTCACGTAGCCCGTGTAGTAGGGCATGCGGTGGGGCTCGGGGGTCATTATCAACTCGATACCAACCATCTTGCCGGCTAAGCGAACACTTTAACGATTTAGTGGGGGACGGAACTGGAGTCAATTTTGTGCAGCGTGTGTACTGAGGGAGATTTGGATCTAGGCAACGGTGGCCCAATTGTTGTAATAGATGCTACTCGCATAATAATTTTCCAATGAAATTCGACAAGAGAACAAAACCAGAAAATGGCGAAAGTATAAACTTGAAACAAGCAAAATCCGGGTGAGAGAAACGCCCCATACTATACAAAGGAGGTGTACCTGGCGCACAATTTCAGATCCATTCGGACAATGACTTATGATGTTAGTAGGGCATCTGTTACAGAAGGACAAAATTTTTGTTTTTGTTTTTTTTACGGCTTTACGCCTTGTCGACGGCTAAGGTCATTAGAGGCGAGATGGGACTGGGGACAAGGAACGGGAAGGAATTCGGCCATGGCCTTTTTGAAGGAAGCATCCTGGCATTCACCTCAAGTGATTTGGGAAAAATAAAATAAAAGTAAACGCCGTTTCGGACGGCCCAGTAGCGTAGTGATAAGCAAGCTTTCTCTGCGTGCTGGCGTCCGTCGGTTTGATTCCCGGCAAAGGTTATTTTAATTAAGTATTTTGTGTATTTTTTTTAAATTAATAGCAATAAACACTTTATATATGTATATATAAGTGTACCGTGATAAGTATGAAATAAAAATACTGCAAATAACAATTGTGACAAAATTATGACCCCTTGGTTTTCGTTATACTTGTCTACTATGATCTATTTCTCTAAATAGTACGTAATCCCAGTTTTATATCTGATGGCGTAATTTGATAATAGGTGCTTCAATTGAGGTTGAAGTTAATTTGGTTGATACGAAATCAATACTACTGGTCGATTGCGTAATTTAGAAGTGACACTATTGGCTAATTATCAGTACATGTATAACCAGTTGTACATAATTTTTTACTCAGGTTTTCACAACCTCCATATCACTTCAGTTAGTGAAGTTTAAATAGCTTAGTACAATGAGAATATCGGAAGAGTATTTCTTAAGTCAGTTTATAGTGTAGATATATTTGAAATAGTGAAATCTTTCGCAATTGGTTGATTCGGTTGTGCAATTTCCTTCAGTTGGCGTAGTAAAATTGAATCATTTCTATGAGCAAGATATATGAGTATGGTCAAAGGACTATATCATAAGAAAAAGTGTGAGAATATGTTCTTTGATTTCTTGTCTGTTAAGAAAATCTATTTAGCTACCCGTCGCTTCACAAATTATTTATGTCGCGTTCCTGCAATTCTCGACAATCTATGACTGTACCTCATTATATTGTGTGTGCCAGAATCATTGCGAACTCTGTTAGTTTTCCAACCAGTAACACTGGATAAAAATGTGGATAAAATGACTGCGTCTGACGCTGATGAATTTTTTTTACCGATTTTATTGAACGTGTTTTTATCACGCGTAAAACTGTATTATTGTATTATTTGAGAACAACTCTTTCCACATAATTTAGAACAGTGCTGATAAAATTAGACTCGCTGGAGATCATGATATATGATTTTCAGGACTTGTTCTGATACTTTAATATTTCGGAAATTTTCGCGTGATCGTTAATGTTGCAACTCTGGAACTTTTCCTGGCTTAAAGGACTTAACATAATTCATCAACCCCGAAGTACACAAGGTGTCATTGAAATCTCCTTGTTTGATTCCGTAGTACTGGTGCTACTGAATAAGAGTGGTTCGTTTTCTTCACTTTGATCACCGTGATTCACATTTCTCTCATTCAAAGCTCTTTCTCTCTACTCTCTTTCTCTCTCTTTCTCTTAAGCTATACGAAAATAGTTATTCTATGTTGGTTTTATTATAAAATATTCAGGAATCCTGTATATTATGTGTTAGACTGTGTTATGGTGATACTTTTTTTATGAATTTCGTCAGTTCTAGCATAACTTGGTGCTTATACTAATTGCTGTTGCTGCACTCCCAAAATCATTTAAAATATTTAATAAAAATATGCAAATGATTAACTGAGTAATATCAGTGAAACGATTTGATATATCTGACAGCATGAATAAAAGTTACCCATTACCAGGAAAACTGTATGACGTGACAGCCAACAAATTTTCTTTAAATCAAACAGTACAGGAAAATTTAGTTAATTTTATAATCAATTTGTAACGTTATCAGTCCTGTAAGGTGAAACGTAGAAAACATTTATGATGAAGAACAATGAAGACCACCAAAACCTTCTTCTCCCATGAAAGTACTGTTACCCATCATTTCTCTTAAGAACTTCCCACATAGTAAACCATAAATGGTCGACTTAATATGCCATTACTGTAAAAACACATTTCTTTTATAGTTAACGCATGTGTAACAATTTTTTGGAGATACTAATTCCGTATTCACCACGTTCCTCATGCAAACATCGCTAGAAACATGCAAATACATCAAACTACTGATTACGTTTAGGAAACTGAGGAACTATGTTTACTATTGGAGAAAATCCAAAGAAATTCATGCTTGAAAAAGAATATGGAAAACACTTACAAGTTTCTAGGCAGATAGAGGTTTGTAATGTAACGAAAAAGAGCCGCTCTATTCTTAAGCCTACTTTTGACAGGGCACTATCTTTTTCTTGTGAGCATCCGACTCCTACCTGAGTTGATTACTCATAAAGAGAGCACAGATTCCGAGCTTGCGCTGTCGTCTATGCCCACAAAGCAGTCTTTCAGCTTTTGCTGGGACCTTCAAAATATGTATTTTTAAGGAAGTAACAAGGATGCACTATATAGTTTGGGTATTTATTTTTTACTGAAGTATTAAAAGACTTCTCATGCAGACAAACTGGAGAGAGAGAGAGAGAGAGAGAGAGAGAAGGAGAGAGATGAAAGAGCTGCGGTGAGAGAAGCCGACTCACCCGTGGAAGTCTGCGGCGGCGCCGCCTATGGCGCCGAGCTCAAAGCGCACGCCTGCCGAGGCCGCCATGTTGGGCGCCGTCTTGACGGGCCGTCCGGAGGCCGCTGCAGCAGCGAAGCCGACGGGGAGTCTCCGGGAGACGGCGAGTGTGACGTCATGCGGTCTGGCGTCACCTGCGCGGCCGCCGCAGCCTACCCGCCACGCACTCCGGCCCCCCGACACTCGCCTGTCGCGTTGCATCACGGGACCCACAGGCCTGACAGCAAACTCTGAATACCTTCTACTGGTCTGAAACTGGCCTGTACTTACATCGTCAGCCGATCTCTAGGGCTACATTGTTCACTCTGGTGCATTGTATTCCACAGGTAATATCTCACAACAACAGAAAGTGCTAAAAATTGAAGGTAACTAGCAGATATAAGTGTTCACTCTAAATATTCAGCTATTAGCAGAATTAACTCATACTAGAAGCAGAGATTCAATAACACATGGAGTCGAAACTTTTATTTTCTTGTAACAGAAAATTTTCGAATTTACGGTGAAAGTTTCGTGGGACGGCTCTAAATTTCCAAACGAATAAAAGTTCTGTTTTTTAAGAACTTTCGTCTTCTTAGCAGTCAAACTCCAAGCGAAGCAAAAGTCTGCAACAGAAACAAAAAGCAGTTGTTGGGAACGTAGTAACTGGGCAATCGCAAATGAAAATTTAAAAATAAGAAAAGGGGGAAAATCTTCATCTTGATACTTCAATAACACTTTAATAATTGGGAGCATATCACTTAAATAATTCCCAATAGCTCTCGTCCAGTTTGTCTTTCTTTATAATTTGTCTTGAGTATGTCAAGGTACTGTTTTTATTCCTTAAAAAGATAAAATAAAATGGGGACTACTATTTTCATGTGTTTGCTTAATGTGTGCATACATGAAGTTTCAGCATGATTGCAGTTTCTGATCGTGACATAGATACTGCCCTGGGCAGCACTAGAGCTTGTGCTTTTTTCTAGTACGGTCAATTAATTCTGTTAGGTTTTTCAGTATTAACTGACAGTATTGGGAGAGTAAAGACAATACTTGCACAAATCCATCATTGAAAAACAGATTCAAGGTAGGAGACTAGGCGGAATGAAAATGGATCTTATAGATGCTGATGTATAAATATCATAGTTTACTTTTTTACTGGATCTAAATGAAGCAGAAAACTATCTTGTTTGGCAGTAGTTGATTAGTGATGTAATATTACACTGTGAAAACAAGTAAGGACTGCGGAACACTACTAGCAATAACGTTGCTACTTGAGGGGTACCCTTTAATGTGCGGGAATACGTTAGAGAGCTGATTAACTTAACGTGCATTTCCAGATCAAGGCAACGTACTATACTGGCAGATTGTTCAAAGAACCCCCTATTGATTATTCACTTGGATGACGTTATGTTTACAGCCCCGGTGGTGAAGCGAGTATGTACCGTTACGGATTTTGACACCGGGACGTAAGAGGCGGTGAAGCACGATTCATGATCACCATATTATGTACTGAGTGGTATTGGAAACGGCTCCACAGTACACTGCTGAGGACACTCAACTACACCTCTCCATTGCTTTCTTTTGGAATAGTAAGCTGGAATAGTCCCGCACTGGATCTCTTATTATCTACGACACAGATAACATACTACATTAAGTACACATACCATCACAAATGCAGCAACACTAACGAACTTGTGAAAACAACAGGAAACATCTGTTGTGGGGAAATGCAAATACCTGTTACAGAAAAGCACTTATCTTTAAAGAAACAAGCGTTTCAAGGCGTTTTAAATAAATAAGATGGTCTCTTGCTTCCAGCTGCGTGAAAATGATACTTCATTGCCCTCACTTTCAACTTAGTAACTGTTTGTTTTGGCGGTGTCTCGGCAACGGTCGAAAATAAAAGCCGAACCGAGGCGATGACGTCATCCACTCTTCACCCCTTTACAGACGCTTTGCTGCTTCAATTTATTGATCGCCAGGTTCCAGGCTACACTAATCTGGAATCAAGTATCCCTGCAGACTAAATTTAAGTTTTTCTGATACCAAAAGCTTTACAGATTATGCGGTGCCAGAAATCTCCGGAGAACTTTCTCGAACAAAAATTACCGGTAGTGGCAGATCAGTCGCGCGCTATGAAGAAGGGAGACGTACAGGAAGATCGTTTTGACACCAAGAGTTTAGCATTCTTTCCGTTAGTGGGTGCGCTACGTGCTAAAATAGATAGATTGCTGAACAAACACGTAGTCAACAGTTTTCCGAACACCCGCAGAAATAAATATTTTGTTGGTGCCGTTAATGATGATATATTGTGAATGTGGCCGTGCTCATAACAGAGAAACGCAGCTTTGCATTGTGCGGCAGTGTATCGAGCACGAAAGAAACGTTCGACTGTGTCAGAAGAAAACATCAGCGGTGGCCGAATACAAATCCGAGACGAGCCTACATTGAAATTCGAAGAAGATTTTTGGGACAGTATAATCTTGGAAGCTGTTGAAGCCAGAACAGCTCATGGTTTAGTCAACAAGGATACTGGGTAGAAGTTTACTGAGGGATGGAGATCAATATGTTGAAACAGCAACGTGTCGGTAATGAACAAAAGAGTGGATGACATCGTCGCCTCCTTCGGCATTTGGCTTGTACCACTGCCATGCCGCCGCCAAAATAGTTGCTACGCCACACAGTGGTCTGAAATCCCGAAAAGCTGGCCAAAAGTAAAAAAAAAAGTTACTATTTAGGAACTTTGACTTTACTAGTTCCATAGAGCGGTATTTCTTTGATGTAAATCACGTGTCGGTTTCGCTTTGTGACTCATGCAGAAGGGCATAGACTCGTTTGAAAGTGCCGACGCGACGTGGCGAGAACATCTGGCGAGTTGTAGCTCATACCGAAAATAAGCGATTAGTTGGAAAGTAACCGGCGAAAATTCACAATTCTTTTAAATATAATAAGTGATTGTGTACAGAACGACGTGGTGTTGCGAACATTTGAATTCGCAAAATGGATTCACCCCCACAATGTAAGAAAAATAATAATCTACATTAAACAAATTATTTAACTTTAAAGTTGAAAAAAGTTTGTGTGTTCTGTCGTGTTCGGTCGAATCTCTATGCCACCTTATAGCCTATATTGTATTTGATATTTATTTTTAAAAATTGGCTGCTACTAGCTGCTATTCTGTTAATAATATAATTTTTTGTGTTAACATGCATAACAACAAAATTGTTGATCAGGCAAATAATTTAAGGTTTGAATACGGCCTTGACTTTTCGTCGTATTTTCGGTAATACTTTCAGGTTCCAGTGTATTTGTGACCTGATTTAACAGAATGAAATTTAACAGAATCATTAATAAATCGATTAAAAATTAAAAGATTATAATAAATTTCCAGTTTTTTTTAAATACATTTTTGATGGATTTTAAATGTTCAGAATGTACATCTACTACATGTATAGAGATTTCTAGAAAAGAAATTATTTTACTACTAAAAGGAAAACTAAACAATGATGTTGCAGACATTGTTGCAACAATTGAAATGCATATATCTGATGAAACAAAAGAAACTATTTAGGAACTTTCACTTTACTAGTTCCATAGAGCGGTATTGCTTTGATGTAAATCACGTGTCGGTTTCGCTTTGTGACTCATGCAGAAGGGCATAGACTCGTTTGAAAGTGCGCAAGAATCGTGCAATAAATATAAAAAAGGTTTCGGGAAGATTCCTCGCGAAAATGCAGCCGCCAAAAAACGATGGAGGATGTATTTTTGCGACTTTTGGTTTCCTCAGACCAATTTATTACGAGCCTCAGGAAATTGCCAAAAAAAAAGTTGAGATCTCTGTCAATAGGGGCATTAGAGCTACTCAATCCGCCAGATATCGCAACACATTGTTCTGATGTAACTGATTCTGTGACGGATGAATCAACGACAGATTGTTGTGATTCCGATAGCGAATAAAATGTACCTTGTTTCTTATCAAGCAATCGAATTTTTGTACAAATAAAAAATGTTTTATAAGTAAACTATTTTTCTTTCAACAATACAATTTTAGACATTTTTAATAAAATATTATCAATAAGCAATTTTGTTTTTTATTTTAAAATGAAATATAGATTTACGTCCTCATAAGTCCCGTTTCATTATAATTATTTGAAAAAGATACTGTTTTTCTGTTTGTAAAAATGTCCACCACAATGGCTTTGCCATTTTTATATTATAAGAGTCAATTATAATCAGTATTAATAAAAGTCGTGATATATTCAATATCGTATGACATATTGTTTTAATTTTTTTTCATTATCACCTATTTCATATACTTATAGGATATTTTATGCATTTAACATAATTTTTTGTACTAGTATCCGCCATTTTGAAGCCGCCATTTTGTTTTTTCAACAAATAATGTCCAGATTTTTTATAACGGATATTAAATCACCCCATATTTATACTATTTTTTAGATAATCTGCCATTTTAAATATTTTCTGCCATTTTGGAACCGCCATTTTGTTTATTTTTTTATAATTGACGTAGATATTCGTTATCAGCGACCTAGACAGATCATGTATACAAATTTTCATGAAGATTGAACATGTATTTCTATTTTGGCCAGCTTTTCGGGATTTCAGACCACTGTGCGATGGCCGAAGCAGGAATGATGTTAAAAGCAGAATAGCACTAGCAAAAAGAGCCTTCATGAAAAAGAGAAACCTTTTAGTTTCAAATATTGATCTAGTTATTAGAAAGAACTTTTTAAAACTCTATGTGTGGAGCACAGCATTTTACGGTAGCGAAACATGGACTTTAGGAATACCGGAAAGAAAGAAACTTGAAGCATTTGAAATGTGGTGCTACAGAAGAATGCTGAAAATTAGGTGGACAGACAAAGTAAGAAATGAACGAGATTTAGAAATGATGGGTGAGAAAAGAAGTTTATGGAGGAAGCTTACAGGAAGAAGAGAGAGGCTGGTAGGTCATATTTTGAGACATGCTGGATTGGTTAATTTGTTAGTGGAGGGAACAGTTGAAGGTAAGAACTGCAGAGGTAGACAGAGATTAGAATATATGAAGCAGATAATTGAGGACGTGGATTGTAAGGGGTATGTAGAAATGAAGAGGTTAGCACAGGATAGGAAGGGATGGAGGATTGCATCAAACCAGTCTAAAGACTGACGACAGCAAAAAAAAAAAAAAAAAAATATGATCTGTATATGTCATTTCAGCGACTGAGAGCGTTCCAAAAATTCTTAATGAAAGTTTTTCATTTAGAATTTTTTGTCACAAGCAAGAAATGTTTTGCATCTAAAATGTATCGAAATTTTAAAAGTCACTGCTATATGTTTTGCATCTAAAATGTATCGAAATTTTAAAAGTCACTGCTATATATATATATATAAAATACAACCCAAAACAAAACAAAAAAGACAAAAAAAAGTTGAAAATCACAAACAACAGTCGAAATTTTTAATATAAACTTACTTGTGTACTGTTTTTCCTCTTTGCTGCCTAATGATTATTTCTTGCTTTTTTCGTTTGGAACAGAAAATAGTTCTTTTAGTCTGGAATGTAAAATAGTTCCCATAGTCTGAGGACTGTATCAGCAAAAGATGTAAGCTTTTACACACTGTGATGACTGTTGCGTGATGGCGTATACTCTTTGTATTGCTATATAGCAGTAAAGATGTGTAAAGATGTCACAACAGTGGCATTCAAATCCAGTTGTCACAATATTTATGTGTATAAGAACACAATGTATGTCGTCAACCTGGTCATTTACATCTTTACTCTATTTCTTGAAACAAGATCTCTCTGAAGTGAGTGCGGTGGAGAGGCTAAATAATGCATACACATTCTGGAGAAACAGGATTAAAAGAATTTTCGGCCATTCTGATTTTGATTTTCCCTGTAATGCAGGGTATCTGTTAGGATGTATATCAGAGTGGTTGTTTAGTTTCGCTTCATATCCGATTTTCAGTCTGATTCTTCGTAAAGAGCGCCAGAGGAGAATCAGCATCTAATACATAGAAGTGGGCTAATAATAAGGTTCTAAATAAAAAAACTCCACCAAAAAATCAAATCACAGGTTCATTGTGTTGGACGAAACAATTCTGAGAACGTACACAATTGCCGTTGTATATGTAACTTCATTTGCGCCATTCCGTGTCTAAGTTACAGCGGTCTTCAGGAGAGGAAGGATGGTGATCTCTTAAAAATTATCATATCTAAGACGTAATGAGCCACGCAACATTTCCAAAAGGATTTACCACGCCCCCTTGTCAAATTGACTACTGTCATGGCTATCCAGTTGAAAATCTTTATTTTATTATTATAAATATTTATACCGAAATGAAAGATAAAATACAAACCCCCTCACCAAAGTTAACGGTAGGAGATCAGTAGCAACAAAAATTACTCTAGAAACACACAAGCAACACATTATTTCGGGCTATGACTTTTTTCAGGGGAATAGAACCGTATGACTGAACTTCCCGCGGAAATCCAAGGACAACTCTTCCACATGAATAATTTATGTTTGTGTTTCTTCAACTTTGGTGGGTGGTCGATAAATTTTACCTGTTTACATATAAATATCTCCTCGCGGCATTTCTTTCATTCCGCTGTTGTTAGGATTATTATTGCCAACTATAGTAACATTCCGTCAACTTATTGCTAATTATTATAACACTTGACAAAAAACATGCCGACAAATTGCCCGGTGCTACAAAGCGCCTACATGTAACACATTACTCCGTCTATATCAAACTGTGTCAGCGGACGATAATGCGTCCATGAGGCATCATCTCCGCCTCTCATGTTGTTGACTGACTAGTCCACTGCAACCATAACTTTCTCTCACTATCACTCGACGTGTTATGTCACCACTCATGCCTCTTGGTGACTGGTCTTGACGTGCCAGGTCTGTGACAATCGAATCATTTAATAACCCATCAGTCGTACGTACTTGTACCACCTTACATCCAAATCCAATAACTCATTCTGCATATTCGACCTTTCTGCCAGTGAAGATGGAAAGTGTCGTCTACTAATCAGCATTTTGATTTTACGCCTCATGACATCAAGGTCATTAGAGACAGAAATGGACTGGGGACAAGGAACGGGAAGGAATTCGGCATTGGCCTTTTTGAAGGGAGCATCCCGGCATTCGCCTGTAGTGATTTGGGAAAACCATGGAAAACCAAAATCTGAATTCTCGGTCGGGGATTCGACCTGACGTCCCGACTTCCTCCCGAATGCGAGGCCAGAGCGTTAACATAGTAAATTTTTGATCATAAATTCTACATTTTGCGTAAGTTGTTTCTGTTTTCACATGATACAAACAGATTGGTTTTTTTTTCGCCTCATCTTTCAACAACAAAGAAATGTGCCATGATTTCACAGCTGAATTAAATTAGATACGTAATGAAGTATGTGCCACCAAAACAATATTTGTCATATGAACATTGCTGAGTTGGCGGCTCAGCGAATTCAAGCTAGAAGCATGAGGCCACGCCACCGAACATCACCGTATTCGCCACTCGTCTTTCCCCGTTGTAGCAGCCCATTGGCAGACCAACATGTAGGACCGACTATGATCTGATATTCCTATGTAGTACTCTTGTTGGTAGAATGGAGTTGGAAGAGGGCTTTCCTATCCACGGAGGCATAGGCTTTCTGAAAGTCAACGAATTTTGCCACGTAGGGCGAGGCATTGAGGTTCCTATAGGTGAGAATTGTTTTGAATTTTAGAATCTTTTCAGCACAGGACCTTGTCTTAAGGAACTCAGCTTGGTATTCTCCTATACAAGAATATACTTTAGTAAGTAGTGCCCGCAACCTTAACAATTGTTTGTTTCTGGTGCACCCGAGTAGAAATTCTGCATTTCGGAGAAAGTGTGAACGTAAATACAAATAACTAATATTTGTTCTGTGTTATTTCTGCGAATAAACTATGATGAAGCCTTAAAATTGCAGACACATTTGTTTGCAAAAACGAACTTGCAGAAATTATTGTGTTTCTAAATTTGTTGATCGTGTTTAGTGCATAGATATACGATATATATACGTATATGTAGGGTATTAATTGAAATACTGAATCCAGCAGCCGCGAGAAAGGCAACAAGTCACCTGTACCGTGGTCAAGAGCCAAAACTTGGAATTATATTAACAAAAAATGCGAAATTCCAATTAACATTTCTTCAGAATCGGAAAAATTTAATTTTTAAAATGCTACCTTAACTAACGTTTTTAGTTTGCTATGAAAGGAGAACAGGCGTTTGTAAAATTCAGCTTACGTTGTCGGTTTAGCGCTGTATCAATCATGTTACTACTGCCAACGTTTCGTTATCCAACCTGGGCCATTGTCAGGGTGATTTCGGGCTGATGTATCCCCTGCTGACAGCTGACTACACCACCTCGTCGTTCGCCTGCCCACTAGGCCGCAAGGTAAGTGGGATTTTACAAACATGACGCCTGATGAAAACATTAAATTTTAGAAAAAGCGTTAGTATCGAATGATTACATTTTAGATAAAATATATAAGAGTCTGCGCTGATTATTGATCCACATGATGTTGATGGTCTCAGACCTTTCCGCTAACACCTAACCGCTGAGCCATCACTTGTGCGAGGGCAACACTAAGGTTTATGAAGCCTTGTCACAATACAGATATTGCATGCGGAATGCATTTTTCCACGCCACAACGCAGTCACAAAAATGAATCGACGACTCCCGTAGGGTTCGCGACTCCGCAATAAATCTGCAGACGGCGCGTCGACCATTAATCAGGCCTCAGCCGCGGTGGTCTAACAAGCGACACCTGCCGAAGAGGCCAAACAACAAGTGTCGCTGTAATGGAGATGGATCGGCCGCGCGCGGCAGGCCGGCTGGCAGACGAACCGAGTGGCGCGGGTTCGCCACGCCCACGCAGCCACGCTATACCGACATTAGGCCCGCTTTAAATTACACTCGCTTTATCACCATTACAAGTCACCTTCAGAAATCGGACGTGACAGGCTCCGCACTACCAGACACTCGATACGACGTAACCGGTAACTGCATTTACAAGTCGAATACGTCTTTCTTATGTCGTGTTATGTAAATCGCCACTGCAGCCAGCGCCTTAGAAGATATTAGTCTCCGCGTTTCCTTTATTTCTTCCTAGCTATAGCAGCTGTCAGCTCGTTAAGAAGGTCGCAGGTTTGATACCGCTGATGCCATATGAGTTTATAATTAAGTACTGCATTTGTCCTCCTGTGAATATTTAACAATGAGCAATACGCCTTGATGACATCCTATGTTAATATTAGCACACAAAGCTGATAGTAAGTATGTATTGAATTCCAAAAAGCATTTTCATTTTTAAATATTTACCGCAAATACCGACAGCACAATGGTTAAAAAAAAATATGCCACCAAAAAGCTGTGACTATAATATCGAAATAAAATTCAATCATGGCAGATTCGGAAGTCATTTGTACAAAATAAATTTAGCAAGCTCCCCACTTTGTCAGTGCGACGGGGAATCCGAGGCCCATACAAACCACCTATTCTTCGGATACAATAATTACAAAGAAGAAACAGACATGTTCCGGAAAGACCTAAAACATTGGGACATAAGTTATCCAGTTAATGTAGGCCACCTCCTTGCTCTATAAAATATCGCAATATACCAGAGGATGGTGCACTTTATAACAAGAAACTATGTAGAAATATAACCTCGTAAAACCCACTCTACTACCCAATCTTTCAAACAATTATTGTTTACAGAGGTTACTGTTTTACTGTTAAATAGTTTTAATGAACAGTGACTTGTACGTATGTGAAATGCGTACATGTAAATGTGGGCCCATGTATGTATTTACATAAAGATACAGCACTAAATATAATGTATCTTGACTGTATGGCCAACAGGCCAAGTGTCAATAAAGTATTTAAAAAATATTTCATTGAATTCCTGCCTTCCCCTCGCAATTGTCTGTATTAGGCTTTCTTCTTCTCTATCGAAAATCATTCCACTACTTATAACCATCTAAAACGTTGCCTGCTTCCTCGTCTTCGGTTTTTTGTTTGATAATTAAAAACTATAATCAAAACACTTCCTATTTATATTATGGTCAAATGCCTGAACTATATAAGTCACGTCCTTTCAACACTTTTAACTTTTCATATCAGACTCTTATCTGATCTCTTCTTTCAGCAGATTCTCCAACTTTATACTCAGTTTTATTTTTATGTTTTTTTTTTTTGCTTATGGATTTACGCCTTATCGATGTCGAGGTCATTAGAGGCGGGAAAGGACTGGGGGAAAGGTACGGGAAGGAATACGGAAATTGCCTTTTGAAGAAACCACCCAGGCATTCAACTGGAGTGATTCAGGGAAACAATGGAAAACCCATATCTGGATGGTTGGACGGGGATTCGAACCCACGTCATCCGGAATGCGAGGCTAGAGCGTTACCGCTCACTCGCCACACTCGGTTTAACACTGGGGAAGCCATTCAAAGGAAGACCAACTATTCTGCTTTCGGTTTCTTTTTGTGATACTCCAACATTCTGATCCATAAGTTCTAATCGTTTCCGCAGGGGCTCTATACATATTTATTTTTGTCTGCACTCAAGTATTCTTGAACTATTGAGGGTAATTTAAATTTTATAACGGAGTCTTCTCTTCGATTATCTTCTTCACATCACACTATATTACTAATAATGCATCTCAAATGTTTGTACTTTTCACACTGTTTACTGCTATCTGATAATCTGAAGGTAATGGCATCTGTCAGGTAAAAACGTATTCCAGTTTTGTGGTCTCAGTTTACTACATTCTTTAGCTAACTTATGTAACCTGTTTATGCCCTGCTACCATTACCCGGTTATCTCCAAATAATATACTATGTATACAGCTTCTACAGTATCAATTTCTCAAATGTGACTTAAATGTATATTTTGAATGTATTGTTAAATGCAACAGCCTTACTTCAGTCCCTTGTTAATCACAATGTCTTGGGAGACTCTCACATCTTAAAGTTTCTTGCAAATGTTCTGAATGTTTCTTATACTCCATTGATACTGCTGTTTTCCAAAAAAGCTTACCTTATGCTCTCTATCACATAATTCCTCCAGGTAGATGAATACTAAATGAATGTCTAAGTTTCCGTCCCTCCTTTTCCTTATTTTCTTTGATTTCGAATAAAACGTGTTATCGCCCTGTTCGAAATCCACTTTGTTCTTCATAAAACTATTTCAAGAAACTGGAAGGACTTCCGCCATGGCCTTGCGACGGAACCATCCATACATGATTTGGGGAAACCATACAAAGCCCAAATCTTAATGGCCGGCCTGGTATTTGAACTCGCCTCCTAGGGAATGCGAGTCCAGAGCATTACCGTTCACCCACTACGCTCGGCAAAAATTGGTCTGCATGAATACGGAAATCGCTTAAACCCCATAGTCAGAACAGACTGTCGTACCTCTACGGTCCAGTACGACCGACGACGGCATTTTAACGTACACAACCACAAAGGTGATCTTCTGTCTCAAACATTTGTTTTAAACAAAGTATTTGACAGAATTACTTGCAATTTTTCAGGAATTTTGATTACAGACGTCCAAATACGAACACCACGGATTGGTGATAATTACGATGAAAGCACTCAAGCATAAGAATTTTTCAAATGACGCTCATAGAATTGTAATTTCAACAGATAAAAAATACCGACGTATTTATTGTACTGAGGGTATGGTAGCAAAATTGATATAGTACAATGACTGGACACGTAACTGTTTCATGAAAAAATGTTGTGCGTTTGAAATGCTGGTCAAAGGTGTTGTAAAGTTTAGTATGGTCCATTGATAACTGAGTATATCTGGCGCAGCATCCAATTGTGTAAAGCACGACGTAAATACAACGATCAAGTAACGGTTACTACGGACCGCAGAAAAAAAAAAGTGTATATGGGACTGGTTTACGGAGTCAAAGAGAGACCCCGTTAACAGTGTGCTTTTGAGGCTTTGCCACTCGCCAAGGGACTATTTATATTTCTTCTTGTTATAGGAAGAGAGGGAAAAAATCTGGCGGAGCTACGTTCGTACACATGCCCGCAAGGGCTATAGGCAAATACGTCCTTTATCCCTTCGCGTTTGCCTTAAGACGTCTCTCGCAAGCCTACATTACATCAAGTGAGAAACTAGTATATTTAAGAAAAGCGGTTCTTTAGTCAATAAATAGACAGCAAGTATCATTACTTCGCTACCAAATCTGGCTCACAAACAGTTTCTGAAAGATAAGATAACCTTTACGAAACTAAAAAACCTAACCACAAGCTCTCATCTAAGAACTGTTTTTAGATAAACAAGTTCGGCACATGCATCCCCCCGCCTTCCTAACCACACGCCTATCGCAGCCAATTTCACTCTGTGGTTGATTTTGCAAGCTCGGTAAACGATAAAGACGACATATTATGTTCAATAACAATCACCAAGACCACAAAAACATTACCACACATTAAGAAAACGCGCGCTTCTCCTCTCGCATCATCGCATGTAGGTGACAGGTATAATGACGATAATTTCAATAACTGCACAAGTAGTTACCACCACTACTTTAATTAGCGGTCTGGTGGCACAGTAATTAAGGTGCCTGACTGGAGACTGGAAAGTCTTCCGTTCAAATCCAGCTCTCGGCTGGAATTTTCACTTTCATCTCTGACACAGCGTCCTATGTAATATGAAGAACACAATAGCGTTCCTCTGGTCCGGATTCCAAGCTAAACTGTAGGTTCCCTATACCCGGCAGGATTACCGTGTTAGGTTAAGGCAGACTACGACAGGTACGGAATGCGAAGCAAAAAAAAAAAAACAGTCACCGCAGGCCAATACGACCACATGAGCATTTACTTTAATACATTAAATTCCTGGAAGATCTAGTAATGAATCGGGTGAGATGATTGAACATTAGTGTAATGGTAAAATAGTCAGGGAACAATTTACTGAACTTTAGTAGACGGATATTGATTTAAAACAAAATCTCCTTAACTGCCGAGTGTAAATTTATGCTCATTTATAACAGATCAATGATTGCTTTCAACTGTAATTTGACTATCATTTAAAGTTCTGATTAAACAATAAAATTTAGTGTTTAATTACATACCTAACTTAAATAGAACGTAATAGCTCCAAAGAATAACGTAATTCCTCCTAATAAACTTTATTGCGTACGAAATTCTGACCTCTGATTAGTGGTAACCGTTGGTAAATCCACAACCAATAACAAGTGTTTTAAACTACTAATTTTCGACGAACCATTTAACATTAAAACGATTGTTTTATAGCTCAAAACTTAGATCCCTAATTTAGGAACGAAAAAAGAAACACTTACAAGAACCATTGCGTAAGTTTATGTTATACATCGCTGAATAAAAACGTCAGTCATTGATTCTCCTCTGCAATAAATATTACATTCGAAAGCTTTCAGAGTTGGCGTGGACCTATTTTCCCTTTTGGTCTGGAAGATTGATCAAGGATGCTGAAATGCCTTCATACCAACAACAGCTGTATAGGTACTGACGTGCTGATGATCCTGATTACTAGAGTTCGGATTTTTATGACAAAAATTATAAAAAGAGAAATATGCAGGCAAATATGACCTTAAAATTGGTAAATATGACCTAAAAATAACAAAATGACAGGAAATTTAAATTTACTATACATCAAAACGTGCTCAATTATACATCATTTATCTTATCTAGCAGTGTCTCTTTCATGTAGACAGCATAATTTGCTTCCGTGCACTCGCTGCACCATGGGGAAGTTAAATTTTAAATCGTTTTGTTGATGTCACTTTAATTTCAGATAATTTACATAATAGAATTGTTTCATCTGTACTAAAATACTCCTCTCTTAATTCCCTTACGTAATATCGCACTTTCAGAAAATTTTAGTCACTGACCCACTGCAGATTTAAAGATGACTGAAGATATTTCATTGAGATATTGATTGACGCGGATTGACACAGGCATGCTTTTGCTGCATTGTCCAGATGAAAAGGCGGGCGGAACATTACGTTTAGAGAGTGATAATAATTTATAACTTTAATTCTTGACTGGTGAATTCTGACCACACTGAAAATTAGTTTTTTTCCCCCACCTGTATGGCATAAGTACAGTTCTGTTAATAATTATCTTAATTTCTTCTCATCTATATCCAGAGAATTCCCGTGCAGTTAAAAAAACTACCAGATTTTTCCTCCAAATATGACCATATGACCACGAATATTATTGAAATGTGACCAAAACTAGGAAAATGGTCTGAATATGCATTTATATGCTATATAAAACACATTTAAATCCAATCAGAAACGTTTAAACAGAGTTGAATTCAGCATTTCAGCTCAAAAAGAAGGCAGGAAAAAAAAAATATGACTTGTTCAAAAGACCGAGCGGGGCGGTGTAACGGTTAGCGTTCTCGCCTCGCATTCGGGAGGACGGCGGTTCGAATCCCCGTCCGGGCATCCAGATTTGGGTTTTCCATGGTTTCCCCAAATCACTCCAGGCAAATGCCGGGATGCTTCCTTCAAAAGGCCATGGCCGAATTCCTTCCCATTCCTTGCCCCCATCCTTGTCCCCCATCCTTTCCCGTCTCTAAAGACCTCGATGTTAAAAAGAGACGTAAAGCAGTTACAAAAAAAAAAAAAAAAAAAAAAAAAAAAAAATTGTTCAAAAGATCCCAACCCTACTGATTACTGTTCTAAAGCTGCTTTCCTTAATAATTTCGTAAGACGCAATCATGTGTTTGTAGCATCAGTAAGAATACTTTTAGTGAATCGCGTAGTAATAGTAATCCAAGAAAAAAATGCTTTAAGAAGGACCTACAAGGTCAATACCAAAAGTAGTAGGACTGATTTTTTTAAAAAATTTATTGAACATATGTTTACAATTCCTTAATCCTCTACGAAATAGCACCTTTGGGCAGCTACGCACTTATAATTACGCTGCTGCCATTGGCCGTACGCCTTCTGGAAGTCAAATTCGGGGACGCTGTTGAGAGCCCTCGTCGATGCTGCTTGAACGTCCTGAATCGAGTCAAACCGCTGTCCCTTCGGCTGCCTTTTCATCCGTGTGAATAAAAAAGTGTCAGATGGAGCCAGATCAGGACTGTAGGCGGGGTGCAGCAACATGGCAATGTCGAATCAGTTCAACAGTTGCCTCATGACGGCGCGCCTTGGCACGGCGCGTTGTCGTGATGCAGTGTCCAGTTGTCGCAAATAACTTTTCTGACGCGATTAAATCGGTCTTGCAGGCGGTTTAGCACTTGCACTTAAATGTTCCAACTGACAGCTTTCCCAGGGAGAACGAACTCCTTATGAATTACCCCACAAAAGTCAAAAAACAAGATAAGCATTGTCCTGATCTTTGATTTGCTCATGCGAACCTTCGTTGGATGGGAGGACGTTGGAGGCATCTGTTGGCCAGATTCGGCGTTGCCACGTTGCTGCACCCCGCCTACAGTCCCAATCTGGCTCCAACTGACTTTTTTTCTTATTCCTACCGATGAAAAGGCAGTTGCAGGGACAGCGGTTTGACTCGATTCAGGACGTTCAAGCAGCATCGACGAGGGCTCTCAACAGCGTCCCAGAATCTGACTTCCAGAAGGCGTACGGCCAATGGCAGCAGCGTAATTCTAAGTGTATAGCTGCCCAAGGGTGTTATTTCGAATAGTATTAAGGAATTGTAAACATATCTTCAATATTTTTTTTAAAAATCAGTCCTACTACTTTTGGTATGGACCTTCTAATTGAATATTTTTTCGCTGAACATTCTTCTGGACGTCTTTTTAAGCGTTGTGACGAAATGTGTCAATCACTTTTAGTAGTTACTGCCCAATCTTTCTTGTGTCAATTTATCCCGCTTTAATGTTCGTCGATATCAAGAACATCAAATTTTGGAAAAAGATTGGGGGAAAGAATTCTCCCATGCTCTCGTGAAGGAATCTTTGCAGCAATCGCCCGGGACGATAAATGGAAAACAGAAATTTGTGTTGCTCGACTTCTCGAATTTCAGACCAGGACTACTTCTTCATCCGGAACTTTTGTTTTACGGCACCATGCCCTAACTGACGCCAAACATTTTATACCTGCTGCAAGGTTATGTCTGTGATAACTGTACTTTTTTATGCGTGTAGTTTATGGGGCAGAGATAGGGGACCGAGCGTGGTGGTTGAGCGGTTAAGGCTCTGGCGTCGCATTCGGGAGGACCGCGGTTCGAATCTCCGACCGGGCATCCAGATTTGGATTTTTCATGGTTTCCCCAAATCACTCCAGGCGAATGCCGGGATGCTTTCTTCAAAAGACCATGGTCAAGTTCCTTTCTCGTTCCTTGTCCCCATCCTGTCTGTAATGACCTCGACGTCGACGAGGCGTAAAGCCATAAGTCTAACAGCTGCAGTCAGGACAGCCATATCTGGGCTCGTACCCGGTTCCGTTGTACCTCTCCGATCAAGTGTGCGGCGCCTCAGCACTCTGAACCACACTGGCGGGTAGACCCAGACTCTAACTGGCACCTTAAAATCAATAAAATCATATTACGTCGTTTATGAGTTCAGTTAAACTTACCTGTCGATCCTGGCGGATACGGAACAGAGCAAATTACTCTCAGAATTAGGTTAGGCCGAAACCGCAGCCGTGTGATAAGGGTGGGTCGCGTTACGTGATGGCCGCGCCCCTAGCGGCCAGAGCGTGCGTGACCGCCGTATTTTATATCCAGCCGTCCCCCGCCATTCATTAGCGCTCGCGAGTAATGATTCAACGTCAGTATGATGACAGCGCGGAAAAAAAGAGGCCGGGAAAACCGGACGCAAGAGCTCGGAAACGCTTGACCAATCGCCAGGTGACCCCCCACTGTCCATCAAGGAGCAACATCATCTTACATAACTAGCAAGGAACTGTGGCAAAACTGGTTATGGTGGATAATCGATATCAATTACGGGAAATTGTATAAAGCAGAAATTTTACTATCGGAAATGATCATAGTTGAATCATCACGTAACGTGATTAGTTTCAAGAAAGAACAAATATTTGTAGCTGCGGAGGCAGTGAAAGGAATTATTTGCTTGTACTTGTGCAGTCTAGCATACAATAAAAGTGATTTTCAATTTGTTTGAATGCGCGACACTTAAAAAAAAAAAAAAAAAAAAAAAAAAAAAAAAAAAAAAAAAAAAAAAAAAAAATGGCAACCTTCCAGAACCGGAAAAAAGCTTTCGCGACGCCTTAAGTACGAAACAAAATGATGCCAGTGATTTAAAAAACGACGTATTTCTATTTATACTTTATCTACTGATCGAGAAATCAAATTCTGTGGAATGTAGTCGCAGGCACTTTGTGGGCAGTGATATATGCTTTGCCGTGGTGGCGGCGCGGGAGGTGAGAAGGTTGGGTCAGCGGTCACGTAATTTTTTTTTTTTTTTTTTTTAATGGCACTCGGCAACTGAGGCCATATAGTCAGCTCAATGTGATTATCATAGCTTCCAGTGAATCAGTCATCCCGTATATATCTATTGTAGCTTCTAAGTATGGACACCACAGGACGGACAGGACATTCACACAGACACACAATACTTAAACACCCATGCCCTCGGCCGGACTCGAACCGGTGACCTTCGACACGCGGGGCAAGTACTCCAGCCCCTACGCTACCTAGGAGCGGCCACGTAGGAACAGTTTTGATATCATTCACTCTAATCTATTGTCATAGTACGCCAGCGAGTACGGACGCGCTTCGCTGCGAGCCAGAATAAAATGGAGTTCTCAAAGATCTGCGCAGTCCCACAAATTGCAGCAGCAGAAGCAAATCAAAACCGAAAAATTAATACCGAAAATTACCTGAAATACGGTAAAACAAAAAGAGAAACAGGCTCCAATAAGAAAATGATTTGATATTTGCGTCTCAAAAATACAACCACGAACCTACAATTTCTTTTAAAAAAAAAAAAAAAAAAAAAAAAAAAAAAAAAAAAAAACCTATAATATCAGGAGCAGCCTTCTCACTGAAAATTTTGTATTTTTATTATATTGTAACCAAATACAAACATTGCTTCTCATATTTACCTTGTTGCGACCATCAATTTTTTGTTTGTTTGAACTTTACGCCTCGTCGACGGCCATGAGAGGCGGGATGGGATGATGGATAAGGAACAGGAAGGAATTCAGCCATGCCATTTTGAAGGAAGCATCCTGTCATTCGCCTGGAGTGATTTGCGGAAATCATGGAAAACCCAAATCTGGATGCCCGGACAGTGATTCGAAGCTGCGTCCTCCCGAATGCGAGGCCAGAACGTTAACCATTCACACATCACGCTTGGTACCCCCATCAAGGCTTAGCGAACCCCTGGGGGGTCGCGACTCACAGGTTGAAAAATACTGCCATAAACAATTCGACCTCAGACAAGAGACAGGGACAGGTCATTGTTCGCGTCCCATCTAAGTGGTTTGCACGGCAGGATGTCTGACCTAGTTAGTATCGTTTCTACATAACGCTGGGACGCCACTATTGAGATGTACGTGCGTCGGCGTATCATGGAGGACAGCTGGTGGAAAGAGAAAGCCAAGTAAACCCCTTGTGAGATGAATCGAGCGACAGAGATTTCTAAAGGTGGTTTCTCACGGCCCGTGCATTTGCCGGCCGCGCTGGTCCAGCTATCAACAGCGGGCTGTGGGAAGGGAGTCGCCTCTGCTGGCAGGGATGGCGCGCCTCTATCCATCGCCAAATCGGTAAACATCAAATGCCCGGGGAACTGAAACGTCACTCGGCAACGTGGTGGCGAGGTAGGGAGGCTAGCCTGTGGCGCCTGCTAATCCGTACAGTTAGGCTGCAGATTACGTGAATTTCTTACATGGATTTATTTCGCAAATGATTGGGAAAGTGATAAGGTCACAATATTACATTGAAGCTGCAATTCCTTTCTGAAATATCCAGTATTACTTGTTAGTGCATCACTAAATATAGTAAATCTTCAGTCGTAGCTATTGAAGGTCTGAAGTGGACAGAATTTTTTAAATTAAAAACGATAGGTCTAGAACAAGTTAACTCAGAGTTTCAATTGCTGCAAAGAATAACAGCATGCAGTGATTCGATTGTTGCGAACTGAAATTGCACCAGCGGTCATTACACACAGAATCATTTCAGCATTATTTGTAGCAATTTCTTACAATGGCTGGGTTTCCACAAATGGAGCAATTAGTTGAAAAATATTCACAAATGTGATCAAGATGAAACAAGAGCGGAGCGCAAATGCATATATACTGCACTTAACTTCTTTACAACCGGATTATTGTTGTACTTAAGTTCTTTAGCGTTACTAGCACAAGTTCTTTTGATTTAATAAATTTATGTATATATCTGTTGCGTTCGTTTTACATATATTATTAACGAAGCATTATAAACGAAGTCGGGTCTTTTATCAAAGTTGTCCCCAGGGAAAGTTACACTTCCTTATTTGCAGTCAACGCATGCCTCGATGACAGGTGAAACGCATACGGCATTAAAAAAATAAAATATAGATGCTTTGGCGTTATTTGTTTTAACAGTTAACTAAGTAAGGAGTGCGGTGAAAAATCGCCGGCAATAGCACTGTATTAATTTCTCGGCTTTTCGAAGTTATATCAAAATGAAACATATTCTATATTTACTCCTGAACACTGTTCCAAATCGCGCGAAAGCTAATCTTCAGTTTTTACGTGAATCGTGTTCGACCATACAAAAAGGGAGAAGAGATACTTTTTCTTTATTTCTCAGCATTCTGATGCCGAATAAGATGAATAATATCTAATTTTAGTACTGAGACCATGGACTGCATTAATTTTTAAATCCTCTAAAATCCTGTCCAATTTTTTCAGCCAGAATCGCGCTCGATGAAACGGAATTTGCTTCTCGCAGTAGAAGTGTCTAGAGGTGTCTATATAATGGAGCCTAATGCGCTAAATTACTCATATACCAAATTTATATGTTCTTCCTTTCCGTATGTCACTTTATATTCTGCAAGTTCTTAATAACTGAATAAAACTAATCTCCTTCCGTTGGTTAAGTTAGATGCGGCACAGGGATGTGCCCGACTCTAAGGCCGGGCGCACATTGAGCTTCGTGGTGCAGTAGGGGCAACGCAGAGCAGGGCAGGGCAGCACAGAAACTGTCGGGCAATTTCCCGCGTATATAATAGACCGCAGTATCGTGCCGCAGTTTACAAAGCATTGTTGTGTTGTGCGAAAAACCGACAAAAAAGCATAACCAAAAACATGTCGATGCAAAACCTTGATTTTTGAATCAGACTGGGATGCCGAGCTTGGAAAATTGTTATTACTTTTTCAGAACTTTGAGAATTTATTGAATGGTGACAGAGAGACGGAAGTGTGTGTTAGTCTGTTATGTTACGTCGCTTGCCCAAGCTATGCTTCTCGCGCATTATGTTAGTGTATAATTTGTTAATAAATTTCGTTTAGAGAAAAAACGTATTATTTAGTATAGATGTAAATTTTCTCTGTCCTATTACTTTGTGTCTGCTTAAATGTTTCTGGCGCCAGTTTATTTTGCCTTCTTTTTTTTGAGACGCCTTGCGGGCGTAAACTGGCCTAAGTTGTAGCTCTAGCAGAGCAGGAGCAGCTAAAGTTATTAGAACCCAAGAATCTGATGCTCATGCTGAAGAAAGAAGAAAAGGCCAAGCTAAAATTAAGCTGCCCTTAGTTAACACCACTCTTCCCCACCCCCACATCCCCTCACCTTCGTTTGTTTTTCTGTTTATGTTTGAAATTGATTCTCTTCAAGATACAAGTTCGATGGTAGAATGATATAGTAATGGCTTTCCGGTCACATTATGCCGACTCGGTGTTGTTTGGGACCAATCCTTCGCTACCAACAACTTTCTATATTCAATTCTGACACATAAATTCTTAATCTACGCGTACGAAGTCGCGGGTATCAGCTAGTTTCATATAAAAATGGATGCAAGTAGTCTCTGCCACGAGAATTTCAGCACCAAGAGCCTATTTGCTGTTTCAGGGAATATGTCTTCTTCTGCTGTCGTTTACGGCTGCATAAACATTTCTTGAATGGCAATTAACTCCATTGAATTTGAATAATGAGGAAGACCTATATGTCGTCTCCATGTAGGTACACATTACTTCTGTTTTTTCCTTACTATCGTCAGAAGGATACGTATTAAGGGTAGATTAAACACAGTGAAAATTATCTCACGCATGATTAAAGTAATTCCACTGAACATATGTTAATTTAACTTCTAATTTACAAAGATTATCGCATGTCTGATTTGCTAATTTCACCTACGACGAGATCTGTTATCATCTGTGCCACTTCTGGTATCTAACATCTAAAGGCGCAAATAATTTTGGTGAGATATGTTGCAGATTGCATACCCTCTTGACATCTGTACCGTGACTTGCATCTCCTTATTTGGGGCTCATGTGGCATTGAAGTTCCCACAAACTCATGACACGTCACTGCAGAAAGTAACTTTCTGAAGAATGTAAATAAGAAACAGACGTTAAAAATTACATCGGACATTTCTCGAAGCGCTTTATTTATTAACCTCCGTAAACATCTTAACTTTAACCGTGACTAAAAACAAGCACGGATTCTGCGAAGTTACTACGATACCTATGAAAACCTCTTAATTTTAACTGTGACTAAAAATACAAGCACGAATTGTGCGAAACTATTAATACATATCTATAAAATTCCTGAAATACGTGGAAGCGGTTGGAATCTTCTGTTTATCTCGAGAGTTAAACTAAACAACGATGGTGTTATGAAATATTAACTAAATAAACATCCTTGTTGACCTCCACCAAATACTGATAAACAGCAGGTAAGGACGTATGTTTAAAAATAACATGTTCTGAACTTACAAAAAATTTGTATTGGTTACATTAGGCGGTTAACAGATATTGTTATACTCGAAATCTGGAGCTAAAAGTACTTTCCTAGTTTGCTATAGTGGTTAGGTGGTGCATTGTTTAAACAGACACTTTATGCTGTCCATATTTAAAGTTACTTTGTCATTTTGAACTAAAGGATATGTGCTCCTTATTTAATTTAGTTATGATACCAACGAAACTTGAAAGTGTAGATATGGAGAGAAGGAGAGAAGTGAAACCAACAGAGAGTCTTATGAGTGAAGAGGTGCCAAGAAGTGTAGCTAAGGAGATGAACTAGATATAAATGGTAGATATGAGGATATAAAGAGAATTTATGAAATGCTCTCGGGTGATGGCGACAATGATTTTAGTCGCCGAAATATCGTGTGACAACGCATTCTTGACTCCACTAGTCACCCGAGAGCATTTCATACATTCTCAACGCCGAAAAAGGCTTCGTTCTTATATATAAAGGGAATTGTTGGTATGAAGACCCGAAAGGGTAGTTGGGCCGCAGGTTTGACAGTTTCTACTTGCTGCATACGCACCTCTATCGTGGCTACCGTTAACACAACCCGGTAATCCTACCGGGAATAGGATAGCTACAGTTTAACGTGGAATCCGAGCCACGGAAGCGTTCTGGCGTACTTCACATTACACAGCAAGCGTTGGTATAGGAAAAGGTCGGATTAAGGGTCTTTCAAAATCTCCGCCCCAGCAAAGCTTCGAACTGGGCACATTTCGATCTCCAGTCAGCCAGACCTCTGCGACATCAATGGTAATCAAGAACAACTACACTGTCAAAAATCATGGGATAGGATGTTGCAAACATCTAGACAATGGTAGCATCGTGGAAGAAACAAATAAATATGGTATACACTGTTGAGGTTTTAATTTTTACAATAGTGAGTCGTGTGAAAGTTTTTCATATATGGATTAACAAACTTTGAACGCGAAATGGTAATTAGCACTAGACGCGTCGTGCATTCCATTTCGTAAATTGTTTGTAAATTTGATATTCCTGGATCCACACTGTCAAAAGTGTGCCGAAAATGTGTAATTTCAGGTATTGCCTCCCTCCATGGACAACGCGGCGACCGACCACGTCTACTTAATGACCGTGACCAGCGACATCTGCGTCAGGATAGCAGACAAAACTGCTTCAAAGAACAGCAGCTCTCAATGAGGAACATACAACAGACGTGTCTGTGCACATAGTGCAGAGAAATTTCCCAGAGTAGATGCAACAGAATTTTTTTTTGCATCATTCTCTCTGTTGGTTTGTTGTAATTCTTAATTTGTTACTGATATATAATAATCTCTTCGTTGCTTAATATCTAACATAGGTCCTCTACTATCTAATTATCAAGGTCTGCATGTTTTTTTCATTTTTTGTTATTCCAGTCTTCTATATTTTCGATTTAAAAAAATTAAATCTCAGGTTTTTGGAACATTCTTCCCAAACTCTTTCGTTACGTATTGCTAACACAAGATCTATATTTTGCACTGCATTTTGCAATATATTTTGAACATAGGTTTCTACTCCACTTTAGAATCAGTTTTTTAAACCAGAAATTTATCCAATTTTATCAGCTCCTTCAGAAACAAAAAATGTTTGATAATTTCTTATCTTTTTTTAAATTAGTGACTAAGAAGTTAATTAGAAACTTTGATACTTCGAACATTATGTCAAACTGCGTAACTGTAAACATTTTTAAAAATTTATGTTCCTTGGTTGGTGGTGATAAACATTAATTTAAACTGTGTATGACACTGAAAAACTTTCAGTACTCTCTCAAGAGAGTTCCACAAGGAATGATTGTTTCGCCAAATTTTACGAGTTAGAAGCACACATTCCTTGAATTTCATTTTAATAAGTTATCAAACAGAATAGTAGTGGGCATTAAATTGAAGTCCTGTATACTATTTGAACTACTCCATGTCTTTTCGGAGTACAGTTTCTTTTCCAAACTCATTTCAAGCCAATTAAATTTCTATATTTAAGTAAAGAAGCAAAAATCTATCTGTCTCTGTGTGTGGGCGTTGGGGTCATATCATGTAACTGTAATTAATAGTGCGCAGATAAAATTCTCGAAATTACTCGAAAACACGTCTGCGTTGAAGAAACAAAACACGGAGTTAGCTGAGTCTCTTAGCTCAAGAAGAGAACACATTAATAACCGAACCTTTCAAGCAGGCTGATATAATCGCACTTTTTGTCGTGGCAGAATGCTGAGACAGTGTGATGAGCTTAGAGGCCGTATTCATTAGTAACGGATATGAGCATCAGTCAAGAAATGAGATGTTGATCATGCAGAACGAACCTTAATCTGATTCCTTTGACGCCATTTGAAACCAGTTTTTGCTGTACATTCGCATCATTAATCAACGCAACGCAAGTTTTGCAGCATGATGATATCTGTGTCTATGTGTGGGCGTTGGGGTCATACCATGTAACTGTAATTATTAAATTGTTAAATCATTATTGTAGCTTTATCTACTCCAAAGTCGTTTCACTTAATACGGTTTAATCCTGTCCTTCACTATACAATCTGCAGAGTATTCAAAAAAAAAAAAAAAAAAAAAAAAAAAAAATTGAAACTATGAGTATTTATTAAACTTGCTAAGGATTTTTTACCTTTCAGATTCACACTGGATGTCGACATGCCTATAGTATGATTTCTCTTCAAAAATGCAATGTCGTATTCTCAAAATCAGAAACTTATTTGCACTGTATGCTTATGACTATAGCAGGAATTAAAAACGTAACCAGTTTAGATCCCTATTGTAAATATTGCAAAATATTTAAAATAAAAAAACTGCAAATTCTCGTAAAACGTGTATTTTACCGGAACAAAAGAGATACTTTTACAAATTTAGAACATAATACTCCACTGGATAGGCGAACTTTAGTATGTGCACAGTAAACAAATAAACCAGTGTAAGATTAAAAACAGATGACTGCGGCACCCGTATTGCAATGACAAACAGCTGTATAACGTTACTGTATTTAATATATGTAAAATGAACTTTTAAAAAAATGCACAATCAGAAAAACGAAAAACAAGAAAACAAAACAAAACTTGCTATTAATTCTCGGTGATGTACATTTATTTTATTTTTGTGAAATTGAGGAATCGTTAGGCATCTCTTTATTATTGTAATAATTGATCCAATTAACTAAGGAAAATTTTTTTGTCCAGTGCTTAGTTATATATATTATTTAAACCGAAAGATCTGGCCAGACTGTTTAGCTTATCCATTCTTTAGGCCAATACTTTTTTTTTTAAATAATAATTAAGAATAAAAATATTTTAGTGCAAAATGTGGGTAAATTCCACACCCGTATTCTATACTAGGTCCTCTTATTAGGAAGTGCCTAGCTTAATTACTTGACCGATCTTGGTGGTTGACAGATATCGCTTAGAACTCAGATGACTTGCGGCTTCGAATCACGTCTGGTCATCCAGATTTCGGTTTTCCATGACTTCCCGAAACCGCTACAGATGATTAGCAAGATGGTTCCTTCCTCAGGCCATGACTGAATTCCTCCCTGTCCCTTGCCTTACAGCCTGTCCGTTCCCAAAAGTCAACCTCCTCCCCCTTCCTCCCCACCTTTTTGCGGATTACGAAAAAAAAAAAATTCCAGCGACAGGACTCGAAACAATTAACTTTCTAATCGACGATTAAGTACAGTTACTGTGCTACAAAGATCTCGCTTAAAGTATGCATTAGCTATCAGTTATTAATGATAAAATATTTTCTTTGTTAAACGTCGTAAACTGGTGAATGACCCCAAGCCGTAACTCCGCAGTACTTAGGGAGAGATAAGGTCCTCAATCTGCGTAGTAGAAGCTGTCTCCTGAAGGAAGGTAGTCGTGTTGGCCAACGTGCAATCAATATCAGGCAGCGAGGCGCTGCATAATAGCTCAATCCCCAGAGGGAGACCGCTTCCTGGCAGCCCGCAATTAAAATTAATAATCGAAATGGGTAATGGTACGCTGCCTTCCAGTCTTTTTGCTTGCGGAACGCTCTTCATCCAAATGGTAGGCCCAGTTATTACTGATCATGAAACTAAGTGCACCGCTCGCAAACAAGAGATGGAACACGCGGTGTCTATCGCCTCTATCTGTCCGTATAGCAAAAACGATTGTCCTGCAGAATACACGAAGGTAATTTGTTATTGCTGTTATGTTTTTGACAATTAATTTTGACATTTCAGTGATGCTGCATGTTATAATATTCTCCTTCTCTCAGTCACTCTCTCCCTCACTCTCTCTCCCTTCTCTCTTTGTCTCTCTCTCTGTATTTGTAAAGCGTACAACTTGTACTACTTCTTTTTTTAATTAAATTATATTTTAATTTAGTTATTCGATTAACAAAACCATTATTATTAAATAAAATTATTGAAAAGTGGAATTGGGATTTTGCTGTACAGGTTGGCAACACCGTTTCACGTACATTTGACATTGACATTTATTACAACAATTACTTCTCAATTACAATTAATCAATCCACTTACAATACAATAGTTTCACTATATCAGTTCTCAGGGGTTGTTAGATGTCCTTTCACTAAGCACAGTGGGGTGATGAGAAGCTCTGTTTATCAATACGACACTTCTTGGGGTGGTTATCAAGATCTCTGTGCAGTTACCATTTTTCCGAAGCTGCCAGGTCGGCTTCCAGTGGTATTCCTATTCGAAGACCCATCTGTCCGTTGGTTGCCTTATCCGCTCCGTAGGCGACATGGAACACGGAGCACCACAACAGCACGTGCTAACATTAGCCGCTGCACATCACATTCTCACGCGGATGTAAATTATTCATTTTATTATGTGATTATTTTAGGCCAGTTTCTTGTTACAAGCCTGTTAGAAATGCCTGGCAGGGTTGGAAAAATATGTAATTATTGTAGGCCATTTCTTCTACCATTTTAATAATCTGCAACAAATCTCAATCTTCATATCGGCCATCACCATCTTTATTTACAAAATTTTTTTTATTTTCATCCCTGAGCTGTGTAAACAGGCAAAGCGTTGTTGTTGGAGTGAAATAAAACCTTGTAGAAGAAAGATTCGTGATGTAACAGTTATAAATTTAATACACATTGGCTTCCGCGGCTGATTGCAATATTTCTAATCTAGCAGTCAGTTGGCCACAGAAATAATGTCTGTCAAATGCTGATCAAAATCGTAAAATTAATACAGAAATTTTATATTCCAGCAAATCCAACCTCCGACGATCTTGAAAGCCATAACGATTCCCTCACACTTTGCTTTTCTATGTTATATCATTTATATTACACAGACGGAAAAAAAAATCCCAACACCAAGAAAAAATTATTGTAGAGTAATGAAATTTGGACAATGCATTTGTCAAGTTAACATGTTTAATTGATTAAATTTTCAAGATCACAGGTTAATTTAAGCTCAAGAAAATGCATTTCAAATGTGAAATACTGTTAAATTAATAGCCGGTGTAACCTCCAGAATTTTGAATGCAAGCCTGCAAACGTGAATGCATTGTGTCATACAGGTTTCGAATGTCACTTTGTGGTATGGAGTTCCATGCTTGTTGTACTTGTGCTGTCAATACTGGGACGGTCAGTGCTGGCTGTGGATGATGCTGGAGTTGTCGTCCAATGATATCCCATACGTGTTCAATTGGAGACAGATCTGGTGATCTCGCAGGCCAAGGTAACATGTCGACACTCTGTAGAGCACGTTGCGAGACAACAGCGGTATGAGGGCGAGCGTTATCCTGTTGAAAAACTCCCCCTTGAATGCTGTTCATGAATGACAGCACTACAGGTTGAATTACCAGACTGACGTACAAATTTGCAGTCAGTGTGTTTGGTATAACCACAAGAGTGCTCCTGCTGTCATAGGAAATTGCTCCCCAGACCATGACTCCAGGTGTAGGTCCAGTGTGTCTAGGCCGCAGACAGTTTGGTTGCAGGCGTTCCCCTGGCCTCCTTCTGACCAACACTGGAGATCTGTTGTGTTTTCTGATGAAAGCAGGTTCTGCCTTGGTGCCAGTGATGGCCGAGTGTTGGTCAGAAGGAGGCCAGGGGAACGCCTGCAACCAAACTGTCTGCGGCCTAGACACACTGGACCTACACCTGGAGTCATGGTCTGGGGAGCAATTTCCTATGACAGCAGGAGCACTCTTGTGGTTATACCAAACACACTGACTGCAAATTTGTACGTCAGTCTGGTAATTCAACCTGTAGTGCTGCCATTCATGAACAGCATTCAAGGGGGAGTTTTTCAACAGGATAACGCTCGCCCTCATACCGCTGTTGTCTCGCAACGTGCTCTACAGAGTGTCGACATGTTACCTTGGCCTGCGAGATCACCAGATCTGTCTCCAATTGAACACGTATGGGATATCATTGGACGACAACTCCAGCATCATCCACAGCCAGCACTGACCGTCCCAGTATTGACAGCACAAGTACAACAAGCATGGAACTCCATACCACAAAGTGACATTCGAAACCTGTATGACACAATGCATTCACGTTTGCAGGCTTGCATTCAAAATTCTGGAGGTTACACCGGCTATTAATTTAACAGTATTTCACATTTGAAATGCATTTTCTTGAGCTTAAATTAACCTGTGATCTTGAAAATTTAATCAATTAAACATGTTAACTTGACAAATGCATTGTCCAAATTTCATTACTCTACAATAATTTTTTCTTGGTGTTGGGATTTTTTTTTCCGTCTGTGTATATTTAAAAATCCGATGCAGTAAAGACATCTACCAAGAAATGTCGCAAGAAAGAGAACAGAAATGTAAGCTTTCAAAACTATAGTTATAATAAAAGTTATGTTTCGGGTATTATTTTTTTTTTTACCTTAAAATTCTGATAGCAAAAAATAATCTAAAGAATGTGTTCATTAAATTATATGTGTAAATAGATCTATTTAAATTTTTCCTGGTGGTCTAGTTTTGGCCGTTAAAGATTGGATTTGAATATAGTCCTTGTTAAAAATTCTCTATGAGATCACAAAATAGCTACTTCTGATTGTTTATCGTTTCAAACTAAGGGAATATACGACTAAGAATGCCATTGGCAAGGTACGATGGATGGGTGCAGATTATGGGTACACAACATTTTAAGAATGTGTATGAAGCAATCCTCACTTCTGATAAAAGGATTTGGTTCCTTTTTAATATTTTCTTCTGTGAAACATCAGAGTAAACACAAAAAATGTATCCATATTTGCAGTACCAACAGTGATAAAATTTGGGAAACGTGTGGCTTATATTGTTTTCATGCTAAAGGAAATATCAGTTCTAAATAAGAACAAATTTGGATAGTGACAGTATCTAATTTGGTAGTTTTAGCATAAGGTTAGATCAATATGGAGTTTCAGATTCTATTAGTTAGTAACAGATATGTTTTACATAGATACTCAAAGTTTATTTAGAAAAATTAATTGTTAGATTAGCTTAGTATTTACATCACTTTGGAAGTGATTTGATTAATATCAACAGGAAATTATCTCCATATTTGATTGCACTTTATCTGCACGATAACAACATTTGTTGTTATATTTATTAACATATTTGACGTAGAAGAGAGTAAAATATTTCATTTAAATGTCAAGTGACACTATTGTTCAAAGCTGAAATGAGTATTGTCACGATCGGAAATTCTAGGCTAACACGACAGGCTAAAAAAAATGTGATAATGAATCAAACCTGAAACATACTATGAAGAATGGAATTGTTTTAATAGTGTAAAATTCAAATTTAAATATCAGTCACGGTATATACGTAATGTTTTGTTATTTATCTATAAATGAGCCCTAGTCCTGCTCTGTATCGATTCTCACCGAGCAGGGCATTCATTTTTTCTTTCTAGTGATCATGCTAAACTGATGATTTAAAATACTAATTTTTTGTTTTTTGCTTTTAAAATATAATTTTTTCTAAAGCCTTACCCCTAGTCTGCGTCTATGTCCGGAGTTATTCTGGGAAACAATGAAAAAATTAAATTTTGATCGCCGGACCTGCAACCGAAACTGCTTCCCCCCTTTTTGCTATGCCCTTTACTTCTGAAAATAATTTAAGTATGGAATAAGACACTTGTAATACGTCACAGCAAAATGTAATAGTGGAAAGAGTCTGTAAATAATCAAAATCCATAAATTGGAGTTAAATTTATATCCAAAAAAACGTAAACAGTGTCAAGGTAACATAACTGAGAGGACCTAACTAGAGAAAATATCTGTCTTTGGCAGGAAACTCTCTCCCGAGAAAATAGAAGCCGGTGGTATAATTTATATATAATAAAAGAATTGTAATATATTGGGTACGTCGTAATATTTTTAGATATATAATAGAGTATTTCTATATAAGTGATAACTGCAACGTGAAAAGTTTTAAATATACCTAATAACTAGTATAAAGTAGCAGTGGTTATTCGGATATGGCTGTATATTCCTATAACTTAGAAATAAATAAAGGAAAATATAAAGTAAATATAATAGATAATTATCGGACGGGTTGATGGATTTAAATATTTGAGAGAATGGATTTAGTCAAGTAAACTAGATAATACAAAGAGCAAGAAAGATTTATGACTTACAAACCTCAAGCAAAATCCATACAGTAAAAAATCATTGTAGGTAAAACTCTGCAAGAGTAATTAAACAGGAGACACTACTGGATCAGAATGAATAAGAGAGTGGAATAGAATGAACTGGATGCGAAAGAAAGGAAAATACTAATGAATGTTTTGGGGAAAGAGGGAAAATTAAGATTATTACTAAAATATTAGGAAAATTACAGGAACAACAAGAAAAAGACTAAAATTTTATGGACACTTGTACAAAGTGAATAGTAGGTAATAGGGTAAGCAGGAAAAAAATTCGACTTCACTTCCAAACTTAAAAACATCATGAGATTGTTTAAAGTAACAGGAGTGGGTTTGAAAAATCTCGATATCACGGAAAACATCATTAAAAATATAGAAGAGTGGTTGGCACTCAAGATTTCCATTTCTCCAACCAAAACTACAATCCAAGGCAACCCATCAGCATGGAGAAGTTCTGGAAAGAGAAGGAAGTCTTATGCCCTAGACATTTGTAGTGATCAGGGTCACTCCATAGTTTTTGTTGTGAATGGCAAGAGTGGCTGGATGAGACAGGGTATGCCACCTATTGACAGAATACAGAGGTGTGTTCTCTCTTTTCATGGCGAACGGTGGGGGGTTGATAAGTGGCTGAACACCTGATTGGCAGATGGAATGTCGCGCGCCAAATGGACAAAGGGGTGCGTCGGTCGCCGGAAGAAGAAGGACACTGAGCCACAGGTGGCCGAACAAGCAAGTCCTCTGTGCCACCTCTCAGTGGGTGCAGATCAGAAGCTGTGTTAGGAAGTGTAAAGTTATGAGTCTAAGTGTGTTTTCAGCGGGAAGCAGTGCAGTGGTTGAACCTATGGATTAACAAAGTTTACGGTTGCTTGGCGCAGCGGTTGAATCTGTGGATCGACAAAGGATACCGTGGCTTGGTGCACCTAAGCACAACCTCCTACAGCACCAAGTGAGAAAATGATAAGGTGATTATATTCTTACCACTGAAAATGTTTATATCAAGACTCCAGTAAACGGTTCTGGGTGAAGCAATTCACCAGTTAAGAACTTCTCATGCTATTAAAATTGTTTTTATTATTTGAGCTAGTAGGAAAATTGTTGTATTGAGTATTAACAGCGTGTAAGCATAAGCATATAGTAGTCTCATGTAGGGTGGCGCCCATGGTATACAGTGTTGTTTTATATTTGATCATCATGTAAAAGAAAATAATTGTCATTTCTGTTTATAATCAAAGGTATGTTTTATATTTTAAAATAAATGTTTGCTTTTATAACTAATTATTTGTTCAGAGCGAATCTGTTCAGTTCCCTGCCAAGATGAAATTCTTAAGAGATATCAATTCAAGAAATTTTGATCTCAAATTAAAATATTAAATTTTCATAATTTTCGTTGCTATTTAAGCACAGAGACGGTCGGACCGTCACACATTCTACAAGTGACCAAAATCTTAATAATAATAATAAAAATAAAGCATGGTTGCTATAGATTATAATACCAATTGCCGAATTAACTCATAATGCAGCTTGCGCCTATGTGTTCTCTAAATTCAATACGGTTCACCACAAGACGCACTTGAGTTAAATACCCACGGATAATTTAAACCAAGAACCGCCCACCCCTAATGTGAGTTAGCTGTTCATGAAAATACCACAATGGATTCGCTGTTGTTAATATAATTTCATTACATTTCTCCGAATTAAATGAATGCACAAATTCCTCGATAAATAAACAAAACACGTGGACTGAAATGAATGTCGGAATAATTCGATACGTTTACAGATATCAATATTTCCGCTGCAACCGCAGCAAACATGGGGGTACATCACGAATTTTAATTACCTGTAACACAGCGTTAATATTGAAGCATCGCAGTTGGTTTGTTTTGCAGCAAATATACATACGTCAGTACGATAAAACCACGTAAATGGTGCGGAAAACAGACTCTGATTTTGTGACAGAAGGTCGAGGGGATGTGGCTACAATCGTGTGAACAGAGAATAGCAAACAGGTGACAACAAAACGCATTTCCTTAGTATAATTTTGTCATTTTCGAAGTATGGCGGTTAAAATCTAAGGTTCGATAAAGTTTATTTTTATTATTCTCGAATCATACACATCAAATACACAGTTAAACATTGAACAAATTAACATCTTTAAACACAATTCGCCCAGTACTTCGCAACCTCAAGTGTATTCTGTGTTGCTCGATACAGGTCATCTTTGTTGCAGGATGATGGGCACATAGGGCACTCGGGCATATGGTTCATAGTTTGGACCTCACCACACTCGCACTTATTATTGGTAGCATCATCATAACCCGATTTTACCAGATTTTCCTTGGACCTACCCACTCCTGTTCGCAATCGATTTAAGGACCGCCAGACGTTCCAGTCCTCTGCATGGCCAGTTGGCAAGCGCTCTGCAACTGTCAGTGGTCCCAAGATGTTAGGGGCCTTCAGTTTCCACAACTATACTTTTACCTATTCAGGTGACCCAACTAGTTCCCGCGATGTTCTCAGGAAGCTTTTTCTGGAATCGAGTCTCTGGGCTGGTGGTGTATGGCAGTGCAGTGGATGACCGCATTCCAGTTCTACTTTTCTCCTCTCCTTATTCGTAGCCACTTCTCTCCGGATACTGGGTGGTGCAATTCCCGAAAGCTGGTAAAGCCTGTCAACTGGGGTAGGCTTTAGGCAGCCTGTCACTAGTCTTCAGGTGTTATTGAGAGCTACATCCACCTGTCATAAATACCAAATTGGGCATGCATATTCTGCAACAGAGTAACAAAGGGCCATAGCTGATGTACGTATAGTTTGTGGTTGACTGCCCCACTGTGATCCAACTAGTTTGCGCAGTAAGTTGTTTCTTGTAGAGATAATCATTTTTTGATTCATGCAGTGCTTCTTATATGTGATGGTTCTGTCGAGTGTCACTCCCAAATATTTTGGGATGTTACATGTCTGCAGTTCGATACCTGACCACATTACTTTCAACTTACGCTGAGCTTACCTGTTTTTTTTTTTGTTTTTTTTTTAAAAAAAGAAAGGTGAGACATACACTTCAGATTTTGAAGGGTTAGGTCTTAAGTGATTTTCCCTATAATAGCTTGATAGGCTTGATAGGCCTTCATGGGACCGAGCGTGGTGGTGTAACGGATAGCGTTCTGGCCTCGCATTTGGGAGGACGGCGGTTCGAATCCCCGTCCGGGCATCCAGATTTGGGTTTTCCATGGTTTCCCCAAATCACTCCAGGTGAATGCCGGGATGCTTCCTTCAAAAGGCCATGCCCGAATTCCTTCCCATTCCTTGCCCCCATCCTTTCCTGTCTCTAAAGACCACGTTGTTAAAAAGGGACGTTAAACTGTTACAAAAAAAAAAAAAAAAAAAAAAAAAAAAAAAAAAAAAAAAAAAGCCTTCATGGGTAGCAGACAAATTTCTTTCTATAACTTCAAGCATTGTGCTCTGTGAAGCTGGGGCAAGGTAATCATTGTATACGAAGCTCCTGGTAGCTGAATGTAATGGATGATCATTTGTATAAATGTTGAAAAGAATTTGGGCCAGTACACTGTCTTGAGGTCACCATTTTTTGTACCCTCCATCGGCTGCGCTGTTCTTGAAAGTCAACGAAAAACCTACGGTTCTGGAGTAGCGATGAGCTTGGTCAATCTGGTAGCCGTTGTTGGATTGTATACCTTATCAAGGAGTAATTGGTGGTTAACAGTATCATATGCCGCTGACAAGTCCACAAAGACCACACTATAAAGTATGAAATTAGCCTAAATGTTTGGCAGATCGTTAGATAGAAACAGAAGAAGTGTCTGATGATTTGAACACGAATGGGAAGATATTTGGTATGAGAAGCGTATAAAAATAATATCAGAAGACATCGTAAAGAAAATATCGCGTTAGATCAGAAGAAATGACAGAGGTTACATGTTATGGAAGTAATATTTTATAAAAATATCCCGTTAGATCAGAGGAAATGACCCAGGTTATTTGTTTTAGAAGTAATATTTTATAGGATACTTTCTGCATTCTAGAAACAAAATTTGATATAGTCGTGAGCAGTGAGAAACCAAAGATTCTGCAGCGAGCTGTGGCTAAGCTCCTGAGAAAGAGGCCGAAAAGGTAGGACATTAACTTTAACAAGCTAAGATGAACCAAGAACAGCAGCATTACATATGTGGAAATGCATCAATTTGGGCGGAAAAGAGTTTGAAGAAATTGGTTGAAACGACAAATTGTTGGGATAGTTAGAAAGGGTGAAGCTAGCCAGTTCACATAAGACAAACATGAAATAAAGTGTTAACAGAAAGAAGGGATGGTTGGGTTGATGAAGGGTAAACTAGTATGAATCAGAAAGAAAATTCAAAATGTTGTACGACGTCGAGGAAAAAAGGCGGAAAATGTTAACATAAGGCATACAAGTAAATCGAAGAAAACCATATCGTGAGTGACTCTGGAAATGAACAGAACAAACGCTCATTATAATTGAATTATCAGCATTCGAAGATTTTCTGACCATAGTTTTGTCGGAGAGTCCTTAAGAAAGATTTACAATTCCACTTCCCCGAAAGCAATGTCCATTTTCGAAGAGATACGAATGTTTTTGTGCAGGGAATTGTGTGATGGGTACATTACAAAAGTTTGGATCGCAATGGAGATTCAAATACCGGTGAATTCTCGAAATTAAACGTTGGAACTGGTGCTATAGGTCAACTGAGTTGTTATCAAATGACGTCATGCGGAAGAGTGTCGTAAATAGGGTGAGAAACATACTACTTCCACCTGAATGCCGAAGTGAGCGAAGAAGCGTGGTGTTCTACCTCCGTCAATACTTCAAATGGTCATGGGCGCTCGAGGTACCACCTCTGACCGTTGTTCGTTTTTGTGTGGTGATATAAGTCGAACTAATGAAAATGCTGAGCGGATTGGATGGATGAAATTTTAGCGATATTATCTGCACGGCGCTTGAAGCAGTTGCTTCTCCTCCAAGTTCCTAAGAACCGAGGTCGTTGCCCTCGAAGCCATTATTTTAGCACAGTGACACACGTCGGGCTCTCATTCATCCCAGAGATAAAGCGGCGGCTGGCTCCGAATCGTTAGGCTGCCTTTGTACAAGTGCTCGCGGCTTTTCACCTCAGCACTGCACGGCCGAGCTCATTAAGGCCAGATACGGCGCGTCGCCCTCTGAACAGTATTCTTCCACCACGGCCTCATCTCCTTGATTAACTCGGCTCGCAGCGAAAAGACTGGAGGAATGTGAAAGCTGGTGGGCTCGTCTTCCAGGAATTGACAACACAGAAGTGTATTGGAAATAAACTTGGAACAATTACCTTTGGACGGAGTTGTTTGGGTCTGTGGGAGTGAGTCCAGAGCAAGTGTCGCCCGACGGTCTAACAGGTGTAGTGCAGCCACGCCCCGGGCGATCATTACTATCGGGTCGGGTTTCAGGCAGGCCGCAATATCGCCGTAATGCGCCCGCATCAGCGCGCGATTAATCCGACCAAGCTGCAGCCGCCAGACGAGTTCATTAACGGTGAGCAGAGACGGCGGTGCAAATACTGGAGATATGACGCCGCTGACTGCGGAGTTCAGCACTGCAGAAAGCGACCGCCAAGATGGTAAGGGTGACGACAAGTGGAGAAGGTCCCAAAAGCGAGTCCCCTTGCGGAATATTTGTGCAAACACCAGAGTTGCTGACCACAGAAGCGCAATAACTAATGCGTTTCAAGGGTTCGCTTGATTGGATCCAACCTCATGATACGCCGAGTTTGCGATGTAATGAGATAATGGAAAAATTCTGCTAAACACTGAAATTACATTGCGGAGTGATAACATATATTTGCCGTTTGGTTGCACGAACCAAATGCTTTCAGCAGCCACTAATAAACCGAAAGTGTTACTAGGGTCACCTTTAAGAGAGCGAAGTTGAGGATCACAGTACTGAATATTTTGTAATCTATTCTTCTTCTTCTGGTTACTATCCGTTAAGGATGTCGGCAACAATCTTGGCTGTCTTGTCTCTGCTGGTTAATGCTCGGATTAGCTCCGTAGTTGTTATCAGATTTTTTAACCAGGAAGTATTTCTTCTACTTCTTCTTCTTCCCCTGGAGAACAGACTGCATGAGTTTATAACGGCTATTGTTTCTCATTATTTGGCCAAGGTATTGTAGCTTCCTTGTTTTTACAGTATTCAGTATTTCCATATCTTTTTTATTTTATGGAGCACTTCAGCATTTGTGATGTGGTCTGTCTATAGTATTCTCAACATTTTTCGGTACAGCCACATTTTAATAGCTTCTAACCTTTTACTGATAGTTTCCGTTAATGTCCACGTTTCAACGCCATACAGGAGGACAGAGAACACATAGCAACGCAGGAGTCTCATATTAGTGGTAATCGATAAATTATGACTTTTAAAAAAGGTTATTCATTATGTTGAAAGTAGCCCTGGCTTTACCAATACGTGACTTTACTTCATCAGATGGATCCCATTGGCTATTTACTGTGGTGCCAAGATACGTATCTATACTACATGATAAAACGTAAAAGATTTTTCTCTGTACATGTAATTTAATTAAAAGCAGTAAAACAATTTTCATCGTTTATGATATGCTGTAAAATATGGAATTATTTGTCTGGTTGTCTGTCTGTATGTTCACGAATAACGCTAAAATTAATCAATGGATTTTAGCGAAACTACAAACAGGAATATATTAGGTCACAAAATAACAGATAGCCTAAGTAATATGGTTCCCGATCACATAGGTGCCCCAACCATAAATTTTCAAATTTTTGTCTACACTTATGTGCACCTTACAGGAACTAATGAACGAATTTCGACTAAGCTTTGCACAGTCATAGCTTTTATCATCAGTTAAAATACGAATATGAGACGTTTTTGTCTAAATCAGTGTGATGATACATAGTACAAACCTGTACATTTTTTAATGTTTGTAAATGTGTGAGCACCTCACACAAAAAGAAATGAACGGAGTTTACCGCAACTGAGAATAGTGATACTTTACGTCATCAGTTAACATGTAGGATTTTTTTTCCCTTACTAATACCATATTTCGTACATAATACAGATGCCAAATTCGTAAAGTTTAGAATATTTGTATGTGGGTCCACATATTAAGAAAAACCAACGATTTCAACGAAACTGTATACTACCCTAGATTATGTCACGTTAGTGATTGCTTAGATTATGTTTAGATGTGATATAGACATATCGAGATGTCCGTTAATTAAACTGTTCAACAGCATAAGTTATCCTTTTAATGCTATATCGAGCAAGCCTTCTTGCAGTCAAAATTTTTACCTTGACTATACTCACCTTCATCTGGTGGCTCAGGGACATGTTCTCCTTGGCCCGCCCTTTACCTCACATCCCCCATTATTCCTACCCCTCTCAGCAAACCTCTGCGTCCAAGTAGCTGAATGACAAATTTAACAATGCGCACTTTTTCTCCTTCGTATGTATTGTAGGAGTAAGGGCAGATGAGTGGGGACAGCGCAAAGTGACCTTGAACCGACTCTATTAATTTAACGCACTACAGAACTGGTGACGATGTCTTTAAATCATATAAAATGTAACAGATTGACTTTGTGAGTCAGTTATGAATTTTATATGATGCTCCATATTCGTACAAATAAAACGATGCGTTCTTACACCACTCTAAAATTTTCCAAATTAGTGGTAGTCTTAAGAGGTAGAAACAAATGATGCACACGAACGTGTTAAAATCATTCTCATACAAGGTAAATTTAGAGAGAAAATCAAAGAAAAGGGGAAAAAGAAGGGTCGTGCTCTGATTTTTTCGGTTCAGCCAGCGTTGATGGTTTATATGGAAATTATTAGCATAAATGTAACATTAAAAACTGACTTAGTCTGCAATTCACTGGTTTGTTGGATCCACAGAAGGAGACATCCTGAGCCATTGTGTCAGAGGTAGGACGACCAGTTCATTTCCTGCAGAACCTGCAATGTAACGTGGAAGCTGAATCACGGAATTTCCTGGCGTAGCTCATATGATCAAACACAACTCTTAAAAATTACTGGCCTCATCGAGATTTGAACCTAGTACCGGAACCCAAATCTCACACTAATCGTTACAATAAGCCTGGCAGAAGTTTCCAAATGTAACCAGCATTTAATATCAATAAACTGTATCAACAGAAAGTAGCTTTTTTTTCCCTTACTTATGGCTCTACGCCTCGTCGACAGAAGTCGAAGTCAGTAGAGGCGGGATGGGACTGGGGACAAGTAACGGGAAGGAATTTGGCCATGGCCTTTTGAAGGAAGCATTCCGGCATTCGCCTGGAGTAGAAAGTCGCTTAGTATAAACTACTCAATTACTGGCAACTTCGTTCTACATGTCTTTGGACGGTTTTTTGGCCCTTAAACACCGTCTCTCGACCGTGCATGTAGTAATTATGGAGGTTACGATATAATTAACCGTCAATTCTAACATGAGGTCAAGTGAATACTTCTATCTAATGATTAATGTACTGATCAAAATTCACTACGATTGGCTTTAATGTCAAACAGTACCATTAAACAAACACTGCAAAAAAGTGAGTAACTAATGATCAAGAATAAATAATGTAGCATGCATCGAATACAGGGCACGCTTTGAATATCGTCAGTGATATACGTCATCACTCTGACAGAGCACAACTCAGACTCTATCTTTGGCCGCACTAGGAGGCCAAAGACTCTAGTAGCATAAAAATACCCACTGACATTACAATTATTACCAGTCTGTGGAATTCGTCAGTAATATTATTACATTTCATTAATATAATACATTGACCATAGCTTTAATAAGAAAGAGTAATTATAAAATATTTACTGTACAATTGAGGTGGTAGCATATTGTAACAGCCCTCAAACCTAAAAAATAAATGTAATTGTATTTTGTAAATCACTTATAGTAAGCTAGAGGTTGGTTGAATATGATCCTGTATGTTTGTTTCACAATTTACTGTAAATCAGTGTATTTAGACTTTGTTTTATGAAAATAAATTATTTGGAGGCCATTTAATATGTTTAAGAACAGAATTATGTATAATAATTGCTTAAATGTTCGTAATTCCAAGTATTAATGCAAGTTACGATGTCTAAAGGACAATTTACTACAATTTAAAATGATTTCTGTGAATAATTTTGTGTTTAAGTATCTTTAATTTCCATTTCTGACCATTTTATAACGATTGTAAACGATTAAGTATTAATTCTGATTGTTTTTAATATGTTTCAATTGTTTGAGTAATTGTTAATGTTCGAGAAATATCTATCGGAAGCTTTTGAAGAGTTCTAGAAATTTCTATAGAGAAATCATTAGAAGGACAGTAGTAGTTTATACAGATTTACTTTGCGACTGGCAAAGACTGCGTTAGTATTATTGTGTGCAATCTCCGGATTGTATGAATGCATGTAAGCTGTATCGCTGACATCGTTTTTGAAAATAAAAACACGTCTAAACTGAAATACATTGTGGACTACTTAATTATCACATTAATTAAACCACGAAGAATCTGACACTATGCTACATCGTGGACAAAGTCGCGAGCATTCACATTGGGCTGGCTATGCGCTTGTTTTCTTTATTTCCCCACAGCAGGTAACTTTATTTGACTAAATACCAGCAAAAATTCCAGAATAAATATAGCTACCGCTGTGACAGAGAGGTAAAAATTAATCGAATTGATAAAAGTTTAATCCTGGCTTATCGTCGCCTTGCATGGGCTGTGTAACCATCATCTCTGAATTCACAATGTAGTTTATATTTCCACAAAAGGTCCAAGTCAGAGAGCCCAGAATTTGCTGCAAGCCACTGAGCTGGTCAGGCTACTAATTGTAAACAGACTGACGTAAGGGCGGTCGTCTTGGTGCCCGTAGGACACGCCTCGCCAACCCCGTTCCGCAGGCATCCGCTGAACAATGCGGTGCTGACGCGCGCTCCAGCACAGGCCAAATTATCAGCTGACGAGGGCTCTTCTCGAGTTTCGGCGCTGCCTATTCGTAACGCTCGAGTCCAGAACAATGGCCGTCCCGTCGGGTACCCTCTCGACTCTAGTTGAGCTCTCTCCAGGCCTGAGGTCACGCCCGCTCGGTCGCCACGGGTCAAATAAACTGCCGCTCCGTCAACTCTTGACGAGAGCGCTGTCACTCCAATATACGCCACTGTACTCGCCCCAATCTCCTGCGGCAGAGGTGGCGATGTTTCTCCTAGTTGAAGACATTGGAACATCTACTAATACTGGACTTACCTAACTGTATTTGGCAGCGAAAACTTCCAAATGATCAGGGAATGGTAGTGTTGGCTGGATGAAGAAAGCAAGTAACTATCACACCACAGATTACATTTAAACTGGCCGGCCCTCCTAAAGGTACGTTCCCACGGCGCGTGCTAGGGAACGCATGTCATCTTTGCTGCATATGTCAGCAGGGACGGTGCGCCTCGACCCACCGCCAGGTGGTAGAAGACGAAAGGCGCGTAATGCCTAACACGCGCCGTGGGAACGAGCCTTAAAGTGGGCACTAGCGCATTGGCCTATAGTCAGAAAGGTCGCAAGTTTTAATCTGAATTAAAGTCATGGGTGGCTTTAATTAAATGCTGGTCTTGCCTTGTGATCCACAAAACGATTAAATCCACTGATTCTTCACATTTGATTAAAACTTAGTGGTCTCAACAGGATAACAACTGTTTTTTTCGGGTATAAGGTCGATATTTCTTAACCGTATTATATAGAGCAGGGGTGGCCAACCCGCGGCCCGCCTTCAATATTTTTCCGGCCCTCGAGATTCATCACACCTTTAAAAAACATATTTGTTTTATAATAGCCAAATTAATAAAAACCAATTTATTGAAAAAATTACATTATTTGTTCAACCATTCAAATATTAAATAACTTTCGAATTAACGTTGATTTTAAAATAATATTCTTGCGAATATATGACAGACATTGCCTGACTTATTTACAAGTTTATACATAGTTATGAATTCGCAGAATTATTAAATTATATCCTGTAACTCATGATGCGCGCCCATCTTGGAACATGTAATACAACAAGTTCTATGCTACACTCTTAAGTGACTTAATCTAAATCTAATATAGGATTATATAATTTTATATGCGGTCCGCGGAGTTATGATGCATTTCCAAAGTGACACGCAAGATCATTTGGGTTAACCACATCTGATATAGAGCTTTTACACTTTATTTTAGTACTTTACACCTCGTCGACGTTGAATTCATTAGAGGCAGCATAGGACTGGGGGCAAGGGATGGGAAGGAATTCGGCCATGGCTTTTTGAAGGAATCATCCCACCATTCGCCTGAAGTGATTTCGGGAGACCATGGAAAACCAAAATTTGTTTGGCTGGACGGGGATTCTTTACCTGTGTCCTCCCGAATGCGAGGTCAGGGCGTTATCGTTCACCCATTTTTTTTTTTTTTTTTTTTTTTTTTACGGGGATACTCGTTTTTTAATGTTGTCTTTATGAGACATGTCTCGGTTCTAGAGAGTTTGAATGACGCTACAGTACGGAATCTTGACACGTCAAAACAACAATATCCTGCATTTACTCATAATTATTCCTAACAGAGAATGGTGGGTGAACGGTTAACGTTCTGGCCTCGCATTCGGGAGGACGCCGGTTCGAATCCCCGTCCAGGCATCCAGATTTGGGTTTTCCATGGTTTCCCCAAATCACTTCAGGTGAATGGCGGGATGCTTCCATCAATAGGCCATGGTCGAATTCCTTCCCGTTCCTTGTCCTCAATCCTATCCCGCCTCGACGAGGCGTAAAGCCACAAGTAAAAATAAAAATAATAATAATAAAGAAATTATTCCTACAGCTTCTTTCCTTAGAAAAATAAAAGAGGGTAAGTCAGCAACTGGCTGTCCTTTGTAGAACATTTATTCTAATTACTGACATGTTGTGTGGTCAGAAGGTGGTTTGCTTTTTGCTGGCAGATATCAAGCAGGAAAACTCTCTAGCAGTGCTGTCTTACACTTTCTGCTATTTTATTCCCTGGCCTTCAATTGTTGGCATTTGTGGCCTCTCTCTTAAGTTACGTTGATACTTTGGTACTTCCGACGAAACAGCGTTTAGAGTGTCTGATTACGGAATACAAGTCACAAAAGCAACGAAGTATATGTTGGGATAGCGTTGGCAAGATAAGTGTCCAATAAGTAATCGCATTTCCAAGCTCGTATAAAAGTGCTCGACCAGCAAGTACGAGAATAACAGGTTACACCCACACGCCTTGACGGGAACCTGGTACCAGAGCAATGTGACGTGATCGGCTGTCTTCGCAAAACTCCAGGGATCCTAACACAGGAGTCATTCCATGACTTCTTTTTGCAATCGATGTTGCTAAGCAGGTTAATGATTCTAAAGCAGTGGTTTCGTTACAGAGTTCTTGAACGATACTGCAGTTGGATACAGAAGAGGACTGAGAAAATCGTGCATGCTTTCGGATAAGGAGTAAGGTGGCAGACTTACTAATAATAACTGATTTGTCATATTATTTTTGGAAACTAGGAATAAATGCAACAGCCGATAGAAGAGGGTCTATAAAATACGTAGCTCCATTTTGGCCCTTCTTGAACCCCACCTCTCCCCCACGTAGAATGACGTGGATACCGTTTTCTCTTAACAGACTATCCTTAAAATTATTACGTACATAATGAGCAACTCTGATATTTGCGTTATTTACTTTTCTATAGCTATAAATATAATGAAATTTTGACTCTAGCCGCTCTTGCAAATGATCATTTATTAGGAAAACCTTTTTGTCAGGTACAATCAGAGATCCTTTTCATTTGGAGGTGTTACTGAAAACATTCTCTTTTTCTCATTCATCATTAATTGGTCAATTTTGCCCGGGAGGCGTACTCAGCGAATTTAACCAATCTTTTGACTGTGAACTAGGTTGAATAACAATGATGACGCAAAAAGAAAAGCAGGAAACTTTAGCGATATAATTTGATGCTCTTCGAAATTCAATTAATTTCCGTATTTTTGCTTTGGAGTTAGGTTACATCAACTAAAACGGAAAACGCTATTTTTTTTCCCCCTCGGGACACTTTATTGTGGCAGCTGTCTCCTAAACAACGACTGCGCATCAACACGGACATAAACGTGGACTATCGCAACAGCAGTTTGTTTTCGGAATAAATCCCGCTCGGAGGCACTGAGCGAGTGACTGCAGGGAGCAGCACTCAGCAGATTGCTCCTGCTAATTCAAAACCGTCGTTATTCAGGGCTGCCGTGATAAAAGCCACTTATCTCGCAGCCGTCGGCTGACGTGCAGATTGAAACATTGACAGCGTAGGCTTCGAACGTAGTCGCGTGAAAGCCAGGCCGAATACATCACGGAATGGCGTCCACGTTTATTTCGGGGAGGTACCAGAAACACTCTCGGCAGAGTCTCCGCTGGCAGATTTGTTAATGGGTATTAGCTTTCGCTAGTGATTTTGTATTCGTACGCGTCGGTCAATATTGCCCACAGTTATTAACCGTTACGTGGTTATCTTCTATAGGCAATTTGACTGAACTGGTTAGATACTGCTCTCGTGAAAGTGGGAAGGTTTAATGGGTCCGACGTACGGTTCATCACGGTTACGTGTTTGCGCAGTTTTCCTGTCACAGTGCCTCCAGTAAGTTCACGTTATACGGGGTAGCAACAATAACCAATGCATGACGGTTACAGCCTTCCCGAAAGTTAAACCTTCATTTAGGGCCTAGTTGTAGGAGGGCACAAAGCATTTTTTGTTTTTTAATCTACAGATCGCCTAAAATAATCTTATGCGCGTTAATATTTAACGGTATATTTTTGCTTTCTCCTTTCACGGCAGAAAAAAAAAAAAAATATATTAATTCTGGAGGTCGAAGTATTTTCCGCTTCGCAAACGGTTTGGTTATGGTTTTCATATTTTGAAAACTTTGGATCTAATCTAAAAACTGCGATATACCATATGACTCTAGGTGAATGGCGGAAATAAATAATAACCCGTTCGTAAACTGAGGGGATAGGTGCCAAAGATTGCAATACATCAAAGGTGAACACCCCTTTCGTAATCTGAACTGATGGTACCTAAGATAACACAACACAATAATAAACACTTCACTCTTTGGATTATACACTCCTGGAAATTGAAATAAGAACACATTGACACCAGGAACAGCAGTGTTGGCCGTCGAAGGGCGCTAGCTGCGCAGCGGTTGGGCACCACCTCAGTCAGTGTCAGCCAGTTTGCCGTGGCATACGGAGCTCCATCTCAGTCTTTAACACTGGTAGCATGCCGCGACAACGTGTACGTGAACCGTATGTGCAGTTGACGGACTTTGAGCAAGGGCGTATAGTGGGCATGCGGGAGGCCGGGTGGACGTACCGCCGAATTGCTCAACATGTGGGGCGCGAGGTCTCCACAGTACATCGATGTTGTCGCCAGTGGTCGGCGGAAGGTGCACGTGCCCGTCGACCTGGGTCCGGACAGCAGCGACGCACGGACGCACGCCAAGACCGTCGCATCCTACGCAGTGCCGTAGGGGACCGCACCGCCACTTCCCGGCAAATTAGGGACACTGTTGCTCCTGGGGTATCAGAGAGGACCATTCGCAACCGTCTCCATGAAGCTGGGCTACGGTCCCGCGCACCGTTAGGTCGTCCTCCGCTCACGCCCCAACATCGTGCAGCCCGCCTCCAGTGGTGTCGCGACAGGCGTGTATGGAGGGACGAATGGAGACGTGTCGTCTTCAGTGATGAGAGTCGCTTCTGCCTTGGTGCCAATGATGGTCGTATGCGTGTTTGGCGCCACAATCAGGACTGCATACGACCGAGGCACACAGGGCCAACACCCGGCATCATGGTGTGGGGAGCGATCTCCTACACTGGCCGTACACCTCTGGTGATCGTCGAGGGGACACTGAACAGTGCACGGTACATTCAAACCGTCATCGAACCCATCGTTCTACCATTCCTAGACCGGCAAGGGAACATGCTGTTCCAACAGGACAAAGCACGTCCACATGTATCCCGTGCCACCCAACGTGCTCTAGAAGGTGTAAGTCAACTACCCTGTCAGCGAGATCTCCGGATCTGTCCCCCATTGAGCATGTTTGGGACTGGATGAAACGTCGTCTCACGCGGTCTGCACGTCCAGCACGAACGCTGGTCCAGCTGAGGCGCCAGGTGGAAATGGCTTGGCATGCCGTTCCACAGGACTACATCCAGCACCTCTACGATCGTCTCCATGGAAGAATTGCAGCCTGCATTGCTGCGAAAGGAGGATATACACGGTACTAGTGCCGACATTGTGCATGATCTGTTGCCTGTGTCTATGTGCCTATGATTCTGTCTGTGTGATCATGTGTTGTATCTGACTCCAAGAATGTGTATATAAAGTTTCCCATTCCTGGGACAATGAATTCACGGTGTTCTTATTTCAATTTCCAGGAGTGTATTAATATTGTTGGCAACTGTGTAACTTTGGTTATTTAGTAACAAGGCACACCTATCGGTTCAGTTTACGAACAGATTACTGTTTATTGCTCCGCCCACCGTTCACGTAGATTCATGAGACTTATCGTAGTTTTTCAAAATGTGTAAATCCCATAGAAACCTGTATCGTATTTTTTACTTGATGCTTGGGGATTTTAAAAAAAAAAACACGAAAACGGCAGTTTAGGGATGTATATATTTAGTGACTACAGATTTTTTTAAAAACTATTGGGAGCATCCATAAATTACGTGGCTCGGTCTAGGGGGAGGGAGGGGTTGGGTAGAAAGCTGGGCTAGGTGAGGGGTGGGGGTTCCGACCGAAGCCACATAGCTTCTCATTCAAATATTATTTGTCACAGTTAAAATAAGGTACAGAACACAAAACAGCATGCCGATATTTATTTATGTCGTTTTATTACTCCGTATGTAATTTAGATATGCGATATACTAACAATGCTGCACATGCGCGTGAGTTGAAGTCTTGAAGTCATAGCGCTATGTTGCACGTGGCAGGCGCGTTTAAATTTAACGAAATTACGATTCCAAAAACATTAGACATGCTGTGCCTACACACAACAGATATCACCCGGGGTTTTCCAAGGCAGTGACAGTTTCGTATTGTTTTGATGGTTGGAAAAAAGCTGTTTCGATTAGGATCGCTCGTGGATAAATGATTCTAATTTTGTTCTATCAAGTGAATTTTAGGATAGCTTTAGTTATAGTGCTCGCTAAAGTGTTATTTCAAGTTCAAAGTGTGGTGTGAAGTAGCGCTGTACAACGAATTTCAGGAGGCTTGTCGAAAATATTGTTCTAATGAGTTTTCATTATCCAATGAGTTGTAGTAATCTTTTAAGCAGATCAAAGAAAATTCCCGCGGTAATGTAGAAAGAAAGGTGACAGAACTGCCGGTGAAAAATACGAAAAATTCAGCTCTTCCTGCTGTTTTTTTTTTTTTTTTTTTTTTTTTTTTTTTTTTTTTTTTTTTTTTTTTTTTTTTTTTTTTTTTTTTTTAAAAACCGGCAGGTATAGATTTAGAACTCCAGTTCCTTTCGGACCTACAGTTTCGAAATACCGTCCTAGCATAGCGAACAGGATAAGGAATACTGGCCGTACTGAGATTAGACCTCAAGACCTTGTCTTTTGAAGGCGAATGCTTAATCCACAGAGTAATGTTACACTGATAGTGAAAATAGGGAACGCTTTCCAGTTTAGAATGACGAGGTCTTATGATGTAACACGTAAATAGTTCTCCCGCATTTCATTGCGAGCCAAATTTTGTTGTTAGCCCCCACCAACTCCGACTGGATCACATAGAATGTATAATAAGCCGGCATCTGTAGCATAAGGGCTAGAGCACTAGCTCCGCGTGCCGAAATCCGCCGGTTCGAGCCCGGCCGCAGGCATGGGTATCTAAGTGTAGTGTCTGTGGATGTCATGTCCCTCCTGTAATTTGTATAACTGTTTGAAAAATGCATACTAGAAGAAACTGAATGCAATGGATCACACATAATCACTGTTGAGTTGGCTGTATGGGCTCAGGAGGGAAAAAAAAGACCGTAATTGCCTATTTTACAGAATTTCTTAACGTTTGTGAATAAAAACGTTAAGAACGTGTTTTTGAACAACTGTCTAGGCTTAAACACATCAAACAGTCACTGATAATATTTATGTTATATTCATTTTAAATATTTATGAAGATAATTTCAGGGTTAAAAATCAGTTTAAAAATAATAAAGTTTGTAATCATTGAAAATAAATAAAAATATAACAGCTGCTGCTAAGGCATCCTATGACACTTAAACAAATATTTCCTCTTTAGAACAGTGAATAATTATAAAAATACTCATCTCCAGAGTCAAATCATATTTTAGACATACCCTGAGTTCTGAGACTTCATTATTTCATAAAATTTAGTAAAACTAATTAATTAATGAGAAGGAAAATTGAAGCTAGAAGGTCGGCGTTACGTTATAACCTCTGTATTTATATGTATTTTTCTTTATCTTTAAAAATTTAATTTTACTTGACCCATGTCGAAAAGTCAATTTTACGGAACATATTATGCTGATTGATTTCAGGTATAGTAGCTCAAAACGAGGAGGGGGATTGCTTAAATTAGTTGATGTAATGATTGTCCTCGCAATCCGTAACATTAATATTGCGACAATAAAAAAAAAATTTCCGAAGCTGAATGCCTCTATGGTTGCTGTCAAGTGAGAACTGTTGGAAACAAAGGGAGGTAGATTTGTAAGCATGGTCTCACCGCAGTCGCGTAGTGTTATGGACGAGGTAATCGAGGAATATCCGTAGCTTTATCTCCACGAAACCTCACTCAGCAATTCAACAGCTTGGACGGAGAGTAAACCTATCTTCTTTACACTTTGTCAACATTATGGTAACTAAGCCGGGAAAAGAATGGTGGAAAGAACGAGAAGGAATTCGGTCATAACGATTTTGATAATGCATCCCAACGAAAGCCTATATTATGCCGGAGTTTATTTTACTTCAGTAAAATCGACAATGTTACGAATGTCTCATAAGATGTAAAAAGATGTAATAAAACCGGAATAAGTGATGTACCTACAAATTTTAAAAAATGTAGGTAAATTTTACTTTTCTTTAAGAATTACACCCATGCTAAGACAGCCAGAAAGAGGGATATTGTGTTGTATAACATGTAAGGGAGCTCCATGCGTTTATCCGATGTGATATTGAAAAACTTAGAAAACCATAGTATGGATGGTAAACTTCGTATATCAATCAAACACGAATGTAACAAACGCTGGTTGCTGAGTAGTCATGTACCATAAAATCATAAATGCTTTATAATAACGTATAAAATTCCTTACACCATTAGTGAAACTCATCTTTCGTCAGGGTGTAGTATTGGAATTTTTCTTCGAAGATCCCACTGGACGTTTTTTATGCTTCTTTCTTGCAGCACGACCAGGGAATTTTATACGTTAATAATGAGGTTTTATATTTTTCCTACTAATGTGATAAAAAAAGAAGGAAAAGGTGATGGAGATAGAGAGATTCATAAAATATTTCTTCCGTCTTTTATATGTTGCCAATGCTACATACTTACAAGAGAAACTACTTTTGGAAACCTGTCTAGATCATTTCCATGCAGATGCAATGTGTGAGTTCTGCTTCCAAGCCTTGATACTTTCAGCATCACCAGCAATGTTTGGACCAAAAATATGGGATAGCAATGTCTGTCGAATAAACCTGTTGGCCTCATGCAATACGTAAAGGAATCCAAAAGTTTTATACAAAGTCACGTAGACTTATTCAACATCAGGCGTACTGGACAGATAACTTGCACTGCAATGAAACAAATGCAGATAGTCGTATCGGATTCTTGCTAGCCAGTAAACGTAATGATTACAATACTGGTTATTTCTTTTACCAAAATCATTTATCTTTAGGAATAATGCTCAATTTTATTAGTTATAGGTCTCAAAAGTTATGGCATTAAGGTAAATTACTGAACAGCTCTTCATTTTAAAACTTTTTTTTAAAAAAACTTGATACCAAATGTTTTCATAAATGGTTGCAAAGTAAATGTTTGATACTATTACACAATTTCTTATTCCAGCTTTCATCGATCTTCGCGCTTTGGAATGCAGTCTGAATGATCTTCTGGGCCATTTTTCATGATTCCTTCACGTAAGCTAGTATTTTCGCTTGACTGCTCGTGTTTGATTTCAGTGAGACTGACATTAGTAAATACTTTTTACTTGTGTGTAGGCGGTCAGACAACTTCCCTGATTAAATTTTAATATAATTGTGATCTCTTTTATTATTTCTGTTACAACAGATTTTGTTTCATAACTCTAGAAGTGATTAAAAGAAGAATTTCAAATTAGGATTAAAGATCATGCACCTAATCATAGCTCATATTTGTTTATTTTATCGTTAAGAGCCAGCAAATTTAGATTATCGCAAGCGAGACATCTAAATTTTGAAGTAATTCACAAAAACTTCAGAGTGCAATAAAATTATACAAAGAATATATTTCTTTTAGCAACCACATAATAGAATTTGTTTCTCAGATGCAGTTTATTTAGTCTCAATCTTTTCTCCAGATCTATTCGCCACCAAATTATTATTCTGTCCGACTTACTATGATTTGTTTCAGAAACATAAAACACTCCTAGCTGAAAATATTTTATTCTTCGCTTAAGTTGTAAGTGATTTACACTATGAATTATACAGATATATCACAAGCATATAAGATATTATTAATAACAAACATGAAAAAAAATCTGTTTCTCATTTCTGGGTGTACGACAATAATAATATGATCAGTTTCACTGCCTCACCAAAAATAATATTGGAAGCTTTTAAGAATGAGGTTATCGTTACGTTTCATTCAGACAATTGACAGTATTCTCAAGTACATCATCTCAGCCTGATTTCGGAGATGTTAACATTCTATTAGTGCTGTCTCCCACACATCTTCATTAAATGTTGCATTTAATCACTAAGCCTACTCGGTTATTTACTGGATGTTAACGATATCTGACAGGTTGTTCTGTAAAATATATGTAGATAGCCAAAGAGATGATTGACCACAAAAAGGTCATACGTTGAAGCCATGTCTATTTTGAAGAACTCACAGTGAGAAAAATAATAAAAATAAAGGCGCATATATTAACACCACTCTTACATGTGAGGTCATGCACTCAACTTGCTCCCCTCGTCTTCGCGCTCAACCGATGATTAATAGCCGGGAAATATATCCCGCTGCAAAAAAAAAGTTGAAATTAATAGGCACAGTACGAGCAGCACACTCTATGAATATTTATCAGCTCCTTGAATTAAAGCGCTCAATTAAATAACACTCCTGGAAGAACTGAAACGTGGTCATCAAAACACTTAAACAAGGACGGCCTGGGCCTATCAAGGGGTGCACTAATCACGGTGACTAAGCTCGAAGTGTTTATGTTTCGTTATGAAACTGGATCTCACGAATCATGCAGCGCAATAGTCATCATCCAGTCATGCGATTGTTGGATTATAATGTCTCAAAAATATTTTACACAGGATGAAGGGAAAGAAATCTGATTTTTTTAGAGCTTACTCTACTCGAGATAACACCTTGATTCAGCGATATCTAATTGCCTTCTACATCTTAAATTCAACATTGTTCCGTATCCTCTAAGGGAGCGTGCACAAACTACGTGGCTCCGTCCAGGAGGGGGAGGGGTTGGCTGGAAGGCGACGCTGGGCTACGTGGGGGGAGGGGGGGGGATTTCGAGCAAGGCCACGTAGCTTCCTATCAGTAACATTTTTCACAGTTAAAATGAGGAACAGAACTTACAACAGCATGTGAATATTTAGTTCCCTCAGTCAGGGCCGGCGTTAGGGGGGGGGGGATAAGCGGGTCAAAAGTACCCGAGCCCCGCAGGTTGACGGGGGGCCCAATCACCGACTATAGGGGCCCTCAAGCCTCAAGCCATGAAGCCAAGATTACACCCATTGTTACCTGGCCATTTTGTAGAGCTAAAAAAAAAAAAAAAAGATAAAAGGTCACCCGTTTTTTACCCCGGGCCCAAAATTCCTAGCGCCGGCCCTGCCCTCAGTTAATTATCTCTGTATGTAATTTACTATAGTCTGACAAGAGAAAACAGTGCAAAATGTCTTCTGGAATCAGAAGGGAAAAAACTACGTGCTACGTTGGGAGGGAGGGGGGGGGGACAGGCAAAAGCCACGTAGGGCTACGTGGGGGGGGGGGGGAGAGGGGGGTTCAAAGAAGCCCAAAATGGAGCTAAGTGGTTCATACACGCTCCCTAACTGCTGGGATATCCACAAGCTAAAGCTCTAGAGCAAATTACTAATTTACAGTATATACTGTATATATCAAAAAACACTAACACATATCATATACATTCTTACACATTGTTAATTTAATTATGTAACAAATTTTTGTGAAATTTGATAAGTTTATGCGTTACTAACTTGTTTTACATCCTGAACAATATTTAGCTATTAGCTGCAAACTATAATTTTATCTTATGTACCTCTTGTAATATATTGGAAATATGGGCCCAGAGTAGAAACTAGGTGCTGGGCTATTATGTACCAGGATATAAAAATAAAAAAAAATAAAAAAAAAAATAAAAAAATAAAGCTCTAGAACCATCAGCCTATTGAGATGTACACTATTCAGCCGCGGCTTTGCCACGTTGCCTATGATTCACCATGAGGAGGCTAGTCTACGTTTCCACTCCAACATCACCACTGAATGCCCTCTTAGGAGATTCATTGGTACAATGCATCAGATTCACAAAGCAACAACAGAAGCAACTGAATGGCTGCATTCGTTGGATATCGGTCTGTAATGACATCCATGTTTGGTGCTATCTATTGCGATTCAATGTAGTTACTGTTTTGTATTCCTATGTCATACGAAATAAATAAATCTCAAATTCGTTGATTGATTCTACTTTATCTGTTTTTATTGATATTTGTACAAATTTGTAATTATTAAATAATTAACAGTTTGATAACAACATTTGAATTGTTTATTTCATTTTAGTCTGCAGAGATGCGAAGTTTGATCTGCCACTCGACGATCCATGCTCTAACCCGTCACTCTTCTAATTGTAGATTATGAACATTACGCTCACAGATTGTCTCCATGAAAATTCCAAACGGATCGTTTCAAACTTTAAGGACTAGTAGGTGCCTAATCCAGAATGTTCTAAAGGTTTGGACCAGAAGCAAACAGGATGAAGAGCTACCTTCGGTAAAACTTCAATTCTAGCTGTGGCAGACCATTGTTATTCATTGTTCTAATGAATTATTGTGTTGATGGCTTACTATGAGAAATTAGGTTGTTTGCAAATGACATAATAACAGGATAAAAACGGAACGAGACTGTGAATATCTGCAGGGTGATCTGGACCTAATATCTAGCTGGGTAAATGAACATGGAGTTGAAGACTGGAAATGTAGATACCTTGGCATAGCATTTGATAACACACTCAACTATGTAGGACTGGTAGGTAGTAGGAAAAGGTTTCAAAATACTTCTCATATTGGAGATAATGTTGAGATAATGTGACAAGGAAGTAAAGGAAATGGGTTACCAAACGTGGTCAGACCACTGCTTGAATATGGTGGTTTAATAAGACCCACATTTTGAGTAACATAGGCGTGCAGAGAAGAGCTGCTCGATTTGTCTCTGCGAATCACCGGAAAACGCAATCAGTTACTGATATGATAAAGAAGCTGGAAAAGGTTTATGTGGAGGACAGTCTGAAGATAAAAGAGTCATGGAAGTGTACGAGGTGTATATTGATTATTGGGTGGGGAAGAAGTTGAAGTATGAATTAGGACAGGTGCAAAGACGGAAAAAACTTGATCATGACCACAAACTGGTATTCGATTTCAGGCATGGTAAGATTTTCTTTCGAAGGTAAGGTGGTCATTGTTTGAAGTAAATTACCAAGAGAGATAATGAATAATTTACCAAAAACTTTGAAAGAATTTAAAGTTGAAATTTGTAGAGGTCATAGGAAGGCGAGTACAGGAAAGGGGAAATGGGTGTGTAGGGAAATTGCCTCCGGAGCACGCACTCAATTGCAATTAAAATAATACATTCACATTCCAGCCTTTAAATCGCCTAACTCTTACATGACTATTCTCCTGGTGAGCGAATATGCTTTTATTTTGAAGGATGAAACAGAGTCTACATTATAAGTTCTCAAACTGAAAGGCACAAAGAAATTCCGGGGGGGGGGGGGGGGAGGCGCAGGGTGCTAGGTAGCTTTACGCCTGTGTGATTGACACCCTGGTTCTAGACCGTCGCAAGAGTTGAAAAACTTCTCTCTAGCATCACATTCTTAATGAGTTTTCTCCTCCAAGAATTTATTGTTAGTATTGGAAAGTTGGCATTTACTTTATTAATAATACAATTGTAGCTGGGTTGGGGAGGGTCGGAATTTTTCTTCTGGGGGGAGACAGCGACAAAACCATTCGCAATTCAACGACAGGTGTTCTCATATTAGAAAATCCTTTTTGCGAATGTCTTCTTCCAGAAAGCATTTTAGAGAAAGATTTTCATCGTGCGTTAGGAGTAACGGAGTTGATCTCCACTTCTTACAATTCAAGAATTAAGCTGCTGTAAATTCAGGGATTGAATAATAGATACTGCCATATCATAAAGTCGTATAGGTTTTTTTTTTTTTTTTTTTTTTTTTTTTTTTACATTTCATTCCTCCCAGCAGAAGGCTGGGAGGCGGGCTGCTGGAGAGTCATAGGGGACTCTTTTCAGCCAATCTACTACCACGGGGAGGGAAGGGGGATGGAAGGTCGGCCGTGGCCTTGTAGGGAACCATCCCAGCATTCGCCTAAGTGTCTGAGGGAAACCACGGAAAACCTCAGACAGGATGGCCGAACCGAGTTTAACCCCGGTCCTCCCGAATGATAGGTAGGAGGCCAATATTGGCCTCCTCCCATCTCGGTGAAGTCGTATAGGATTTGGTCATAAATTTTATAATTCCAAATTGTCAAAACCGCTGCGAGAAAGTCTCTTCGCAGCACGGCGATTATTGTGACTCAACTGAAATACATTCATGACATGCGTTACCTATTGGGCCTCTAGAGGGAACGATCAGTCAAAAACTGACACCGTGTTGTTTTGTTGTTTTTTTTTTTATAATGGCTTTCAGCATATTAGCCATACAGCCAACCTCAATGTAGTTATATGATAATCAAGTGTATTAATATATCTTCAAGTATTTTTCTGATTATCCAAATGCAGGAAACCACACCACACACATGCCCTTGGGTGAAATCGAACCGGCGATCGTCAACACTGAAGCCGGCACTCTAGCCACTACACAATCGAGGCCATCACTACAAGGGAACTCTGGAATCAACTTAGCAAAAAATGATCCACAATACATTTTTAATTCTATGCGTCAATGTTTAGGTCATTATGGGGTCTTAACTACGCAGAGTTTTCTAATATTTGACTGTAGTAATTTTCCGAAAAATTAATCACTCACTCATTGCTCTCTCAGTAAAGTTATGTACACAATTTATTACAGTTCGGTTATCCTTGAACGAAACTGCATTTTACATAATCTCTAGTGAATTAATTTGTGTTGTTCTCATTCAAAATAATGAAACAACCTGTTATTTTGTACAGACTGCATTGTTATTCAGTTAAAACGCAACCAACTTAAATTGGTTTAATGAGATCATTTTTGTTCCCTGGTTCAATGTCCCGAAGAATGGCGTACTAGTGCACACAATGAACCCACTGTTTTCTTGCCAAGACTGATAAAAATATCCTCTGGCTGTTACTCACCTGAATAACGTACCAAGCTCTTTTTCTGTTACAGTCTAACTACTGATTATTTTGAAGAAGGGTTAAGCACCTGTGCTGAATTTTTACTGAAATGTCAAAAATCGTGTGAACTGTGGACACTATATCTCGATTGTTTTTCTAAATAAAACCTTTTTTGCGATAAACATCATATTTCATCCTGTATATTAATTTATTTTCATAACAGTTTTAACTATTCAGATGTTGTAGGCTATTATTTCATACACATTTTTACTTCAGTATTCTCAGTTTGAGCATGTGCATTAAGTAGTAACGAATTTAAAAAAATTATATATTTTATGATGGGAATATTTTCCAAGGAAAGACAGCATATTCTCATTTTCATACACTTTGATACATTTTAGTATATTTGTGAAACATATTATCAAGTAATCATTCTTTTTAATATATGAGTATATTAGATCACGTTTAGTGATTTAAAACTTAGATAACAGTGGTTTATTAGGCAAGAAAACTAAAAAATCGTTTACTAACGAAATAAAGGGGAAAAAGTTTGAAAGCCTGGTGAATTCCTTCACCTACTTACATAACAATTTATTAAGTATACCTACCCCACCCCAGTGTACTATCCTACACTTACGACTTTCCTTTCTAATTACTCTTTAATATAATAATGATTTATTCCTTATTATCTTATAATGCTTCCTTTCACCTTTTGCTGATGGTAGTACATTTTGCATCCTCGTCTAATCCCTAAAGACGTCGATTGGTGGCTCACCTTTTATTACTGAATACTTTCCATCAACTAGGAAAGAAACACACTTATCCTTCTTTACCTTTATGTTATTTAGCTCTTATGGTTCCTATTACTACCATTCACTTCCTGATTCACTCTCAAACATTTTTTGTTCCTACTGATACATTCACTGAACGTTGGAATACATTTTTATACATAACATTTCAACTACTATTGGCCACAGACGTTTACCGTCCTTTCATTAACCATTTCTTTTCTCCATTGAAAAAATCATAGTCATTCGTATTTCTTGTTCAACTTCATCTCTCCAAACGGAAACTGTTCTTCCATATATCTTCACACCTTTAATTTATTAATAGCTGTTAGGTTGATCATCGCTCGAATTATTCTTTGATAAATGATACAGATTCCTTAATACAATATCATAATTAATCACATTCTTATTTCTATTTATAATTACATAATTACAATCTCGACCAATCTTTTCACAATCGCTATGATGACTGCCAATCTACACTGGACAAGGCAGTGATCATGACACTGAACAACGGTATTTAACATACTTACAGCTAACTTACATGTATCCACAGCTCAACATAATCGCAAGCCACTTTCATGTCATAATTCATATACAAGCGGCTTGAAAAACTTAATTCAGTTCCGTAACCTGAAATTTGCTTCGGGTTTTACGCCATGTTGAGGTCATTTAAGGTGGGAGAGGACTGGGAACAAGGAACGGGAAAGAATTCGGTCTTGTCCTTTTTTTAAGAAACCGGCTTTCACCTGGAGTGATTTCGGGAAACAATGGAAAAACCGAAATCAGAATGGCTGGACGTAGATTCAAACCCGTCTTCTCCATTAGGTCAGGCCCGTGCGTTACCACCCACCAACCGGGCTCAGTTGCTCCTTTACTACAGGATCTACAGTCGTAGTTAGAATCTGAACCGAAGATAAGGTACACCAATTCAATCTGGAAATTGCATAAGACACTATCAAAATATTATCCTCAAAACAATTGTAAATTTTCCGGCATCTTAAATTGCATTTCCGAAGTAAACACCATAGAGAGTAACAATAATATTATTATGATCAATAGAAAAGAAAAAAAATATTTATTGTTTTTTTTAATGGTTTTACGCTCCGCCAATGTCGAGGTCATTAGAGGCGGGATGGGACTGGGGACAAGGAACGGGAAGGAATTCGGCCATGGCCTTTTTGAAGGAAGCATCCCGGCATTCGCCTGGAGTGATTTGGGGAAACCATGGAAAACCAAAATCTGGATGCCTGGACGGGGATTCGAACCGCGCCGTCCTCCAGAATGCGAGGCCAGAGCGCTAACCGTTCACCCACCACGCTCGGTAAAAAGGATTGTAGTCAAGGAAAGAGAAGGAATTCTGCCTTTGTCATTTGAAGAAACCATTCGCTTTGAATTATTTCGGTGAACGATAGAAAATTGAATTCTCGGTTTTAACTAATAATGCGGTCTGGCAGACAGTCTAGCTCAATAATTAGTAGATGATGATGGAATAATTAGTGTTTTATGCAATGCATAATACTGGAAGAGGGGTGTTCTCGTAGTCTCTCCTCTAGATTGTTAGAAAAGTGCTCACACATGTGAGCCATTAAACCATTTCAGAATTAGTATTTTATTCAGCAAAGGGCCTGCATCGATGTTCTGCGAGTCATAGTAAACATTCATTTATCTTTCCACAAGCTTTCCATTTTAATATTATTACCTGGATTGTTTTTACTAGCACTATTATAATTATATAGTACCACAATTTCATCTCATACTCTGCTGTTGGAACAAACAACTTACGTTGGCTAACCATTGTATATTATTCTGCAGGCATGATGTTTTTTTAACAATCAGGTCTCCAAATTCCCTCTAACACTATTTCGAGCAGTTTGTACTTTTTTTTAGTAAATTTTATTTGGATGTGACTTAGCTGAAACGAACGAACTCTGAAGGCGTCTTCTACATTCGAGACGCTGTAACACTGCTTAAGTATCAAAACCAGCGGCCAGTTGGCTCAGAGGTCACGGTGACTGACTCGAGGCCAAAAAGTACCTGCGTCGGAGGGTAGTTTCGATAGCTCTTATCTCTACCTTCACCTCTGACACAGCTTACTGTGTAAGGGGCCATACATATATTACACCATACGAATATTTTTCTTGTCTCAGGTGGTCACATTTGTGTGACTCTATCCCCTGGTGTGACGTCACATATTTTGCAATTTTAAATTTAGAAATTATTAAATTAAAACAGCAGATTTAAAGTTAGTAAAGTTATTTATATTTAGAATATTTTTCCATAAAATCAACAATAAGTCAAATATTTTAGAAAAATTGAAAAAAATAACAAATCAAATGAATGATACAAAATTTAATCACCTTATGTCCTTATTATTTATAACTGGCGTAGCAGTTACTTAGTTCTTGATTTGGATAATGTTAGGAACATTCGATGTGTTAACATATTCTTCATCAAACCATATAGCATCGACATCGTTTATCAAGCAAATATCTTCCCTGTGACCTCTAGCTTCAATTCGTTGAGGACGAATCTTCGCGGTGGATAAAACCTCATGATGCTTCTTAGGTGCTTGTTTGTATTGGTTAGTGGCTTTGTATAATTAAAAATACAGACCACAGATCATTTTTTTTTTTTTTTTTTTGATGTTATATGCTAAAGCACCACTTTCTTTGGAAGCTTCGCCTGTTAGTTTAAGGTTAGGATTGGGGGCTTTCTTTATTTATCACTTTGGGGGAAAAACCTGTGACCACCACTCGGGTGGTCTTATGGAAAAACCCAGATAATGGTCTTTTACTATTCTTGGTTTAATTTACTTAGCGGAACCTTGTATCTGTGCCATGTTTCTGATTCACACGAACCAATGCGACGAAGTCGGGGCTCTATATGTTTCTCTTTGCGGATGCCTCGTACCAAAAAGTAGTACAAATTATGTATATGACGTCACAAAGCTTCTGACTCGTTCCGCCCTTCCCCCTGTAACACTTTGTGGGCTCTACCTCCCCCTTAACATGTGACCTAGTTTGTGGGTGGCTCCTAAGGTGAAGTATGCCAAAAAGCTTCCGTGGTCAGCTTTACCCGGTAGTATTACCGGATTAGGTTAGTTATAGCTCGTTCAGTTAACAGAGGCGGTCCAAGGTCACTCTGCTCTATCCCCACTCCGCAGCCCTTGCCCCTACTTGCAAAAGGGAAATTTACCACTCGCCTGCCTGACCAAAGCGTTCAGCTTGTAGAGGTGGGAAGGGAGGGGATGGCGAGGTGGGTGGGGAGCGGGGCCGGGGACCATGACATTGAACCGCCAGTTGTGGGTGAACAAGGTTTAGCCACTACAGAGGCTCATGCGTGACGAATCGAAACTCTGTAAAACTGGCGGCACAACTAACTGTCGGGGTTTCTCTGATAAAAATACCTTATACACTATTATTATCTTAGAATCAAATCAGGAAGCCTCATGTCTACACTCATCAACAGCAGTGGACGTTCGCCGCTTGTTGACTCCATCCAGCCACAGTGCCTGTGATGTTAGTAGCAAACAGCTCTGCGACCTACAGTGTACGGCCCCGGAATTGCTTCTGCCGACGGCTAGCGAACTCCCGGCCGAGACCGCGACCACCAGCCGCAAATTACAAGAGAACCGGGTCGGTCTGGGCTTACCTCCCGCATAATCCACCTTCCCCCCATTACTTACGAGCCCAGTGCGGCCAGAGGCGCAGCACTTCCTAGCGGCCGACTCACCGCAAAGCCTCCAAAGGATCGGCCTACGGTTCATTCGGTTTCTCAAGTGTTGCGAGCGAAGTTCGTGTGGAATCTTCATCAACTACTAAATTTTTAATCACCTGGCAACCTATGACTGAATCTGAATGCAGACTGCACGGTGCTCTAGCATCGTCGTATTGTCGAAAACGTGGAGCGACCAAAGTATACTGTGATTAGGTTTGCAATGAACAAGTGCGCTCTGTGAGAACCAGTGCAATGTAAGGAACCAATTACTTGCAATGGTCTTCGGATAGTCCTCTCATTATATTCACCATTATAGAGTACTAAATGTGGCAGGAGTACATGTTCGGCATTCAGTCTTTATACTGGTACGAATACATTTGTGTACAGCACAAACCAGCTTCAATCAAATCCTCCGAAGACGTAAGTATAAGCATTTCATTTAAGGAATATGAAAGCCACTCGTAAGTTAAAAGTGATATGGTCTAGGGTCGAAGAGATACACTGCGACACTCCAAAATATCTAGGATTGTTGCCTGACAAATTTCTTACATTCAGGAAATAATGCATGAATTCCAAGCCGAATGTTTCCTACGGGAAAATCTCTTTAGAAATCTGGCAGGATCACAGAGGGGTAGACAACTTGAAATCATCCAAACTGCCGCCTCAGCAGTGTGTTATTCGGCTACAGAATATGCCTGTATTGTATGGTACAATTCAACTCATGTCAAACAGGTTGACTTAGCTCTCAACGACTCCTGCAGGCTATTTAAAATCCATTCCAGTCTAATGGTTTTACTGCCTCGCAGGAACAGCACCACCTTCAGTTCGAAGAGAAATAGCAGCGAACAAGGAAAGAAAGAAAGTGGATCTCGGAAGAACTCATCCCTTACATGGGTATCTATTGCGTGCACAAAGACTTAAGTCGAAGAAAATTTTCCTAAGAACATAAAAGGAACTTACTAGTACAACTAAGAAAGAGAGGTTACAATTGTGGAAAGTCGAGATCCCCCCCCCCCCCCCCCAATTGCTCTGGTCGGGAAACAGTGAAACTTTACCACCTGACTGTGACCAGGGATTGGAATAGGCTGAGATCAGGAGCGGTCCTATCCAAAGTTATCTTAGCAAGATGAGGATAACACATACTCCAGAGTTGACTGTGTCCAACCTTCTCCACAGTAGACTGAGGCCTCAAAAAATGGACAAGAAGTGGCCAAGTTTTGATCCAGTATAATTTGATGTTTGTTATTGTGTGTGCTTCTGACACAAAAATAGAAAGAAAAAAATTTAAATATATGTAAAGCTGGTTATGTCCGCTTCTTTTTAATGTGAGCTAAACACAGCACCCATTACACAGCAAAAATAACTAAGAACATTAAATATTTCAGGTCTGTTCACTAACGCCTCACCAGAATAATAGTTTTCTGGTCCTTGTGACGCCACAAGACGATTAAAAATTATAAATAGCATTTAATTAGAATTAGTATAGCATTAAGTAATTTCAATTACTTTGCAAGAGGGAGGCAGGGAGATTTTATTTTAGATTTTCAGGTGGGCTACAGACTGCTGTCATGGCGGCTAGGCCACGATGAAGGGGTCCAGAACCCAGTTCCCGCCCTCAGTTTTGGCGGGGAGTAGGATGGTACTGTAGCCACCCCACGAAAATAAAAAGTCACTTATGGGGCGGTGTAGTATGGGTGGAACTCTGTGCTTCCTCCCATTTGGCAGAGATGGTCCTCTCGCCAAAGGGGAGGCAAGAAGCCAATGTTGGTAGTATTCCCCCAGAAGAAGGTCAGCCCACACAAATACCGTTCGACGGGTGTCATACAAGGTCCCACAACGAGATCATAGGTCATCAGTTTTGCCAAGTGCTACGCAGTGGATGTTCGCGATTTCGCTCCACAGGGGATCGTGATGTAAGTCCATTTTATGTTTTGTTCTCTCTCTCTGCGTATCTGCCATACATCACGCTCACTCACAGTTTGTAATGTGAAATTAACTAAGTATATTGCACGATTATTAATCAGTGGAATGTGTTGTAAAGTCCCGGTTTTAAACCCAAATCTGCCTGCAGCACATTTGGAGTTGCGTCATACGATATTGATTCCGGGTGGGGGTGCTAAATTTGACGACCCTCTATGTGTGTTCCAGAAGACTGTGCTTGAATGAGCTGGAACTGGGTATCAACTTCTCCCATCTACAATACAAACAACACATCAAAATCAAGTATCAAATATCACAACTACCAAAGCTGCCAAGTTAGCCAGCAACAAGGTCAGAGTTGACTTTGATCCGGTCCCAAAGTCTGATCTTGCCTCGGCGGGGGAAGAGGCAGTGGCTGGATGGGGAGCATAATAAGCTCCGGCTGGCCAAACCGACCGTTCAGCCTTGGAGCAGTTCCTTCCAGCAGGCGTGGAGGGATGAGGTGTAATAGGTCCACTTCTTTTCTTAATATTTATAAACGATCTAGGTGACAACGTCAAATGCTGATTGCGACTGTTTGCCGACGATGCGGTTATCTATAGGGAAATAAGGTGCTCCAACGATTGCTTAGAAATTCAGTGTGATTTGGATGCTATTTTCGATTGGTGCCGTAAATGGCAGCTTATACTTAATTGCAAAAAGTGCAAGGCAATGCGGATAAGTAACAAGAAGAATCAGTTTGTTCATGAGTACAAAATAAACAATTCAGCTGTTGACACGGTTGATTCCGTGAAGTATCTGGGGGTGATAGTACAAAGCAACATGAAATGGGATATGCACATAACTTCCGTCGTATTCAAGGCTAATTCTAAATTACGATTCATAGGTCGTATTTTGAGGAATTGTAATGCTCAAACAAAGGAGATAGCGTATCAAACACTAGTGCGTCCGCATCTGGATTACTGTTGTGGGGTTTGGGATCCGTATCGCCAGGTTCTGATTGACTCAGTTGAGAGGGTGCAGAGGAGAGCCGCTTGATTCGTGACTTGTTGTTACAGCCCTTATGAAAGCGTCACAGAATGATAAATAGATTGGGCTGGGATAGTTTGGAAGACAGAAGACGTAGCTTGCGTTCGAATTTGTTGGAGAATATGCGAAAAAAAAATAAATTTCGAGTGCAATGAAATACTTCTTTCGCCAACCTATTTAGGTCGCAATGACCGGAGGGATAAGATTAGAGAAATAAGATGCCGTACTGATACTTATATGTATTCCTTCTTTCCTCGGACTATTCGGGATTGGAATGGGCGGGTTTAGGATTGGTACTTAGCACCCTCTGCCACCCACAATGTTTCTGATTTGCAGAGTATGAATGTAGATGTAGATGTAGATGTAGATGAGGTTCTCCTCACTCGCCTCCGTATAGGGCACTGTCCTCTGACACACCGCTTTCTTCTCCGCCGGGAGGACCCACCGGAATGTGATGCTTGTGGCGTACCTCTGACGGTGCGCCACATTTTAATTGATTGTGTATTGTTTTTAGACTTAAGGGCAGACGTTGGCCTGGCCAACGATCTGTCCCTTATTTTAAACAATAAGACCAGCACCGTGTCGATTGTTTTAAAATTTTGTGTTTTGGCTGGTCTTGCGCCTAAAATTTCAGGCAGATCAGCCTAGTTTTAAGAAGGACGGGTGGCCTCTATACAGCCACCCATCCATGTGCATTGTTTTTAATTTTTATAGTGTTTAAATTCCTATATCGCTGGCTGTATAGTGGCCAGCGAGACATGTGGTGTTTTTAATTATTTTGTGAACCTGTATGGCCTCTTTACAGCCATTCACATGTTGTACGGTTTTGAGTCCTGGTGGCCCCTTTTTAAGCCACGTCTTATATTTGTGAATTATTTTATTTTTTGTCTGTATGGCCGACCCCTTTACAGTCGACCATGCACACAGTATTTTAGTATACTTTTTAGCCAAAGCATTAGCTGGTCATTGTTAGGGCGCTAATGACCTCGTTGTCGACGCACCCTAACACCACAAAAACACACACACAAACACATACACAAGTATCAAACTAAATTTTGTTACTGTTGTTTGTGTCAAACAATAGCAGCGTTCGAAAATAACAATATTCGTGTAAGGATCTGGTTATTTACATCCTTCTTTTCTGACTCAGAATCTAAGCTAAAGCAGATCTTAGAGTTTACTAATCTATCCCTAGTTTTGTAATTCTGTAATATACAGGCTGTTACAAACAGGTACGGCCAAACTTTCAGGAAACATTCCTCACACACAAACAAAGAAAATATGTTATGTGGACATGTGTCCGGAAACGCTTACTTTCCATGTTAGAGCTCATATTCTGGACGGCTGTGATACAATACGCCATTCTCCAGGGCTGCATCAGCGCATCAGGGATTCCATGTGACGGAGGGTGGATGCATGTATCCTCGCTAACGGAGGACATTTTGAACATTTCCTGTAACAAAGTGTTTGAAGTCACGCTGGTACGTTCTGTTGCTGTGTGTTTCCATTCCATGTTTAATGTGATTTGAAGAGAAGTAATAAAATGAGCTCTAACATGGAAAGTAAGCGTTTCCGGACACATGTCCCCATAACATATTTTCTTTGTTTGTGTGTGAGGAATGTTTCCTGAAAGTTTGGCCGTACCTTTTTGTAACACCCTGTATAAGCACCCTTCTTCTTCTTCTTCACCACATTTTCCCAACATTATAGGGTCGGCTTGCTCAAATTTGGACCTATGGTTTTACTGTGGCAAGCCGAAGTTGACGTGAAGCATTTTATACCTACTGCCAGGTCGTTCCAAGAACTATCGGGGTGTGGGGGGTGGGATTGAAGCGTTGCCACCTGTCTGCGAAACGTTTAACTACATTCAGTGTGCAATAAGTGTGTTTTTTGTTTGTGAAATGTGTAATTTATGAGGCGGATAGGGGATCGTACCTGTATTCGCTTTGATGGCTGCGGAAAACCGCCTAACAGCGCACTGAGCCACACTGAAGGGTCATTCTGTATAATACCCTTATAACTTGTAACATGACGCGCTGTCGCCACGTTACAAGGTGCATTTTTTAATTATATATGTCATAATGTTAGAGTAATTTACATAAATCTTGAGCGACCACCTAAATAGATTTTTGTTGCAATTTTATAAAGTACGCAAGATTTCAAGTGAGGACTATAATGAAATGGTGAATATAGAGTGTATCTCGGTAAAGCGAATATTAAAGAATTATTGAGCTATGTAGGCTTGAAGCTAATCGTGGTCTTCCCGAACTATGGCGACAGGACGTCGCGGATCTGGGGTTTTGCCGGACCACACACTCTGCTCCCTGGGGATGGGCGGTCAACAAGGTCACTCACCGGGTGGGTAATGCCTGCCGCCCGAACACAGAGTCGTCGCAGCCGAATATGTCCGACCTCTGTTAGGTACGCTGGGAAAATCACATGTCGGGGATGTCACGTGACATTAGGTGCCGACCTGAAGATCCAATCCAAATGAGCGTATAACTTAAAATCCTGGGAATTTCTGTTATATGTGAGCTTCGAGACTACAAGGGGTGGAACATGAAGTTTCCTCGCGAGAGAGAAGAGCGACGAGCTTGAAATCGATCTTCGAGTCCATGCTATGCGAGTCTAGTCTGAGGTTGACTTGGAAAGTTGACTTCTTTCGCCAACTGCTGCTATACGATTTCTGGCTGCCGGCTTGATGGAGCAAGCTTATCACGGCAACACAGCCGGTAATGCGATGACGCGCATTGTCAGACCAGAGATGCCTGTCGCCGACTTGTGAGATAGTCTCACATACCGTGGGTACGCTCCAATCACCGCAAACATCAGACGCAGAACTACAATGGTAACTTATTACGACCAAGCCATCTGAATGTGCATTCCATGAAACAGAACCCTTAAACGACTGTGAGAGGGTAGATCCATGTTCTCACTTTGTAATTGTAAAAACCCCTGAGCTAGCGGCATAATTGGCCAGAAATAGTTATTTTCGAATGATATATTGTTCATTCGTGGCGCCCATGATTGTCTTTTTAACTGTAAAGTCACAGTATTGTGATGCCTTTGTCTGAGGTCGTCATAACTTATATTTTTCATTGTTTCCAATTGTCATTATTTCTTGCATTTTGATTCTGAGATATATTTAAAAGTAAATATACAATTGTTAGCTTGCTCATGACGGCTAATTGTACCTCTGAGCGTTGCTTTTATGATTTTGCCAATTTGTGTTAATGTTAACGGTGAATTCGCTCAGACTTGTAATTGCCAGTGATAAGAAAATAAATGTCATATTGTGACAATTTTTCCTAAATTCCAACTAACGTCGAGATTCTTGCAAAAGTAACAAATTTTCACTCCTTCATAAAAATTAAAATCCACAATTATTAATCATAAAGGTATGAAAGATAATTGTAACGTAGTTTGCCCACCAAGGCACCCACTACAAACTGAAACATTTAATACAATTTCTGCATTAATTTAGATCAGTTGATATAGATTCAGATATCTATATATTAATACGCTAAGCGAAAACTAATGCACTAACGGAGGAGTGTGAGATTTGGCACATTTAAAGTTTACATGGAGAAGAAGTACAGAAAGCTAAAATTTATATATAATATGTGTTAAAAATACATTAAAGTATATAAAACGAAAAATTCATTGTTTACCTTCAATTATTTCTTAATGGCAACGACGCTCAGTGATTCTGCCAATGTAAAGTTTTTTTTATTGTGTGTGTTCTTTGGTCAAAATGGTCTTTGGTTTAAATGTATATGAAGAAGAAATGCAAAAAGCCAAAATTTATATATTAATACGTGAAGCGAAAACTTCGGATCCCTTTTTAAGTATATTGCTCGCACGGAGGAGTGTGAAATTTGGCGTTGTTAAAGTTTACATGGAGAAGAAGTGCAGAAAGCTAAAATTTATATATAACACTTCAGGTGAATGGACTGCATTCACTTCATGTTGTCATAAGAATAAAGCAGTATTACCGGCCTTAAGTCAAAATGAATATTTTAAACCATTGTGTATGATGGACTAATTTCGAATTAACAGTCGATAAAAAGTAAAATAAAATATTATGGAAACATTCGTATATACAATTCTTCATGGTTAGTTCAGAAGCTAAAATTTCTGGTACAGTCACGCATGGAGTGTTTAATTTTAATTTTATCGGTACTGCAGGAAATTAAGGCACACAGCCAATCTAATGACATATTGGTACACGCTCACAGTGAACGACGTCAATATATGCAGTATATAACATATCTATGTTATAGAACAGAATATAACAAAATTTCGTTTAAAAAAAAATGCAATGATTATTACTCTTTTACAAAAGAAACTAAATAACTTAATGAATTAAAGTCGAATTTCTACTCCTGCACGATGGCTAATAATAATAATTGTACAATGTAAATTTAATAGTTCTAGCTTTATGTTAGTCTTTAGGCCCGGAACAGGTTGATATCTCAGGGTAATTTCACAGCATTCGCTAGTTGATCTGTTCCTCAATGTTAATTGCCTGAAGGAAAAAAGTTTATAGCATGTAAATTAGGGCAATGGCGGATGCTTGAAGAAAATAGAGTGATTTCTGTAGTGTAGATTTTTCTTACCTTTTCTTCAGTGAAAGTGAACTTCCTTCGCTGACTCGGGAGTGCCAAGAACCTGGCGTCCACTTAGCCCTCGTCAGCCGTTGTCGGCAGCTGACGCTCTTCCTCTGGTCCACCTCATCGCCTTATACGGCCCAGAGCTGTCGGGCGGACTGGCGTGCAGCGCACAGTATATTTCTCCTGAAGGCTTCAGGCGCAGCTGACTCGCTGGCGACATTGGACCCTTCAGTATCTCTGGATTTCGGGAGCTGGCGCAGCGGCTGTCTGCTGGAAATATTTCGTTCGGCTGAGTCTAAACTCGCAGTAGCGGAATTTTTTCTAGATAATCTATAACTACTGCGAAAACAATTTACAACGTTCAAATCATTCCAGTCATTTAGCAAAACTTCATTTCCTACATTCTGTATCCTACTGTTGCTTCGATTAGACAATGTTGTTAAATATGAACAGGAAATATTTCCAAATAAACAAATATGTTATCAAGTAAGTAAATAAGAGTGCATGTACGCTTTTAAAACCGGAAAAGTAGAAGAGACAGCGGAAAAGAAAATTTTTTAGAAAAAAAATAAAATTAAAATAACATTTTGTACTTGGGAAAAATGAAGGTTATTTATACGAGAACGAAAAAAGTGCAATGTTGTTTGATACAGTTAGAAAGAGGAGAGTTGGGTTCTTCGGCCACATATTGACCGTGAAAAACAGTGAACACGTCCAAAAAATTATACGGCAGAGATAATAATACTAATATCTTCAATGCAATACATAAAAACTTTCAGAAAACTGATACACAAATTCATTGGTTTCTGGGAGCAGGAACCAAAGAAACTAAATTACATCTGTATGTAAAAGAGGGTGATGCATCAAAACGGAAGAATAAAGAGTTATTGGAAAATCGATAGAAGGAGAACTAAACAAAAGGATTCGCTGCATATGGGAGATCAGTAATTTCTATCCCACTGGCAAATCATAGTTTTGATACACAATCGGAATATGTACTACCACTCAACAACACCAGCCTGGAAACCAAAATTTGCATCGCGCATTCTGGAGGATAGCAGTTCGAACCCCATCCGGCCATCCAGATTTGGGTTTTCCACGATTTCCTCAAATCATCCCAGGGAAATGCCGGAATGGTTCCTACAAAAGGCCATAAAGGAATTTTTTTCCGTTTCATGACCCCAGTCCTTCCGGCCTCTAATGACATCGACATCAACGAGACGTAAAGAGTAAACGGGAAAAAAATACGTGGTCAGCAATATGAGGGTTGCATCGGAATTGGCAACGAGCTAGGAATCCAAAGCATTTCCTCTCTCAGACAAAGTACTTAGTATTAGTATATAGTATACTAATTGGTCATAAATTACTCTAGCAGCTACCCTCTGAGTATCGAAAATGATTCCTTGTTTAGTGGCAATTATATCCGTAGCTGAAAACGATCGTGTTCCTCAGCGGTAAGTTAATATGTCGATTACAATTGCAGATTTTTCGAGGCCATAAACTGACCGTAGTCACTGGTTCAGTTTCTTTGTGAGTGTGAACTATGTTTTAATACTTCCTGAACTGCACAGCACGTTACGTTATTGGGTCCCCCACACATGACGGAATTGTGACGCTGATATTTGAACGTTACAATACTCGGACGAAATTTTTTCGATTGTTTGACCTAATTACATTAAGTTACACCAATATTTGTTTAATAAAGCATGAATATCTAGCCACTGTCACGTATTTGAATAAAAGTGTTTCAACACGCTGGCGGAACCATCGAAAACTCTCTCGCCATATGCTGTGTTAGCCACCATTAACAAAAAATAATTATTAAAAAAAGCTTACCCAAATTCCCATATTAACTTTCCAAACTCTGAAAATTTATTGAATGCCTCTAGTGATTAGTTTTGGAAAGTGAATTTTCGTTTAGTATTTGAAATTCCTCTAATAGCCTATACCACAATACAAAATCTTAGTATCTCATATGTATGGAAACCTGGAGAGAATGTAGCCAGACAGGAAACAGATAAGAATATTAATTCAGATGGAAAGAATTTGGTGAATTGAAAGACTTATTTCATATAATTGCCCGAGGTTTCGATAGACATCCTTGTAAATTTTCTCAGTCGGCAATCGCAGATTTAGGTCTCCATTGTTTCCCGAAATTAATGCAAGGGAATGTCGGATGGTTTCTTCAAGGCAATGTCGAATTCGTTCCAGTCCGTTGCCTCCGCCTATTTCTTGTCTGTATTAACTTCGATGTAGATGAGACTTAAAGATAGAATCCAAAAATTCTCATTACTATCATGCTATACCTAGAAATTGGATGAGATGTTTTCAGGGTCTCTATAGCCCACTCAGTAAACAGAGGTGGCTCAAGGTCACTCCACTTTATCCCCACTCCGTTACATTTACCCCTTCGCGCGAAGCGGAGTTTTACATAGACATAGCGGTCAGCTCGAAGAGATAGGGAGGGGAGGGGTGAGGTGAGGAACTGGGCCGGGGATTATGACCTTGAGCAGCCAGTTCGGAGTGAACAGGGTATAATCTGTGATTTTCTATTATTTTACTGTGACGTTATAAAAACTTTAATGGAAACTAGCTCGTACCCGCGACTTCGTACGCGTGGATTAAGATTTTTTTTTGCCAGAATTAAATATATAAAGTTGTTGGTAACGAAGGATTGGTCCCAAACAATATCGAGTCGGAATAATATGACAGGAAAGCTATCACTATATCATTCTACCGTCGAACCTGTCTCTTGAAGAGAATCAATTTTCAACGTATTTCTGTCACCATTCGATAAGGTCTCAAAATTTCGTGACTACAACTGTTAATCATACTGGAAAAAATATCCTGCGCCCTTCATACAGATTTCCTTATAAAATTCCATCACAACGATATAGCCATTTAGTCGTCAAAACGTAACAAAAAGACAGAGACTCACTTCCGTATTTATAATAATATTACCGTGGTTCAGACTCACACACTGACTGCGAACAACACCTGAGGTATCATTATAACGTAAAAAAGTGTACACCTACAACATTGCAAGACTACCTACGATTTGCCTCGCATTGCACCTGTAAATTTCTAATATCTACAGTTTAACATTCAATCCGAATAACCTACGGCTCAGGCCTGACTCTTAAGATGAAAAACAATTTTTAAAAATCTTAGCCTCCACGGAGATTTGAACCGGAGACCATGACGTTCATAAGCAAGCGCTTTAACCACTGAGCTGCCAGTCCACTACACGGAAACATGGTACGGAGACGACCACATCCAACGTGTCTGTCTATCGCCGTATTTCGAAGCTATGAGAGAAAATGTGTTATTTATACAGATAATTTTTCAACCAAATGTAGACAGTATTTTTCTCCTTGTTTGAAAGGATAAGTGTGCAAAGTTTCATCTAGATCGGATAAAAACTGTGGATTTGTATGAAGAACAAACAAACAAACATTCATCTTTATATATAAAGATTTCGATGTTATGAGACAACATGTGTTATTTATACAGATAATTTTCAACCAAATGTAGACGGTATTTTTCTCCTTGTTTCAAAGGATAAGTGTGCAATGTTTCATCGAGATCGGATGAAAACTGTGGATTTGTATGAAGACCAAACAAACAAACACACATTGATCTTTATATATAAAGATATAGAACCTTTTAGATAACACGAAAACTTCTCTTTTTTCGCATAATAAAGAATGTTGTGCTATACTGCCAGCGGCTTATCAAAATTTTTGTACTGGTCTCACTGGGTCATATTTACTGTATAATTAATGTATCCTTACTGTCGTTTTGTTATGCAGAATAATGATAAGTCTTCAAAATTACACAATTATTAGGACAAAGCGTGTAGTTAGAAACGTCCATGCTAGAAACGTTGTCATCAGAGTATTTCTCATTCGCAATAACGTAACCATATCCCTCAATGCACACTTAACCAGCAAATTCTACGTGCTCACTGCAGCCTGAATATTCTACCGACAAAACAGCAGATTAAGTGTGTTACCTACATCGAATATGTGGTAACTCTTCACTAGTTTAGCTATAGAAGATGTATAAAGCACTTTGTCTCACTTTTAACTAACGATAACAGCTTTTAGTTTATTGTTACCTTTCTTTTATTTACGAGGTATATTCTTAATTTCCATAATAAGTACATTACATCAATGATCACTTACATAGATCCATGATATATTTTCCCTAGGTCACATTTAACTTGCAAGGATGAAGTGTAACGATTGACTGTACCGTCCCGTCCAACCATAAAACACTATCACCCACTGAACGAAATGTTAGTAAAGCCGCCGAGTCTTACCCACGAGAACAAAACTGTAACTAACCACTCCATTTAGCTTCACATCAAAGGTGTGTGTTTATTTATCGCTCTATTGGATTTCTCAGTAGTTTTTTAATTCCGTAATTCGTTTAGAAGTTTAATGACAGAAGGCAAAAATGTGGCATACATCGAGAGGCTCTATCAGATTACTGTTCTCGCAGGTGTTTGAAAAAGGTAACCATACAAAACTTTTGACCAAACTTCATTTTTCCGCGTTAGTTGTAAGGTTTCCTAGATTCTTGGTAATTCGTTCCCAAAAGTTTGGATCTTGAGTCGATTAACAAAAAATCAAAGTTTAAAAGATCGATTTTCTAAATCCGATGTTTTTCTCGATCTGGTTTTCGTGTCCCTAGTTTCCAGTCCTCTGTATTGTGAAGTAATACATATCTGGATAAATGTTTAGATATTGTGCTATAAATTGTTTTTTTTTTTAATGACATCCCTGTTTTCTGTTCCATTCCGAATTTTTACTTCCCCCCCCCCCCTTAGCGCCAATGGAGGGCCGAAAGTGTTTCATCTTTCAGTTACTTTTTTGTTTCAAGTGAGTGAAGAAGTAATGTGAAACCGTGACGATTCAATTATAATATCGGAGCAGTGATTCAACTTCTGAAAAAACTCCACCTAGGAAGAAAAGTGTAAAATACGAGCAAAAATTTATAAACTCATGGTTAAAAAAATGACAGATTCCGTGGCTGGATAAAGAAAAGCGCCTAAGGTGAGACCTATTTTTTCTGTTCCGCGTGTAAATGGGACCGAAAATGTGGCATACACGATTTTCTACGCCACAAAGCCTCTACAAAACACCACAACAATTGTATAAAGTTACAAAAACAACCAAAACTAACATGGATGCTAGTCTCAACTTCCAAATCACAGGACATAAAGGTAATGGCCAATGCTGGTGAAGTAAAAATAGTCTGCTTTAATGCTGAGCTTAACCTGTCTTTTAATATAGCATCACATTTGACTAAATTAATTTGTGCAGTGTGTCCAGATTCAAAAATTTCTGAAGAATTACCAATAAGTCGGATAAAAGCTAGAGCGATTGTTGCAAACGTAACAGGACAGACAGCAGAAGAAAATCTAGTAGAGATGGTACAAAACAATTTCTTTTCATTAATTGTTGATGAAAGCACAGATAAGTCTACAATCGAACATTTGGCGCTTATTGTAAGGACAGAACACTCAAATTTCCAAGTTAAAGATAGATTTCTGATTTTAATTCCAATCTTGGATGCTACAGCAATAGCACTGCACAACAAAATCATCGAATATTTTGTCGACAAAGGCATACGATACAAATCAAACACTCTTGGTGTTGCCTCTGATGGTGCCAATGTTATATTTGGAGGTATCATTCACTGATCACTGTGTTAAAAAACGACATACCTCACCTTATTGCTGTTAAATGCATTTTTCATTCTTTTAGCCTATGCGCTTCATACGCATGCGAAAAATTGGCGAGAAGCGTTGAGGACTTTTGTAGAGAAGTATTTAACAATATACAAAATTGTCCCAAACTTATTGGAGATTTTAAAACACTTCAAGCTTTCACCAATGTCAAGCCACAGAATTACTTCACCCTAGCCAAATAAGATGTCTGTCACCCATTGAGGTAGTAAACAGGCTTCTGGAATAATTGTCTTCTGTAAAATTATATTTCCAAACTGCTGTTCATGTCAATCGCTTACTTTCGGTTCAAGCAATTCTATCCATGGCTCTCGAACCGACGACAGAATTGTATCTGGAGTTTTAGAAGTTTGTGTTAGTTATATTTACAGAGCTCAACAAAGAAATGCAGTCTGAAACACCAAAATTATATTTACTATACGACAAAATATTGACTAGCATACACAATTATTCTGGAGTGTTTTGTACAAACAGAATATTTAGACCACACGGAAATAGAGAAACTTGAAACAAGAAATATTCCAGACACAAAAGAAACAAAAATAGTGATCCTTGATTTCACAGACGAACAGAAACATTTACCATTATACGAAATATATGTCGGTGGAATGGTATCAAACCTGATCAGAAGAAAGCAAGAAATCGGAGAACTGGATGAGGAAAAACTTAAAAATTTCTACATGAAATGTAAGGATTTTTATTTAGAGGCTGTAAAACAAATACTAAAAAGGTTTTCCTTTAACGGCAAACATTGCCGTGCGTTAAAATGTCTGAAGATGCTATATCCCAAAGCAATTCTGGATACCGAAATGTAGAAGAACTTCCCTTCAATTGCGTATTTACTTTATTTCTTTCCAAAGATATGTCCAGATGATATAACGGAGCTGGATAGAAAATGGCGTATTTAAGAAATGTCATCTTTCCCTTTGACCAAAACTAAATCCCCGATGTTAATAAGTTTTGGACATATGGAGATGGGTCTCAAAAATTTCCTGTGCTGTGTGAATTAGTAAAGAAACTTTTGTGCCTACCTCATAGCAGTGCCAGATTTCTGTTTCTGGAGTTATTTTCTCTAGGGTTTTACGGTCCGTCTACGGTAACTTCATTACGGATGACTTAGATAATTAAAAGCAATTTGACAAAAGCCACTGCCGATGCTCTTGAAGGGTAAGGTGAACGCTGGAAACATACATTGTCATTTACAGAAACCGTTGTGAATGCCTTTCCTTGCTATCTGCGAGCCAGCATACAAAATATTTTTAAAAAAAATTGTCTGCGGCTTTGCGATCTTTGGAGAAGAATTCCGATGTAAACACGTTTTCGTTAAGTTAAATTATTAGTCAAGTTAATTATTACTGAAGGAACCCCCCGTTATTTTAGAATGTTTTAAATATCAAAGTGTTTAATTATGGTGGAAGAGAAAACCAGCTGGTGCTCCTATATTGCAGTCTTCAAGATTATTCGTCAGTCAAATCAGTGATTGAACTCCGGGCCTGGTCACGATAGATATCAATAATTGTCCATGCAGCTGTTCTATTATATATTACCTTTGCTGACTTCCCTGGTATCATACTGTCAACAGTAGAGAATAGTGGGATCTATAGCTGCAACTCGCGACCAATGGTATCTCCTTATCCAGATAATAATCATCACCATCTGAATAGACTCGGGGACAACATTCAATTGGTAAACAGATTAGGAGCGGAGAATGTGGCCCGTTTTGGAGACGCAATCACGCAAGTCCATAAGGCGTCTGCGGTGCATACAGTACGCGCCACACCTCCCTTACGCAACAGAGGTGGGGGCGTGGGCCGGGTGCAGCGTGGGCGCCGCCGCACGTAGAGCACACGTGGCGCCCGTCAGTCCGAGGAGCACGTGCGGGTGCTGACGACACCTGCCCGACGCACAGTGGTTATCTGCAGCGCTGCTTCTCAGAATTCCTGATACTCCCGATACCGCAGCACAGCAAATGTGGCTTACTCACCCACAATAGTGAACATGCATATTTCTTTTCTGTGTTTCCGTTCTTTTCTAGGGTGCAGGTTTCCATTTATAATTTCTGCTGTTGCCACAGAACTTTATCTGGTAAAGTCATGTTTTTACAGAATTCAAATTTTTATATGTTATTAGTCTCGCTGACAAATCTACAAGTTGAGTATTAAGGTTTTTTTTTTAATTATTATTTTTTTTTATTATTATTATTTTTTTTTTAAACTGTGAGGCGTTCCACTATCCCAAAATTTAATATACCCACAAATCTTTCTGTGCTGACTTGCGACTGTGAGACCAGGACGTTAAACGAACGATAGGAAAACTTGGAACGGCACAGCGAGCTATGGATACGCCAATACTAGGTTTATCTAGAAAAGACAAGAAGAGAGCAACCGACGTTAGATGAGTTAAAGAGTTCACAGACTTCTTGGAGAAAAACAGTTTCTTTGAAGTGGCAGTGGGCAAGCCATGTTGCTCTCAGGAAAAACAAAGGATGAACAAAAATACTGTTAGAGTTCAAGAGTTCATCAGAGACCGAGAGATAGACCACCTGACCGATGGTACAAGGACATACACAGGGTTGTTGGAATTACCTGGCAGATGATCGCCCACAGTTGTTCAACCTGCAGAAGATTGCTTATGCTCTCCCTGAGCTCATATCTGTAACAGGCCACATCGTTTAATAATTCAACTGGCTGATAAAGACGATAATGGAGATGAATAAAGGCGTGAGCGAGTAACAAAGTACACCATTTCGGTTATCAGAAACGTTATTGCCTAGGAACATCGAATTTATCGCCAACATTATTTTATTCAAACAAAAATACTAAAAACACCTTTGAAATACTTTGTAATTTTTTAGTAAAAAAAAAAAATCTAACTTGTGGTTACTTTGCTTTATATTAAAATTATTTTAATGTTATTGCTTTTAATTGAGAATACTTTGAATTCTACTGTAGATATATATAAAAAAAAACCAAATTGGACTGGAAGTAAAAGACGGTATTAGCAGCTCAAACGGTAACGTGGAACAGCGTAGTAGAGCCGTGGATTGTGAAAAGAAACGGTCTATTCCGACTTTCCAAACTTAACGTTAGTAAGAATATTATCATAAAGAATCCTTATTTAACTTTCATTTTAAACTGTAAGTAAAGGATTTTCTGTGATGCACACGATGCATGAATCAGTTAGTATAACAGAAGTGACATATCTCAGGGGTTTAATAAGCGTAAATAAAAGCAAAACAAAAGAACTAATTATTGGCAAAAATATATGGAAAAGTTACCGTTAGTTAGTTATAGATTATTTTAATACATCTGTGTGTAGTGAAATAAATATGATATTGGAACAGACGTCTTTGATATGTCACCTTGCTCCTAAGTGATTTTCAAGATACTGTGTATCTAAATGAAAATAGACGATCTGCGGTAAAGAGTCCGATTGAATACTAAAAGTGGTCATTAAGAGACTACTAGTTTGGGCATCTCACAGTCGGTGAATCAAAAGTTCAAAAATTCGTTAGAATAAGAAATTTTTTTACGCCTTGCTGTTCTATTTAAGTAGACATGAGTCAATAAAGAGAGCATTTTTTCCAAGATTTCTTAACTGAAAATATTTAATGCTATGAAAATCATCCTAACATCCTGTTTTTCAAATATGAACCTAATTACTACGCAAAAACCAAGGAGGAACCAAAATTAAAATAGTATAAGAAGTCAAATACTATTCACGAACTACTTTTCAGTTTTAACCATCTTGGATTCCAAGAGGTCAGACGGTATTACTGTATTTATTTATTTATTTATTTTCCTTTCAGGTAATTAGAAGAATTTCTTCAAGAGACAAATCCGTCAAGTTTTTTAAAACAAATGATGCTCGAATAAGAAACCGCAACAGATCCAAATGCTCAAAATGCTGTACAGCGACAATTTAATGGAGAAATGCTTGGTCATATAAGTTGGCGAAAGACACCGAGCCTGGTGGACGCTTGGACCTGGTATTCGCGAGAACGCTACTTCAAACCCTCGTTCAGCTATTCAGATTTCGCTTTACGATCGTTTCCCGAAATTGGTCCAAGTAAATGCCTGGATGGTTCTTGCGAAAGGCCATGGTCGAATAGTTACAATTCTTAGCCCCATTACCCTCTAATGACTTAGATGTCGACGTGCTGCAAAGCTGGACGCAGGAGAAGCGTGGAGAAAGAAAATTAGATAGTAATCAAGTCCGCGAGCTTCTTCATCGGTCAGAACTAGGGCTGAGGTAATATAATGGCGTAGATAATTGCTTCTTATTCTCGGACAACGTTTTTCAGCAAACGAGAATGCACTGACTAGTTTTTTTACATGTATGTATACCGGAGCTACGAGAGAAGCTCGTGATTGTAGAGTTCATTGGTATAACCCCCATTAATACAGCAGATCCACACCAAAACATCATAATCAGCATTTTCTAACGAGAAAATACAGGCTTTGCGGGTTAATCGCCTGTGAACGTGTTCTACAAGAATTGCTGTCATAATCCACTGGTTTACTTCCACCTGAAATGCCCTTGGGATAGGCACCGAGCTTAACACCGGCTCCGGGTCATTATCCACCGACTTACAAAACGCATTATAGACATCACGATCGCAATCTGGGGCCTTTCAGCGCTCGTGCTCTCGAATAGAGGCTTCTCCCGGACGGATTCGACGTAATTCGATTAATCAAACACGCCGGAAACGTTCGTGACTCGCTTCCTCGGTGGCGAGACGGCATTATTATGCGCTCACTCGGAAGAAGGGAACCGTATTAAGCGGCTGGAGTTATTGTCCTGAATGTGAACTCGGAGGCGGGGGTGGGAATTAAGCCGCCCTCTGCACCTGCAGTTCGGAAATCGTAATTCTCCGTCATAATTAGGCGCGCGCGCCCAATGTTAAAGCAGTGGTCCGCGACAGGAAATCTGCCATTAAGTGTGTAATTGCGAAGCTGCTGTGGAGTCGACTTGCTGAAATCGATATTGCCTTCACAGCGCTTTGAGGAAACAAGGAAACACTGCACCGAGGAATGGAACATCAGTACAAAGATAATTCTATCAGATCGGAGCCAGTGTATCTTTTTTTTTTTTTTTTTTTTTTTTTTTTTTTTTTTTTTTTTTTTTTTAGTGGCATTCGGCGATGTTAGCCATTCAGCCAGCTCAATGTGTTTCGTTTTTACAGTGTATAGATTTAATCCAAGTGTGATTGTTTTCTCTCTTTTGTAAGGACGACATAAGACGAACACAACACTTAATTAAAACCACCCTTGCCCTCGGCCGGACTCGAACCGGCGACCCCTGCAACGCGAAGCAAGCACGCTACCCCAACGCTGCCGGGGTCGGCATATCATTGGTTAAACGCCGAGCAGAGTGAAGTTTAGCAATATGCGAAAGAGTGTGATATTATTGATTGTCAATTACACTAGTTTATTTGTTGAAAGACGAAATTCTTTTTACAATCTCTCTATCTTAAATTTTGAAATTTCGTAACATTCATATTTAGTAATGAAGTATGAAGAACAATGATGTTGTCTACTCAGAGAATCATCCAGTTCAGTATTCAATAACGAAAAAAAGCGAAATAAATTTAGAGTAATTTAACTCTAAAATATTGAGCGATTTGGAAGTTTTTTCTGATAAGTTTTATGTGAATACTGTGAACGTCTTCAACTTTGTCTGAAGGCGATGCATCTATGCATTCTAGTGAAAAACGACCTTTCTACTTGCTAAAATTCGTAAACCAAAGTATGGGTTCTACCAATTTAAAGATCTATTTGTAGAGGAAAGATACCCACTTCTAACATCGTTTTCAATTTTCTCCCAACTGTTTTTGGTAGTTGCTGACATTATCACGCAATTGATAACTTAAAGTTCAGAAATTTCATCAAGAGATATTTTCTGATACCTTGACGTGGTCTTTCGGTAGTTATCGTTCCAAGAGTATTAACTTCGATGTTATTCCCCCTCCACTCTAACTTTTTATAGCTTTACGCCTCGTCGACGCCGATGTCATTAGAGGCGGGAAAGGAATGATGATGTGTTACAGGAATGGACTTTTTGACGAACCATCCCAGCATTTGCCTGGAATGATTTCTAGAAACCATAGAAAACCGAAATTTGGATGTCTGGATACGGATCCAAACCTGACTGCTTCACGCACCACCAAGTCCGGTCCCATTCTCATGACATGCGCCAAACAATTGCAATCTTTTCTTCATTAATGCCTGTTTTAATGCTTCGACCTATATTCTCACCCTGATGTTTTCGTGTCCGGGGTGCTAATACCGTGATTCGTTACGTCGCTGCGGACTTGCGCTCGTTCGACATTTCAACTCGTCCTGCAGGCACAAGACTGGCGATGAAAGCTGGATCCTTGAGCGTTCGAGCGGGACAAGTCCCGACTCCCGCAGTCCCGTAACGAGCTCGGGTGGGCCGTGATAAATCGCCCACGGACCGAATTGCGTGCAGCCGCCAACAGTTACTTGCGCATAAGTGGCAAATCACAGCGCCGATTGTCTCGCTTGAATAAAGGTGAAATATTGCCTTCCAGTGAGTTAGGGAAATATCGACAGTAGTTTGTTAGTCCCGTTAACTGGTCCAGCAAGGCCGATTGCAACCCACGATATATTTGCAATCAGTAATAGGTGGCAATGCAGTACTCACTGTTGCCAAATAGATTATAATTATATTAAAAAAAATAGGTCTGATCAGCTGTCGTTTTATATTGATGTTTTAACACTGCTACCATCGCCAACTAACTGATTTTTACTCGATTTTAGTATTACATTTTTAATGATGTGTTAAGCACTTCAGTTTTGTACAAACGATTGAGATTTACATTACTCTTATGTAACATGACTATCAACTTAATATTAGAGTTGTTCCATATATTGTCGGATAGTTTTGTGGAATGTTGAACGTACATTAAAGCAATGCACATTAAAATAATAAAACAAATACCTAATATAACTATATTTGACACTAACATGACGATATATTCTTCTAAACAAAGCAAAAATAATCATATCAGCTATGACCTATTCAAGAGACCATCCTGCAGTTTATTTTATATCGAGATAACTATCAAAGCTTCTAGACAAAATACATTTAACAATGAAGTCAACCGCATCGCTGTCAGTGATTCTTCCGTACAATAATGCACTAAACGCTATACTACCAACGCCTAGTTACATTTTTAACTACAATGATGTGCTACCACAATTCGGATGGTAAGCTGGAGCCAAGTTAAGCAAGTTGTCAACACTGTTTCTGACTTGTCTTACAAATTCTAACACGATTTCGCGCCATTCAGTGAATAATACACGAAAAGATTCATCTACTAAATCCTTGTAGACCCGTTTTACACCAGACTCACGGAAACGCTGTACTGAGCTTCTAGTTCAGAGAGTGTAATAAATTTTCTTTCGGTTGTAGCCCAACGGGAAAAAAAGAGGTGTAGTTAAATAGTTCGTAATTACTACATTAAACAAAAAAGGCCTGAAAATTTAAGCGAAAATAATGATGGCTATTCATTTACTGTTTAGTTTCTGAATACAGTATTTAAAACATCCTGCATAGTTATTATAAACACAATAAATACTTTCCCCGGCTACAGATCATAGTATCCGCCTCGTAGCAGAAATCTTTAGGACACCGTAATGATGTCTGTCGCTCGACACTGCGTATTAGATGGCTAGAGTTCTATGTTGAAGAAATTTCCATTATTTGAGACTTTAATAGCAGAGGTGCTTTTGCACATACGTACAGCTATACTATGTGCAAAAGCACTCTGGTAAATCCGAAACCTCTGTGCAGTAAGTATAGATAAAGGGCACGGAACACTGTTGGAGATGATTCGTCCGTATGATGACGTCGTAAAACTGTACGGTTATCTTTGGTATAATTTGAAAGGATATGCCAGAATGGACCGGCATCTGACACTCTCTCTCTTTTCATCTACGAATACATAATACTAGCACAGTATACAACTCTTAAACACGCTTATCGCTGTCATCTACATACATACGATACTTGACCACACGGAGGAAATCATACTTCGAGAAAATGCTTATGTAGTACCCCCTCTGCGGAGGGAGCCAAAAACTTACGAATTGAGAACCAGATATGTACGTTGAACGATATGGTTGATACCGAAGGAGACTGGTTTGAATCACATATCTCTAACTCGTAGCTGGGTACCCCATTGTTTCTAGAGTGAACGTATAACGCTCGGGCCTGTCGATCGGAAGGACGCAGATTCATATCACTGTCCGGACGTCCATATTTCGGTTTTCCAGTGTTTCCCTATATCACTCCGGGTGAATGTCTGGATGGTTTCTTGAGAAGAGCATGCCCGGATGTCTTCTCATTTCTTGTATTCAAGTCTCTTTCTTTTCTGCTGATCATGACGTCGACGATCCGTAATGCCTGATTTTGTTATTTATTTACTAAAATAAATAGAGGTAATGAAACAAGAGAATTAATCAAACAGACATTAATGGATACCATCCCAAAAGTTAGGTTCTTAGGTGAGATATCTGAACCTTTTTAGTCAGGTTCTTAGGTGAGATATCTGAACCTTTTAAAGTCAGGTTCTTAGGTGAGATATCTGAACCTTTTGAAGTCAGGTTCTTAGTTGAGATATCTGAACCTTTTATAGTTAGGTTCTTAGGTGAGATATCTGAACCTTTTAAAGTCAGGTTCTTATGTGAGATATCTGAACCTTTTAAAGTCAGGTACTTAGGTGAGATATCTGAACCTTTTAAAGTCAGAACAGGAGTTCAATAAAGAGATGGACTACCACTCCGTTTGTTCAATCTTGTTCTGGACAAAGTAATCAAAGCCTGAGAGGAAGAAGTAAAAGGAATAATCATTGGCAGACTACTCAGAAATAAACTTTACCTTCGGTGTTTGGCTTTTGCGATTATCTAGCAATTCTCTACAGTCACAAACAAGAGGCGATCTACTCCCTTGAAAAAATCCATGAAATTTCAGATCTAATGTTCAACAAGCAGGAATAAATTCTGAAGCAAGTAAGGAGAGAATATTACAAAAAAAGCCTATAGAATCACCTGAAACAGATACAACAAAAAGTCAATATCCTGAAACGCAAGTTAAGACACCATAACACTGCAATCAAACCGGAGGCATATTAAGTATCGGAAACTTTGATTGTTGGAGGCAGATCATTGATTAAATATATTGAAAATCAAGAATGCAACATTTTAAGGGAAATCTTTGGCCCAGTTTGTACCGGAGGAATTTGGATGAAAATGAAATCACATGAACTATACCAGCATTTGGAAAAGAATTCATACACATTCAGGAAAAGACGAATTAAGTTCTACGGCCATATCATCAAAATGAATAACAACAGACTAACCAAAAGTATCCTCAACCTGGCCATTTTAATAAAAATCAAAAACAATCGGATAACTGAAATCGAAAATGATCTCCAGGAAACTGGAATTACAGACGATTCGGGCCGCATTTCGGCTCTGTGGGCTCCTAGGCTATACGTGTGGTACAGGCCCCCTTGTCGGCAGTGGCCCTGGCTGCCTCCGGCTATGGATGCTTAAATTTCGAAATTCGGCCCAAAATATTTATGGGTGAATTTTTTTTTAGCTCTACTACTGGCCCCGGTGGGGGATCCTCCTCTTTTTGGTGTGGTCCCTCCCTTTGTGGTGCTGTCCCCCCTAGTGGTGCGGGGCCCCCATTTGTGGTGCGGGCCCCCAGGCTACAGCCTATGTAGCCTATGCTTAAATGCGGCCCTGTAGACGTTATCATACAAAACAGATGCCGATGTAGTAGCATGATCAATAACCACCAATTTGGCAACAACCAGTATATGAACGTAGGAAAAAGCTCAACGACAGGATGAAGAGATATTGGGAAAAGAAGAAAAACACATCTGCTAAATAAGTTTATTCCAGCTACTCAGTTGGTCTTAACGATGGAAGAAGAAGAAATAGCGATAGTGAGAAGTTTCGTCGTACTCCAGTGTAGTTATTTTATTCAGGTACCGGCAAATTTTCTTCGTGATAAAGAAAATCCCAGACATTCTGTAAATTCTGAGTTAAGAATCACCAAAAACTTTGAGAAGAGATAAATCATTTCTAATACTTTCCAGGTTCAATAGGTGTCAATTTCATAAATGCTTGTATATTTATAGAATATAGTTTTGTCTTGGCATGTGGGAGATGCAGTTGAGTTTATCGCTAATATCGCCGGTAGATGTAAATAACGAACCACGAGCCCAAGTTTAATTTCACTCCCACTCCCCTTTTCCCGTCGCTGAAGTACTCGAGCTATTGCAGTCTCGGTATTACAGACATAAACTTAAAATATCAGTTAGCTATGTTTTCTGGCGTCCGTCACCTTTGATTTTCGTGGGAGTGAGTATTAGCATGTGAGAAGCAGCGAGTGAAGCTAAGTTAAAGGCTCAAGAATGCAGCTGCAAAGCGTGAGAATAATTGGCGGAGCAGCTCACGTATATCAGGTACTTACGAGGCACTTCGTTCGCTTTTCTCACTGACGGTTGGTAATAGCTCTCATTAGCCGGTAATAAAATAGCACGTATTTATAACGCGAAGATTGTACCCTGTCTAATTAGGGTTCCGACTGTGATTCAAAAGATGGTGAAGTACGGCAGCTACCAGGTCTGCAAGGCTTTTACAACTAACAACTCACATCTAGAAAGGTATAACAATTACAGAAGTATTTCGAACGACCAGCTGATCCTTAAAGGATTATTCTTAACGCACACGTACCAAACAGTTTTGCCCGTATTACGAACATTTTTATTCCATTTTCAATGTGTGAGCTTCGTTGACGTCAAGGTCATTTGAGGCGGGAAAGAAATGAAGACATGGGGGTATTGAGGGAATCCATGAAAAGCCGAAATCTGGACGGAAAATCGAACACGCGTCCTCCCGAATGCGAAGCCAAGGCGTAACCGTTCACCCATTACGCTCAGTTTGTCATGTAAACAATACTAAAAAGAGTCCCTGGAGGTAATTGCAGCCTTTGTCCAAACAGTACCAGTCTTTGTTTGGAATTCTGCCACAAAACCGGAACCATTATAATTTCGTCGTGGCGCCTTGTAATTATGACTTTGCATCGACTGAGATTAAATTTCACACGAACATTTGTTTTACTGATGGAAAACTGATACAAAGGCAAATACGATAAGAGAAATAGTTTTAGGAAACCTCCCTATTTTTTTTTTACATATGTATTTTATTCTCCTTTTCTATATTATCAAGTATACACTAATCACATTAAACATTATCCTTGACTTCGATGTTTTGATTAATAATATACACTTCGATGTCCAATTTCGAAAACTTATTTATTTATCAGTCATACGTTTACTCAATTGTACTTCTCAAAACAAGTTAGAGTAATACATTACAATTCCTTGCGGCCACAGCTGTTTTAAATGTTTATTATTTATGTCCTTCTGATTTGACAGTGTGTTTTCATCCTGTCTCTTAAGTAAATTAAAACATTTCTTGTTTCCCTCTCTCACCTCTGCCCAACTCTCTTTTATTCCTTGATAACGGGTCTCATTATTCTTTACCTGTCACAGATCATCCAACAGTATAATTAGTAATCGTTTACACAGTAATTATTACACCCACAATAATACAGTTATAATTGCGATTAATATTTTCTAAGTACCATCATGTATCTCACAAGGTGTTCAAAAACGCAATCATGATGTTTCGGAACATTTTTATTTAGCTGCGTATTTCGCGTGATAGGAGCTACCAAAATCGTTATTTAAAATGTCCGGAGTGCAATCGTATGCATGGTATTTTTTTCCCCAATTATACAAGTTATGTCGATCACACTATAATTACCGTAAAATGGTATATAATGTTGAAAATATTTCAAATTACTTTTTAGATAGTTTGAATCTCAACTCTCCGTAGTTATTAATACACAAAGTAGTTTTTTGCTTCAGGAAAGAAGTAGAGTAATTGTTGTTTTCAGTACATTTGAATACGATTTTATTTCTTGGTTTTCCTCACATTTTCCAATGTGGTGTATTAAAATTGCGACCGAGAAATAATAAATTTTTAAACAATTAATAAATTTACAAGTTTGTTGCAAAATCCACATCCTAGATAGCCTGTGACATGAACCAATTTTGACATAATCAATACACTATTTATAAAAGGTGTTTTCGAGCCATCTTTCTCCCTTCATAATTAAACAAAATTGATAAATGAGGTGTCATTTTAAATATTGCATTCTCTGCTTAAGTATCATCTTTAGTGAGGAAAGAAATTTTTCGAAATTCAATCCGTGAACGTCAAAATTATGAACAATCAAGGTCAATGGTATGTGATAGTTCAGAGTCAAGCTGCCAGGCTGGGCTGGCGTCGATAAGAGTAATCGCAGAATAACTAGATAGCTGCACCTCATATCACAAAGATAACGCCAAACTGTGTGTGTTTTCTTGAGTAATAAGCTTTTCTGATATTTTTGTTTCTATTAGGAAAATATTTCATCACTTCTAATTGTTTTGTAATATGTATTATGTGGTTTTTTTTTTTTTTTTTTTTGCTTACCTGTTTAAGTTGACAAATAAACAATTGCTACAAATGAACTGGTTATTCTTTCGTCTGACTACAGACCACGAACCTGGCTATTCGTTGTATATTATTTACGAAATTTTCGCAATGAAACACCTAGTAATTACACGTTTTGTAATAGCTTGACCTGTATTAATGTAAGTATGTAAGAATGAATGTAACGGAATCTTTCACTTCAAATTTCACCGCTTTCAGATGAATAAGTTGTTTGAATTTTTGCACACGTATTAAGAACCGGTGACAACGGAATAATATCATAGAAACGTCCTGATATTCTCACTACTTTGGCAGCAACAATGGAAAAGTCATCGAAAGTAGTGGAATATTGCAACTGAATTCTAACCCACTTGCAGTTGACCAAATTGTTTGAAATTTGGTAGAGGTATTTTAAACCAACGACAATAATTTAATAGTTATGTCCTGATATTCTCATTACGTTGGAAGTAACAATAGAAAAGTGCTTGAATGTAATGGAATATGCAATTAAATTTTAACCCACTTCCAAATGTTCGAATTGTTTGAAATTTTGATTGGAAATAACATTATGGTTTAAAAATAACTTTAAAAAATACGCTTTAGTTGCAATGGAAACAAAAAAATTAAAAATAACATTATAGTTTAACAAATTAAAATACATGCTTTTGTAGCAATGTGAACTAAAAGATTAAAAATAATATTTAAACATAAAAATTTTGTAATGTTGTCTGTACCGCCCGATAGTGTTGTGGAAACACTGGTCGTCTGACCCATCTCAGTATCTGTGGGTCAGCCGACCAGTGCCGATGTCTCTACACCTGAAGAAGACGGCGGAGCTAGCCGTGGGAATATTGTGTTTCCACAACACTCTCCGGCGGTACACCCGTGAAGACTACATTGCAGTCTTACGCCGGGAAAGTCTTCATTCTTACATAAAAATTTTGTTCAACATCACCAGGATGTTCCAAAAGTTAGTTTAACTTTTCTGAATAAGCTTAAAATCAGAATAGAATCACTGATTAATTAATTAACCTTAATGTAAAAAAATGTTTACGGTGCTGTCTACTTGTTCATAATGACTCCACGAACAGCTAGCGATAAAAAAATTTAAGATTACTGATATATAGTACCCCACCCTAGTTTTACATTAAAGTTATATTATTATCAGTGACCTTATTCTGATTTTAAGCTAATTAAAAGAAAAAAAGTTATACTGAATTGTGTGACATCCTAGTGATGTTGAACAAAATTTTTACATTTAAAGATAATTTTTAACCTTTTAGTTCACAATGCTGCAAAAGCGTGTATTTTAGTTTTTTTAAAAAACTATAATTTTATTTTGGTCAGTGACTCTGTTTATTATTTTATGCTTATTCAAAAACGTTATACTGAATCGTGCTACGTAGTAGCACTGTTGAACAAAATTATTATATTTATAGATTATTTCTAACTTTTTTGTTAAAAAGTATGTATTTTATTTTTCTTAAACTATAATTTCATTTTTGTCAGTGACTCTATTATTTTAAGCTCATTCAAAAAAGTTATTGTGGGTCATCCTAACGCTATTTTTCAAAATTTTTAGGCTTAAAGATTTTTTTTAACCATCTATTTCATATTGCTACAAAAGCATGAATTTTAGTTTTTAAAGAAACTACAATTTTATTTCTGATTTTAATCGTTTGAACTGAATAATTGGACTTATTATTGAACTGGCTTTCACGTTTGGTGCGGTTCACTGCATCAGTCTTCCCACTAGTGGAGAGCAATTTTGTTGTGTGGAGGTCCAAACAATTTTGCTTGACTGAGCCAGCGCACGGGGGCGTATAGCGAGCGAGATGTAACGCATGTAGCGAGCGAGATTAAGGGCGGGGTCGGGAGAGCTTCCGGCCGCTGCCTGGGACAATATTGGCCGACGGCAAACTCGGGCCACAATATCCGCCCTCCTGCTTGCGAACCTCCTGTGCCGTGACAGCTGCAGGTGAGTCGGTACAGAGGCGGCGATCGACATCATAGAGCCCTCTACCGAGAGGCACGCCATCGCCGGCTGACGTACGGATACCAACAACTTCCATTTCCGGGGAGCTCTCTCAACAAAAATTTTTCCTTATGCCTTACCCTGTTTTCACACTGGCAGAAGCAGTGATCGAGCCAGGACAATGATAAATTCCGCTATGTAGGGCTGTTTAATTCTTCAGTACTCGTATATTTAGTCTTCGCTTTCTCAACTCTCTTTCTTTTATAATAAAATAAAATAACAACAATCGGCAAGTGCAAGTTCAGCCTCACTCATGAACTGTTCCATTGTCTAATGACCTTAAACAGACACCTCGCTTGCGATAGGTCACTTTACTCCTCGTTGAGGTCATTATTTCAGGATGACAGCAAACATATTTTACTACCAATAACACTTATATCTAGGATTGAGCGATATAGTAAGAGAAATCATGCCTGTACTGGTTCAATACTCATTTTTTTCCACGAGTGATTAGGGAATGGAACAACAAGGATTTATCGAGCAAACAAAAAAAAAAAAAAAAAAAAAAACCGACAGGATTGAGTCTCAAGAAACTGCTCCGATCATCAAAGTTTGGATTTTGTAGTGTGTTGCCATAATACATCGAATTATATTTGTAACAAGCTGGACCCGTAGCTCGCACATATTGGCAACTGTTCTGCTGCGTTCCGGAATGTGACCTTGGGCCGAGTAGCCCTCAGTGGAAGAACGCAGATTGCAGCTAGGGTGACGAGGTGGGGATGATACAGTGGATTGCGAGCTGTGTGGTGGGTGTGTGGCCAGCCTGCAGAAAGAGATGTGCGGTGACCAACGCCGGTGCGGTGAGTGGTTGATCTTATGTTCCATATCGTTATCTGAGTGGACGCTATATCTTCGAAATTTATAAGTACTTTATGTGTGTGATAAATGTATTTTTGTTTTTGTACTGTGTAATTTATGAGGCGAAATTGGAGACCATCCCGGCACTTGCCTTGATGGCTGCGGAAAACCGCCTAAAAATTGTAGCCAAGGGCTCGTAGCCGGCCCTGTTGTACCTCCCCGGTCCAGTATGAGGCGCAACAGTGCAGTAAATCACTCAGGTGGGTGTAAGCCCCTATTTTATAATTTCACAAAAAGTTTAAATATGGGCCTTTCAAACACATATCATTTGCGAATTTGCAGTCTGAATGTCATTTCGTTTATTAGCGATGGGCTGTGACAGATAGAAGGACGGAACGACAGCAGTAGTGTTCGGTTTCTCTTGGGAGAAGGAACCATAAGAATTGAATTTAGCTTTTTTTAGCCATATTACCATCCACAGATAGCGTTCCTATTTTCTTAACATTCCCTTTTTATTATTATTCCTATACATATTTAGCACACCACAAGAGTTAATTGTAACTACTTATGTACCAGTTAGGAAACGAACCGACGAGCCTCGATGGGTGAGTCCAATGTTTTAGACCTTATAATACCAGAGCCGGCTTCTTTCTCCACACTGACGCCAGCGTTTGAAATTGTTACACAGATTCCTTCTTCTGAACTTTTCCCCGTAACTCCAACGAATTTTGTATCTTGCAGAGCGGTGAGAAAGCTGTGTGTTTAGAAATGGAGAAATGTAGTAAAGACTGTGGTCTGAAAAGTTCTCCGCGTCGAACTTTAATGAAGATTCTAGCAACAAACTAATAGTCACGAAAGTTCGTCTGGAATAAATAAATAAACAACTCGGCGAACGTTACTCCCGAAAAAAAAGTTTCGACTAAATTATTTGCGATTATCTTCAGATACTTGGCAGAGTAGTTAGTTGTCTCTTTATATCGCGAAACCTGTGAAGGCAAATGCAGAGTGTGTAGTAGAAAGGTTATTTTTTGTCAGTTGTGTCAAATCCAAAAGGTTTTGTCGATTGCTGCTCATCAGTCATTACATCAGCTATTATATAATACCGTTGGTGTTCATTCTGTCTGCCGTCCTTCGCGATGTACGGCCGTGACGTGAATATCAGCAGCCAGGTATGTTAATACAAATTCGAGGTTATAAGCTAAATTTAATATCTGAGGACTGGGCTGCGAAAATATGAGATGTAGGTTTTCCAGGATACAAATTAACGTATGTTACTTCCTGCCAAATCAGCAATCCGCCAGTGAAAGTCCCGTCAAAATCGATTCACACACCAAATATGTTGCATATAAATTATTTATCCCTGTTAATAGCTGAAAAAGTGTCGTAATCTAGAACATCATTCAAGGACATTTTAGTACATTCAAAAACATTCTAGTAAATTCTAGAAGATTCCAAAGATTTGTTAGAACACTTTGGTCAAAGTTCCCTAGGTCAACCACTTTCAACCGCCATATCTCCCACACCCACACAGCTTCCGATATGCAACCACCATAGTGCACGATGTGAGACTCGGGGCTACTACCGCACACAAACACCAGTAGTGTGCGCTGGAAAGTCGTGGCTGCAAAATGAAGTATAGGGACATACACGTCTCTGGTCGAAATATAAAAATGCCCTAGGTCGACCAATTTCAGCCATAATATCTCCAACATCCCTATAGCTACCGACATGCAACCTCCATACTCCACGATGGGAGACTCATGGCTATTACCACACATAAACACCAGTGGTCTGCGCTAGGTAGTTATGGCTGCAAAATCTATATATATAAAGATGAATGTATGTATGTTTGTTGGTTTGTTTGTTCTTCATACAAATCCACAGTTTTCATCCGATTTCGATGAAAATTTGTACACTTATCCTTTGAAACAAGGAAAAAAATACTGTCTACATTTGGTTGAAAAATTTTCTGTATAAATAATACATGTTGTATCATAATTTCGAAAAATTACTGACGGCGATAAACAGACGCGTAGGATGTGTAAGTCTCTGTACTGCCATTCCATATAGCGGTCTGGTAACTCAGTGGCTGAAACTCTTGCTTACTGCTGTTTGTATCGTGGTCTATGGTTCAGATCTCCGTGGAGGCAAGGATTCTTAAAAATTGTTTTTTATCGTAAGAGTCACGCCTGGACCGTCGGTTATTTGGATTGAATGTTAAACTGTAGATATCACAAATTTAGGGGTTCAAGCAACACAAATCGTAGTTAGACTTGCAATTCTGTAGGTGTACACTTTTTAACGTTATAATGATCCCTCAGGGGTTGTTCGCAGTCAGTGTGTGTGATCTGCAATAATAATACCATAAATGCGGAAGTAAGTCTCTGACTAAATGACTATACCGATATTGATGGAATTTGACAAGAAAATCTGTAGGAATGGCACAGGACATTTTTTCCGATATGATTAACAGTTTTAGTCACGAAATTTTGAGAACTTATCGAATGGTGACAGAAATATGCTGGAAATTGATTCCCTTCAAGAGACAGGTTCAACGGTAGAGTGATATAGTGATAGGTTTCCTGTCATATTATGCAGACTCGGTGTTGTTTGGGACCAATCCTTCATTACCAACAACTTTCTATATTCAATTCTGCAAAGAAATTCTTAATCCACGCGTACGAAGTCACGGGTATCAGCTAGTGAAATATAGGGACACACAGGTATATGTATATTACATTAAATACATCAGTTTAGTTAATACATATAGTATTTCGGCTGGAACAACGTGGATGATTGTTTTATTACTCTGAATTTAATGCGGAAATTATGTTCGTATTTTAGCCAGATGATGTGCAACCTGCCGTGAAATTTGACCATAAAAGGGTGAAATATTCTAGATCTGTGGCCATACCCAAATACTGTCTCTAAAATAAATTATAATATTGGATATCGTCATGAGTGGTTGACAACTTTTCAGACCTCCATCAGATATTTGTAGTGATAGCAGTTTGTCCAGTCCAGTAACTGTTGTCACTAAAACGGAAGGTTTTTCCGCGAGGAGTGTGTGTCTTTTTTACTACGTATTGCGTCTTTTTACGGTCCCTTTAACGAGCCAACTCGGCTTTCCCTCTCGCAGCTCTGCGCCCCCGCATGTAGAGCGTAACGAGTAAAAGTTGCCCGACCAGTGTTAATAACAAAAGTTTACGAATTCGCCCCTCCGCGCAGAATTGAGGAATTGCTTAAACAGCGGCGGAACCATTTTAACAGCTGTTTTCATGGCGCTCTGGAGGGCACTTGGACGGCCGTTCTCACACCACCAAATAAATTGGCCGGGGACGGTGAGCCGTGAGAGGGGGAAGTTCTCGGCTCAGGGTGTGCCCCTGTAATCGGACCGCTGGCCTCTGAGCCTCCTTGGCCACTACCGGCAGAAGTTCCGCGGAATAATAATTAGAGCGAGGCCGGCGGAGCAAGTTGGTAGCCCTGTCAGACCAGGCAACTTGTGGAGCCACGGTAGTTATTTATCAGCCTGACATTTCAATTGGATTCGAACGCCACCCGATGAATAGGATACAAATTTATATGGCGGCACAAATCAAGCTAATACTGAGTTGTGACTAAATTCGGTCGTGTGCCTTGACTCGGCTCGCTCTATCCCTTTAGTCTGCGGTCCTTGTTTGTGGCCCATGTCATACCGCCTGCTGGTTGAAAATTATCATTCGGTTTGGGCTTTCTAGCCTCTGTTCATCCTTTAATGTTTCGGCGACTTCAGTCAGTTGATACGTAATATTGAAAGCTAAACACCGAGCGTGGTGGGTGATCAGCTACGCTCTAGTCTCGCATTCGAAAGGACGAGGGTTCGAATCTCTGTCCAGCCATCCAGCTTTGTGTTTTCCATGGATTTTTGCAAATCATTCCAATCATTCCAGCAGAATGCCGGGATGGTTACTTCATAATGCCATAGCCGTATTCTTTCCAGTTCCCTGCACCCACTCCTTTCCCGCCTCTAAGAACCACCGCATTCGGAAGGACGTGAGTTCGAATTCCGGCCATCCAATGTTTCCCCAAATAACTCAAGGCGAATGCTGGGATGGTTCGTTTTAAATGCTATGGCCGAATTCCTTCCAGTTCTTTGACTCCTATCCTTTCCCTTTCGACGAGACGTAAGGCCACAAGCAAAAATAGAAAAGCCACATATGTTTAAATAAAATTGAACTGACGATTCCGTACAATCACTTTCGTGAAATCTATCGCTCAGAACTACATATTGCCCACTAAATCGAGCACGAATAAGTCATGGATGATCCTAAGTCTCATTCGTCAATGTGGAGTCCCAGAAGAGACGGTTACATGCACAATGCAGAAATGCAATTATCTTCGATCTGTGTGAGAACGTACTGAATCGACATGGCCTAATAAGTCGATCCCCTCTGTTAGTCACTCTTAAAATCTGTGTATTTTATTTGTTTCACTAACAAAAGACCGAGTATGGTCTATTATTGTGAAAATATGTTCAACTGGAGTTACATTCAAGTAAGAGTCAAAACACAGGGATCTATTTTTGTTTTGTTGATTTTAATGTTTGTGTCCCAGTGTGTTGAGTATAGTGGTATAGGGGCTATGGTATTTTTTTTTTTAATTTTCTTCACAGGAAAATTAATATGAACGGCCGCCAAATTTGTCAGTTTTAGACTTTTTGTTGTTAGTTCTGTCTAAAAAACTCCATTACCTAATTATTTCGAATTTTTACCCTAAAAACCGACCCTTACTATATTTACACAATAATTTTCAAAACTACTTACATCTACTATTTGTTCTTTGCGAATAAAAGAAGAAAAATCTTTTATTTTAATAGTACTTGATCGTATATGAATATTATTTTATTGAAAATTCCTTTAATCCATAGTCCATTGCATCCTAATGTAACGGACAGATACTACTTATAATAAGTTTGATTGCTCTAGCACTTTATTGAGAACGTGGCAGGGATATCTGCTATCCAACTAAAAATATTTCAAGCAATAATTATTGCAATAAGGGGTAGCGGTTTGACCTACCACGTCCATTCAAGTGAAGGTCGTTATTGTTTGGATCTCTAAATGCACAAGTCTTGATTCGCACTTGAAGGTTTCTTCCTTTTTGTATTTGGCAGTCCCGACAGCAAGTTGGCTAGCACGCCGTCTTCATAAACTGACAGTTGAAGCGTCTATGATAGGCATAAACGGACACACTACAGTAATATGAATTTCAATCACTTTAGTTGACTGCACGACTTAAATGACTTTTAGCAAATTGGATAGATCAGTTTATCAGTATTATAACAATTTTAAGGGCATTTACAAATGTTTCTTATCATATAAGTCATCAAAAGTGACTTTCGGCTCTAATGAATCTCTATGGACAACCAACAAATATCGCACAACTTCTAGAACAAGTGAATACCACGATAGCATACAATTAACCATTACAGGTAACGAAAAATGGCTTATGGAATTTCACGAAGGAGATTAGAGCTGAATAAGGTAATTATGTTTGACAATTATTTTTAAAAAGCTTATTCCTTCGAATTATGTCGACATTTGATGTTTCATTTGCATGCCTATTTTAGTACTGCAGTTTATGAATTAAAAACGCTCTTATGTACAAAATAATACGTAAATAATCTCTGGTCATAAATACTAATATTTCTCGTACCGTCGACAAATGTAATACATACTGCAACATCAGAGGGATTTAGTTTTGATGCAGATATCATTCGAATTAGAGGCTTTGCACTTAGCAATGATATACAATCTTATCGGAAATCTAAGTGCGTGGGTCGTTAGGAGTTAATCAGGGCACACCTATACCTCATGACGTCAAGGAAATGTTTCCATTTTACGTTTCAGCTTATTTCGTAACTGATCTAACAATTGCACCACACTTGTTGTGACTTGTATCTTACTGTTCCTACACTTTGGTCTCCGATTACAAGGCGAAATATCAAGTTTAATGCGTTACATTTTTCATGTCCAGCAAGAAAATTGACTGATTGGTTCCGAATTTCAGCTGTACAAAATTAGAGTCGTACCAATCACAAAGGAGCCCAGAGTATGCTCATTTTCAAGTCTGTAATCAGAATTTTCGTTCAGAAAAAACAAAGAGAAATTTCTAATAGTGATATTTTGAATTTTGATCGTTTTATTTCATTGGCTTACCAGAATACTGAGAAAATCTCACACTAAGTTTTTTTGTACGTCCACAGACTTTCTCACAACATTAGTAAGCAACATGACTGCGATTCAATGGTCGAATTTTGAATAGTTGTAACGTACTTACAATTGAGAGGGCCTACAAAACTGTCGTACGTCCACATTTTGACTAGTGTGGTGCTGTTTGGGATCCGTATCGCAGGGGAGATATTAACAGCATAGAGAAAGTACAGAGAAGAGCTATTCGATTTGTTACTGCTTTTCACATCTCTTACGAATGTTAGGTTTTTTTTATGGCTTTTGGCTTCCTTAGGCCTTACAGCAAGCTCAAGTATGAGGTTAGTTCATCCAGTGCTTTCAGTTTCTCCATGTGTTTATTGTCTTTCAAGTAATTCTAGACGTTCCACAGATCGGACATTACTTGCATACACACCTACAACACTTAAACACCAATGCCCTCGGCCGGACTCGAACCGGCGACCTTCGGCACGTGGGGCCATTAGTCTAGCCCCTACGCTACCGAGGCTGACCCTTACGAAAGTGTCATGCAATTGATACGTAGATTGGTCTGGGATTTACCTATAGACAGACGACGTAGAAAAACAAGTGAACATCCACTTTCATTTGCGAGTGCCATGAAATGCTTCGTCTACTAACTTATTTGAGTCACAATGACATGAGAGATAAGACAAGAGAATTTCGGTGCCATACTGATGCTTATATGAATTCTTTCTTTCCTCGTGCTAATCGTGATTTGGAATATACAGAGCAAATACCAGTTTTGGTGTAAAGTACCCACTTTCAAGCACAATTTTGTTAATTTCAGAATATAGAGGTACGTAGAAACTCTTTATGATTAGTTATTTGTTCTTACGCCAATTCCTAATTTTATCCATTCTAAGATCCAGAAGTTAGAACTTGCATAGCATTAACAATTTAGACTTTAAATAAGTGAAACACACAGAATGAATGTAAGGCACAGAGGACGATTTTTTTTTTTTTATACCTTCAATTTTTTTTTTGACATTTCAAAGGATGGAAATCAGAAATTTTTTTGTTATTCCAATTATCATTAGATGTTGCCTCGCTCCAGAGCTTCTTCAAAAAAATCTCCAAAACTGTTGACAAAACTTGTGTTAATCTCCGTATTACTTTGAATACAATTCGAAACTTCCAGTTAAAAAACAGTATATTTATTATTTTAGAAATAATTCTTATGAATCAATCATTTACTTTTTCTCGCTATTAATTATTTTAATCACACTGAGATGGGACTGTTTATAATTAGGCAAATCAATAATAGAAACGAGCTGTTCACATCTGGTTCTGGATGAAACTAAGAATTCTCATATTTTATTACAGCCAACAGATATCCAACTCACAGTGGTATTTAATATTCTTTTGTGTTTGATCTTTTTCAGTAGGGTAACTGTTCACGAGAAATAGCTTTTTTTTATGTGAATTGTGCATCCTAGTATAAACGAACGAGCCACACAATTCATCGTGGTATCGATCCTTCTATATTTGATGCCGCAGATTTTTCCGTCATCACAATGCATTAGTATTTCGATTCGTCGTTTCAAACAACAGTTTTACAATCCTGAAATGAACTGATGATGCTGTGGGTAAAGGAATTCTGACAGATGCGGATATTAGGCGATGCTTCTTCGGTATTTGTTGTTCTCATATTTTATTAAGCTCAGAAGACATCTTACTCACAGCGGATTTCATTACTTTGTGTTTCATCTTTCACAAACCTGTAGTTCCAGTAATTAGTTGAACTCGTTATAACCAGCGCCAATAAACTTCTTCATCAAGGAAAGATTTTAAAATATCACTTTGTGCTTAGCTACATTTTTTTTTCTTTTTAATAATTCTACCGGTTTAGATAAATACAAACACTAAGGAAAACAAACGAAGATGCTACTACTATGTGAACAGGTATTAAAAACGTAAAACCTTTATGTTGATTCCCACCTACCTTTTGAATGTATAAATTTATTGATTTCTTTGCATCAGTGACAATTTTTATCAACAAAAATAGAAAAACGAATCTATGACTAAATTAAAATACTTGTGACTGCTGTAATATGGAGAGTTATTCAGTGGCTAAATCTAAAGCGGTATTGATGAAGGTACTTCCAGATAATAGCCTATAGGTCTTTAGAAATTTCTTCCTCTCCATTATGCATCCACTAGTTTCTTTCCCACTGTTACTCTTAGACGAATGGCACGAGCCAAGTTTATTTGACATCCAAGCATTAAGATCAGGCTTTATGCCGAAAACTTCGCCTGAAAACTTGACGGCATTTCATGTCGAGTTGTGGCAGTAAACGTGGGTTATTGGTTGGAGTCTGCTTCCGTAGGTAGTTTCAGACCGAATACAGCGGACTACATTCATTATGGTCTCATATCTTTCGTTTACACATCCATTTTTCTCGAGAAACTTGAGGGTGAAAAGCGCGGTGATAAATGGACCATTTTCTGCGAGAATTACGATTGCTTGGAGAAAATCTGTCCAGTTTAAAAGGGACAGCATTCAGCGTTAACGACCGCGCAGTCAGCGAAGAGACTGCTTTATGTAATCCCGTTAGAAAGGCCCTCTGGAATCACTCGGTGCGGTTCCCTCAGGACGGCTTTTATCAGAAGGAGCTTACAGTGCTGAGAAGGATTCAAATGGCGTGTCAGAGTTCAACTGGAGACCCACCCAGAATGCAATGCGTGTGGTCCGACAATAACACAGCCCCACCTCTTGTGGGGCATATCCTTAAGTCGGCAGCTGAATAGTACTTGTCGATCAGCAGGTACGAATTTTCGATGTCGTCAGCAAGTCAATATATCTGAACTGATCCCTGAAATGGTGTACCGTATGCTTTTTAGTAAACCTGAAGGTTTTGTCTATTCGAGAAATTAAAATAATCTATTTTCTATTTCAATTTCGATACTTCGGACAGTCAAGAGAGCTAGAAAAATTGGGCAGAGCAAAATTCGTGTTAGAACAAGCTTAGTGATACACTAGAATTTTATTGTTATTCTTTGAGCAGATATTATTTTACCTGAGTAAGCATGCGTTAAAATAAAACTTCCAGACCTTGTTCTTGAATTATGAACAGTTTCATGTTCATGATGTTTGCTCGTGACTGTACTGATACTTCTTTTCTCCACGTGATCCAGGAGCCAACGAGATGTGCACAAAATCTATTGTTCTACAATCAACAAAAATCTTTGTCTATTATCACCCAACTACTGGTGCAACAAAATTTTTCGGATTTTATATTCCACTTTGATATAACAGAAATAATTTGGATACAAGTCGAAGTGTTTTGTATCGTCAATTGATGTATACTCCATATTGTCAATTGTCGATGTCTTTTTTCTTTATGTAGGGAATGTTACTGCTATTGCAAGAATGAAGAAAGTTTTTGGTTTTTTATATTATTCCATTCATTTTATTAGGACAAATGACAGACGGTTTTGCTCGATTCAATCTTTGTCTCTGTCTATGCCATTTTGGAAAAACAAGAAGAAGAAAACTTTTTTTTTCTAACTGGGAAGACCTTTTGAATAAAACTGTCTGTTGTTCATGCCACAATTGTATTATTTGCAGTAAAAATTATGGCGTAAAAACCCTTTTCAGTTACACTAGTCGCTTTCAGATATATATTCTCAGTCCTTTAGTCGAATGGATTCTGTTTCAAGTTGTACGTTAAGAAGACATTGTTACTGAGTATCCAGCATTTATTTACCATTTATACTCTGCGGTTAACAAAATTGTGGGTGTCACTGTGTCCTTTGCACCAATGCACCAAAACTAATGTTTACTCTGCGTGCTCAAATTCCTAACGGCACGAATGAAGAAAAATTCATATAGGCATCAGTGTGGCACCTTATTTCACTCATCTCTTCTTTGTTTAGTAATCGAAGTATTTCATTAAAATCGTGTATGATAGTGGATGTTCGCATGTTTGTTAGTCACTGCCATCTACGTCGTGCCTGCTAGATACTTCCAACCCGTGTATCAGTTACATGACGTTCTCATAACGACTGTGGCAATCAGTTCCAAAACCGTTCACTCTCCACATTAATTTCTCGATAGTCATTCAGTTTTGAAATACGAATATCAAATATTACATCATTACTGTAGACATTTTTCAGGTCGACGGAGTTAACCACCTGGCCGATATAATCAACTGTAAGACATTTGGTTGCAATCAGTAGAACGGTATAGTTTTGCAGGGGAAACTAACGAACTTCAAGAGTTTTAGATACATGGATGAAGCTGAATTTTCGCCTTCTCTCTTTGAAATTAATGTCTCACAACTATGGCTTCATTAGGGCTGGTACTCAGCATTTACTAGCGAGATATGTAAACAACATTTTTTATATTAAGAAGCCTTCCCGGCTTGAGCCACACTTATTTCGGTAAAAATGCTCGGGCCATGACATTATGGGGAACATGGGTTCAAATCACCATCAGGCTATCCAGATTTCCCGGAATGGCGGGATGGTTCATTCAGAAGACCATTACCGTATCCTTTCCTGTTCCTCAGTCCTTTCCCGCCTCCAGTGACATCGACATAGACGAGGCATTAAGTCATTAGCAAAAATAAAGCACATCAATTTTAGTTTAAATAGTGAGATACACGATCCCACTAATCGAGAAATTTATTATTATAAGCTTATTTTGTTACTAAATAATTAGGATTATTATATATATCAAATTTTGTATTTAAGTTTTCAAGGTCATTGAACGACAAGCCAGAGGGAAGAATATTTCTTGTTTGCAATTGCTGTTGAAGAAAAGATGGCTTGAGAGGCATAAATATGAAGACATTCTAAATCCAGGTGCGATGAACGCAGAGTTGTAATTTGATATGTAAGAAAATAAGCCTGAGGGCACTGAAGAAGGGTAATGTAGGAATGAATTATAAGCATTGTGTTTAAATAGTATAATGTGCATTAAAAAGATAAGTAAATGAAAATTGTTAGTATGAAAGTTTAATAAACCATTTAAATTGGAATTTTAAATGTAACTTCACTTCACTTAAAAGATAATTTATTTCAGCTGCGAAAATAAACGCAATATTGGATGTAGAGCATAAATAAAAGTGCTATAGTATTGACCCGATATTGGAAATTGAGGAATAAATACAATGTTTTATAATATTTAATTGTAAGGGTGAAGCCATAGTTACGGATAAGTATATATCCGCAAGAAGGAGCAAATAGTAAACGTGTTTCTGAACATTTGTTTATCACAGCCAGGAATAGAGCATGAAATAATTAAAAATGCTTCTGCTGAACACGTTAACGTTATTTAATCTAAGAAATCAATTTAACAACATGGCGCTGTACAGATAGCTAAAAGAGAGGATGAAGCGTGTTTGGTGGGAGCATTAGGTTTCGGTTCATTTTGCAGTGATCGCGCCGCGTGTCGCCTGACCGCCCACGTGTTCCGAAAGCCCCTAATCGCCCCGAATCAATTAGATGTCAGGTATTTACGGCAGCTAATTAAAACCGGCTGCGGAACGCGCTACTGTTTATCGGCTCGGCCAGCCGGTCGCGACCATTTGTTTGCGGACTGAAAGGGACATTTGGGAAACCAACCGAGGCCCTAAACCACTTGCACTCAGGGCACGCTGTCAGCAGGTGTTTCCGACGTCACGAACATTTATGTGAGCTCACTAACTCGGCTAATAATTTCAGATTCAGACGAAAATTTATGCGTTATGAGCACGCGTGACGATAACAGTTACGCAATTATATTTTATTAAAAAGTATGTAAGGCAATATTGTCATCCATCATCCGTACGTAAAGAAACCAATAAAGAAAGTAAAAAAAAAATCCAGTATGTCATCAGTGTTCAAGGAGGAAAAGTCAGTATGCTATGATTTGCTGGTGAAATGGTCCTGATAGCAGAACAGATTGAGGAGTTTAAGAAATTATTGAATAGCATGAATAAATACTGAAGGAATATTTCAAACCAAATGTAAACCACAGCAAGACAAAAGTAATGAAATTCAGCAGAAATAATAATAGTAACAGTAGATTAAATATAAAACATTATCAGATATAACAGAAGAAATAAGCGCATCCTTTTATTTAAGAAGTAAAATTGCAATTGATGGTCCAAGCAAGAATGACGTTATAGGCAGAACTGCATTGACTATAAGAGTCTTCATGAAAAATAAAAATATTTTAGTTTCGAATAATATTAACGACTCAAGAAAAAAACCTTAACGCTACACATGGTAGTGAAGCACGGGCTATGGGTAATTCAGAAAAAAAGAAAATTAAATATAGTGCAACAAAAGTGTGCTGAAAATTAAGTGGACAGATAAAGTACGAAATTAACATGCTTAAGAAATGATGAGTGAGAGAAAACGTTTTGGGAAGAGCCTTACAGAAGTAAGAGATAGTAATATGGGACACATTTTAAGATTTAAAATATTGATTAATTTGTTTGAAGAGGTAACAGTTCAGAGAAAGAACTTCAGAGGTAGACAAAGATTGGAATATACGAAGTAGATAATTCGGGAAATAGGTTGTACGGGATTTTTTGGGATGTTAGCGCAAGATGTAAAGAAATAGAGGATTTCATCAGACCTGTCAAGAGACTGTTGACACCAAAAAAAGGTTCATTTTATTCACTATGTATTGTAGTTTTATCGTTAAAAACACATTACGATTTTTTTTATGGATATGTTACACAAAAGAAATATGAAAGGTGCGTAAAAACGATGGAGTGTATCAAAGAAAGCGTCGGAGACCAAGAGGAAGATTACGAGATCGATTGGAGAAAGGCATGCAGTGCTGGCGGAATTGGTTGCTAGTGAACTTCCCTCAAAGGTCTTATCTACAAAATACTGGTTAAGTCCTGTCTTGAGCCCTTCCTGAAATCGCAGACTGCAAGTTACTCTCGTCTTCTCCGCAGCTGTTACCGACCAGCTTGGTGGCATGTTGAAATACTCCTAGCGATGTTTCTAAAGTGAAATGTTTAAAAATTGAAGCTTTCATTACCACACAAGCCTACCCTGTTGGCCAAGGTACTTGCGGCTCCGTGACGTTGACCGATACCTGACTCGGGTCAGCTGGTTCGGTACTTTCATCAACAGTATTTGGCAGACAGAACAGGAGATTTGGTAGTTCACGATTCGTCATCTGTGTTGACTTCCAAACCTCTCCCAAGTTGTATCGAGTCCATCGGATAGTACTGTTAAACATGAAGGGTATTTTTTTGTCTTTTGGCTGGCAGCAAATTTAAACCTCGCTCCCTATTCACAACGCAAACAACACATTTATTCACACAAAACAGCAAGATTTACATATACTTCCTTCAATGGGGAAAGCAAAGAAGACCATTCCTTTTTCCATAACATTTGGCAAAAAAGGTTAAATCAGTACGTACCAGTAGGGACGTAACGGATCTCCGCATCGCAAGTGCGGAACTTTCGCGTGAAATTCCACAACCTCTTTCACATCCGCATACGCAATATTTATTGCGGATCTATAGCGGATGTTTTGCTTACATTGCAATATATATATATAATCTTTTCTTTTTTTACGAGATTCTGCCCGTCGTCTCTTAGTTAACAAAAATGTGGTTGTTTTTTTTTTCCTCTTCTGACGATCTTGCAATAAAAATGACAACGAACTATACGACGAATTTACAAGTTTAAACTTGCGTGTAAAGCGCCTTCTTCACGGTCAAACTTACACGACATCCGTGTAGAAATACAATAGGATGCGCTCACCAAATAACGCTAGTAAAAGGAGTCCAACAAAATGTTCCAAGCAATCATTTCCACTCGTACTTTCTCGGGGCACACCATGTGTCCTTATCGCACACTCGCAGAATTTTTCCTCCAGTCGTGATCCAACACTATAGCTTGTTGGACAGCAAGGACTGGATTTGGTTGTTTGGGAATTCCAACATCCAACACGTACTGCATGTAGTTCTATAACTTTTTTCAGGGACCATCAAGGTTCTTTATCGAAATTCGGATGAACGTAGGTCCTACAAGTTGTACTGTGAATGGGCCGCCAGAGTGGTGGAAAGGCAGGTGTCGGGCACGGAGATGTGTGGTGGCGTGGCATTCTGCTTGACGCTTGAATTAGTCGAGCCGCTAACTCCGCTAGTTTCTCATGACAAAGATTGTTTTTTTATTGTTTTTTTATACGCGTGCATCGTTATGTAAATAATATAATTCAATTGTGAAATCATCCCATGTTTTTGTTGTTGAAAGATGAGCATTATTATATGGAAATAGACTTTACTTCTGAAAAATTCAGAATATGGCATAAAAATATACTTATTTTGATTTTAAGTTTATTTATGATAAAATATTAAAATATAAATAATTATAAATTTATTTTTCCACTTATGCATCCGCAAAACATCCGCTTCCGCAAAACATCCGCATCCGCGGATGTCAAGCATTGAACATTCGCATCAGTATCCGGAAAGATTACTTCCGCTACAACCCTACGTACCAGCTTCCAATGCTTGGATCACCAGAGACAGTTCATCATCATTTCGACAGACGCCATACACCGTAAAATCGCATTTCTTATAGAAAAATAGAACTTGTCTGAGCAATGGACGGAACCAGTCTACAAAGTCAGTAAGTAAAGGATTTTACCTCTGCACCAAGACGCTGGCGTAAAGTAAGGCAATATTAACAACAGCGAAAGCAGTTAAATTTCCTGCTATCTTGTCTGGGGTTTCCATCAGTTTACAAGAACGAAAATCAACATATGGTTTGATTATAATATAACGTGCTTCTAAACGAACATTACAAGTTTCGATTAATATAGAAATTTATTCAGATAAATCACTATTAATTAAAGTGTCATTTGGATGCAAATACATCAAAGATTTACGTGCGTAGTGCCATAGAAACAACTTTAGTAACTAAAAAACACAACTTGCATAAGTAATTAAAATTTTTGCCCTCAACGGTGCTAAACGCACTAGTTGTGTATTTTGTTTTCATGAAATTTCTCAATATATAGTTAGACGAACCACAGATAACCTGTTACTACTGTCAAGATAGTTGGCAACTTCATTACCTCTCACCATTTCGCGATTTGCTTGATGTCCGTTTCCCACGTTAGTGGACTAGCCTTGCTTGTCCACATCCGTCCCCAGACTTTTATGGATTTTGATGATTTCAGAAACAGAATCTCAGCCACAACTGCGGAATCACTGGATCGAGTTTGGCGAGAAATTGATTTCGGGTGCGATATCTGCCTCATCAGCAATTCTCTTCACATGATGCCAGCCTGCACTTTGATGTAAAAGCAAAAGGTGTTTTTATACAAAAAAGCACTTTAACCAATTGTATGAATAAATCTGTATGTGCTTCTTTCAAAGTTGTCGAGTCCATTCTGAAGCACTGGTGAGGGTGATCCTAACCGAAAAACCAAACAGAATCCTAGGTTCGCTGTTGCAAAAATAACAACTCTCCAACGTCATCTGTCGCAATCCCTTGAATACCTTCTTGCATGGAATGCCAGCTGTTTCTCTGGGAGACTAAATCATTTTTTACCTTCTGGCAACACTTGATGGCACCAGGTGGAGTGATGGTGTATAAATACGCCGTCTGTCGACGTTTCTGAGAAACTCCTCGTTTGGCACAAGGCTGCCAACATCGTGCAACTACAATTTGGCAGGTGGTACAGATTACGTCATGTCCTCAACACACACACACGGTGGCTTTTGTACGCAGCTTCTTCACCTGTTGATGAACTGTACAAATTTTCTACACGATTTCTACGTATTAACAATATATCTCTTAATCCACTAAAATTAACAACAAGAAGTTTTTCGAAGAACAAGAACAGAATGACCAAAGCGTGGCTCAATTGCGTTTTGTTGTGATGGTAAAACTATTGCTCCAAAAGATCGGTGACTGCACTGAAATTCGTGCTGTGAGAAAGACAGAGACGCAACCTTCCCGGTTGTTGCCAGCCTAAGAACAATCGAAAGAACTGATAAAGCACAATCCGGAAAAAATATTGCAGAGTGAACAATTACAGAAAGTTGGCCAGATTATCGTACGATTATCACCGACTTTCAGTTGCTGTTGGGTTAGGTACTATTGATCTAGGTTTCAATCCAGAATCAGAAAAAAATTTTGTTTAATTGTTTCCACATCACTGTATAGATAACCAAACTGATGCAAGCTCGTCCCATCAGCGTAGGAGATACCGCACTGCCCTTGCTATACATGCGTCAAGAGTTTGAGGACGGCCTACGTCATGGACGGTTTTAATTAATTATTGTGTCCTTAATAAGAAAAAGCAATCATTTGGAAACTGCGAAAAGTGATATAATTACAGATGACTACATTATTAATAATACATTTTAGCTGACTGCGTTCTTAGTGACTAAAGCAGAGTATTTTTTGAAAATATAAAAAACTAATATTACGAAAAATTATACAAAAATTTTAGCAGGAAGTGTCATCAAATCATCGAATGGCATTGTTGGCCGGGAGATGCCGAAGGATTGTTCGGCCACTAGGCGACAGGGATTACGATTCGCCGAGCAATGCGCCTTCTGATGGTGCTAACTGGGTTAATCCGGTGATCCTACTGGGTACAGGAGACCTACAGTTTAACGTGGAATCCAAACCACGGAAGCATTCTGACGTAATTCAGATTACACCACAAGGTGTGTCAGAGGAGAAGGTCGGGTTAAGGTAGAGACATTGCAGAGTTCCATACTGGTGTGGATTTAATACCATTTTCATTAGGAAACACTACCCATTTCCATTGCCAACAAGAAAAAAAATATTTTACCATCGGAATTTAAAATTTATTCCAAATCCGAGCTCATTAAGTAGCTGTACGCAGCGTTTGGAACTGTAGTATTATTTCGATATTTCTAATGTTTTGTTTATATTTTATGACAATCATAAACCCATTAACTTGTAATTCTATAAAGTAACTAGCCACAAAGCCCGTCAAAATTGACGGGTTTGGAGTATTCTGGCAATTAATTTCTTTTTAGTTGCTTACCTAAACAGAATTGTTTTGAAATAAAGCTCAATGTGCTGTAATTTCTCATCCCTTGTGATGTAGCAAAACGTTTCAGTTGTCAACTTAATGCAGGTCGCATTTCAGTCAAACCACAATCTTCGCTAATACTGCGATGAAGATCGATGTGTTAACGGATGACATAAATTGAAATAATGACCACAGTGAAAACGAAGGATACTAAATTAAATCATAACAACTTCAGTATTCTGGCAAATCATTTCTTAGCAATCGCTTAAATAAACACAAAAATAAATCATAATATAATTCCTAATGCCTTGCGCAATAACAAAATGTTTCTGTTGCTATCCTGGTCCAGGTTGCATTTCAATCTAACAACAGGCAGTTTAATCATTACCGTGGTGCCACAATCTGATGATGCATTCTTGTACGAAATAAATCGAAAATAAAGAATAAATTTTTTTGATATCTTTCTTGGTTTTCGAGATATAGCAAGTTGAAAATCAATTATAACTGTGATTTTGGTGAAGTTACCTCTGGTCCAGGACGTATTTCAACCTAACAACAACCACCAGGAAGAAAATAAAACACATATAGTGCATTTCCACCGTGTAGATATAGCGGTTTTGGTAATTTGTTTTTTTCTGGTCCGTGGCAGATTTCACCCAAACCACCTAAATTTTGAGATACAATATCTCGAGAACTAAGCGAGATATGGAAAGAAAATGTATTGCTTGTTTTCGATTTGTCTCTTCGAGTTACATACGATATCATCATCAAATTTGGCAATGTCGAAATTTTTCTTCTGTTCCAGGCCGCATTTCAACCTAACCACGTCAATTTTGAGATACAATATCTCGAGAATTAAGTAAGATATCAAAACATTTTATTCTCTACTTTCAGTTTTTTTCGTCGAGTTACATAAGAATCCATCAACAAATTGCGGCTTCACGGTTATCGTAGAATCCCATAACCACGTACAGTACTACGCTAAACCATGGAGGAAGGAAATATTTCCTTGCTCCATGTGCTAAACATGCCGCCAGAGAAACAATACTTACTTTACACGCATATTAATACATATTCAATGGTCACATTGCATCGCGAAATAAACCAAATAAAAAATCTATAAGGGTTCTTCAATCTTAATTTTTTATATTCGTTATTCAGAATTATACCAACACATTTGAATAGCTGACACAGTTACATGCGGCTGAAATAAGACTTCAGTAAAACCAAAGTAAATTAAAAATAAATCTTAACAGCTTACGTCATTCCAACGTAATATTAGTTTTAATGGGTGGAAGGTGATATTTTCCACCGGCCGGAAACTGGTACTGCCCTGTTGAAATTTGTATCAATTGCTTCGTTATAATGGCATCTTCTTCACATTTGCACCCTCCTTTTTTCCGAAACGTCGACATGAATTAAATTAAAAATTCTGAAACGTAAGACGCTCCGCAAACGAAAAATGTTAGCAATACTTTCGTTAGAACGAAGTAATGAATTAAGTAACAGAAAAAAAAAAAAAAAAAAAAACAACGCATGCCTTCTGCTGTAACTTCAAGTGCCAATTCTAATAACAATCTATCAAACTGCCGCTAACATTGCGAAAATTAACTTACATATATGTGATATCAACGAATACTTCTACATAAACTAATATTAAATGAATCTAAGCAACTAATAAGAATGTTCAGTCAGTTAATTTATTCGTGGATGCCTAGAAATGTTATTAAATAACGTGGATATTTCTCTGTTGTTGCTTAACTAATCAGAATTGTTACAAAATAAAGCTCATTGTAATTTATCGTTCATTGTGCTGTAGCAAAAAGCTTCAGTTGTCATCTTGGTCCAGGTCCATAATATCCGCTAAAATTTCTGATAGAAAAGCCAAGCTTCAATCACGCGCAATTTAATACATTCCATGCATCGCGATTTAAACCTGATCCCAAATCTTCACAGGTTCTGACACATTTCTTTCTTAATAGCTACCTATGATGAAGATCGATATTTTAACGGCTAAGAAAGCTTATTCTTCTGAAATAATGACTCCAGCAAGAACGAAGGATGCTATAACAACTTAAGCTATGCCATGTAATATTTCATTTTGGTTTAGGCCGTATATATCGCGAACAATTTGCAACTTCTTTCATTTGAACCATGTAATGTTTCAGTAAAAAAAACTGATAATTAATATGCCAATTTAAACACAAATAATTTCAGTAATAGGACACAGTTTAAATTTTGAAAAAAAAACTAAATTATTCATGCCCTTTGCGTTAACGTCAAATGAAACTTGTAATTCTAATCCATGCTAGTTACACTCTAACCAAACATTTAGCAGCACTGATGCTCGAAATACACAGCTTTTATCTTACAATACCTATGGACAAAGAATTTAAGGAATACTTCAATATATCAAAAGAATATTACGTAAATATAAGCATCTAATGATTGATATATTGATTTTAACGCAATAAATACTTTTATTTCAGTGTTCTGTTAGATAATTTATTCACTGTTGCTTGGAAATGATGTTAAATAACCGCGCACTCCCACAAATAATATCGTAAAGCGTGACGTCATAGCGCAACGTCATAGCTTGACGTCACCGCGTGACATGACGTAGGTGCTACACGCTACATCTTGTCTATTATACTAATAGATTACGAGTTTCTCATCGATTTTTGGCTTTAGTTACTGTTTAATTGCCTAAATAAGGATATCATATAATAATTATGGCAATAACATACTGATTTATTAATCAACTTTAAAGAAAAATAAACTTGCTTTGATATCAGAAAAATAACTGTGAAGGGACAAAGGTGTTTGTATGTTAATTCCTTTTGTTGCTGCGTCAGTGAAAGATTTATCACTGACATCTGAAAGAGAACGGGTTTTATGCAAATACAGGAGATTGCCGAAATTCTTTTATTTCCTTATAATAGCGATAAATTGACACGTTAGCGACAAAGTACGAAACGTTTAATTTCATGACAATGTAATTATATTCACTCTTTAAAGAAAATATAAGAGCCTCCAGACATTTTGTAAATGTATTTGTCATTAGCTTAGTCCACGTGTAACTTGTTATGTTTACCCATTAATAATATTAATCGAGGAAAAACTGAAATTTGGAAATCTAAATGAAATATGCTTTCATCAATTGTCCGTAGCGTCAAATCTATTTATGCAATCAAAAAATTTGTAAATTGTTTGAAGAAAAATAAAATGGTATGTAGATTAATTTTTCTAAAAATAAATTTGTAACGCTATACAGCAAGTAGTGGCACAAATGTCTGCTCAGAGAGAAAAAATAGTTCCAAATGGGGATCGGACCTGCTCCATTTGTAAGGGAACAGAACGCCTCAGTTCCTATTCAGTCATTGGAACTCAAGAGGCTTTTCTAACCTCATATAGTCAGCATAGTACAATTTCAAAATTTTTAACCCTAGGTTTCACATAAATAAAGAACTATCATTACGAAAGGCATTACAATGAGGTAACCGAGTATATTCCTTCGCCTGTAATGAAGACGTCTCCTTCCGAAATTACGGAAAGAGTTAAAATATGACTCAAAAACTTTCAAGGGAAAAGATACGATTTTAATTTTCTGATCCAGATTACAAACCGTAGATTTTAAGTCAGATCAAATGCTTTCATACTGTGAAAACTACACCAATATCTGTTTAAGGTGCTTTTTGCGTAATTCTAGAAGAAATTGAAAAAAAAACGGATAGAGAAAGATATGGGTAATGACAGAATAATCGCCAATCCGCAGCTATTGTTGAGGCCGAAAAATTTTCTAACAATGTAGTAAGAAGTAGCAAGAAATTGGAAGTTGGCTCCCTGAAGTGTCGAAAAAACATGAAAATCCAAAATTTATGTGATTGGACTGCGTTTTGACTGAACTACTCCAAGGTTTTATGTTCGTTAGCAACCTTATTCAGCGGGCTTTTACTGTTCTTATATCATATAATTTCAACTGAAAACATCTTGAGCGTTTCACCATGTTTCATACCTGTTGGCAATTCTCAGAGACTCCCATTGCCAACAAACAAAAAGTTTGAATACAAAGAAATATGGTTTTGTAACCTCTGATACCTAACACTTTATCATATAGCAGGCACGTGTAAGACGCACGTTGGTGTGGGGGCAGCGTTAATCTCAAAAGCTTCTCTGGAGATCTGCTTAGTTCACGACACCCACACATTTTTTTCTCTCTCACGCAACAGTGGCGTATTGGAAAAATCCCATCCACCTGCAATTCTCCCCTTCCCCTCCCTTCATCCAAACCTCATCTTTGACTCAAGATTGCTCAAGAGTGGCTCTCATCACCCACACACAAGTTGCCAACTTAGATAAGAAGACAATAGGCGGGGGTGGAATTATCAAGCATTGGATTACACAGTTTATTGTTTGTTGTGAAATCCATCAATATCTGAGATCAGTCATTGTTTTGAATATCCAGCCTTATTCATCAAGGCAAGCCGTAGGAGGAACTAAGGAGCGTGAGTAAAACAAATAATAATCTCTGAAAGAATAACTTATCTACATTTCACCATCACATGAGTATTAGACTGGACGTCGTCAACATTGCGAAATTCTCTAAGCGCTTAATTTTTATCTGACACTGTCCAGTAGAAATAAACGTAAATTTGTGTAGTCTTACGGCTTGAAGGCAAAACCGAGTGTGGTGGTGTAACGGTTAGCGTTTTGGCTTCGCATTCGGGAGGACGGTGGTTCGAATCCCCGTTCGGGCATCCAGATTTGGGTTTTCCATGGTTTCCCAAATCCCTCCAGGCAAAAGCCGGGATGCTTCCTTCAAAAGGCCATGGCCGAATTCACTCCCATTCCTTGCCCCCCCCCCCATCCTATCCCGTCTCTAAAGACTTCGCTGTTAAGAGACGTAAAGCAGATAAAAAAAAATTGAAGTCAAAATTCCAAAATGCCGTTCATTCCACTTCCGTCGTAAGAGACCTACAATTCAACGAGTATTTCCAACCACTGGAACATTCACAATGTTCTTTGCTGGTCAGGGTTCCAGCAAGAGACCTTGTATTTTAAGTTGGGCTCTAATAAGGAACCATCAGACAGCTCCTATGTCTATTCAAGGAATGTGAAATAAACTCTTTGTATTTAGTGTTCAGACTTTTTTTGCTGGTGACAAACGGGAACTTATTTGGTCATCCTTGAGTCGATATGCCAATGTATCACCTATTTCCATAGAGTCATAGATGCAAGATTATTTTTAACTATGTTCTGATCATTGAACAAAAGTATGTAAACGTAGCCTTCCTATTAAAATACCTTATAACTTTATTGTTAATGATTTAGTGTTAGCGTTACTGCTTACTGAATATATGATTTTCTTCGACAGATATTTGTAATTAATGGATACTTGATGGTCAGTAACATACAAATATTTTGCGTTCTCAAACAATTGACAATGAATGAATTAAGATTTATCTACTCCCTTTTTAATACAGAAGCTGCTAATACTTACACAATTTGAGATGTACAGTGTGACACACAACATGAGCTGACTCTACAGGCATGCAGTTATTGTCTCAACTACGGCATGTGGACTGATTTAGAGTCTTCTAGGCAAAATTTATCTGCCAGTTATGGCGTATATTGTAAGGTTTGTGGTATTAGTGGGAATTATCATCAACGTATGTACTCTTGTACCCATCACTAAGCCTGCAGTCCATTCCAGCTTGTCGATGATAGCAGAAAACCACCAAAACTTACAACAGATTTCTCAACTGTCATAGAACACGCTTTACTTATATTGAATATTCTGCGAAGCATTCAAAACCTTTTTTCTTCTTAGCTGTTCTTCAAGGAATTAAAAATATGTCGTGAGATTTCTGAGGAGTCCCCCCTACTCCTTGCTGAGATTTCGCCGGACTCTCTCCACCTCCTATTTCACCCCACGTATTTAGTGGACGTACACTTTTGAAAACAACATTTATATCTCGTTTAGATCAACTCAACAACATTCCTCTCCTACAAAGATTCTCCTTTTTCACCATAGATTACGTTTATAATGACACTCACAGATAATACGATCTGCGGAACTCCGTACAAGTTACAATGTACATCCGCTACATTAATCTATATATACAGGGTGTTACAAAAAGGTACGGCCAAACTTTCAGGAAACATTCCTCACACACAAACAAAGAAAATATGTTATGTGGACATGTGTCCGGAAACGCTTACTTTCCATGTTAAAGCTCATATTGTGGACGGCTGTGATACAATACGCAATTCTCCAGGGCTGCATCAGCGCATCAGGGATTCCATGCGACGCAGGGTGGATGCATGTATCCTCGCTAACGGAGGACATTTTGAACATTTCCTGTAACAAAGTGTTTGAAGTCACGCTGGTACGTTCTGTTGCTGTGTGTTTCCATTCCCTGTTTAATATGATTTGAAGATAAGTAATAAAATGAGCTCTAAGATGGAAAGTAAGCGTTTCCGGACACATGACCACATAACATATTTTCTTTGTTTGTGTGTGAGGAATGTTTCCTGAAAGTTTGGTCGTACCTTTCTGTAACACCCTGTATATATATATATATAAAAATAGACGTGTGTTTTCCTATATTTCACTCTACAGCCACCACTACCTAGGACAGATCATTGGTCTTTGTGTGTGGAAGTAGCATGCAGTTTCCTGTCGTGCAAAACGTTGGCCGAATGTCGATAGCTGTGGGGATGTGGGAGATATCGTGCTTAAAAGTGGTCGATGCAGGGCATTTTCGCATTTCGACAAAAGACATGTGTCTCCGTATATGTCACTCTGCTGCCACAACTACATAGCATAGACCATTGGTGTTTGTGTGTGGTTGTCGTATCGTGTCTCCTATCGTGTACTATGGTGGTTAGATGTCGGTAGATATTGGGGTGTGGGAGATATGGTGGTTGAAAGTGGTCGACCTGCGGCACTTTCATATTTCTACCAAAAACGTATGTGTCATGGTGTATCACTTTTCAGCCAAAACTATCTAGCACAGATCACTGGTGTTTTTTTGTGGTAGTAGCACAGAGTCATCCGTCGATAACAACGTTGGCCGAATTTCGGTAACTGTGGTAGTGTGGGAGATATGATGTTGAAAGTGGCCGATCAAGGATATTTTCGTATTTTGACCAAAGACATGTGTGTCCGTATATTTTACTTTGCTGCCTGAACTACATAGCGCAGATTACTGGCGTTTGTGTCTGGTAATAGCATCGAGTCTCCCATTGTGCACGATGGTGATTAGATTTCGGTAGCTGTCAATCCAAATTCTTTGCAAACACGAACGAAGTCGTGGGTACAGCTAGTACTTAATAATTGTCATCATAAGATTTACATAAAATCCTTGAAACTTCACAAGACGTGCCAAAATAATTAGGAAATACTGGATAAAAATTACAAATGATATGGTAACATCCAAATAAGAATAAAACTCATTATCAACTGCGCAAAAACGGATCAAGTTTTAAAGAACGTTTATATGATAATTCCTTGCCTCAGAAAATGGTATACTTCAACTTCGAACATTAAAGAGTGAATGAGATTCTGGATCGTGAATCATCTTACTCTCGAAAACAATAATTATAATTTCAGTCTTATCGATTGTAGGGATGATTGAGAAAATAATATTCCTATTATTCGAAAAGGAAACTTGAACTGTAATCAGACGTAATGAATGTGATGAAAATTATCTTAACAGTATAAAGTTTTAGATAAATGTGAATGCGGATTAACTGCAGAGTAAATAACTTTTACTCAATTATTAATAATGTTAGAAATAAGAAAAAGTGCACATGTACGTATTCGTTTGAAGATTGCTAATCATTTGATGGAGAAACATTATAAAGATGTTATCTGTTCTATTCCTGTTATATTGGGAGAAAAACAGTCAAAACTATTCATACAGAATGGAAAAACTAATTTTGTTTGAAATTTCAATTTAAACCCATTCCTGCTACAGTATTCGTATCATATAACTTCTGTCGTTGGCAAATAGGCGGTGTCATGGTTAAAATAAAGAAAATGTCTCGAGAGAACTAGAGTTGGGAAAAAAATGCGATGAAACCTCAGTGAGTGAATATCGCAAGGGTACAATACTTCAGCCTTGCTACAGTATTTGGAGGAAGTAAGTAGATGTGAGAGCTGTAATCCCATTCATTAAAGTTTTTCGACTTCTCTGAGACTCCAGAGCCGTAGACTATTGGAGAACCCTGGAAAGCAATGTCGAAGGTCCGTGCGGTAATCAGCTTTGGCGCTGCCAGGAAACGAACGGGATTATGAGAAATTTCAGGTGGGGGCGAGGGGATTAGTGAGCCGGGCACAGCACTTGCCAGTCGCCCGTGGGGCTTCCTGTTTGTGTCGGTGGATTTGAGGCCAAGCATTGGGTCGAACGGAGGGTCAAGCACCGTCCACTCCTCTGGATTGCCTCCTTGGAGTCGCGAGGGCCCTCTTGCTGCCAACGTCTAATTCAATTTCGTCAGTGCAGTCGTCTCCGCTTGTGTGGTGGCTCGTACCGTCGACATGACACGTCGAGTACTTGGTTGTCTGAATGTACACGACTGCCGGATGTCATGGTTTAGCGGCAATCTCAGATTAATTAAAATCACTGAAGTACATACATTGCCCAACCTGTCTAAGGTTTGTCCAGTTATGGAGCATCTATAAATTACGTGGCTCCATCCAGGGGGGGGGGTTGGAAGGGGTTGCCTGGAAAGCTACGCTGTGCTACGTGGGGAAAGGGGGGGGGAGGGTTCAAAGCCGAGCCACGTAGCTTCTTGTTCATATTATTTGTCACAGTTAAAATAAGGCGCAGAACACACAGCAGCATGTGAATATTTATTTCTGTCATTTACCGTATGTAATTTACTAGTCTGACAAGAGAAAACAATACAAATTATCTTCTAGAATTAATAGTCAAAAAAGCTACGTGCCACGTGGCTGGAAGAGGCAAAAGCCACGTGGGGGGAGGGAGGTTCACAGGAGACCAAAATAATTAGCCACTCTAATTTACCAGTAATTAAAGAATATGACAAAACAATAAATAATATAATATAGAGGAATTAATTAAATAACCTTTACTAACAAGAGAAGGGCACCAGTTGCAAAATTACGATTCGATCCTACTGTGTGTTATAAAAGCTCATGGCCAGAGGTGTTATGTGGCAAAAGCAGTGACATACGCTTCTTCGCTGTTTTCGACAAAACTATTGCGTTCAAATTCGTTCTACGTTAATAGGGCGTAGGGCAGTGAGAAAGCTCTCTGCCTCATATTCCAGTCGTCGTCGGATCGTATCTCGCTGCTGGCAACTTTTTTATTTATTCAAATATCTATGTATACAGATAATTCCAGGCAATCAGTTTCGACAACTATGCATATAATAAGTTTCTTAAGTGTCGTTTGTTGTGAAAAAACGACTATTTCGATCTTCATTATGTTGTTCGCAAACAAAGTTATATTTAAAAAATAGAAATTTTGCTGCGGTAGGTGTGAAATACAGATATCGTTACTCGACCGTTATAGTTGAATGACAGATGTTCATTTACCAGAGGAGGGGAGGGTAGAAACGAGACGCGTCGGTTTTTCCTTATTACATGCATAATTGTTTAAACTGATTGCCGGGAATTAGGGCCTATATGTGTTCATATTTGAATAAATAAATAAATAAAGTTGCCCACATCGAGTCTGATTCGGTGACAGAGCGCTTGCTCGCAGCATCACGCGCCCTTTCAGAAAGTGTTTGAACGTAACGGAATATTTCAAAGCCGACTTTCTCGACAACGGAGAAGAAGCCCTTGAAAGCTTTGTTTCAATGAATATTTTCAGTGGCGTAGCTAGTTTAAGAAGGGCCTTGTAGTTTTTTTAGCTCTCCTGCTTCGGAAGGCGGTTATACCTCCCTGAAGTTGGTATTTCACGTGGTTTGTAGATCTAATCCCTCCCCCCCCCCCTAAAGTCTATATCCGCGTCGTTAGTGGACCATTTCTTTTTAGCTCTGCTCTCCATCAAGAATTTAAGACGTTAGATTTCCGACGACTCCCTCCCTTCCTCTTGGTGAGATTTCACCGGAACCCCCCCCCCCCCCCTAATTCATATCACGTTGTAACGAGCCGCGCTGTCGCCACGTTACAAGGTGCATTTTTTATTATATATGTAATAATATAAGAGTAATTTTCATAAATCTTGGGCGACCACGTGAATAGATTTTTGTTGTAATTTTATAAAGTACGCAAGATTCCAAGTGAGGACTGTAATGAAATGGTGAACTTATACAGTGTATCGTAGCAAAGCGAATATTCAAGAATTATTGAGCTATGTAGGCTTGAAGCTAATCTTGGTGTTCCCGAGCCTTGGCGACAAAAAGTCGCGGATTTGGGATTTGCCAGACCACACACCCTGCTCCCTGGGGATGGGCGGTCAACGACGTCACTCTCCTGGCGGGAAAAGCCTGCCGTCCGAAACCCGAATGTTCTCTCGTCCCGGCGAACTTAGCCGAATATGTCCGACCTCTGTTGGATTCTTTGGCCAAATCACATATCGAGGATATCACGTGACATTAGGTGCCGACCTGAAGGTCCAATCAAAATGAGCGTATAACTCAAAATCCTGGGAATTTTTGTTGTATGTGAGCTTCGAGACTACAAATGGGCGGAGCAAGAAGTTTCCTCGTGGACCGAAGAGCGAGGAGCTGAGATTCTACATTCTAACTTCGATCGCACCAGTCTGAGGTTGACTTGGAAAGTTGACTTCATTCGCTACCTGCAGCTTGCCTTCCTGGAGCGAGCGTATCACCGCAACACAGCCGGTAATGCGATGATGCGCATTGCCAGACCAGAGATGCCTATAGCCGACTTGTGAGATAATCTCACATACCGTGGGTCCGCTACACTCATCACAGACATCAGACGCAGAACTACAATGGTAATTGATTACGACCAAGCCATGTGATTGTGCATTCCGTGAAACAGAACCCGTAAGCGACTTTGAGAGGATAGGTCCATGTTCTCACTTTGTAATTGTAAAAACCCCTGAGCTAGCGGCATAATTTGCCAGAACTAGTTATTTTCGAATGATATATTGTTCATTCTGGCGCCCATGATTTTCTCATAATACTGTAAAGTCACAGTATTATGATGCCTTTGTCTGAGGTAGTCATAACTTGTATTTTTCATTGTTTCCAGTTGTCATTATTTCTTGCATTTTGATTCTGAGATATTTAAAAGTAAATATACAATTGTTTGCTTGCCCATGACGGCTAATTGTAACTCTGAGCGTTGCTTTTATGATTTTGCCAATTTGTGTTAATGTTAACGGTAAATTCGCTCAGACTTGTAATCGCCAGTGATAAGAAAATAAATGTCATATTGTGACAATTTTTCCTAAATTCCAACCAACGTCGAGATTCTTGCTAAATTAATAAATTTCCAATCCTTCGTAAAAATTAAAATTAAAAATCCACAGTTATTAATCATAAAGGTATGAAAGATAATTGTAATGTGGTTTGCCCACCAAGGTACCCACCACAACGTATACAAGTGATGCCCTCTAAAGCCGCATTCCCACGGCGCGTGGTGTGGCAGTACGCGCCTTTCATCTTTTACCGCCTGGCGGTGGGTCGAGGCGCGCCGTCTCTGCTAGCATATGCGGCAAAGACGAAAGGCGTTCACAACCACGAGGGACGCGCCGTGGGAACGCACCTATAGAATGCCGTGATAAGTGGAGATATCTTAGACATGTTGGGAAATCTAGGTCAACAATTTTAATTTATCTGGTAAACCATTACATCCGGCAATTCTAGCCCCTATTTCTCTAATTTTTTCAGCCATTATTGGAAAATAGTGTTGGTAGTAATCAAAATCTGACAAGAAGTTTTTTAGTGAAATCCGTTTATCCAAATAGACAGACAAAGAGACCAACACATATAAATTTTAAAAACAGTTGGTTCCTTCCCTTTTTTGTGTGTCATCAGTCTTTCGACTGGTTTGATACAATCCTTCATCTCTTCCCATCTTGTGCTAACCTCTTCATCTCTACATATCCCTTACAACCCACGTCCTCAATTATCTGCTTCATATATTCTAAAATCTGTCTTCCTCTACAGTTCTTACCTTAGACTGTTCCCTCCACCAGCAAATTAACCAATCGAGAATGTCTCAAAATATGACCTGTCTCTTCTTTCTGTAAGCTTCTTTCACAAAATTCTTTCCTCACCCATCGTTTCCAGAACTCGTCCATTTATTACTTTGTCTGTCCACTTAATTTTCAGCATTCTTCTGTAGCACCACATTTCAAATGCTTCAATTTTCTTTTTCCGGTATTCCTGAAGTCCATGTTTCGCTACCGTGAAGTGCAGTGCTCCAGACAAAGAGTTTTAAAATGTTCTTTCTAATTCCTAAATCAATGTTTGAAACTAAAAGATTTCTCTTTTTGGTGTTCCTATTCTACTTTTAACATCAGTCCTGCTTCGACCATCGGTTATAATTTTGCTTCCCAAGTAACAGAATTCACTTACTTCACCTATTGCATCCGATCCTCTTTTTATATTTAATCCATTGTGATTGGTCTCATTTCTGCTATATTTCATCACTTTAATCTTGCTTTGATTTATAGTCAGTCCAAAATCTTCCTTCAGTATTTTGTACATGTCATTCAGTAACTTCTCAATATCCTCAACCCTTTCTGCTAACAAGACAATATCATTCCTTTCCAATAGGACTTTAACAGTCCCCCAAACTCATTTTTTCTTTTTCAAAAAATCTAAAATCTGCAGTCTTCTTTCTGTTTATATTATGGTTATATCTGTAGATAACAAGTTTAAAACGCATTCAAGTACAAGAAATGTCCAAGTACTATGTTATAAGACCGTAGTAGTGTTCTGACAGAAATTACAACAGAAATTCAGTCGACTATTAATACTGTGGCACCATTCACCTATGATCTGCGACTCACAAGAACTGTTTATCTCTCGAGTGATACGGCGTCTGTAGCTCATATAAACACTCGTAATTTATTGGCCTTCCGCATTACAATACGCACAAAAATATATCTAATCACACTGATACGCCAAGTTCCTGACCTTATACGGAACATTAGCCTAATAAATGCGGTTATCAGCTGCCAATATACTAAGAAGGAGTGGAAAGTGGGTCAGTGCAACCAGATTTAACCGTTTATGTAACAGTACTGGCTGCAGTGTTTCAACAATTTTTTTTTTTTAAATTTTTTTGACGAAGTTTTATTCATTCCGCGACAACTTCAAAGTATTTCATTTGAAAGTCGTGCAATTATATTCGGAACATTAATTTTATATGAAAATTAAAAACAGGTCTGGTCTGAGATTTTAGCCTCCTTTAGTGAAGTACGAAAGCGCTTTAACTGGAGGCCGCTCCTGTTCGGTTATACAGATTTAAATTTTACAAGGTTTTCTTAAATCCCACCAGTCAAATGTCGGGATTGTTCCTAGTTAAATGTTATGCCCGGATTCCTCCACAGTCATTGCTAACATACGTAGTTTGGTTCTGATATCCACATTGTCACAGAACAGTGAATCCCCAGTCTATATATATATAAAGATGAATGTATTTATGTTTGTTTGTTTGTTTGTTTATTTGTTTGTTTGTTCTTCATACAAAATCCACAGTTTTCATCTGATCTCGATGAAACGTTGCACACTTATCCTTTGAAACAAGGAGAAAAATACTGGTTGAAAAATTATCTGTATGAATAATACATATTGTCTCATAATTTCGAAATATTACTGAACGGTGATAGACAGACATGTTGGATAGGGAGGTCTCTCTACTGTTTTTTCGTGTAGCGGTCATGTAGTTCAGTGGCTAAAGCGTTTGCACTAAGGTTTGGGTCATGGTCTCCGATTCAAATCTCCGTGGAGGATAAGATTTTTTAAAATTGTTTTTGAACGTAAGAGTCACGCCTGAGCAGTCGGTTATTCGGATTGGATGTTAAACTGTAGATATTATAAAGTTAGGGGTGCAATAATGCTGTAGGTTTACACTTTTTTACGTTATAATGATCCCTCAGGGGTTGTTCGCAGTCAGTGTGTGTGTGTGTGAACCGCAGTAATAATACTATAAATACGGAAGTAAGTCTCTGTCTTTTTTATGTTTTGACGACTAAATGGCTATATCGATATTGATGGAATTTGACAAGAAAATCTGTATCAAGGGCACAGGACATTGTTTCCAATATGATTTACAGTTGTAGTCACGAAATTATGATACCTTATCGAATGGTGACAGAAATATGTTGGAAATTGATTGTCTTCAAGAGACAGGTGATGGATTTCCTGTCATATTATGCCGACTCGGTGTTGTTTGGGACCAATCCTTCGTTACCAACAACTTTCTATATTCATTTCTGGCTAAAATTCTTTATACACACGTACGAAGCCGCGGGTACGAGCTAAGTATACTATAATTCGAATACATGTGAGGCAGTAATTACACAATACACTCCTCATTCATTTAGGAAAATTTCATTAAGGTTTTTGTTTAAGTTTTTTTCATACTACCTTAAAGTTGTTGATTTCAAACAAGTGCAGTACTATTCGGAAGCGACCTGTGCATGAAATAAATAGAAATTAGGATTCGCTTCAATGTAATAAATTCAGCTGGAATCAAGAGACTGATATGAAAATATTTGTTTAGTGTAAAACCACATGATTTTTGCGCATATGGGGTTTCATCTCGTCTGTATTCCACCTTCAGTGTTGAAAGTTCGTGATCGATCAAGCGACACGTTGCTCAATATTTCTAACCACCTGATCCCTGGGATAGTTGTGCTATTATCCTCGTAATGAGGAATATTGCTAATTTTAATAATTTCAAGAAACTTCCAATTGATGGGAGTATTTGAAACATATCTGTTATGAGCATCACGATGTGTTACCGAGTGACCAACTACGGACAACACCTCACAGGTGCATCATCCTTGAACTATAATCTTTACAAAAGAAATCAATTTTTTCTACATTCAACATTGTCGACCTCATATTCCTTTGACTGAACGAAAAGAGTTAAAAATGAATACGCATCATCACTGGTTGGCAGATGTAGTTCTGCCACGTAAGTAACCAGCGTTCAATTAGTCGCGTAACCCACTTCTGTAGTAGCCGTCTTATCAGAACCGACAAAGCTATCAAGTAAGAAACCTAAGAAGAATTTCAGCATTCTTCACACACCCGAATTACGCTTTTCCAGGAGTCCCAAAAAAACTTCCTGCTGAGAACCGTTTTCGAACTGTGAATTCGAAGTCTAGTAGAATACCTATGATTTTGTGATGTAATATGTGGCGAGATGCTGTTGGCAGAACGACCTGGTGGTTTATTTCAGACGTCTGGCTGGAGATCAACGGGTCCCCGGTTCGAAATCCTGTTTCAACAGCAATTTTAATAGGTGCTTAATCCGACCTTCTCCTCTGGCACAACTTGCTCTATAATGTGAAGAATGCCAGAAAGATTTCGTGATTTTAATTTCAAGTTAAACAGCAAATCCCCATTACCAGGAGGGATTACTGAGTTAGGTTAGCTAAGGAGGAAAGGAAATGGCCACTATACATCCAATATTAGGATAAGTAAATCTTCGGGAGGATCCAACCAACCTTGAGGTTGAACACCAAGCTTAGATTTTAGGGTAGCGAAAGAATTTTTGGTTGATTTTGTTGATCTCGATCTTTTCCTTTAGGTTTTTGTTTCTTATTATGTTTTGGAAGAACCGCACATTTGGACGAGGGAAATGTTTACTCTGGCTTCAATTGACTACAAGCCTGATTCAAACATGCCAACCACACAAATATTGCTTGAAAGAAACGACACATTTGGATTAATCAGTGCCCTACATTCTCAAAACTAAAAAGATGATGATCTCTGTCCAACTTTAAAGTAAACACCTACAACATGAATAAAGCTATGAAAATATAAAGAATTTCTTAGTACTTGTACAACCCAAAAATAATCACATGAACCATGAAGAAAACCACCAAATGTCAAGAGAAATCTGGACTATGTTTGGATGAAGACTTCACCCCAGATTGGCGTCGAAGCGCAAGACGAATATATATATATATATTTGCTGTCGTCAGTCTTTCGACTGGTTTGATACAATCCTCCATCCGTTCCTATCTTCGTGCCAATCTCTTCAACTCTACATACCTCTTACAGCCCACGTCCTCAATTATCTGCTTCATATATTCTAATCTCTGTCTTCCTCTACTGTTCTTACCTTCGACTGTTCCCTCCAACAGCAAATTAACCAATCCAGCATGTCTCAAAATATAACCTACTAGCCTGTCTCTTTTTTCTGTAAGCTTCTTCTACAAACTTCTTTTCCTCACCCGTCGATACGACTCCAATATTTCCTAGTTTTATTTGAATTTGTTTGTTAAAGCTGTGTTAAAAATAAATGTAATATGTCCTTTGTTTTAATAAAGTCTGAATTAAAAATGTTCAAGGCATTCCACAAAAGTGATTTTGGAAAATAATGGAAAATCGAAAATTGGATTCTCAGACGGTGATACGTACCAGTGCGCTTCTAAAAGCACTGAAGTGATTTTGGAAAAATAATGGAAACGGAAATCTGAATTGTTAGGCCGTGTTTAGGTTAGTCACCTTTTTTTTTTTGTAACAACAAGAATACATTTACGTTTTGGGATGGCCAAAATAAAGTACGCTATATAGAAAAAGAGTACGATTATTGTCTATGTCTAAACACACATTTTTCATTGTTTTTTAATACATTCGAAAAGTAATTATTCTTCCTAAACACTCACACAACAGGTGTACAGTCTATATTTAAATTAAATACATGATGAGATCATGCTTTATTCAGTTGGACAAATATTTTTTCTTTCATATCTCTATTTTTCATTCGTGACCAAACAAAACAAAAAAGTAAGCAAATCGGTAAAATTTTGATCATATTCACATAAACGGTCCATACTAATTTGTACATACTTAAAACTTCAATAATACTTACAAAATGCTCATATTGAATGGGAGACAATTTAATAAGGTACACAACAAAATACACAAATGTGTCACAGTCCACAAAACACGAAACTATTTAAACAAAAAGTAGGTAATCAGCCGACTGCGGCCGAATATGGCCGACTAATCTTGAGAAAGGAGAAGGCATTGTTACACCTCCACTGCATACCCCATATTCGGACGAGTGACGTATAAATCCAAAGGTTTTGTTCGGATTTTTGAACGTAAAAATTTAAGCAGTGAGTTGGGAATGTGCATTGGCTGAAAAAATAAAAAAAAGTGTTTTAACGTACTCTACTACTTCCGTAGATTATAATGTGTGGTACGTATCATTGAAATTCTAATGGCACGTAGAGTTATTGTGGAAACACTAGAGTTTCTTATGTGACTCCCTTCCTAGTTTGTCCTCTCATACAGTGACATCTGGAGGGCGCCGAGAAACAAAAAAGGGCGATACCCTTCTGTGTCGAGTCAGCTGAACAAGCCCTGTAATTAGCGTACGGAAATAAATCGCATCTTGACGCCACACAGCAGCGGAAGGCGTCAGGTTATCAAGAAGACAGCACACCTCGCCGAGCCCGAAATAGCATAACTAAGAGGTCCCTACGCGGCAGTGACTGATGCCCAGAGATTTGTACAGGTCGCCGCGTCTAGCCGCCTGACGACGCTAATTGCAGAGCGACTTCTGTGGCGGCGAAGAAATCCGGCGGCAATTATTCCGCGGGGCGAGTTGGTCGCGTAATTGGCTGGCTGTGGGGTCCGTGAGCCCAGTCGCCCTAAATCTCTGCCGCCGGTACATACATCAAGCGGCCAATTGTGCGACGCTCCAAGTCCGTGACTCCCGGGAAGAATGGGGCCATGCGGGGACGGGAAAATAAGGGAAAAGGAGAAAATAGTGCGTCCAATTCCCTATATTAGGGGAGAGCTTTGTCGAGATATATTCCAGTCATTAAACGCGTAAAAGTCATAATAAATGCCGCGACCCGCAGTACCTCTTTTAGTCCCCTCCAATCTATCTTGTTCGTTCGACATTTTGATTGGACTGTGTACGTACCAGACAAAATATTTTTGCATATTCTGCCAGATAAGAGGCTTATTTGCTTAACCGCTCTTTTTTTTTACTTATGGCTTTAGGCCTCGTCGACGTCGGGGTCATTAGAGGCAGGATGGGACTAGGGGGGGGGGAGGCAAGGAACGGGAAGGAATTAGGTCATGGCCCTTAGAAGGAAGCATCCCAGCATTCGCCTGGAGTGATTTTGAGAAACCATGAAATTAACCTCTCTGTAAAGTACTGTATAACTACCAGTCGTTCAGATTTTACGGTCTCCAGGAAAGTTCATTGTCTTCAAATAATAATTTTTAGCTTATAGTGACATTGTTTCGGTTTGAATGACAACTAAGAGCTTAACTGTAACTCCTATTTTACTAAACCGGATGAAAATTACATATACTTCGGACATTAAGTACTTCAGATCTTTTTCTTCTTCTTCACCAGCTTTCCCAACGTTTTTTGCGGTCAGCTTCCTTCGATGTGTTTTACATAGCCAAATTTGGAAGCTATGGTTTTACGGCTCCTATATTGCGACCTGGCAATAAGCATTTTATACTTATCGCCAGGTTGCACAAAGTGCTAATAGCGGAACTGAAATGTTTCCATCTGTCTGTGAAACGTTTAACTATGTTCAGCGTGTGGTAAGTGTATTTTTTCGTTTGTGAAACGTGTAGTTTATGACACGAAGATTCGGGACGGTTCCGGCAACAAAAACTTCCGACCCGTTACTTTAATTTTTCTGTGTCATTATACATTTCCGAGATACAGAAAATGCTCGCCATTTACTTTGCATCTTCGTTGATTTCTTTTCAATCTTGAGTCCTGAAACATTTAACAGCTGTATAAAAGCAACAAAACCGAAGTTTATCATCAGTAATCAGTAGGGTCCGAATCTTTATGACCAAGAAAATTGAGAAATATGCATGCAAATGAAACCTTAAAAATGAGTAAATATGATCTAAAAATAACAAAATATGACCAAACATTTAAAATGACTATACATCAAAACATGCTCAGTAGTGTCGCTTTCATATAGATAGCATAATTTGATTCCGTGCACTTACTGCACAATTGGGAAATTAAATTTTAAATCGTTATGTCGAAGTCACTTTTATTTAATTTACGTCTATATTAAAATACTCCTCTCCAAAGTACTTTACGTAACTTCATAACTTCACACTTTCAGAAAATTTTGTTTTCGGCGTGGCGGTACTCACTGATCCACTGCAGATTAAGCGATGACTGAGGATTATTTTCAAAGGTATTGGCGACAGAGACATTTATTGAGGCGACTCGATACAGGCATGCCGCTGTTGCATTGTCAAGATTGGAAGCTGCGTGGAACAATAACGTTTAGAGAGTGACTAATACTGTATAACTTTAATTCTTGACTGGCGAATTCTGACAAATTCAGTGACAATTAGTTTTGTTTCTTCCTCCAATCTATAATAGGAGCACAGTTCTGTGAATAATTATCTTAATTACTTCCCATTCTACAACTTCTAGCGAATTCCGCTTACTATTAAAAAAATTACCATATTTTTCCTCAAAATATGAAAATATGACCATAAATATTAATGTGATATGACCAAAACTGGAAAATGACCTGAATATGCATTTATATGATATATAAAATACATTTAAATACGATCAGAAAAGTTTAGTCAGTGTTTAAATCAGCATTGCAGCTATAAAAGAAGGCAGGAAAAAATAATATGACTTGCATAAACATTCAAATTCTAGTAATCAGTCTTTACAGCGCAAACAAACTGTTTTATATTCGCAGGCGATCAGCTTTGCTTATAACTTGGAAGCATTACTTCATTAATACTATTATGAAACAATATTTTAACAATTCCTAAAGTTTCTCAGCATCAGGTAGTTAAAACATGATGTTCCTGGATGCTATCTCTCACTCCGTCGGTATATATATTTAGAGTGTGGTAAATGACGAAGAAACCATACCCGACTCACCATCTTTCAGTACTATTTTCATGTAGTAATTTAAGTGCAGATATTTAAGTGATGAAGAGTATTTAAAAGATCCCGAAGAAAAAGTTTAAGACGGGGATTTGTACAAGCTACAATTAGCTTCATCACCCACCGTGCAGCTTTGGCTTTCGATAAAGAGTTTGTAATGACCATGGACGCCGGCAGGATTACTTTAAGGGAGGTGCATCTGTATCTTTTTTTTAACATTATATATAACACTTTTTACTTATTAGATAAGGATACTGAATTTATTGACAATGTGTTGAACAAATTTGGACAACAACCTAGAAGCCTTAAGTTATTATTCAAACAGTGAATTTAATTTTTTTTTAAATTCTTAATTATTTCTGTGTATTATCTTTCATAGGAGGGGGGTGCAAGTGCACCCCCTTGCACCCCCCTCCCGGCGCCTGTGGTAATGACTCCTCTACCTGAGGACGGTGCGGTAGAAGCAATAAGACTGAGGATTGATATTTTTTGCGGCTGCTTGGTCTCTAAGTCTGATATACGATACTAACTTTCTGTTGTCAGTGTTTATCTTTAAGCTATAGGTTACCTCTCTTCGGTCGAATAATAGGATAACGTTAAGTCATGACAGGTGCAGAATGTGCTTAAACCTATAACTTTATCACCAATTTAGACAAAAAAAGCCGTTAAGACAATCTATAATGATTATCATTAATAGATATCAACTGCTTATCAGATGCTGGATTTATGACTTAGTATGGACATCAATAGATGAACAAAGGAAATAAAACTACCAATGTTCGAGGACAGAATCTAAACAACGGTCCACAACACGATTGCAACCAAAAAATTACATGCATTGCTTCATTGAATAAATAATGTAGTATTCAGAAAGCTTTTTGACACAGTTTCAATATATCTCAACATAAATTTTCTGAGAGTCTCCAGAGAATCCACTAGTATCGTCAGCACTGTTACTGATCGTGGAAACAGATGGACGTGATCATGGTCTGCTCATGAAAGAGATACACGCGGCTAATTCCGCATTTCCGATTAGGAAATCTCGCATCTGCCGCAATGCTACCGATTTAAAGGCATAGCAATGGAGTTCAACCAGTCCCCCATTCGGAGAGAGAAATTAATTAGCTGTTATCAATTGTGGAGCTGCCAGGCCTTCGACTGAAAGGTCCGCTCCGCTTTGATCTTTCCACAGCCCGGGCTCGAAAGTTCGCCGTACACTTGACTGTAAAATGTGTCTTAATTGTAACCGATTTAATTAATTAAAAGAATAGGCAGCTCGCTCAATGTCCGTTCTCCGAAACAGGCAGAAAGTCATTAATTAAATTCAAGAAATGGGTTAGTTCGAGCAGTCGCTTTGAAGGTAACTTGGCTGTGCAGCTTTATCGCAGTTCGCTCTCGGGTGGTGCAGGGTGGAATGGCAGAGGTCTGCGGGCAAGAACTGGGCCAAGCGAGGCCAATCTTTGTCTTCTTATCTCTCAATACCGGCTTCATTGTTCCCGCTCTCTTCGGGGCACTCACTGCTGGTTCAAAGGATTTCCGATAAAAGACGCAAACAGCATTTGGGGCGACAAATCACAGCTCGGACCTTAATAATGCCGGAGAAGACAAAACTTTTCAGCAGCAGTCGGAATCGGCTGCAGTACAAACTGAAATAGAAGTTAGGGGACTGGAAAAGTTTCCGAATCCTCCGGAATATCATATTCTTTCAGGCCGTGTTGTTACTTACGTGGGAAGCAGGATGAAAAATAGAGAAGCAGAAAAGAGACACTTCTTAGCATTAACGTAGACTATTCGTCGACCCGCTTCCTGTTAACTTGTCATTGCCGATTAAAACTTTAATCTTATCTCTGAATATCGTTACACCATCATACATACAAGTCTTCGCTCTTCGAAATAATGCTGTTGTTATATCTAAAGATGAAATAAAGTGTCTAAGCCTGCCACAAACTACCTATTCGTAGCAAATCCATCTGTAACTTTACGTACATCCACATTCATTTACAAGTGTGATGAAATTGTTCGTCCAGCAACCTGTTTGGGTGACAATGGTAGGAGAGATAAGGTTAGAGAAATAATGTGCCCCACAGATGCCTATATGAATTTTTTTCGCACGTGCATTCCGGATTGGAACGAAGTAGAGATTGGTTTTGGTGCAAAGCACTCTCTGCCAGTTACAATTTTGTGAACTGCGTGTAGACGTAGATGTAGATAACTTATTATAGGTGCATCATAGTTCTTATTAACATCTCGCAAAACAACCTACAGTATAATTTTATTAGATTATGTTCCGAAATGTTTTGTCTTACTATCAAAACACATTTGAAGTTAGAGGGAGGTATCTAAAATAAGTGTTCGTTAGTTGACAGCAACGAAAATAGAGACATAGACACCTCTTGGAGCACAGAGCATCAAATTCAGAGAAAACATCAGATACCAGCAAAGACTTTTATGCATCATCTGTTCAGATTCAGTAATGACATAGCTAACTTCTTGAGGGATTCAAAAGTTTTTAAATTATATAACATTCTGTGAACATTTTCGAAAGTGGTTATAACTTTTTCTCAGTACTAGCACAACAAGACAAATTAATATTTAATGTTAAATGAAAATTGATTTAAATTTATCTACACTTAACCAACCGAAGCCTTACTTATAAAACAGAACCCCAGCAATTATGAAAGATGAATTAGTGATTACAAACATCTGACTCTGAAATAAAAAATAAAAAAATCTCACTGTGCGATATAATTCATTGGGTTGCTTAATATTTTACGTTGTTAACGTCTGTAAACATAATTATACCATTTCATATAGTGGGAATCATTCACTAAGGGGTGGAAACTTAAAATTTTGAAAGAAACAAAACTTACTGCTGTTAAATTCTGTTTTCCAAAAGAATTTCTAACGAAAATTATTTGATAAGTTAAGCAAAAAGTTTCAAAAACTTCTATAGATTAATAAAGTCTTTTTAAGCTGGTCTATACAATTAATGGAAAAAAGGAGGGGTAGTGATGGTTAAGGATTAAAAATTAAAAAGATGAACCAGGAAATGCGGCAATGTTTAAGAGCAGTCAGGAATAATGTTACTATAGTGACATTAGTGTTTTCATGTTTCTGGATGCTGGTAATAAGATACCCGCACAAATGTTTTAAAAAAATTCACAGTATGATACAGGCTGGCCGATATAGGTTACAACACCAAAATCTTTGTGAGACGTCAGGGCCTCTTCTTCTTTAGAAATGAAAAACAGTTGAAACTATTTCAGAACATATTCCGTTTTTATTATATTTAGCCATACGGTTTATTCAGTTACAAATTGAAAATTAATTGATTATCTCAAGTCTTTATGCAGTTCTGAGTATTCAGTCCTTGATTGTTACGTTTCAAGTGATTTTAAGAAGACAACATAAGACGCACAACTATGAGTTTACTGATATAGAATCCTTTCACTTCTTAACATGGAACCATATATCACTTGCCTTGGATGCGCTGGGAACCATCTTAATTTAAAAGGCATCACTGTTATTGTGCCTTAGATGATTATTGAAGTTTACGTTATGTTACGCACTAGAATTCAAACACGGTAAAAATAAACTCTGTATATCATCAAAAACCTGAAGAAGTTGTCATGTCTACCTCATTATGGATGCAAGAAATAATTTCTACTCATCGGTTTTCGAAAAAAACGTGAAGATTATAAAGTTCAATTCTAATGTTAATTTCTTATATTTTACCCTGTTCGAATACGTCGAGATATTAAGGAACATAGCAAAAGAATATAACGAATTTGTGCACGTAGTATGAAGCTTTTGACTCAAACAATGCACTGAAGATTTTCGTAATTCAAGTTCTTAAGCACAGTACTTAACTTGTATTGTAGTTACATATTTTCCAGCTACGACTCGTTCTAAACATGAAAATATTTGCTCTTTTGAAACAGTTAACTGATTGAACTTGTCTTCAAACTAAGAAATGGAACAGATGGAAAAAGTTTCTCCAGTTATTTTCTCAATGTGCCCTGTTAATAAGATGTTATAAAAACTAAACTTAAATAGTTACCGTATTACTTTTTGTTGGGGTTTAAGAGCAAAGGATATATATTTAGTCACACACATTTTTTTTAAAAAAAAATCGTACATCAAAGTTATAAGCTATTTCGCTGTCTTATACATCTACATATCTTTGCAAGTTAATAGGGAGTTGGTTTCCTCTGCTTACCAGACAAATAACAGTAGGCCTAAGTAGCTAATACGTTGCAGGCAACTCGAAACTTCTCAAATACTGGTCTATACATTTTTGATCGTCAGCATTCTTGCTCTGTTACTCTCAGAACTACCTTAATAGTTCTCTTCCTTCGTTTAGTAATGTAAAAAAAAAAAAAAAAAAAAAAAAAAAAAAAAAAAAAAAAAAAAAAAAAAACTTTTTTTGTTTATGGTTTTATGCTTCATCGGCGTCGATATTATTAGAGACGGAAAAGGATTGGGAGCAAGGGATGGGAAGGAATGCGGCCATGGAATTTTCACGGAAGCATCCCGGCAATCGCCTGGACTGATTTGGGAAAACCATGGAAAACTCAAATCTGGATACCAGGACGGGAATTCGAACTCGCGTCCTCCCGAATGCGTGTAAAGAAACGCTGCCCTCTGGTTACGTATTAAACGTTCTTGTACTACGGATATGTGAATGACAGCATCTGCCTCAGAGTAAAAAAAGATGGAAATTTTTCTACGAGTTTCAAAACACTTTAGAGAGATTACACGCACAAAACACTCTATGTTTGCTGAACACACTTAGAAAGTGTAAATAACAGAAACCTCAAGGAGATTACTTGATTCATATATCCTTGGCTCATAGAACAACAGTACTGAAGGTCTGTATTAATATAGCCAACCAAGAAGTATGCATATCCTTGTGGTAGCAATCAAATTTGTACACGTACCTACAGACAAAACTTACCACATATATCACTAAGTGGCTAACATGCTCTACGTGTGCAGTCTGACGCAATTTAGATTAGTTAAAGGAAGGTGTACGTTTATTCAGTATTGGCACTGTGTTTAGAATAGACGGTATTCCTGGTCAGAGGATATCTAAAAGCTGCCATTTATGATATTTAAGTGTGGTTTCAGCAATTTGCGTAATACATGCAACAAACATAATCATAGCTTAACAATCGAAAATTCCTAATTTAAAAGCACCAATAATACACCACAAGGCACTCCAGCAAAAACAGTTTTGGTTGATGGCTTCTAAGATTTCAGCGATTGTTGTGTATACGACACTGTATTCTGAGTAAGCATTAAGGTATTCTCTGCAGCTACATCTTGTTTTGACTACCTCTAATTACTACTTTCCACATAAATGTGCTAATGAGGATCCACACCTATCACTGTTAGCCAATAACTTTCATTATACGGTTCGTATGGACTTTTATATATATTATATATGTGAAACATCTCATTTCAGAAGCAATTTAGTGTGCGTTTTCTTGATCGCGCTTAGGTTGTTCAAATAGTCACCAGTGAACGCTATTTGGTCAATATTTGGTTACTATCTTCAATGCACTTAAGAATCAATGACCAAACCAGATGGGTGGCTGCTAGTGGCATTCCCGGAAAACGTAGGTTCGATTCTCAATCTTCCCGTCCAGATTAAGATCGATCACTATTTACCGAAATCACTCGAGGCAATTTCCGGTATGTTTCCTTTGAAATGCCGTTCTCTGACAAAAATTCTATGTAGTAACGACTTGGTTCTTTAACAAGCTGTTCATGTTTATTCAATCACTGTTTTATTCCTATCACATGTACAACCCAATTCAATGTCCCAATTGTCACTCGTAAAGGTCAATGAGTTGGTTACTCTCTGGCTTCTATCCAGTTCACTTTCTGTCCTATTGCTGGTGAAGGATCTAAGCATTAAAAATTCTAAATTTTTCTCTGCTTGTGTTTTGGTTAATTTTCTGCACCATCCTGCAGTAAACTAAAGTATGTGATGGTACCTTTCTCTTTTTTGGTTTTTTATACTCCGAACATTGTATGAGCATCCTTATTTGGGTTTCCAATGGTTTCTCCAAATCACTTCAGGTGAATGCCTGGACGCTTCCTTCAAAAGCCATGGCCAATTCCTTCCAGTTTCTTTCCCCATCCTTTCTCACCTCTAATGACCTCCACGTCAACGAGGCATAAAGCCATAAAGAAAAACAAATTGATACTCGCATATACCAATGTTGAAAGTGTTTTGCTTATGCCTGACAAGTCTGGCTTCTTTCTAAAAGTAGAGGGAAGAACTTCAACGTTTGTGTAACTAACATACACAATAGACTGAAAGGTCATGTGTTTTTGTTTTTTTTTTTTTGCTTTTATAAGACCATTTTTTGATTTTTTTGTGAGTGTTCTCTTTTTTTGGTGGGGGGGGGGGAGTTCTTTTTTAGATTCGGTTCTAATTTGTTTTGTTTTTATATCTTTCACTGCTTGTTTTAGGTATAACATTCATGCATTGTTGCCTGTATTATTCTCTAGAAAATTACATAAATTCCTGTTGAGAAGTTCTGTGAAACAACGTCATCGCAAATTCACATTTTCAGATGAACGACTGAAGACACATTTTTAGATGAGTGATCGAAGAATTCGATGATAAACTGGAAGCTTTCCTCCCTGTATTCGAATGGCTCTAACCACACTAATATAGAAACTGTGTAGCAACGTTTTGATTAAACACGAAGAGTGATGTAGGTAGTTCTGTCAATAGCGAAAATTTAAATTGAAAACATCCACACACCATTCCTGGTGTCTTTCATTTTTCCTAGTTGATTATTTTTCCCCACATGTTCAATAACATCTACCGCTTGGAAACAGTTTGTTTTATCTTTAACATCTCCGACAACTTGAAAAAACCAATCCAAACGATATGGAATGTAACTGTTGAACTATATTTCTCAGTTATTCAGTCTTACCCTCGATCCGATTTTGGTGTCAAAGTTTTCCAAAAAAGTATTAACTTTATAAAAGACATATATTGATGCAGGCGGAAAGGGCTGATTGTAATTATGATTATATTGTTATAAATAAATTAAAAATGTTCGGCAGACAATTACTAATGATATTGTATAAAAAAATGTATTAGACAAAAATTCTTGCTTGCATTGAGTGACCAGATGGCAAGGAATAAATAAAAGGCGTCGAGGTAAACGGAAGCACAGTTAAAATTGAGTCGTTGAAGATTTATGTCGACGAAAATACGTCTTTAAGAGATGATGCTGAACGATAAGGACATAGTTTAGAATGAATTGTAAAATATAAACATACATTAAGTAGTTCAGTAAATGTACTGTACAACTGTAACATAAATAAGAGTTCGATTGTGTATACAGAAGTGGATAGCATTAATTGAAGGGAGAAAAGCTATATATCACGTAACAGTAGAAAATGATGAATATGTTTCTTTCCAGGTGAAGGAAGAATACATGATAATATGCGGGAGAAGCAACGTTCAACATCATTTTAAGACTTAAAAGGGGACTCACAATGTACTCCCTCTAGGAGAAGACGGCAAAGAATCATCGAAAGGTAAAAAAGAATAGTTTATTATTATACTATGGCATAACTTGGGGTCGAAGTCAATATTTAATTAGATAAAGTACGTCACGTTAAAAATTAAACCCTTCCTCTAGTAACTTTGATCTTAAAATTTAATAATTTAGTTTGGATGTTAATCTTTAACAGTAGTTGAATGCGATTCGTTGTTCTAAAAATCCCCTTTTTGGTATTGTTACTACAAGGATGAATCAGCAGAAACTTTCAAACTTTCCCATTTAGATCCATTGCGGCAATGCTCATAGATAGTCTAAGCTATATTATCCATTCCCCTAAATGTGGAGCACAGCACTTAACGGTAGCGAAACATGGACATGGATACCAGAAAGAAAGAAAATGAAGCATTTGAAATGTGGTGCTACATAAGAATACTGAAAATTAAGTGGACAGACAAGGTAAGAAATGAACGAGTTTTGGAAATGATGGGTGAGAAAAGAAGTTTGTGGAAGAAGCTTACAGAAAGAAGAGACAGACTGGTAGGTCATATTTTGAGAGATGCTGTATTGGTTAATTTGTTAGTGGAGGGAACAGTCGAAGGTAAGAACTGTAGAGGAAGACAGAGATTAGAATATATGATGGATATAATTGATGACGTCGGTTGTAAGGGATATGTAGAGATGAAGAGGTTAGCACAGGATAGGAAGGGATGGGATGGAGGACTGCATCAAGCCAGTCGAAAGACTGATGAAAGCAAATATATATATGAAATCAATCCAAGATAAAATGTCGTCTGGACCAACTTGTGATGTAAAATCAACAGCACTTAAAAAGCGAATAAGCTACATGGGCAATGAATCTTCTTGATACAAAATGCCCAGTGAAATTAGTATTTTATTCGCAAACTCTCTAGGGTTTGCATTTTAAACATTTGATAACTAGAAATATTAAAGACCTTTGCTTACTTATTTTCATGTTAATCTGGGTTTTATGAAACAATATGAAGGGAACAGACTTCCACTGTTGTCGAGTTGGTGGGCTGAAAACGAATGAAAATGCCTGACAGCTTAGGTTGATGTATAATTAAATCCAATGAGCGAAGGCAGTGAGAACAGGTATTACTTACTGATGCAGATCCAACGAGCATTTTATTGCCCGATGTTACGGACGTATCTTAACACTCAGATCTACGACCGTTGATTTTATGGACCTCGTTCACTTACCGGGTAACGTCGTTAATCTTCTCCACTGACCGTGGATCTTACACCTGGTACGTTGCAGTTTTAATGTCAACTGTTTATTACATTTACCAACCGACATAAAAATTTCAAATGCCTTACCATGCATGTTGTAACAGCATAAAATCTAAAGCAGGAATCATCATTGTCGGAAAAATGAATTTATCCCAAAAGTACTACATACTGGATACTTTTTAGCCACTTCTAATGAAAAAGCACTTAGAAATTCTGCAGACGATACAGAAAAAAAGCGTATTACCCATTAAAACTTTAATGTAATACTCACAGACGTATTTCTCGACAGCGTTTTATGTATATACTGACTATGTTAAGAAGCTTGTACTTTAAAGAACATAATCCTTTTCAGAATCACCCTAAGAAATACGTACATGAATAATAAATTCTTCTGTATACTTACCGTTAAACTTAAACACTGATTATTATGTGGGAAAATAATAACAATATGAGTAAGTAGCAAACTCGATTACAATCGAAGATTGTAAACAATTGTAAAATTCTTACGGAAATCCTGGAATTGCGGGAGAAAATGGGTGTTTGAGGAAATTGGCACCGGATCGTAAGCATCATTGCAATTTAAATTTATGTAGCAAGTAGGCAAGGTCGCCGAAGCATTCAGCCACTAATCTTCAGTACTCCTGCAAGAATATTTATTACGCTTGCGCACACAGTGACCAGCCAGTGCAGGGGCGTCGAAGTGGATATCCCACCTTGCATGTACCATCCAATGCGATTAAAAAAGGAATACAGTGAAAACTCGGCGTGGGATGTCGTTTATCGTGAATAAGTATCGCAGGACTATCGGGCAGGGGTAACAAGGCAATTGCGCGGCCGGCTGTAATGGAGAACCTCACGCACGTAAGCGCGACTTCTGCGGAGCGCTGGACTCGACGGCGCTTCCAGATGGCGTGCAGAGATGGCTGGTCGGACGCGAGGCAGTAAATCGACGGTGTTAAGATCGACGCGAGCCGTCGCGACGATAGCTCGCACGCAAAATGACCTCTATCGACAGAGAGTAGTTGAGTCCATTGCTCTGACAGCTGGTCGTCACCCAGTGGTAGCAACGACCGGAGTAGCCAAGAGATACTAATGGTAATGATTATTCCATTTTATAGTTATTATAATTTATGAAATTGCGACGGAGGCACCTTCCAGTGACGGTCTCCCTACACACCCCTTATCTAATTTTCTCTTCAAATTTTTTCAGTGTTTCTGGTAAATTATTCACCAATTCTCTTGAAAATTTATTCCAATCCCTTACACCCTTTCCTACGAAAGAAATTTTCCCACACCTTATGCCTGAAATTAAGTGCCAGCTTATGGCATCTTTATCCTTCCATGCACCTCACTTAATTTTCCTACCAATATCTTTCTATGCTTCATTACCAATATAAGCCTTGTACACACCCATGACTCTCTTCACCCTCCTTCTATCTTCCAAAGGAACCCATTCCAGCTCCTTTATCATGTTAGTTACCTATTGTGTTTTGCTGTAATTTCCAAAGACAAATCTGGCAGCCATTCTCTGCATTCCCTCAAAAATGTGGGTCCACACTGCATCACCATATTCCTGCAGTAGTCTGAAAAAAGTTTTGTACCCCAGTTCCCTTAATTCTCTAGTGCTTCCCCTCATCACTCTTTCCAACAGGTGAAGGGTTTTGAACCCTTTTTCTACTACCTGTCCAATGTGTCTTGCCCAGTTAAGTCTGCTATCAAATGTTACTCCAAGGTATTTACATTTCGAATCTTCAGTAAGTAGCTCCTTCCTCACTTTATAATCATAATCAACCCTTAGTTTTTTATCTGTGTACCTAATAAAGAGGTTCTTCTTTGCATTTATCTTCATCTCATGTTCACTCACCCAGCTAGTTATCCTATCTAGATCACCCTGCATTTGTCTAGTCTTATATTGCTTTGCTCCTTTTATATTAAATTATGTCACCTGCAAACAATCTAACTTCTGACAGTAAACCATCTATTGTACACTTGAGGTATATTACCATTACAGCATATTATTTCAATACATCTTCAGAAACCTGTTGACGTTTCTACTTTAATTGTTCCGAAACTCATCTAATAAACGTCAGCTTCATAACATTTGCATATACAAGGAATATGCAAACAATACTAATTGTATAATAATAACTTAATTTCTATCAAACACTTTCCCCTGCGGTTATTTTTCTACAAATCAATGTGTTTTCCACGATTTTTCCCCTTAAATTATTTTAGTGTTTGATATACGTTGTTCACCAAATTCCCTGATAACTTTTCAAATACCTGAGTCCTTTTTTTTTCTTTGAAAAAAAACCTTCCCCACTTGCTTGCGCCAAAAATCAAGTGAAAATTTATATTTGTGGTAATCTTTTCCCTCCCATCATCAACTACAAAGTTTTATACCAAGATCCATCAAGGCCTTAGCGCTAAAAATGATTTAGCGCTGAAAATGTTTTATACACATCCAGAACTACCTTCACATTTTAATAAATGTTTGTTTCGTTAATTTATCTAAAGACAAAATTAATGTTAATGGTCAGAGTACTTGAGGATATAAGTTGCAATTGTATCCCGATATGATACGCTTGTTTCTGGATAATAAACTAAGGGTAATTGACAAAGAAATATGTAAAATACATTTTCGGTTTTTTTCTTGTTTCCGTACAAGGTCATTTATATATTTAAAACAAAAAAAAAAAAAAAAACAGACCACAATTTCATGCAAAGATTTCCATAAATCTTCAAAAACAACATAAATTTTCAGACTAATTTTCTTGACTTAATTACCTTCCGACCCATGGTACACATAGATTATTTCAACTCTTGTTTACACTAACAGGTTGCAGATTAAATATTCTTAATGAATTTCATTAAATAGCTTCCATCCCCGAGCCAAAAAAAGCAATTAATTTGCTTTTTATGTGGAAAATTAGCATCAGAAACAAATCATACTGTCGGCTTGGCTAACTAATATTCAGACTCTTAATTCCGAAAGATTTCTTGTCTGCGTGCTACGTGCAATAAAGTTCGCTTCTAAAAACAACATCTTATTTAAAAAGATAGTGAAGGTAGTAAATAATGCAGTACCGTGTGAAAAGTATGTAAGGAACAGAACAGAGAAATAATTGCAAAACTATCCTTAAACTTATGCGCCTTCAGAAACACCTTTATTCCTGGACGCCAGCACCGTTTACTGAGAGCAACCTGTTTAACATATTAACAGGATACAAACTAAGGACATGTGCAGCGGGTCATGAACTCGGATGAGACAGAAAAGTCCGTTAAATAAATTCCCTTGACATCAGTCAGGGAAGAAGCCGGAAAGCATGCCAAGGACAGTGTTGTAACGGGAAGTTTTGGCGGAGGTAATTATGCCTGCCTGCCGAGATAAAAACTGTTTACTGATCATCATCAATGACGTTCTGCTTGCGGACGACGGCAAGGTGTTGGTACAGAAACCGCAGAACTTACTTCCCGTTCAGGTGCTAATACATGGGCATTCACTTCACCTCTGACTTATGCAGAAGAATAGTAAACTGCATTAAGAAATTTGTCGTTCTAGCAATTATTCTCTTCTTATTACCGATACACATCTTATAATACAGGGTTACTACAAAAGAATCATTCTCTTTCAAAACCCGATTTATTCCATAGTATTATACTTGCAATTATGATTGATATATGAAAATAACAACAAAATATCCAAGTCTTATGCTCACTCTACAAATGTTCTATGTGTGCCCCGTTGATCACACGTCCAGGCGGTAGTTCAATTCAGTTCACACATTTTGTAACGTGATCGCGTCAATGTTCATCAATACATAACTGATCCGTTTCTTCAGCTCTTCTATCGTTTTTGATAGAGGGAGTACGTAAACAATGTCCTTAATGTGTCCCCAAAGAAAGAAGTCACACGGCGTTAAACCCGGCGAACTGGGAGGCCAGGGTAAGAGAGACTGAACTAAACTCGTTACAGATACTGAACTAGTGCTGCCATGCCACCTGGTGTACAAACTTGAACTGTGCTGCCTCGTCTCCTGGTCTAAAAACTTGGATATTTTGTGGATATTTTCATATGTCAATCATATTTGTAAGTATAATAACTTTGAATAAATCTGGTTTTGAAAGTGAATAGTTCTTTTGTGTTTATGTCGATTAACTTACAATACTGTACGTGATAAACAAAAAATTGAAATATCTTTTTCCTATTACATTGGATTTGGAAATATAAAAGATAACCTAGTGTGGGTGTTTTTATTTTTTGGGTAATTCTCACGTCATCTAAACAATCAGAATTTCGAAAACGATCATATTTAATTTTTTATAGTCTTGGATCTCGTCAACATCGAAGTCATAAGAAGTGGGAAAGGATGGGGGCAAAGTACGTGAAGGATTTTGGCTATGGCCTTTTTGGAGGAACTATTCCGGCATTCGCCGGGTGTGATTTTAAGAAATCATTAGGAAATTAACATCTGGATGGTCGGACGGGGATTTGAACCCACGTCTTTCACAATACCAGACCGGAACGTTATCTACCACCCACCAAGAAGTCTGGGTTATTACACTTAAAATTGTAGTAAATGTTACCATCAATGTGCTAATCTTACAGGCTTTTGAATTTTTCATTTGTGCACAGTTTATTTTTAAGAGAACTAGCTGAGAACGTTCCCAAGATTTTTCTTGGTGACTTTTACCTAAAACCTTTAAAATCCTTGAACGGGAAGGAATTCAGCTATGGCTTTTTGAAGGAAGCATCGTGGCATTCGCCTGGAGTGATTTGGGGAAACCATGGAAATCCCAAATCTGGATGCCCGGACGGGGATTCGAACCCGCGTCCTCCAAATGCGAGGCCAGAACGTTAACCGTTAACCACCACGCTCGGTACGCCGGAAACGAGATTTTAACTAAGGCCTTATGATGACAGGAAAGCCGAGCAGCCAAATTACTAGACCAAAATCTGTAAAAAAACAACCATTTTTATGACAACTTCACAAAAAAAATGTATATTTTAAAATGCGCACTGGTACATTCTATGTGTTTTCCATTTTGTATTCATAAAGGACGTATAGATATTTAGTTAAAAAGAAACTGAGAACAGCAGACTCGCATTAATTTGCGAAGTGATATGCTCTTAAACAGCAAACTTTATCTTATAATGCCTTTTATTGCAAAAACCACAATTTGAATAAATTACTGCCTGATACGCAAAGACCTGCTTTACAACATGCATACTTTGCCTTTGAAGAACTTCTGCTCAAATAAAAAAGAAAGTAAAATATAAATGAGAATTCATATAGATGTTCATACATGTCAATCTTATAAAGATAACTGATTTTAAATAAAAAGTATGAAATTTTGATCAAAACACATGTTAGTTGCCATGATTACCAAGTTAATAATAAGTTTCCCACAACTAGAAATAATCTGAGATACACGGAGATACACGGAAACTTTTCTTCTGTCGATTTCTTAAAGTTTAGTAGGTATTATATTATTCATGTCAATTAGTCCTATGTTACTGCGAAACTGAAACTAAATCTTCCCATTTTGGTAGCTTAGAGAGCTCTTAAAAATCAGTTTGTGATAATACGCAGTTTCAATAATACCTCGTAAAATATAATCAGAACAATCTAAACTTGATCAACATGCTACTGGCCAGTGAAGTTTAAAATTTCGTGAAATTCAAATCATTTGAACTCCACCAAAAATCTGTCTAGGGCCCACAAACAGACACAGTTGTATTCACCAATATACTGCCAGCTATAGTTAGAATGATTTTAAGGAACCCCAAATCCGTAAGATCCGTGAAGAACGCCCCAGGTGGGCCCCCACAGGTGCCGTTGCGTGTGACGGTTCTGCCGCTATGACATGGGAGTCGACCAAGGACAATGGCTCGCTCAGCTGAGCAACGACATCACTACTCGTCATGCATCCCTGGTGCTGGAAGGAATGTCGCAAAATGAGTACTAACAGATGAAACCACTTCCATATCCCTCAAAATCTTCTAGAGCCATCAAATACATAAGTATCATTAAGGATTAATTCATAGCAAGATGCCACTATATTAAACTTGTCAATAACAGCAGGATGTCACTCAATAACAGCAGGATGTCACTGAAAATATAGTTTCATAGAGATCATTTTTAATCTATGTTGATGTGAAACAAAACTTGACCCACAACCCTAAAGTTGGTTAGAACCTCACACATACGGCATGATTGTCAGAGGCGTGAAGCCCTATTCGTTTAAACATACGACCCAAACTCTGTTGCTGAATTCCACAGATGAAAATCAAGCTTTTTGCTGAAGTAAAAGTCGGGTTAAATGCCACTAAAAATCCAGAGGAAATAGTTCCGGTCTGTAATCACACCCCCTACTACACAGCAAGTGGACCACTTAAGTTAACACATCATGTACGAAATTAATACGTTCTGGAAATCATGAGTAAAGAATCGAGTTTATAGAGAAATTTTGTCAAACCACGTGTTTGGACACTACCACGTTTTAAGACAGGAGGCTTTCCTTAATGTGTTACTTGAAAAAATAATTGTAAGAACAGTAAATGATATGAAACGGGTAAATAATGATACACGAAGGTAATGCTGTATAACGAGGTGAGTGTTCTTATCAGTTATACGGATTTGCAAGAAAATATACTGTACTGTCCGGTCCGGAAAGATATTGACGTCAAACCTAGTTACAGCTGCCGTTATCATATGTTGTAATTATAAATAACCTTACAAAATATCATGGAAGACTTAAATTATCGCGAAACTTTAATAGTTTGTCACTAGCATCACCTTCTGGTTCTAATTTTTCAGACAGGGTAGCACATGACAGCAAGTGGGAAAGATTTCCTCCTGTATTAAGGTACCTACGAGCTTATTTAATCGGAGTATGGAGTGTAGAGTGAAGATACTGAATCCTACATCAGAGATCGTTTACAAACGATATCCGAATGAACTGTAGAGGTAGACAGAGATTAGAATATATGAAGCAGATAATTGAGGACGTGGGTTGTAAGGGGTATGTAGAAATGAAGATGTTAGCACAGGATAGAAAGGGATGGAGAATTGCATCAAACCAGTCTAAAGACTGACGACAGCAAAAAAAAAAAAAAAAAAAAAAACCGAATGAAATAAAAGTAGGTCCTAAATAACGTTAGTTCGATTTACAAATTTTTGTCCAAACTAGAGAACATAAAGGTTAAAGCTCACTATAATTGATGATCCAATCTTGTACTGCACTCTAGTGGTACATCTTCTTATCATCTGTTGCAAGCAGTTATTTCTTATCTGATCTGTCATTTTTTGTTCGACCACGTGCTCATATCGTCCGTCGATATTTTCCCACTTTATCTCCGCTGATAAGAAATAGTTTTGGCTGTGGGAAACGGACGCTGCTCTTCCCGGAGCTCTAAACTCGTCCGATTGTGGTCTAAGATGGACCTTTCTGTTTCAGAACCACAATGCTATCGCTGTGTCCTACCTTTGCAATCAACTAACACCGAGAAGAAAAATTCTCGAGTAGAGCTGCACTAAATCACAAAACAATTTCGAAATATAAGAAAGACACTGTATCCCATGCACCTACTCTGGAAGAGGCTATTTTCGAAGCTGACGGGAATGAGTATTTCTTGAGGGGACAGAATGTTTGAAACATTGTCATCGTCACCATCTTGGACACGTTCCAGACAGACAGATCAATTCAGTTTCTGGAAAAACTCTCCAGCTATTTTTTTTCCCACTTACGTATCGTATGGCAATTTCACTCCGTCATCTTAGACTGTTTCTCGTACTCTTTTATATTCTTTATAGTTTCAGATTCCAACTTATTTTGATCACTCTTTCTTAATTTATCTTCACCTGACAAAGAAATTAAGTCTCAAATCGAATCCGATGGTTATGCTGCTAACTCACAGCCATGGTATTCGAAACGGCGTGTTCCGGCCATTCTGATTCCAGGTTTCTATGGTTTTCGAAGTCACTACAGGTGAAGAATGGGATGGTTCCTTCAAAAGGCAATTGCCGAATTCTTCCCATTTCTTACCCCAAGCATCTCGCCGTTCTACTGACTTCAGTACTGATGAGCTGTAAAACTCATAAAAAACTAAATAATTGTTGATTCCAACTTTCTGTTCCATCCGATAGGGGTTCTATTCGAACTTGTTTTCTTCTGCTGTTCGTAACTTCTCCACCACTTGGTGGGATATGGAAAAAATTATGAAGCGATGATATACTGTCGGGAGAAGTACAGCAGGGAACCTATTCAATTTTGGAATCGGTACGATGGTTGTTTTCGAAAAATTACGGTTGATGGGGCTCAAGGAAGATATGATAACCTTATAAAACCAGTAGATGAACTAGTTTGAAAGACGAGAGTGATTTTTTTCGACTGATCTTACGATTATTGACAGAAGATGGGGCAGAACGTGAAGGTCACTGCCGAATTCCTTCCCATTTCTGGTCCCAAGCCCTCTGACAGTTCTACTGACTTCAGAAATGACGAACTGTAAAACTCCTAATAATAAATTGTTGTTCCCATCGTTTTGTTCTATCCGATAGCGGATCTCTATGAACTTGTTTTCTTCCCCTGCTCGCAATCCCTCCACCACTTGGTGGGAGATGGAAGTAATCATTAAGCGATGATAAACTGTCAGGCGAAGTACAATAGGAAACCTATTGTATTTAGGAACAGGTACGATGGTTATTTCGGAAAAATTACGGTTGATGGGGATCAGGGGAATATATGATAGCCTTATCAAACCACTAGAGGAAGCAGTTTGTCAATAGATCTTAGGAATGTTGATCGAATATGGTGCAAAATGTGACATTATTTCAACGGAAGTTAAGTCATGATGTCAAAGATCCTAAGGCAATGCAAGTACTTTAAACATCGCGCGGTGCTCGAGGTCCTTGAACGCGGGAAAGCAGTGTGAAATTCCAGCGAGAGTTTGGAATGGAATTACAGCTGGCGCGGACTGTTATTACTGCAGCAGCGGTTCCGCTCCGGTGGCGGCGTGATACCTTATCTCGCGGACGGAATTCCCGTGCCGGACACCACCGGCTGAAACCTTTCCACTGCTGACGATTTCCGGACGGTTTGGTGAGTGGCATTATGATAATTGCGAGCTGTCGACTCGGACCGTGACTCCGTGACTGACGGCCGCGGTCGACGACTCGCCACCGAATGTCGCCCTTGGCAGAGATGACTGCTGGATGGTAGTCAATATACATAACCGAAGTCATGAGCTACCAAGCAGACAAGTAGTACGTGCACTAACTGTACCTTGTAGGGAACGCTGGTACAAACCTACAAAAAATTAAAACTAACCTTGTCCATTACCCGAATTTTGGTTGGATCCTCCAGATGGATTGAGGCAAAGGTACTAGAGGCTGTTCCTTTGATCTGGGACTTACAGTTTAACGTAGAATCTAATACGGAACTCGAGGTACTGTACAAATGGTTTTAAATCAGTGTTCTTTTATTTTTTATTTTAGAGCAGTTGGTAACTATGTGGATAAAGATCAAGCCTTTAAAATTCAATGTCCCGGGTTCGGTGTAACCAGAATTTCTACAGATTTTTCTTTCTACATCTACATCTACATCCATACTCTGCAAATAACAAACATTGTGGGTGGCAGAGGGTGCTAAGCACCAATCCTAAACCCGCCCATTCCAATCCCGAATAGTGCGAGGAAAGAAGGAATACATATAAGTATCAGTACGGCATCTTATTTCTCTAATCTTATCCCTCCGGTCATTGCGACCTAAATAGGTTGGCGGAAGAAGTATTTCATTGCACTCGCAATTTAAATTTTTTCGCATATTCTCCAATAAATTCGAACGCAAGCTACGTCGTCTGTCTTCCAAACTATCCCAGCCCAATCTATGTGTCAATACTGTGACGCTTTCATAAGGGCTGTAACAACAAGTCACGAATCTAGCGGCTCTCCTCTGCACCCTCTCAACTGAGTCAATCAGAACCTTGCGATACGGATCCCAAACCCCACAACAGTAATCCAGATGCGGACGAACTAGTGTTTTATACGCTATCTCCTTTGTTTGAGCATTACAATTTCTCAAAATACGACCTATGAATCGTAATTTAGAATTTGCCTTGCCTACGACGGAAGTTATGTGCATGTCCCATTTCATGTTGCTTTGTACTATCACTTTGATATATGAACTAAGCCAGGACCATGTTTGGTTTTGATTCTAGGTTAAACCGTAGGTGCCGAAGAAAATGCTCTGGACATTCTGTCTCTGACATATTGGCTTAATGTGCCTCTTTGGGGAGGATCTAAACAACACCTGCTTTGTGGACTAAGTTAAATTTTAGTTTTGATTTTTTCCCCTCTATGATTTGGATATAAAGAACCACGGGGACACTGTCCACCTCAGGGGGAAGTCTTGTGTTTGCGAAACGTGAAACTTTATTGGTTTTGTATGATAAGTGCGTTTTTTGTTTGTGAAATGTGTAATTTATGAATCGTAGTTTGTGGACCGTCCCAGCATTCGCTTAGTTGATTGCGGGAAACCGCCTACTGCAATCAGGACAGCCGGCACAAGGGTGCCTGGGCTCATGCCTGGTGCCGTTGTGCCTCCCCAGCAGCACCGAGCCGCACTGGCCGATTTAAGTCATATATTTTTTTTAAATATCCCTATAGTGCTAACAAGGGGCTAAGTCAAGGATGCCATCCGACTTCAATACTTTTGGGGTACGTTTACATAGAACTGTGATCAGTTGATAAAGAAATGTGGTTTTATGATAATTCCGTTTTTTTCTAGGTGTTCTAAATCGTGAAAAATCGAAATCAGGATGATCGAACCCGCTGAACGGTAACGTTCTGGCCTCGTAGTCAGGAGGACGCGTGTTTGAATTCCATTCCGGCCATCCAGATTTGGGTTTTCCATGGTTTTCCCCGTCACTCCAGATGAATGTCTGGATTATTCCTTCAAAAAGAGGGCCTAAATTCCTTCGCGTTCCTTGCCTCCAGTCTCTTTCCACCTCTAAGGGATTGTGCATAAACTACGTGGCTCGGTCTAGGCGGGGGGGCGGGGGAGAGGGGTTGGCTGAAATGTTACGTTGAGCTACGTGGGGAGAGGGGGTGGGTTCCCGAGCCAGGAGCTACTCTTTCATATTATTTGTCATAATTAATATGAGATACAGAACACACAGTAGCATGTAAATATTTATTTCCGTCATTTAATTATCCCGGATGTAATTTACGATAGTCTGACAAATGAAAACAGTACAAAATGTCTTCTGGAATCAATATGGAAAAAAGCTACGTGCTACGTGGGAGGAAAAAGGGGGGTAGAGGCAACATCCACCTGGGGCTACGTGGGGGGAAGGGGGGTTCACAGAAAGTCAAAATGGAGCTACGTGGTTTATGAACGCTCCATAATGACCTCGAAGTTGACGGCGCAAAACAAGAAACAAACAAGCAAAAAACCGATCGAACCCCCATTCTCACGAAAACTAGGCTTAACCTTGAAACGCTCTACCACCAGGTGTTAATGACAACTATTTTAATCTGCCAAGATCCAATTATTTTTGTTCCCAGTACTCTTCCGTCAGCATTGTAACTTAAGACCGTTAGTGTATATATATGAGACGAGTGCCGCATTAGCTATGAAAATTACTTTACGCCACAGTGGCACTGTATCAGTAAATAGGAATCGGTTGTGAAGTGAAGGCAGGAAGTGTGCTAGACAAATGTTTGCTGTAGGCAGAGTGGAGCCAGTGTGAAGCGGATCCTTGCCGAAAGACAAGTCCGGGCCTGCCTACGGCTGTGTGGGGGCCCGGATGGCCTATCTCTGCCCACACAGCATAATAACTGCGTCGCAAAGCACAGAGCACCTCAAGTGACTGGTAATGGTATTCCCAACGAGTGCCACGGCTACAGCACTTATCGGTACGGCGATGATGACACCGGTGTGGATGGGTAGAAACACTTCAACCCTTGTCTGCTTAGTAGCCCTCTCTTCAATCATACACCGAGCGTGGTGGGTGAGCGGCCTCGCGTTCGGGAGTACGCGGGTTCGAACCCCTTTCCGCCATAGTTACCCCAAATCATTCCGGGCGAATACCGGGATGGTTCCTTCAAAAGGCCATGGCCGAAATTCTTCCAGTTCCTTGCCCCCAGTTCCTTACCCGGTTCTCATAGCCTCAACGAGGGGTAAAGCCATGAGCAAACAAAATTCAGTCACGCCAGAAACGTTGACTCACACATAACTCCATAACACACATAGATCCATAAAAACAAAGAGACAAAACAAAAACGAAGATTAGTTTTGTTAATTTTTACGATCTTTCCCATTCTCGAACCAACACAAAATAATATTATGAAACACACATTCTTAAATAACGTATTAACTCCAGTTGAATAATTAATTACAAGGCAAAATATGTCATCTGAAATCTCGGATGACCATCGTCAGCGAGTATGGTGGTAAGTTTTTGACGGAGACCTCCCCCCAACTAACTTTTTTTTCAGGTCTCATGCTTCCAAGGGCGGTTATACCCCTCCCCCTCTAAGGTCGGTTTTTGGACCAAATACTCCCCCCCCCCTAAAGTCGACTAACACGTCATTTGTAGACTTTTTTTTAGCTCTACCATGCCACAAGAATTTCGAAAACTCACGTGAGATTTCCGTCCACCCCCCCCCCTTTCCCCCTTGGTGAGGTTTCGTGAGCTTTCGCCGGACCTCCCCCACCTATTTTACCTCACGTCATTAATGGAGGCCCCCCCATACTTCCAATGTTCTAGAGAGGCACAGCCGTCATGATGTGGGGAGCCATCGAGTGTGACTTCAGTTCACGGCCGGTAGTGATTAAGAGAACTCTGACGACACAATGGTACGTCACGCACATCCTGCACCCTTATGTGTTATCTCTCATGCGACAATATCGTGGTGTCATTTTTCAACCTGGCAGTGCTCGTTAACACAAGCCAAGTAAGTCTATGAACTGACTGCGCGATTTTGAGGTACTGCTGTGGCCAGCAAGATTCCCAGATCTGTCCCCGATAGAACATGTGCGGTACCAGCTTAGACGAGTATGGTGGGGTCTCAGAGCCAGTTTCTAGAATATCAAGGACCAGTATAACCATTGCGAGCCAGCTTGCTTGAGGAAAGGATACAATGGTTTTATGACACCCTGCATCAGTGCATACGTCCGGGGCAGAGGAAGTGTAACATCACACTGATAACTGATATCGTAATGCTAAGTTCTATGTAAATTTGAAACGATTTTGTAATCACTAAAATATGTCACATATGTTCTCATCCCGAGAAGATTTATTTTGATTGCTCCTCTCCTTCAGGGTGCTTCACTTCTTTTTTTTTTCTTTTGTGGTCAGAAAGTGTGTTTGAAAAAACACGTACTTAAAGTAAAGTGCAAAGACTAGAAATATTACTATAGATAACATTGTAATTAATTTATTTCCTCTTGGCACGATCGAGTAGTGACTAGTCCTCGTTTTTTCTTCACAACTGGGCATAAGTAGTTTTAAATAAATGTCGTGTTTTCGTTTGAGTAATTCTGAGTTTGATGTGCATTATTGATCACTTGAATGAAACCGGATTACAGTGGAAACAACCACAACTAGATGAATGGTATCTCTCTCTTTTTGCATGGTAAGGAAGGGGAGAGGCAAAGAACTGGAACGAATTCAACCATCGCCTTTCGAAGGAATAATCTCGGGCATTCGCATGGAGTTTTCTCAGGAAAACATGAAAAATTGAAATTAGAATTGCTGAACGGGGATCTGAGCCTGCATCTTCCCGAATACTAGACCCCAGCTTTACTGCGAACCAGGGCCGGCGTTAGGGGGCGTTAAGCGGGGCAAAAGTACCAGGGGCCCGGGCAACCAAAGGGGGGCCAGCCGGCCTGGGTGCCTAAATAAATAGAAATCATCACAAATTTTAAAAAATGCACCAATAATTTTGAACATTTTTGTATTAAAATGTTCTGAATTTATATAAAAAAGTTGTAAAGTAGAAATATTTTCGGGGAGGGGGAGGGGGGTAGGGGGCCTAAGATCGCTTACCCGGGGCCCGAGAATCCTAGCGCCATCCCTGCTGCGAACCCACAAATCTCGGTGGATAGTGGAACAGGCCGAACGCAATACCTCTCTAAAATAATATCATCTTCATGGGGCTAATATAATTATTACCTGTTGATTCGTTCAGAGAGCTGAGGAAGACAAAAGACGGTGAAATCTCATTATACACTTTACAATCTAAGTGTAAAATAAGAAATTTCTTAGATCTTGTTCTGATATATGCCAGCGACAGAACAAGGTATGTATCATGTTTACACGAGTTTTGAAGTGACTTGTAGAGAGACAAATATTACAGAATGCAAAGAGCATTATGTCTGTAGCCATTAGCTGCACGTGTGCCCTTGATGAGGGCCACACATAGAGTTTCATAGCTTAAAGGATAGACAGTAAGCCTCTTATGAGTAGATCACAGTGTTGGCCCCACACTGATGTAAAATATCGAGATCGTTAAATTTCAATTGTGCCGCAAAGAATGGAAGTCAGGATTTAGCTCACACTGCACTTCAGTAACAGGTATTCAATACTACCTGCTGCAGGGAGATATTTTCTGCACGATATGTCTCAGTTGTTTCAATCCGAAAGCGTTCTTTGGGTCCAGAAATTTTCTCCAAATACCTATGGGGGAGTTAGAACTTTATTACCCAAGAACACTGCAGGTTTTGAGCAGTTAACACAACGTTTATCTGAATTTGCGCCTTTGTTCTCCTAACCAAAAATGCAACTGGAAGCAAGTCATTTTGAATTTAGTGACACCTTTAAGAAAAAGTACTACATAGGATCCCAAAATAAGCGTTTTCTTTCATGCTAGAATTGTCGGAAGCAGCGTATGATTGCTTAAACATAACTCTGACTACGCTGAGTGAAAACATTTCTTTTGCAGTACGCTACAGGACTTTAAGACAATTTTCGTGATGATCATAACAGAGTAGTGACTGCAGTGAACGCCTCTCGTTGTTTCACTGATTTGAAGCTGGCCGTGGGCACTAAATATTTTAAAATGTATTTTTTTTCTTTCCATGTTGTATCGTTCAATAAAAAAAAGTTGTGTTCAGTTGTATAGTTACTAATAAAGAATTTCCTCATTTATCGACTTCTCTTATTTTATCTGATCGTTTCATACTTCAACCTATTTCTTTTGACCATAACCGGAAATATTTACTGTGACACACTTTCAAACTTTTTTTTTTCTGCTGGGGCAGAATTTCATATGGTCGGTTTTTTCCCCCCGTCATTTTAAAGAAGCAACGATTTTTTTAACCTAATTGATTACTAATCTTACACCACATCAATGACTGTCGTATAGTGTCCGGTGAATTTTAAGTTTACAGAATCGCTATAAAAGTAGAAAGAGGATAAAGACGTGAATTAATCATTGGCTGAGTCGCTGAACGTCCTGTCTTGTAGACGTTTCCAGTGGTGGCAGACGGGTGATGGTCCCGGATGCGCTTGATTTCGACTGCTGCCGCTTCACTTAACCCCTTAACTGTTTGTGATGTAATATTACGCGCCCGGCTTCATTATGCGGCCGTAATCCTCCACGCGACAGATCCTGTCTGGGCTGCCTCTTACGTCACAGCACAGCACGTGACTAGCGATCTCTTCCTTTGATCATCGGTGTGATTTAAGCAGAGTGAACTGAATCGCCCTATCTTCAGTCGCCATATTAGACAGCGTCAAGCAAGGACTCTCCAGTACTTTTATGAAATTTTCTGACTGTCCCAATAATTTAAGGGAATCTGAGGACTCCATATCCTGCGCGACCAAGTAGATATAAGATATCGGTGGTTTCCTGAAATATCGGAATGCGATATTATGATCATGGCCCGTGCAAATATTTCGACGTTCTGTGCTGCTATCTAGTGGCATGAAATCACTCGTTACCGACGCCAGCGAAGCATACCAGCTCGACTGTCGCACACACGTGACTTTGATTGCTCATAATTTGGCAATTTTGACTTGAATTTCAAAAAATTCCTTACTTAATTTGATGACATTACCAAAGCGGAGACCTTAAAAATGAAACCTCATTTATCTGTTTTGGTCTGAATGGATAAAAATGGCTCGTCCAAAAAAAAAAAAAAAAAAATTATACCTAGCCATCTTGAAAAAGTAAGTCATAAACGTACCAGTCTGTAATAACTAACTTTCTTATGTTTATTTTCATATTGTTACTAAATCATACAGTCTACCACCTCGTACTTAAAGTAGTCGTTTAGTTTCTACAATTTGTTTTAGTTTTCCTTATCTGCTTGTATGGTTACAGAACTAGGGGCGGGGGCAAGATTTGAACTAGGGGGCTTGGGGGGGGGGCAACTCGTATTGGAGTTGAGGAAGAGGGGGGGGGGACTAAAACTTGACGATTTCTTACAAAATAAAACTCAAACCAATTTTATTATTGATTAACATAGTAATCCAATCAATTAATCTAAGGACCTAATATGTAGTTAAGATCGTAACTCAATTATAGTTTTTTATGTAAACATTAATCGTCTTGGATTCTCAGAAAAATTTTCACTAACTTTGTTTGTCTATATCTCACGGTATTCTTTCACGAAATTTTGTTGCACACTCATCAGGCATAATCCAGCCAATTTTCCTCTCCCATAGTGCTCCTGATCCAGTTCTTTACTCGTCAAACCGTACTGAAGGCAACTTGATTTTTCTTCTAGGAGGGGATGGGGCAACAGCCCCCCTGCCCCTAACTGGATACGCCCATGTATGGTTAATAGATCCTGATAACTATTTTTAAAGGATTTAACAATTATAAATTATCATTTTAATTTGAATCTACTATCTACATTAACATCCCCACATCAGAAAACTGAATGACTGTGTATCTTCCCATCACCAAACGACGAACTATACATATAAGATTGTTATTTTCCTTTCACTTCTCGCTGATTAGCGATTGGTACAATTGTCAGGCAAACAGCGAAATATTCGTACACGTTGGTGAAAGAATTAAACTAAGAAGAAATCTAGCTCTTTCATATTGCCATAGGGCTAGGAAGCTTGAAGAAGAGAACGTGTATTCTTAAAGCTACTTTGGTAATGCCTGAGCTCTGGACAACACATTCTCAATACCGATTGGCTGGCAGGAAAAATAATGTTATACAAACTTCTTAAAATTCCAGGGACGTTGGAGGTGCAGTCAACTCTATACAGCTTCGTCTATTCGTATACTCATTATTCGAATTTCCTGGCTGCGACTGCGCATGTATACTTCTACTCAATACTATGTTTTGGCTGATACTTTTTTTTTATTTAGTGTTGGCTAGGTATTATAGGTTGATAGTGATAAACTTCAAAGCTTATAATATAACGTCAGATACAATATCTACGTAAGATGAAAATTAATAAAAAAAATTGTAAATTGGTCCGATAAATTTAACTGAATACGAGACTGGTTGGTGGTAGTCACCAATTAATCACCATAGAGCCGAATCGCAGACAATATACGTAAATCAAGTTGAGAGGAATGGGAGACGGATGAAGGAATTTATTTAACATTCCTCCACGTCACCAAAACAGCCACCGTTATAATTACATCTAACTATAGCACTTACTTTACAATAAAAATAAACTAACCTCATCCCTTGCACCCAATCTTCTTCCAAAATTATTTACCTCTTATCCGATGAGTGGTAAAGATCCTTTTTTTAAAATATTTAGAAACCAATCTCTTTGCCTAACATATTTCACAAAGCGTTGAAAACTCTAAACAATTTCTTATGGTATTCAGTATCTACCATACATTTATTCATGTTGTTCCTGTACCATGAGCTCATGTGCTAACACTCTCTAGTGGTATTCTGTATTGTTCTTTCCAAACAACGCCATGAATATATTGTTTGGAGTATCGATCTATTTAATACACAAAACAATAGCTGTTTCTGTTTTCTGGTTCACTAAACATAATAAATACTGGTCCCATTTTCACGCTCAGTAGTTGGAAGCAGAATTATCACCAGTTTGGTTAATGTCTGGTAAATTTTCAATTAGTCGAAGTGATTACAATTGGTAGTTATAGTTTAATCAGCACTACACATACTGAGTGTAAAATCAGAGCATAAGTGTGGAAAGGTAGAAATTTAGTTGGATTATTGTCTGATGTTGACTCAAGACTAAATATGTATAAAATTGTTGAGTGATGATTTCGAAAGAATACGATATCACTGAATCCTAAAAACAACAAAGGAGAATCTTTCAAATCGTTTCTGTTGATTAACAAATTTAAGTTAAAGTGCAGGCGCACAGTGCTATTGTATTGTTAACAGTAAGCTTAAACTCAGTAGATCAACCGTTCTGGTCTATGGCACTGGTGACTTTATCTAAATCATAAGCTTTATTCAACTGCGATTTATGTAAGCTATAAACGAAATTTTCACTGATTATTCTACTTCCTATATAAAGATGCTTAAAAGCTGCTAGATATTTATCCAAACTACTTATTTTCTACTTAAATAATTTTGAATAGAATACGTGTGGCGATCATATACGTAATTTATATGTTCTGGTATTTGTATTTGAATTTGAATAGTTTGGATTGATTAACCAAAATTTATTTATTTCTAATTTAAATGCAATATTTTTATCATGAAAACAAATTATTCAATTATTAAAATTGAAACTTTTAAAATAAAAGGAATGATATATATGCTTACTGATACTGGACGGAATGAATTGTTCTATTTGCCAGCCAGGTTTTAGAACATCTGATCATTTCAGAATCGTTACTGGGTGGCTTTTCAAGGTAGAAGAGGCACACAGTTAGTTTAGAATACTGTTCACATTCTTAGCAGCTGTTGAGAGACGTAAAGCAGTTAAAAAAACTTTCTTAGCAGTCAATTGAAGTCTCGTGTGGCACGGAAGTTTGACGCCCGCAACCGCTGTCAGATGTCATGATAATTGCATCATGCATCTCTGATTCACTCGCCTTGCTTGCCTCTCAAGATGCCCAGAAGTGTTGCTTCTTCCACCATGGGAAACTCTGGAATGAAGTGTTGCTTGACCTCCACCATACAGAGCAGTTCAGCGTGTGACTAGTCTGTTCTTTAAAACTACCCAGCAATCGCAACAGATTTTTCGAGTTACGTTTCCACTCTTTGGGAGAAATCTTCCTCCACTGATGGGGAAACTTCCAGTCCGGGATATGCCCTGAGAATTCACTGAGCTTGAACACCAATAGCCCCTGCCGTCAATTTCTAATGCAATCGTCATGGGAAAATATGAACCACGACGTCAGACATAATCATCTTTCAGCCTAGGCCAAACATGGGAACAACATTTCATTATTCCTCTGTGCCTCCGTACGCAGCTTCAACCATTCGCTATTTGCCTACTATTGCACTAAGTGCCAAAAATGTTGATACCAGTGAATTAGGCTTAATCAGTGAACGTTTCAATACAATTCAGAACTGCTGTCTGCATCATAGAAATATTTGTCTTAGAAATTCGCAAACAAGCGATCATTTGAAAAGAAAACACATGGTGTATGTATAAACTGCTCTCGGGTGATACTAAAATGGAATTCATCTACATTTGCGTCCTCAATTGGACGAAATTGCATTTGGAACTCAAAAAGACGAAACAGAATTTATAAATGTAATCAGAATTACATTTATCAACATGAAGCTACGATTCTTACAGAAAATATCTAGTACAAAACTAATACTTTAAGATTTATTCAGCATTACAAACTTGCATTATTACCGCTATCTCGCATGGAAATGTTAATGTAGAATTTGTTTTTTCTTATGTCTTTCTGCCTCCTCGAGGCCATTATAGGCGGGAAAGGTCCAGGGATAGGAATGGGAAGGAATATGGCCATGGCCTTTCAAAGGAACCGAACCCGCGATTTGGCAGGAGTGATTTGGGGAAACCATGGGAACCCAAATCTGTATGGCCAGAAGGGGATTCGAACCCACGTCCTCCCGAGGGCAAGACCAGAGCATTACCACTCACCTACCATGATCGGTGACTGCATTGGAAATAAGTCATTGTGTTGATCTAGATGAAGTTAAGATGTTGCGAATAATTTTAATCGTTAGAAGTTTGATTTTCAATATATTGTTCAGAATATAAAATATTAGATGCAATGAAGTTCGTTCATCCTCGGCTCTCGTTGATTCACAAATGAACCAAACCCTGCAGTGTTGCCAATCGTCCCTCAACTCGATAACGAAGTCTTGGACGTCAGTCGTTCCGCGCAGCCGAATTTCTCGACATGCAAGAGTTGGCAAGACGGCCCTCTCCACGGGAAAGGACCACCCCGTCCGCTTCCCCATCTAAGCGCATCTCCCACGGCAACGACTTTTTAATGCTGTATGTCTTAAGCAATTTATTTCTTCTCTCCGAGAGGGTTCATCATTTCCTGGCTTTAGAGCATGGATAATTTAGTTCCCGCTCACTCGCCGCCGCTGCGTCCGGGAATTTAGATCTGCATCAGCAGCTTATATTTCATCTGGAAAGTCGCTGCATGAATACATAAAGGGGGGAATCGTTTGTATGGAGACAGGAAAGAGCGACGATAAAGGGCGCTACCGCTTTCTCGGCGGAATTGCCAGCCCCCGACGAATGAGCGAGTATGCGCCGTGGTTATTCGAGGGCAACCCAATTCGCAGAGGGAACTACTTCCATCTAGAGAATTTCTGTTTGATAGATATAAGCTACATACTACCGTATCCGCGCTTAATGTACCAAAATTTCAGAGGTCTTGTACCGACCTCATAAAGACTGTCTGGCTTTTACAGCGGTATCAACAGTATTCTGTAACACTTTCTTGAGTTACTTGCAAGAAGACTTCATCACTTTAATGTTAAGTTAAGGAACATTCTAGATAAACCCCTTCCCCCTGCTGACGTCCTCGTAGGTTTTGGAGTCCTTTGGAGTCCTTTTATTCTCAAGAAGGGAGCTTAGACCTCCCCCCCCCCCCCCCCCCCCCTCCTCTGACGTTGATAGACACTTATTTTTGGCTCTGCTGTTCTTCAAAGAATCAAAAATATGACGTGATATTTCTGTTGACTTCTCCCCCTCAAATTGATGAGATTTGGCGAGATTTCGCCGGACACAGCCGCCCCGCCCCCTCTATTTTACCTCACGTAATTAATGGACGCACCTAATGAAAATTTCACATTTTAAAGGTTTTTTATGTAAATTGTGCTCTTTTTTCTTTTTGCAATGACTGTCTTAACATTACATAGCAGCAATATTATTTGCAACAGTTAAAATAAGATTAAGAACATACAAAGCATGCGGTTATTTATTTTCAACATTTAATTATCTCTGTATGAAATTTAGATATCCTATACACTGTGCTGCGCATGCGTGTGATTTGAAGGCATAGCGTTGGGTTGCACGCGACCGCTCATTTCAACTAACCGACAAGCGACGGCACATTACGATTCAAGAAATATTAGACATGCCGTACTTAGACTCAAATTCGATTACGGATGTCACCCGGGAATTTCCAAGGTAGTGACAGTTCGCATTGTTTTGATGGTTTGGAATAAAGCAGGGTTGATTACGATCGCCCGTGTTTGATCACACCGCTTGTTGATAAAATAATTCTAATTTTTTTCTGTCAAAAGAATTTGAGTTAATTATCGTTCTCTCTGAACTGTTATTTAAAGTTCACAATGTGGTGTGAAGTGGAGCTGAACAATAAACTTTACGAGGCATATTGCAAATGTTTTTCCAACGAGTTTTCAATATCCAGTGAGTTAAGCAACTAAAAGAATTATTACCTGGTATTGTGGAAAGAAATAAGAAATATGAAAAAACTTTTTTTTACACGTATGGTATAGTATGTTCTTTTTTTATCTATTAATGAACAATGATGAATGATATAAGGAGAATGTTTTTAGTAACACTTCAAGAAGGATCCCTCACTGTACCTTAGAAAGATGTTTTTCCAATAATTGATTATTTACAGCAGTGGCTCTTGTCAACCTTTCTTTCAGAATAATTCTAATTATAGAAAAGCACTTAACGCAAATTTCAGTTGTGTTCTTTATATACTCGATAATTTTAAAGGTAGTCTGTATAGAGAAAACATTGTTTCTGTAATTAATACGGGAAAAATGTACGTGTCACACGGAGGATCGAGGCAAAAATGCCACAGCAGAATACGTGAGGAGGGGGGAGGAGAGAGGAGGGGGGAGGGGCGGTTGTGGTTGTTCAAGGGAGGCCAAAATGGAACCACGTAGTTTATTCACGCACCTTAGACTGTTCATCAACAATAGCTGAAATAGTCATAATTAAACGATACTAAAGCTGAATAAAACTGAGATCACACAAAGAAAAACACACACAAACAGAATTAAAATGGTACAAAATAAAACTATATTTAATTAACTGTATAGATTCCAGATACAGGTAAAATTTCGGTATTCGATACGGAGATTGTTCGTTCAAAAAGCCTTGAATAAGTTTCTCCAACTACCTTTCCCAAAACCTCTCCTGACTTTGTAACCCCGACGTCGACGAGCCGTAAAACCCTTATTTAAAAAAAAAATGCTTCATGGGCCAGGTGTAGAATTAAGAATAGGCAGAAGGTAAATCGCAGGAAGTGAACATGAGCTGCTCCGTCAAAGTAACGACACAAGAATCATGTTCCAATGTGTCTTCTGGTCGGCTGAGAGGTCAATGACCTAGACCGAAATACTTTAAGACTCTAGATTTCCTCGCTTCCTAATTTAATAATAGTATGCAATAATTAAATTTTACCATGTCATGATAAAAGATAATTCATATGTGTAATTTTTTATTGAGTAACACCATGCTTCCCAGTTATGAAAAAATAAACGAGTTCATTATGAATTTTAATATAATGTTACACTAATAAGTATACACCTCTCACCTCCAGCTAATACTATAAAATTAAATCTCATTTTAGGCAAGTATATTTTAATGACTTTTCTAATGCACGTTTGTGACCTACTTTACAACTCCTACCAGTTCTATTTATATTGGTTTTAACTATAGTAGTTTGATAATAAATCTAAAATTTCAGACCAAGTAAAACAGTTAATTAGTTTTAATAAAATTTCGTATATAGGTCATTGGTCTCAGAGCTTTTCCTGTTCTATATGCTTGGTTTGTTTTCGTTGGAAGCCCGGGAAATAGGATATCTTTTGATTTGTTTAGTAACTCCGTCGATAGTTTGAAATGATTTCAGGGATTTGACTGAAATTTTTATTTTTGTTGCTGGTACGCAGGACTGGCTGTGGTCAGATGTACATCATTTAAAATAAACAAAATAAAAACTCTGACACTGATTAATATTTTGCTGTTGATTTAGTCGCATATTGTCTAAATCTCCGAACTTAAATACGTTAATTAGAATTGTTTACTCAAATCCTAGAAAACTTAAACTGAATATTTCACATCTGTTCTTACAGTTAGTTTGAGTCATACTTTTCTTTGGGAATTTACGTTTCTCAAAGTGCATCGTTTGAGCCTGGAGATAAGATATATTAAGTATTTGTATCTATTGTCGAGATACGCAAACGGTAGTGTGCCGTCCGAATTAAAAAAAAAAAAAATACATTTAGATGGAGCAACATTTTAATATTGCCACAAGACATTCATACTGTAAGTAATCTGTACCATATATAAATATAATTGTAACAATTCTAAGAAAAACCTTTGTTTAAAATTATAAATTGCATCTATTAAATAAAATTGGATCACTGAAGATACATCGATGACAGGTGAAACGCCTCTGTAGATAAATAAAAAGTTTAAATCTTTTGTGTTGGCATACTTTTCAAACAATAAAAATTATTTTAAATACAATTCAGTTCGTAACAATTTTTTAGTTTCGTGCCATGAAAGACGGGAAACCATTCCGAATTCGCTAATTTTTACGTTAATCAGAGACTTATAGCTTCTGAATCCTGAACTCAGAAATTCGTAACTAACATTAAAGTGATTATAATATATGATATGAAAAAAAATCATTGTGGTGAAAATATGAATAGGAGATTTAGTGGGTGGTTGAAATAAATTTAGATAATTTTAAAGGATTATCAAGTATCAGATATTCTCACGATAAATAAAACAGCTCCTTCATTTCAGAAACTATTTTCAAATTTGAGTTATATGTAACCTCCTAAACATAGAAAAACTATACCAATCTTTTTGGAGTTAACGATTTTCGTAAAATGGGTAATTTTGACAAATCTGATCTATTAGCAGATTATCTTTGTGGCACAAAAATTCTTATAGCCAATACATAGTTCTGTAGATAATTTCATAAATTAAATGATAAATATTTCGTGAAAATACTTTTTTTTTTTTTTTTTTTTTTTTTTTTTTTTTTTTTTTTTTTTTTTGAAAACGTTACTTCGTTCGTGGTGGATAATCGGTAACGCTATGGCCTCGCATTCCGAAGGACACAGTTTACAATCCCAGTCCTACCATCCAGATTTCGGTTTCTCGTTCTTTCCCGACTGCCGGAATGATTCCCTCAAAAGGCTATTGCCGAACTCCTTTCTGTTCCTTGCCCCCTGTCCTTTACTCAACAGTAATAATAGTTCTGCATGAGATAGTGGAATAGAGACCATCAGAGAAGAAGTCACGAAATATTATCAAAATCCCAAATACTAGCCAGGACCATATCGTCTTGTGAGTTAAGGACTATACTTTTACAGTATATACGTGGCCACTGACGCAAATACCATTTATGGAGAATTTGTAAAAAATGAAATTTGTCAAAAAATCATTATTTCAATACACCACATAATGATACCACAAACATCAGAAGGTATATTCACCCATATTACACTCTTCACCAGTCAAGTTTCTATCCTAAGTATCTTGGCATCACCTTAGACCGCACCTTAACATTCAAAAAACACCTCGAAAACACAAGTCAGAAACTGAAAACACGAAACAACATCCTGAAGAAGCTAGCTGGTACTTCGTGGGGAGCTGATGCGAACACACTACGAACAACCGCTCTCACCATGGTTTATCCTGTTGCTGAGTACTGTGCTCCAGTGTGGCAACGTAGTACCCATATTAGAAAAATCGACGTCCACCTGAATGAGTGTATGAGAGTAATAACTGGCACCCTAAAATCCACCCCAGTCCCCCGGTTGCACGTGATCAGCAAAATACCACCTCCAGTGATAAGACGCCAAGAAGCAACGGCACGTGAGTGGGTAAAACTACACAATCCTGACCATCCACAGGATCTCCCAGTCCACGACGTCCTAAATGACTTACCACCCACTCGTCTTAAATCCAGAAATCCGGTATGGCAAGATGTAATTGACTTTAATGTCATGGAAAAATGGCGACAAAGCTGGAACTCCGCATCTGTAAAACATCCAGATATTAAAGATCCCACAACTGGACTTCCAGGATTCCATTTAAATAGAGACCAGTGGGTCAAACTAAATCGCCTAAGAACAGGCCATGCGAAATGCAACGCCATGCTGTATAAGTGGGGTCTTCAGGATTCTCCTGCATGTGACTGCGGTGCTCCTTCCCAGAGTGTGGAGCATATTATCAGGGAATGCCCTCTACGGAAGTATGATGGACCATATGAAGATCTTTTTGGAGCTACAAGTTCCTTCGTAGAATGGCTGGAAGAACTGGACATCAGCTTGTGAACGTTACCAACGTTCTTGTCATTGTATATATTTACTAGCCTCGTACCCGCGACTTCGTACGCGTGGATTAAGAATTTTCTTGCCAGAATTAAATATAGAAAGTTGTTGGTAACGAAGGATTGGTCCCAAACAACATCGAGTAGGCATAATATGACAGGAAAGCTATCACTATATCATTCTACCGTCGAACCTGCCTCTTGAAGAGAATCAATTTCAAACATATTTCTGAAACTATTCGATAAGATTTCAAAATTTCGTGACTACAACTGTTAATCATACTGGAAAAAATATCCTGTGCCCTTCATACAGCTTTCCTTATAAAATTCCATCACAACGATATAGCCATATAAACGTCAAAACGTAACAAAAAGACAGAGACTTACTTCCGTATTTATATTAGTATTACTGTGGTTCGCACTCACACACTGACTGCGAACAACACCTGAGGGATCATTATAACGTAAAAAAGTGTACACCAACAAAATTGCAAGACTACCTATGATTTGCCTCGCATTGCACCCCTAACTTTATAATATCTACAGTTTAACATTCAATCCAAATAACCTACGGCCCAGGCCTGACTCTTACGATGAAAAACAATTTTTAAAAATCTTGGACTCCACGGAGATTTGAACCGGAGACCGCAACGTTCGTAAGCAAGCTCTCTAGCCACTGAGCTGCCAGTTCACTACACGGAAACACGGTCTGGAGACATCCACATCCAACGTGTCTGTCTATCGCCGTATTTCGAAGTTATGAGACAACATGTGTTATTTATACAGATAATTTTTAAACCAAATGTAGACAGTATTTTTCTCCTTGTTTCAAAGGATAAGTGTGCAAAGTTTCATCGAGATCAGATGAAAACTGTGGATTTGTATGAAGAACAAACAAACCAACAAACAAACAAACATACATTCATCTTTATATATAAAGATTATTGTATTAGTTGCTTGCCATACGACAAATAAATAAACCAGTCAAATACTCAATTTGATAAAAATTTTATTTTATTTACCGTACGTGGTTTCTAGGCTAACCATCAGAATAGACAGGAGAGCGTCCATTAATCACTTGAGGTATTTTTTCGGAATTCCAGACCCCCCTCTGGTGAGGAGATTTTGACGGAGGCCCCCCCCCCCTCTACTAATCTCACAACTTTTGAGACCTTTTTTTTTTTTTAGGGCTCATGCTTCCAAGGGCGGTTATAACCCCCTTAAGGTCGGTTTTTTGTACAAATAAATACTTCCCTAAAATTTTTTTAGCTTTACCATCCTACAAAAATTTCAAAACCTCACGTGAGATTTCCGTTGACTCCGTCCGTCCCCCATGGTGAGGTTTCGTGAGATTTCGTGAGATTTCGCAGGACCGTCCCCCCCCCCCTACTTCACCTCACGTCATTAATGGACGATCCCCATGAGAATTCATTGAGTAACCAAAGCAATAAGTGGAATCAGACTAAAATGTCGCTAATTTATGTCCAACGCTTAAGATAAAGATTGAACAACAAAGATGATGCGGCGGAACATTTTACCATTTAAATGACGTTTCATATTGTCATATTGTACTGCGTATTTGTTGATTACCACAGAAAATTTTCTAAAGATGCATTAAAGAATATTTTTTAAATGGAACTAACAGAAATTCAAATTTCACAGGTTATCGTATGTATGTGTTTAGTGTTACTTTATTAAAAAAACTTTTTTTTAGTGTCACCACAGCAAACATTACCACAGAACACGACGAAATAGCTGCAGCGGCACAACAAGCGTAAAGTAGTAATTCGAGAGCCTTCATTATTTTCAGAGCGAGTCTATATTCCTTTTTCAAGGAGGAAGCAAATAACAACACGGCACGGTATTACAGGAATCACACTACAAGTCATAGCGAAGTGAAAGCGTGAAGCGGGTGAGAACAATTTTCTGGGTTCTCAGCGGACCGTGGAACGAGGGAGAGTGGAGGATGAGTCGTAATGAAAGAGCGCCCCACCAACCACACGGCACTCTCGCGCCGCTAATGACAAGCAGCCATCGCCAGTTGGAGAATCATTAACGCGTGGAGAGGACCGGGGTGGGGTGGTGTGTTTCGTAACCGCCACTCCTGTTTCAGCTGAGAAGGCCCTCCGAAATACAAGCCGGCACAGATAGCGGCCGTGGGCAGTGCAACCTTGCCGGCAACCGCTATCGCGGAGACCTCATTAGGGCAATCAGAAAAGGAAGAGCTAATCGCGCGTGACGCAAACGAAAACACTGTGCAGCCCACTAGCGGCGAGGACACACACTAGCAGCTCTCTCACTAGAGGTGTTTACTGAGAAATACAGATCTGATGCATCACGGCTGATGCATCTCGGAACATTGATGTAATAAGGGGGAAAAAAGACTGCCTATGATGCTATTATTTATCGTGAAATAAAAGCCAGGATTACTGCACTTTGTTACAAGCAGATGTTATAAAAATAATCGCTTGGCGCTAAGACTGGCAGCTAAAAGACTGAACGCTAAAAAATTCCAAGTCATGCATAAGAGTTAAAAGGTGACACCATTATACAATTAATGACATTATAACGGTAGATTCCACTAAACACCAAGGGATAACAGTTAATTTTTTAGTTAAAAAGTAATTGGTAAAGCAAATCCGATTTCTACTGGAGATGGACAAAATAATATGAACACCATGCGATAGATTACTGGTTGTTGCATGTTGGTATCACTACTTTCGTGTGAATACTGAGACGCGCATGTACGGCGTAGTGAAAGGTCTTGTAGGTTATGTGTCAGGTTTATTATACGCTTTGATCTGTAACGGTTACAATAAGCGATCGGTGAAATATTTGATCTCTCAGACTTCGTAGAGGTACAGTCGTTGGAGCTCGATTAGCGGGAGCGTCTGTGAAGAAACCAGCTGAACTTTTTAACGTCTCACGAGCGACAGTATCCACGAAAATGATAGCGTACACAAAACATGGTAAAACATCTTCGGCGAAGAGGAATAGTGGACGAAAACCAAAGAGACCGACGAACATAAAAAGGATTGTGGCCAGACAACACAAAACTACCGCAGCAAAAGTGACAGCAGAACTCGACACACACCTGACTAACACTGTTTCGACAAAAAAAAATACGGCGGGAGCTCCACAAAGCTAACATTCATGGAAGGGCTGCAATAGCAAGACCTATCATAACGGCAACCAACGTTAAGCTGCAAAACAAGTGGTGCCACGATCATAAAAACTGGTCACTTGATGATTGAAAGAATGTGATATGGTCCAATGAATCATCGTTCACATTGTTTATGTGTGGAGAACTCCAAAAGAAGCCTGCAATCCGGACTGCCTGCGTCCTACAGTCAAGCATGGGGGAGGTTCCATTATGATTTGGGCGGCTATATCGTGGTATTCAGCTGGTCCTCACATTCACATCACTGGCCGGATGAATGAGAATGAATACCTCGGCATCCTCAATTATGAAGTTCTTACTATGACTAGCATACCGGTGCCAAACACTGTCATCTTCCAAGGTGATAATGCGACCCTACACACATCCAAAAAGGTTCTGTTCTGGTTCGAGGAGGATCAGAATATCATCAAACATCTTCCCCGTCCAGCACAATAGCCAGACCTCAACATAACTGAACAGTTGTGGGGAGTTTTAGAGCAGAGAATAAGAAGCAAATTTCCACATCCAACATCACTGAAGTAATTGGTGAATGCTTTGGTACGAGAATGGGACAACATTATGTTGGAAACTATTCAGACACTCTAAGAATCTATTCAGTGAAGAATTGCAGCTGTTCTACCAGCAAAAGGTGGTCCAACACCCTATTAATAAATCAATAGTATGTAAATGTCAGGTGTTCATATTATTTTTTCCAACCCCTGTAGGTCATAATTTAAAATAATGTTCCCCGGAAGTTAAATCAATAGCATATAAAGCACTAGTACGTCCTCACTTAGAATATTGTTGTTCTGTATGCAGCCCGCAATCAAAAGGTATTAACGGAGGCACTGGAAAAGGTCTAAAGAATAGCCGCCCGATTCGTGACAGGTATATACAGCCGCAGGGAAAGCGTAAGTGCAATGTTGATGGAGCTAGGTAGTGAAGTCGTGGAACACCAAAAGGCGTTGCTTTCGGCAGAAAATTGAAAAAATCACGACTGACCTAATTCAGGATTACAGCAAACATATATTACTACCAGCAACATTCATATCTAGGAATGACCGATAAAATAAGATAAGAGAAATCAGGGTCAGAACTGATTCATTTCTATACTTACTTTTACCACGAGTGGTTAGGAATGGAATAGGAAGGATTTTTTGAGTTCCGGCCGTCCATGGTTTTCCATGGTTTTCCTAGATCGCTCCAAGGAATGCCGGATGGTTCCTCAAAATAGCCGATAGGATCCTCCTGCCATATCCCGTATATCCATTCCTATGCAAAAACAGTTACACATTAGGATAGGCGCAATACACCACCACCCACTTTTAGTGAATCGAAGAGTAATAATAGTAGTGATAACACTTCGCAACGCATCAATAAATACAACCAAAAAACGTACCTTTTGCTACTGAAGGCTAAACTTGCCACCTTAGAACGCTTGAAGATGATTTAGTAATCTATAAACCGAAAAACTATGGGACAGTACAAATTATTGGACAGTGGCGATTCCTTATCGTAGTGTCTACCTGAAAAATGTGTGCACTACAGTGTTTTTACAAAGCTTTCCCCAGTACATGTCTACGTAGATTGCTGTAGGAGACATCCTCTTTAATAAAATGCGTCGTCTGGTGATTTGCGCTCTCCTCAATAGGTAGACAATTCACAGAAGAAACAGTGAAGTCTATAAAGCTCAGGGAAGGTTTATATGAATCGTACATAATCATGTAATATACCATCTTTATTCGTTTTTTAATTATACTTTCCCTAGAAACTTTTTCATAGCAATAAAACTTTACGGGATTTGTGGAGGTAATTGCAATTAGTACGAAAACGAAGGGCAGAAATAATAATAATAAATGCGAGAAAGAAATGCGTTATTCATTTTCTTGCTGCGAGTCTTCTTGAGTCATTTTGTACTTTGTTAACCTCCCGCTGCATATTGTGGAAGAAATAGAGAAAAAACGAAGGGCAGAGCGAAATTTTACTACGCAGAAAGTACTTCTTTTATCGCAGCTAATCAAGTGGTTATCAGTGTGCACTTTAAAAATTTGTCACATGTCTCGCACACTTCCCACGTAATGGGCTTTAGTTTTGTAGATAAAGGTTGGAGGAGAGTGAGTGTCTTTCAGGTGCTAGTACATATCACTGCGCTTGCCAAAGATATAAAGGGTGGTCACCAAGTCAAACATCCCAAACAAAGGAATCATTTACTCTTACCCCATTCGCCCTGTTGATATTTGTATTTAACAGAGACCTTTGAAGCACAAGCTGGTGATCAGAAATTGTTTTCGCAATATCTTCTATCCTGCACCAGATAACCACTGACGTTCAAACGAGCTAGCCTCGGATTGGCACAGTTATTACGTTCTAGCGATCAAAGCCACCAGATTTATTGCGGAGAAATCAAGCAATCTATAATAATAACAAACAAAGCTAGCGGTATTATTGGCCGGAAGACTCGGAGAGTTATATCGACAACTATATTTTAGTGGTTTCAAGTGTGCATATGATGATCTTTCTCTAGGACGTTCTTCGCCCAATCCCACTCGACACTTCTGTTGCGTAAAAGGGGCTTACAGTTCATCGTGTAATCCGTGCCTCGAAGCGTTCTTGCGCACTTAACACAGAAGACAAATTTCGCCAGCGTACCTTTCACTATTCATAGCGCCAGCCAGACACGTTACTACGATTAAATCAGACTTCTCCAGCACAGCTAGTTAACAAGGATTATAACCTTTAAATTTTCTGAAGTAAAATCAAAAAAGTTGGAAAATGCGATGATTATAAATTGCATCGATAAAGGTGTATAGGTGAAGTATGTATTCACTGATGATCGTATTTTTTACGTCTCTGAATTACAGTGTCGTTGTTTTATTAGTGTAATGAAAGCAGAATTTTTCAAGCAACTCGTAATACGAGTAATTCACTCATATCTCAAATTCGCTAAAAAAATATGCTCACCGATTTCTCTTCCTCTGCTCCTTTTCCCTTCAGTAATTAAACACGTTATCGGTTTATTTTCTAATCGCTCCTTTGTTATCCTTCTCCTGAATTACTTGATATATGTTTCCAACTGACAGCTGGTGTGTTGTTCCAACGAGAAGTGCTGTATTAAGTCCAGATGGTAGTTTAAATATCCAAAGTGACGTGGATGTTGTTTAATAAAACCAGAAGAAAAAGAATTATGGCATAAACAACAAGAAGTGTGAAATCGTGTTTAAGAAAAATAAAGTCAGCTATTCCTCAATGTAAACCATGACATCAGTAAAAGGCTGACACAACTCAGTGTGATGCGCAATGTAAGAGTCGAGTATTTAGGCAAGGATGTCAAGATGGTAATGATATCATCTATAAAATTCTATAACTTTACAGTTACGATCATACAAAAGAAATTACGTGAAATAATATACTGCCAAATTTATGTTGCAAATAAATGGTCACTGACTTTTATTCATGCTTCTTCAACATTTACCTAACATAGCTTGTGATAACGTATTTCTCTTTCTTTTACTGAACTGTCATTGCTGATTGTTCTTATCAGATTTATATTGCACCTCTATTTATTTTTTTAATGCCTATATCTTCACTGCCACCACAACGTTTCAAAGAGTCTGTTCTGCGGAGTTGACGCTGACAACATTAATCTCTGCTTCAAAGATATGATATCTGCTTAAAATTAAATTATGTGGCAGAAGATTTTTTTCACATTAATTTTTTTTGAATTTATACGTCCATTAATAATTAGACGGAGATTCACTAAAGGTAATTCAGTGATTCCATTAGAATTAATCCACCAAATCCACAATCACCTTACAGTTTCTATCCGTCTGAAATTTAGAAACTACTTCAGTCGCATTACTCCTGGAAGGCCGATCAAAATGTAATTAAATCTTTAGCGCGTATTCCCTATTGATAATGAGTTAAAAAATAACAGCAACTTGTAAGCTTTAAGCTGTTCTCGATCGGGAGTTAATAGGTTCAGAAGGAACATGCTGAGAAGAGGATATAGTGACTGTGACCAATGATAGTTGATAAATACCAACTCCTGACCTTTTGTACATTTTTATTACATGAAAGCAGCTTGCACCCACAAATAAATAATTGTTACTACATACAAGATGGACAAGGCCGTTGTATTTTTGGAGAGAAAATAAGTTTCTGAAGATTTTCTGGAAACGAGAAACGATTAATCTAATCTTTGCCTCAGAAAATCATTTCTTTATCTAAGCGAAGAACGTATCGGAGGCTCTGCATTTTGGACCCGCGTTGTACAGCATCACCAGATGCCCTATCTTTCCTTGCCCATAGACCTCTAAAGATTTACATCATCATCATCCATGAGCTACAAATATCCCGGCCCTATTCCAAAGCAATGAATTTTACTGTTTATACTTGAATGTTCAGCAGCACAAAGGGGAAGAAAAGTTGAATCGATTGGCGCCGGTGAAGGCCACAACAATTAAATAAGATATCGACAGCGTCGACGTTTCCGCGTTTGCAGCAATCGCAATAACCGGAGGCTTGCGTTGTGGTACGACTGTCAGCACGACACAACTCGCGTAGAGGCAACGCCCTGAACACGGGAGGAAAACAAAACAATAAGCTAGCTGGCATGGCGGTGCATTAGCAGATCGTATCTGGCTGGCTAGCGAGCCTAGCATTGACCGGCCTGCTGTCCCTTGCGACGTCGATTGCTGCAGCCTTGATACGAGCATTCATCACCGTAATTAACTGCATAGATTACCATCACACGACACGTTTTGCGTATTTTTATCTGTTCACTTCCTGGCGTCCATTTAATCTAAGTGTCAGCGAGTGAATAATTATTGCATTTCTTAATTTGCTGCCGTCGTGATATCGAGATGGATGCGTGAATAAAACAGCCTTTTGTCATCAACTAAACTTTTCATCTCAGACATTTTGATAAGATGGATAATAAGTGTCAACTAGACGACCCGTGCGAAAATTTCGCGAATAAAATGCGATGAATAGTGAGGTTGAATATAATGTCACCAAGTTCAGTCATTACTCTTCATACTCCTGCTTCATTTATCGATTTGGTTAGAAATCCAGGGAGATAAATGGCACGAAACACAATAAAAGTATTTTAGAAATATTGACATTTTTGCGCTTTATGGGTCGAATTACGAAAAATTCCTTTCTTAGAATATAATGTTACCACGGTGGAAACCTTAGTCTTTAATAGGATATGTCATTTATCTATACCGATTAGATATCAAGGGAAATATAAGGCTCGTGACACAAAAATACGTTGTAGAACAATTTATACTTTTTCCCTTTAATACTTGAATTCCAAATACTTCTTTCTTAAAATATGATGTCAGCAAAGCTGAGACATTATTCCTCACAATTGTACTTGATTTATCGATTTTGGATAGATATCCAGGGAGATAAGTGGCTCGAGACACAAAAAACGCATTTTAGAAAAATTGACTTTTTTGCCTTTTATGGGTCGAATTACGAAAAATTCCTTTCTTAAAATATAATGTTACCACGGCGGAGTCCTTATTCTTTAATATGATGCCTCATTTATCTGTATCGGTTAGATATCAAGGGAGATAAATCGCCCGTGACACAAAAATCGGTAATAGAAAAATTTAAACTTTTTTTTCCTTTAAGGGTTTGTAATGTCCTACAGAGCACGTCGGCTCTCTGGCGTGGAGGTATGCTGCCCGATACTGTGTGTATCTGAGGGCCTGTCGATGATAGAAGGCAGACGCCTGTCCCCAGAGACATGTTTAGTTTGGCGCAGGGGCGCGGGACACAGACCGCCCTCTCTTCTCGCGATATTTTTGTTTTTTTCTGGAGGGCTTGCCGTATGTGGTACAGTGTGTGGGACAGCCAGAGGATGGAGGGGATGGCATCTACTCCTCGGAAGTGTTTCTTTTGCTATGTTCTATGTGGTCGGGAGGGGAGAACGTTGCTGGACGCCCGAGAGCAAGGTTGTGGGCAGTGGCTGCTGCGACAAGTGATAAACGGAGGTAGCTGTGTGTGTCAGCCGGTCGCGCTGGTCAAACCCTGGCCCGCCGCCGCCGACGCCGCCGCCGCCGACCAGTGCCCCTGCCGGGTAATGTGTACCGCCTGCTGATATAGAGACTTACTGCAACATCTCAAAACCCTGGAAACTGCCCTGAGAGACTCATGCCAGAATTAAAGAGCTGTTAGCCTGGGTGCCTATCATATGTTTGCCATACATTTGTGATCTTGAAATGACAACAATTTTGTCTTAATGAATAAATTCATTCTCTTTTAATGTGAACCCATTTCTTTTGTGTGATCCCCTGAGAATTGTCATGTAAGAACACATTATAAATATTATTGAATTAAAATAAATTAACTTTTGCAAGCTGACACCTTACAAGGTGTTTTTCAAGTCGAAACAAATACCCCGGCCAGCGAGATATTATAACATGGCGCGCCAACCTGTGGCCTGACTGTTTGAGATGTTGCAAACGTTTCGTTTTAGCGAGTAGAACTCTCTATGTGTTTTTCAGCATTTTTGCGGTGTGGCAGTGATAGCAGAGGTCCAGCATAAAATTGAGTATGTGTAATATTTGTTATTTGTAACAGCAGAAGACTCCTGTGGGCATCCCGAGCAAGGTGATTATCTGTTCACGTGTGTGATATTGAACAGCTGTTTGTTTATGTTTCATGGGTTGTTGATGTATATGAAAAAAATACGACGTTGCATAAATTGTTGGTCAATGGTGGAGGAAGATGTAAAGTAATGGTCTTTGGTTATGTTTGAGTTGTCCTTTTGTTTGTAATTGTTTGTTGGTTTTGATGGTTATTCGGTTGTTGGAAAATGTTTGGAGACTAGGGACGTAAGGTTTTAACAGCATCTCAGCGTCGGAAAATTATGCTTGTTTTTGCCTGTCTTCTGTGATGAGTATGGTTTTTATAAATTTTTCTTGCTTGTCGTGCTTTTAGAATGCCCCGAGCATCTATGCTCTGCATAATTGAGTTTTGTGCGTTTTAGCGTTCATTCCATCAATAATTGTGCGTTTGAGAATTTGTAGATGCTTCTCGTGGATGTGCCGGTATAAATATTGAATTGTGGGAGGAGAAGTGTGGTAAATATTTGTTTTACGTAGTTTCTAAATTTTTGGGTGCTATTGAGTGGATGAAACTGAGGTCCGGAAATGCCGGGATGGCACAAAGTCACAGTCCGTCAGAGCCAAACGAGCAGGAATTCGCGATGAAGGGAAATCACGATCATTTAATTGACAACGCCGTGGTTCGAAGTGCTGAGCAAACTATTCAGCAGACAGCCAGTAAAGAAAGAACTACTAGTTTTCCTCCAACCGCAGAAACGAGCGATCAGTTTGTGTCGCTGCCGGAAAATCACGCTAGCGCAATAATGACGCCCCATGATATGTTGGTAATAGTACAGCAATTGCTTAGTCCGATCAACGAACGATTAACATCCATGATCGAGGAACAAAAGAAAACCAATGAACAAATTTCGGCGTTCAGGGAGGAATTGACGTCCGCGATGGAAAAAGGGATTGGAGAACTTACGGAAAATGTGCCAACGCTACGGGCGGGTCAGGAAAAGCTAACCATTGTTGTTGGTCGCAGTAATGAGCAGTTGGTGGATGTACAAAGACGCGCGTCGGAAATAGGTCAGGAGACGGAAGAAAGGATTAACATGTTGGAAACGCGTGTCGTGGAAATGGAGAGGAGCCACAGTGCGGATTTGACCCAACTCGGAGAAGAGATGAGTCAAATTCGCGTGAGCGTTGCAAAGCTGAAAACAGAGCGCGACAGAGCTTTTCGATGAAAGAGACCCATAAACAGTGGGACATCGGTGTATCGGCGTGTTCGGAATCGGTACGAACGGACAGACGGATCAAACCACCGAAAATGCCAACTGTCGGACACGAAAGACGAGATCTGCGATATTTGTGCATATTTGGACAGGCGGGAACAAATGCCGAACATCTGTTCCAGGTCGAAGGCCTCAAGAGAGTGCCAGGCGGCGAGCGATGTTTTCCGAACGCATGCTACCCTCTGAGCAGGACGCTTTTTTGTGACTGTGTGAGCGAAACGCTGCTGGGGTGCGCTTATGAGCCGTATGTGGGAGGTTTCGAAGAGAGAGATTGTTGCGGAGAACTGAGAGGCGAAATTAGTGCTAACTTCATGCACAGTCAATCAGTTTACTTTGCTGAGAGGAAAGAATTTGCTGTGAATTTCCGATGCACAAACGCCAGCGATAAGTATGAGTTTTGGATGTGCGTGGTACACGGGAAGCTCAAAACGGGAGCTAACTAGGCTTAGCCCCTACGCGAAAAAAAAAGAGACTTGGTTTGGACCGCAGACATACCCAAGGATATGAAGTAGAGAATAATTATGGTAATAAATAAGTATAAAGTTAGTGTCATATAGTGGATAGTTCGCAGAAGTGCGTTTGGGAAGGGGGAAAAAAAAAAAAATTCTGTTCTCCCTAATGGACGGAAAGTAAATTCTGGTAGCATCTGAGAGTTGCGAGGGGAGGGAATTTTGGTTGTAGTTGAAGATTACCTGAGCCATAAAAACAGTTGAATTGATTTGGTACATGGGATGGAATTGAAGAACAGTCACTGCGATGATTGATGTCAGGCGAGAAGGAAATAGTTTTTAATGATAGTGGGAGTGATTATGAGATGGTACTCCATTTTTCATTGGGTAGTCTTGCGAGAAAGTTGCTGAGTACGTGGTGGATCGATTTTCCCGAGATTTGAAAGTTGTTGGTGAAAATATTGACGTTGGGCGAGTTGAAAAAAGGAAGGTATTTTTGAGAGATGGTTATAGCCAGAGCGGCACTGATGTATGAAGAGCACTTAGATTGAAGAAAAGGAGTCGATGGATGAGTCCCAAGTTGTATTTGCATTTTCCTCGTGCGAAGGACAAGGGTTTAAGGTGAAAAGACAACGGACGTGCATGGATTGGAAGGTTTCAGACGTTCCTTTTGGCAACGGATAGAAGGCCAAGGACGCATAAGCAGTCCGGTTGTCGTTCAATTAATGTGGTGGTAGTAGGTCGTGGAAGTTTCATATGAGGGACAAGGTAATTATCCCCTGGGGCTCCGTTAATTTGTGCTTGAGGTGGTGGAAGTGTGCCGAGTCTGGTATAACGAGGTTTTGTACACTCTGGATTTTTTACATGATAGCGGGAATAATGTGGTTCCACCAAGTCAAACCAGCATCATGTTTCTCAAGCGGGTAACTCGTTCCCTGACATCACTCCTTTGTTTTGAGAGTCGTCTGTTAGCAAAGTAATTGTGCCGTTCTGAGGAGATAATTCATGACAGGTGAGAGTATAGAGAAATGCAAATCCCAGATAGAGATTGTCGTTGAATACTGCACATTAGTGAAGGTATTCTTACTTATGTCCAAGCGGATTTACTTCTTCAGCATTTGAGATTTTTTAGAGAAAATTGTGGTTTTGCAAGGTAGGGAATGAAGTTCGATTTTTAAGTGGAGGTATTTCTTTCGGCGCCAGACATGACGCGAGATTTAATTTAGATGAGGATGCCTGCGAGTTATACATTGTTAAAGTTTTCCCGTGCGATTTCTCCAAGAATAGTTTTTTCCTCTCGGTGTTAGATATGGCGAAAGGTATTTGATACGGCGACGAACTTCTTATGATTATGTACGCATTTTTCAGTGCGAAAGCGAATTTTAAAGTGTCTTTTACGATAGGTTAATGAGGCTGTAGATTTGGTAGAATACTAGTAGTTTACTTTCTTAGATTAAGGGATATGGAGCAGGTTTGTGGTCCCAAGGTGGCAAGGCTACCTTAGTGAAGGTGGACAACGTTGAGGTAGTGGTACTCCAAGTTCTCTAAAGTGTCTGTTATGACTTTGGTCATGTGGTCGATATGAGGAATAGGTCGGTGAACCATGGCTTTCGAATTAGGAGCCGAAGTATAAGAGTGTGGGTTGTTTTGAAACTGGGAGTGTCAGCTGAGGCAGAGAGTGTCCTTGACTTCACCGGGGTGTAGGGACCTGGGCTCCATCTGGTTGGAGGCAGGCGCCTTACCATCTGCGTGAAGGTGGCTGTTTGTTATGAAGTCGGTTCTGCTCTACAGGGAACCGTTGCGACTGTAAATTCTGTTAGTTGCAAGGAGTGTGTACGCATGAAGAGAATATGCCGACCCCTCGTTTAAGTTTAGTTATTGTCAGATAAAGTTTGGAGATTTTAAGTTTTTATGGATATTGAAGGCTGTATTTAGGGTTATAAGTAGTCTATAATGAAAATATTCGTTTGGTTGTGGGTTTTTAATCATTACTGCGTGGCCCTGATTCATTGCTCACTTGTTTTCGGACACAATGGTTTTCTCTGTTTGGTTATATGGGCATTGTGGAAGATAAAGCCTTTATGTGATGGCTTTGTGATTTTTTTTATATTAATTCTTCTACATTTTGCACTCTCATTTGTAATTTTGTTAACAGAGAGTACAGGAAGGATGATTTGTGAGGCCACAATCTGGTAGAATTAATTTTGTTTGAGCAACTGTGTGCTGGTATTTTATATGTATTGTTAATGTAATATCTGTAACCATCAGAAAGGCTGGACAACGGCACAACGATGTATTTTCTGAGACCATAGTTTCTTAGGATTAAGTATTTTTCTGAACACTGTGTGTTATTGTTTAGATGTTGTGTACTGTTTAAGTTGTATCTGTAGCCATAAGATAGGCTGGACCCAACTGGTATCATTTACGCCATGCCCATTGTAATGAATGTCACAGAGAGAGTTTCATGCTCGTAGCGGAGCGCAGTGTAAGATCGAGCAGTCACTGCAGTGGTTGTTGACCAAGGAGACAATCCGCATGACTTTTCAGCAGAGGAAAGTTTCGAAATGGGTGGTTTTATCAAGGTATTGTATGACTCGGGCAAACGATAGGTTGAAGAGACAGTTCTGGCTAAAGAGCGTGAGGATGAAATGTTTCGAGACAAAGTGAGAGGATAGGTCACATAGACTGAATGAAAAATTTGAACTTTAAATAGGAAAGTTCAAATTTTTGTGGAGGTGGCAGTTGAAGCTGTAATGTCCTACAGAGCACGTCGGCTCGCTGGCGTGGAGGTATGCTGCCCGATACTGTGTGTATCTGAGGGCCAGTCGATGATAGAAGGCAGACGCCTGTCCCCAGAGACATGTTTAGTTTGGCGCAGGGGCGCGGGACACAGACCGCCCTCTCTTCTCGCGATATTTTTGTTTTTTCTGGAGGGCTTGCCGTATGTGGTACAGTGTGTGGGACAGCCAGAGGATGGAGGGGATGGCATCTACTCCTCGGAAGTGTTTCTTTTGCTATGTTCTATGTGGTCGGGAGAGGGAGAACGTTGCTGGACGCCCGAGAGCAAGGTTGTGGGCAGTGGCTGCTGCGACAAGTGATAAACGGAGGTAGCTGTGTGTGTCAGCCGGTCGCGCTGGTCAAACCCTGGCCCGCCGCCGCCGACGCCGCCGCCGCCGACCAGTGCCCTGCCGGGTAATGTGTACCGCCTGCTGATATAGAGACTTACTGCAACATCTCAAAACCCTGGAAACTGCCCTGAGAGACTCATGCCAGAATTAAAGAGCTGTTAGCCTGGGTGCCTATCATATGTTTGCCATACATTTGTGATCTTGAAATGACAACAATTTTGTCTTAATGAATAAATTCATTCTCTTTTAATGTGAACCCATTTCTTTTGTGTGATCCCCTGAGAATTGTCATGTGAAGAACACATTATAAATATTATTGAATTAAAATAAATTAACTTTGCTACTTTTGCAAGCTGACACCTTACAAGGTGTTTTTCAAGTCGAAACAAATACCCCGGCCAGCGAGATATTATGGGTTGAATTCCAAAAACATTCTTTCTTAAAATATGATTTCACAAAGCTGATACATTACTCCTTATATTCCTACTTCATTTATCGATTTTGGTTAGATATCCAGGGAGATAAATGACTCGAGATACAAAAAACGCATTTTAGAAAAATTGACATTTTTGCCCTTTAAGGGTCGAATTACGAAATATTCCTTTCTTAAAATATACTGTTACCACGGCGGAGAGCTTAATATTTAATATGATACCTCATTTATCTATATCAGTTAGATATTAAGGGAGACAAATTGCTCGTGACACAAAAACGAATTGCAAAAATATTGATACTTTTGCCCTTTAAGGGTTGAATTCCGAAAAATTTCTGTCTTAATATATGACGTCACTAAAGCGGATATCTTAATCTTTAAAATGATACTTCATTAAACGATCTCAGATAGGTATCCAGGGATATATTTGACTCATAACACAAAAAACAGCATTTTAGAAATATTGACATTTTCGCCTTTTAAGAGCCGAATTCCGAAAACTTCATTTCTTAAAATATGATGTGACCAAAGGGAAGACCATAAGCTTTAAAATGACACCTCATTCATTGATTTCGGTTAAGTATGAAGGAAGATACAGGCTTGTGACAAAAAAATACCTTATAGAAATAATATATATGATGATAAACGGAAGCTTTTATGCTTACGTATAGTTGACCCGCTAGTGCAGCTGTACGCTCTAAAATAATACCACACTGGCTCGCAGAGGTTTAACGAGAATATGTTTAACGAGACTATATTCCGAGTCCTGGACCCAGCTTACCGGTCGTTTACAGAACGACAGCTAGCAAATATCGCTACCAGCAACACTCATATCTCGGAATGACCGCGAAAATAAGATGAGAGAAATCAGGGCCAGAACCGATTCATTTCTGTACTCTTTTTTCCCACGAGCGATTAGGGAATGGAATAGAAAGGATTTACCGGGCGAGTAAACTTAAAATCCGACAGGAGTAGCTTTCGATAAAGCACTCCGGCCATCCTGATCTGGGTTTTCCATGGTTTTCCCGGATGACTCCAGGCGAATTCTGGGATGGTTCCTATCATTAGCCCATGGGCGCCTCCTGCCATATCCTGTATATCCCTTCCAAACTATTACCCTTTCGGATAGGTGCAATGCAGCCTCAACCACACACTTTTATTGAATCGCGGAGTAATAATAATAATACAAACCAGTTTACAGAACAGACCAGAATTATAACCGTCTCCAGTTTCAGTGAATATCGAGCCATACCAATGCTGTTGGTATGAAGGATATTACCTCCCTGTGTTAACTGATATGGTTTCCCGTTGCCTCACCCAGTGTTGAAAATGTTCGTGTTATTGTCCTGTGTCGATCACTGTTATAAGTAGTGTTAACGCCCGTCAGAAACGATTGATATCTCCTATGTTGGTGGTAGGAATTTATTCTGGAAAAGTTTGTAAGGTAAAACGAATAACTATCATTTTAATGATATTTTTCGTGATATTAGTGCCGTACCTGGTTAGATTCTCAGAGTATTGGCTACAATTTTTAAAAAATAAATGCATTCTACTTTAAATGACAGAAAGTACAATTTCAAAAACGGATAACTGTTATTTATTTGATTGATATTTTTCGCGATTACCTACGTTTCGTGTAAACTTCCTCCGAGTTTTTAATAAATTTCATTGTTACTTGTCTTCTATCAACAAAAAAAAAAAAAAAAAAAAAAAAAAAAAGGTTCTTATAAATGCTACAGAGAATATAGTGTAAACATCGAATGCCCTTCTCCTCACATGAATTTTTGTATCTATTTGTCGTAAATAAACAAAAAGCAAGATGTAAATTTAAACGAACGTACCATTGTAAATTTTTAACGTACGAATGTTTCACATTCATTTTATATATTTTTGGGCAGTTATGTACAACAGACAATTACCTTTCATCTAGCATCGAAATTACACTTTCTTTTGAAACTATCGGTGCAGAAAAAATCAAATTCAATTGTTTATTTGAAATTTACGCTTCCTTTTTAACATTATAAACGCAAATAAAGTCTATAATCATTCACATGATTTTTACTGGTTAGCCATGTAGCGCTGTAGTGGCAGTCAGTGGAACTAACACTGCGAGCATTATCGAGACTTGCCGAATGTTGCCGATGTATAGAGTTGAGAGCAGTCTCTAGGCGTCGCATTTTATTGAAGAGGGTATTTGCGTTAAGGATAGTATATTGTGAATAACAAACTAAAGGCTGAGACAAATTGTCGTTTCTTTCAGTCGTACCCTTCCGAAAGATACAATGAGGTCTGCCCTAATAAGTGGATGTATGCGTTGCTGCTTGTTTATTTCCAGTATTTCTAATATATGGTTGCAAAATACGAGGTGCATTCAAGTTCTAAGGCCTCCGATTTTTTTCTAACTAACTACTCACCCGAAAACTATGAAACTGGTGTTACTTCTTGACGTAATCTCCCTGCAGACCTACACATTTTTCACAACGTCGACGCCATGATTCCATGGCCGTGGCGAAGGCTTCTTTAGGAGTCTGTTTTGACTACTGGAAAATCGCTGAAGCAATAGCAGCACGGCTGGTGAATGTGCGGCCACGGAGAGTGTCTTTCATTGTTGGAAACAGCCAAAAGTTACTAGGAGCCAGGTCAGGTGAGTAGGGAGCATGACAAATCACTTCAAAGTTGTTTTCACGAAGAAACTGTTGCGTATCGTTAGCCCGATGTTCGCGTGCGTTGTGGTCCGTCAGCATTCGTGGCACCCACCTGGAGGACTCTTTTCGCATTTTCAGGTCGTCATGCAGGATTGTGTGTACAGAACCCACGGAAATGTTAACACTGGAGGCGATCTGTTCAACAGTCATTCGGCGATCCCCCAAAACAAGTCTCTCCACTTGCTCGATCATGTCGTCAGACCAGCTTGTGCGAGGCCGAGGTTGTTTTGGTTTGTTGTCACACGATGTTCTGCCTTCATTAAACTGTCACAGCCACGAACGCACTTTAGACACATCCATAACTCAATCACCACATGTCTCCTTCAACCATCGATGAATTTCAGTTGGTGTCACACCACCCAAATTCAGAAAACGAATGATTGCACGCTGTTCAGGTAAGGAAAATGTTGCCATTTTAAGTATCTAAAACAGTTCTCATTCTCGACGCTGCCGCTAGAGTTCCATCTGCCATCTTTCTCACATATTAACAATAAGTGCACACTCATTTTAAAACAATTCGCATGTTTCTATTTCTTTCCAGTCTGGACAAAAAAAAAATCGAAGGCCTTAGAACTTGAATGTACCTCGTACGATTCACATCATTAGCTGGGAATGTTTTGCTCATGAGGATCATATTATCGAGCCTCTTTGCACGAACAACTACAACTTTAGATATTAGGTATGAAAATAGTTACTCATAGCTAAGATACATGCTTCTTTAACAGGCGTATTTACTAAAAAAAAAACAAAAAAAAATCAGAATCTTTGATAGAGTAGCCAATTATTGATTTAGTGTGTCTCTTGGCTAATCATAGGCTGCCTAAATGTGCAGCACAAAACCATATTTAAAATTGAATGTTTTTCAAAGCTGTCATCTAGGTCATCATCGGTTAGCAAACGGTTAGCGTTTAAAATAGGTTTGGGATACTTTGGATATAAGGCGGATGTGACGTTGAACTGTTTTCCCTTTTTGGTGATAAAACATAGTTAGCTTCAACTGAGAGGATGAGGTCGTTGCTGTTGTTATTCGAAAAAGTAAAACGGCAGGAAATTTATTTATATCAATATTTATTTGTGTACATAACTAACTGCTCTAGTTTTCCAAAGAGGTAAATTACCGCTGATGGAAGAAGTAAAAGGGATGCTAAAAATAGTATAGCACTATCAAAAAGAGCATCGATGAAAAACTGAAATATCTTAGTTTCAAATATAGATTTAGGATTCAGAGAGTAGGCCTACTATTTAAAACTCTATGTGTGGAGCACAGCACTTTATGATAGCAAAGCATGGTCTTTAGGAATACCAGAAAGAGAGAAGATTGAAGCATTTGAAATGTGGCACTATAGGAAGATGCTGAAAACTAAGTTTACAGATAAAGTACAAAATAGACTTGTTTCAGAAATGATGGGTGTGGAATGAAGTTTATGGAAGAGTCTAACAGAAAGAAGAGACAGGTTAGTGGGTCATATTTTGAGATATGCGGAATTGGTTAATTTGTTGGAGGAGGTAACAGTTGAAGACAAGAGCTGTAGAGGAAGACAGAAATCAAAATCTATGAATCAGATAACATAGGACGTAGGTTGTAAGGGGTATGTTGATATGAAGTGGGTAACGCAAGATAGGAAGGGATGGAGAATTGCATCAACCCAGTCGAGAGAGTGTGACAGCAAAAAAATAGATAATGGTGGCTTGGACTGCTAAATTATCTGGATCAAGATTGCAGTAAGTAAGTCTCTATATAGAGAAGAAAGGGAAATATAAGTGTCAATCCGAGGAGACGTGTTGGCAACTTTCCCTCATGTCTGTCCTCCGCATTCACAAGAATCTTTAGAGGTCACTTGGGGACAACTTTCTTTTTGTACAACCAAACCGCACACGATGACGAAACTCTCGAGTCCATCTGGTGAAGAGGTCACCGCGTGAGACAGACGCTGTTAAGCTCTGGTTTCGTAACATGTTTGCAGGCACTGACCTCGTTAATAAGGCCTTCTCGCTAACAGTGTTCTGTTTGGTTACTTCGAGTATCTCAGTACCCGTCAACAGTTAAATTCATTTTTGTATCGTTTAGTTGTTAGAAAGTAGGATAGCGAGTTTATTTGTGTGGTACACGGACAATTCGTGAATATACATTATATCAATGTTTTTCTTCTCTATAAAAGTCAGATACCTGTAATTGTTATTAAATAACGTTCATAACCTTTATTTTATAACGTTGTACGTATTTGCTAGTTTACTATAACGTTAACATCTGTTGACAGAACTTAACGAAACCATCAACAGCGAACAATATAAATAAACAAAGCTATTAATAATTAATAAGAGGGAATAAAGAAATACACATTTTTCTTTATTATTGGTTTGCATTTTAAAACATATTGAGGTCAAAGACGATGTGACTAGATGGCCGTTTATTAGTACTTATGGTGAAAATGGGGACAACATGCTTGCTAAGAAAAAGTTCAAAGTTGTCACTGTCTAAATAAGGAAAGACGATAGTGTTGTCAATGGAATCAGAGCTCCACATTACCTACAGTGACCTGAGCATCCGAACAGAGGTGACATTGCAGCCTCCTCAAGGATTCAAACTCTTAAACCCCCGAGAAAACCAGTATGTTGCTGTCTGTTGCCTTTTGACAGCTATAATAGAGAGAATGTCGGACGGTTCATAATGTTCACAGCTTGGACTGAAAATACGCATCTATATTGTAACGAGCCGCGCTGTCGCCACGTTACAAGGTGCATTTTTTATTATATATGTAATAATATAAGAGTAATTTACATAAATCTTGGGCGACCACGTGAATAGATTTTTGTTGTAATTTTATAAAGTACGCAAGATTCCAAGTGAGGACTGTAATGAAATGGTGAACTTATACAGTGTATCGTAGCAAAGCGAATATTCAAGAATTATTGAGCTATGTAGGCTTGAAGCTAATCTTGGTGTTCCCGAGCCTTGGCGACAAAAAGTCGCGGATTTGGGATTTGCCAGACCACACACCCTGCTCCCTGGGGATGGGCGGTCAACGACGTCACTCTCCTGGCGGGAAAAGCCTGCCGTCCGAAACCCGAATGTTCTCTCGTCCCGGCGAACTTAGCCGAATATGTCCGACCTCTGTTGGATTCTTTGGCCAAATCACATATCGAGGATATCACGTGACATTAGGTGCCGACCTGAAGGTCCAATCAAAATGAGCGTATAACTCAAAATCCTGGGAATTTTTGTTGTATGTGAGCTTCGAGACTACAAATGGGCGGAGCAAGAAGTTTCCTCGTGGACCGAAGAGCGAGATTCTAGATTCTAACTTCGATCGCACCAGTCTGAGGTTGACTTGGAAAGTTGACTTCATTCGCTAACTGCAGCTTGCCTTCCTGGAGCGAGCGTATCACCGCAACACAGCCGGTAATGCGATGATGCGCATTGCCAGACCAGAGATGCCTATAGCCGACTTGTGAGATAATCTCACATATCGTGGGTCCGCTATACTCATCACAGACATCAGACGCAGAACTGCAATGGTAATTGATTACGACCAAGCCATGTGATTGTGCATTCCGTGAAACAGAACCCGTAAGCGATTTTGAGAGGATAGGTCCATGTTCTCACTTTGCAATTGTAAAAACCCCTGAGCTAGCGGCATAATTTGCCAGAACTAGTTATTTTCGAATGATATATTGTTCATTCTGGCGCCCATGATTTTCTTTTTAACTGTAAAGTCACAGTATTATGATGCCTTTGTCTGAGGTAGTCATAACTTGTATTTTTCATTGTTTCCAGTTGTCATTATTTCTTGCATTTTGATTCTGAGATATATTTAAAAGTAAATATACAATTGTTTGCTTGCCCATGACGGCTAATTGTAACTCTGAGCGTTGCTTTTATGATTTTGCCAATTTGTGTTAATGTTAACGGTAAATTCGCTCAGACTTGTAATCGCCAGTGATAAGAAATAAATGTCATATTGTGACAATTTTTCCTAAATTCCAACCAACGTCGAGATTCTTGCTAAATTAATAAATTTCCAATCCTTCGTAAAAATTAAAATTAAAAATCCACAGTTATTAATCATAAAGGTATGAAAGATAATTGTAATGTGGTTTGCCCACCAAGGTACCCACCACATAATGTCGCCCAACGCTGGTGCCAGATGAGACATTACCTCTTAATGTCTGCGAATTGGTGGCACTAATTCAAATTAATACAATTTGGAGCCCAAATTCAGAAAGTTTCATGGAATGTTGCACATGGTTTTTGGCTGTTTTATTATTCTTGTAGTCAATAGATATTCATACAAGATTTTATTTTGATGTTTCACTTGTATTTTAATGCATAAAGTTCATTTTGTTTCAATGCATAAAATTTATTTTGTTTCAACGCATTAAAGGAAGTTCATTTGTGGATTTCAATTGAGATGCAATACACTTTGTATTGTAACAATTTTGTGATCATTTTTCAAATTTTAAATGAGTAACGTCAGTGTTGATTTCTTAATGCATGGTAGCCCATGTGTTTGAAAGTAAGTCTGCTTTCATGGTGTTGTGTTGCATGATTCATCGTTGCTTTTTTCTTGCTGTATTTTGGAGGGGTATATGTATTTGTGTGTATTGAAATTCGCGGTATTTTTGTTGTAGTGAATTTAGATTTCGTCATTGCACAATTGCGGTGTAAATTCATTGTTTGTGTGTTCATATGAAGCTACGATCTCGTACGATAAAAGATTTCGATATGGAAGATCAGTCTGATAGGCAAAAATCTCCCGAAATCATGAACGAGGTTCAGTTAACGGAACAAAGCGAAATATTGGCTGCAGGCGAGGGGCACGCAAGTTCTGAAGTTCCGACCCACTCATATAGTTCGCAGTCTACTTTGTCGCCACAGGAAGATATGGAAAATTTTCCATCACCTATAGGTGAGATGACAGAGAATACGCCCGCATATGCAGAACAGACCCAACAAATATCACAAATGCCGGTAGAATCACCACCCCTATCGCCGCAAATGCTGAACATGTTAATGACTGCAATCAATTCACTAAAAGAGGACAATAAGAGAAGTTCGGATTTGCTTAGCCAATCGAATCAACAACTAAAGCAGGATTTAAGCCAACAATTAAGCCTGCAAATTAATTCACAAAAACAGGAATCAAGCCAGCAATTTCTGGAATTAAACAAGCGTTTTGATTCACAAAAGGAGGAAAATAAGAGAAATTCGGATTTGTTTAGGCAGAGTTTTGAGTCGCAAGCTGCGATATTAACAAATTTGGACGGAAAAATATCCACCTTCCGTTCTGAGGTCACAAAAGAAATATCGGAATTCAAGTCTGAGATAACTAAAATTGTTTCTAAGCTGGAAAGGGACACAGAAGAAGTAAAAACTACCTGTGCTTCTTTGCAAACGGCCAACAAACAATTATCCAAAAGACTTGACGCTACCGAACTGTCCATTGAACAGATGCGAAACGAGAACGGCCAAAACCTAGGGCAAATTTCGGAATTTGTTCAAGAGGTCAAAGACCAAGCGAACAAAACATCCGAAAACTTAGCTCAGAGATGACTGCCGCGGCAAGTTCAGTTGAGCTCGTTAAGACGGCACAAACCGAGTTGAAATTGTCACTGGACGAATTTCTGGAAGCCGAACGTAGTAATTTTAGTCCTCCACAAAATGCTCCGAATGCGGTGTTACAGACTGCGAGTGAGTCGGTTGTTAAAGTCACCACTCAACTCTTAGTCAGTGAAATTGTCAGTTTGTACGCAAAAATATCTGAAATCAAGAAACACAACAATTTCAGTTGTCTTGGATCCACAGTTAAGTGCAAACTATCAGTAAAGCGTAAGACATTTGTGGGGCAGGAGAGGAAAGATGTACAGTACATGTCGTTCTTGAAAGTCAGACAAGAGTCGGCAACTTTTTCAATCATCGGAGAAATGCGAAATCAGTCTCAGAATTCACAGCCTATCAACATCGCGTGGAAATTTTCTGTCCGTAACTTTGTGTGGAACACTACACAATTTGTTCATTCCTTGCGGTCAGAAAAGACGCAATTGTCAACTGGACCAGTTAGTAAGTGTGGTCGGTCGGCGGACACTATACCTGTTCCAGGAATGTCATTAGCTGTCGGGCACAAACCGCCGAACGTCTGTGACCTTGTAAGCCCAAGCTTCTACGTCCTTCGAAATCTTGTTGAAAGCAGTAAAGACGAATATTCACGACGCAGAATTATTTTCCAGAGGAAGATCCATGGACGTCTCAAATTCGCCTTGTAGGCATTGTTCAACAAGTTGTGTAGCGTGCCAAATACGATGATGAAAAGAATGACTATTAAATTGTCAGATATGGATCATTAAAAAAAAAAATGTACAGTACAGTATACATTCTTTAAGGTTAGATGCCTTACCGAAATTAATGATGCTTGAAAAACGCCGATGCCAGTTCCGCTAGTCTAAACCGTCTGTTTTGCTGGAAAGATTAGATAAAACGTAAAATCAAACAAAATTCAAGTTGCACTTATAGTTAAAGCTACTTAGGATATTTCCATATTCGGAATTTTAATGCTTATTTCACTATTCCGAACTTTATATTTTGTCCACGTGAAATATTAATAGTCACTTTTGACTTTCACGCTGTTAAATGGACATGATTTGATAAAAATCCTGAAATATTAAATGTTTTCCTGAGCCAGATAAATTGATACGCACCCGCGGAAAATGAAGCGCCATTAGCAAACACAATTTCTTGTCTTCGCAATCACAATGAATCTGACAGCGATACAAATATTGTGATATGCTTTCTAAGATGTATTCTGTGACAGAGAAGGGTTTCAACATTTTGTGATGCATGAGTTAAATGTAACGTTTTACCTTAGGTAGTTGCATTCTATCTTTTCTGAGCAGAAGTGTACAGCGAGCGTAATATCGCTTTGTCTGTGTTGATCGAAGATCGCAAGTTATCTCGTCAACGAACTTTACTTCTTTGTTTGTGTGTATCTGTAAAGGGTGGCTAACGTGCCATAGATAATGCCCTATAGAACACGAAACCTTGCCAGAAAGATTTGTTTAAATTGAGTTGGTCATCACAGAAATTAGGAATCTTAAGTTGGATTACAGATATAAAGGAGAGTTTTCACAATACCTTGCTGTTATTTTGCTAACGATAGAGGGAGGTCGAAGAGCAAAAAGTTAAAGGCGACTGCGTTTGTAAAGGCTAAAGGGAAAAAACTTTATTTACGGGATATATTCAATAATTCAGCTAACTTTGCAAGTTAAGGTAATTATATTTGATGCTAACTTCAATTAAAAGGGAATTTTGTATATGATAATTGCACAGATGGTGAAGACGTGAACAATAAGATTATTGGTGATATCGAAGTTTTTCATGCTATATCATTTCATACTAAGTAACGGTATCGAGGGAGTGGGGAAACAGTTACCCTCGAACAGCTGAGGTCATTAACGCAGGTAGGCAGCAGAACTCAACCGGCAGGTTCCTAGAATTGGCAGGTAGCGAATACCCCAGGATGAATGAGAAGGGAAACAAGTCGTTCCACGCCTCGTTCTAGCGGTATTTCGCGTACCCTTACTGTAAATTGTATAGTATTCCGTAAATTAGATTAAAACTATTGTTGGACAGTATACATTTAGCTCAGAATTGTGTGTACTCACCGAAAATAATTGCAATGTTTATATTTTTGCTTTATATAGATTTGTAGTGTTCTGCTAGCGTGAAATCTCAAAATTGCTTTGTATTGGCAAAAGGAACACCTGAGATCGGACCTTTCTATGCACAAAGCTTATAACCTTTTTCATACAAGCTAAAGAAGCATAAGTGTATAAAAGGAAAATATTCGCTAACTGGGATGGATTTTCGGCTTAAAACGTGGAGTAAACGATATGTTAAAACGGTTATAATAACTCCTAAATAAAGAGAAATATTATATTCTTTGAATGTCAAGATAATCTCGAGTCATCAATAGACCCGTTGTGAAGGAATCGTAATGTTACTGAGGAATTATAGTTACGCTATTCATTATCCTTTCATTTATGTGCGGAGTGGTTATGTGCAGGGTTCGCTTGTACGCCAAAGATGCTACAACGACTTTGGTTGACGATGACAAAAAGTTCACGTCAAACCGCATAATGTGTATAATGTCTCATATGGGAATGGTAAATTTTATAGAAATTCCATTACATATACCCATGAGCAAATACAGGTACCTTTCGCCATAAAATTCGCAATCACTTCACAGACGGTATATTACAAGTTAGAGATGTCGACCAATGAAAGACTAATTAGGAGACCATCTAACATTCAACGAGTAAGGTTCATAATTTACGTAACAAACGAAAACATGTACTTACATCGTTCATTCCACACCACGTAGAATTATAAGTAAATGCCGCGTCATTCAAATCTAGGATTACAGTTAGTGATATTTGACCATGAACACGGGCACATCTTCTCTGAAATGCTTATTGAATTAACCGTCGGTCATGACGAAAATCACGTCACCGAATCCGACTAAACTATTCCGTTGTTTTGAGATTAAACCCGCGCAATGTAATGAGATATTTTCCACTCACCTCTAGCATCTATAGGGATGATTGTTGAAGGCAGAATTATTTTTATGCACATGAGTAAAACATCACGCTAAATTGTAAATACAATGTATAGCTCAACCACTTTCTGCATAAGTGTTCTGACAACGTTTTGTTTTATTAATGTGTTTCATTTTATTGATTTAATGATAAGATTTGATACAAGATATTTTCAAGATTATTATTTAAACATGTATGTAAATAATTTCTTTTCATGTATATTTTAGTATTGTGTTTAATATAACTTTGTATTTGGGAAGGCTACCTGAATCACGTGCTTCTGTTTGTAAAGAATTGTAAGACGGCCAAAAGGACATATGCTCCCGTTATATATTCACCTTACAAGGCAGGAATAGCGATGGTTAGTGGAATCACATTTAAAATGAATGTAATTATAAAAATGCTTAAGTTTTTGTTGAGTCACAATGGAGATAGAATTAGGTAGTTAAAAATAAAATTATTGTACCATAATTTCATTTTTCACCAACGGCCGGCCATATTGTAACGAGCCGCGCTGTCGCCACGTTACAAGGTGCATTTTTTATTATATATGTAATAATATAAGAGTAATTTACATAAATCTTGGGCGACCACGTGAATAGATTTTTGTTGTAATTTTATAAAGTACGCAAGATTCCAAGTGAGGACTGTAATGAAATGGTGAACTTATACAGTGTATCGTAGCAAAGCGAATATTCAAGAATTATTGAGCTATGTAGGCTTGAAGCTAATCTTGGTGTTCCCGAGCCTTGGCGACAAAAAGTCGCGGATTTGGGATTTGCCAGACCACACACCCTGCTCCCTGGGGATGGGCGGTCAACGACGTCACTCTCCTGGCGGGAAAAGCCTGCCGTCCGAAACCCGAATGTTCTCTCGTCCCGGCGAACTTAGCCGAATATGTCCGACCTCTGTTGGATTCTTTGGCCAAATCACATATCGAGGATATCACGTGACATTAGGTGCCGACCTGAAGGTCCAATCAAAATGAGCGTATAACTCAAAATCCTGGGAATTTTTGTTGTATGTGAGCTTCGAGACTACAAATGGGCGGAGCAAGAAGTTTCCTCGTGGACCGAAGAGCGAGGAGCTGGATTTCTAGATTCTAACTTCGATCGCACCAGTCTGAGGTTGACTTGGAAAGTTGACTTCATTCGCTAACTGCAGCTTGCCTTCCTGGAGCGAGCGTATCACCGCAACACAGCCGGTAATGCGATGATGCGCATTGCCAGACCAGAGATGCCTATAGCCGACTTGTGAGATAATCTCACATATCGTGGGTCCGCTATACTCATCACAGACATCAGACGCAGAACTGCAATGGTAATTGATTACGACCAAGCCATGTGATTGTGCATTCCGTGAAACAGAACCCGTAAGCGACTTTGAGAGGATAGGTCCATGTTCTCACTTTGCAATTGTAAAAACCCCTGAGCTAGCGGCATAATTTGCCAGAACTAGTTATTTTCGAATGATATATTGTTCATTCTGGCGCCCATGATTTTCTTTTTAACTGTAAAGTCACAGTATTATGATGCCTTTGTCTGAGGTAGTCATAACTTGTATTTTTCATTGTTTCCAGTTGTCATTATTTCTTGCATTTTGATTCTGAGATATTTAAAAGTAAATATACAATTGTTTGCTTGCCCATGACGGCTAATTGTAACTCTGAGCGTTGCTTTTATGATTTTGCCAATTTGTGTTAATGTTAACGGTAAATTCGCTCAGACTTGTAATCGCCAGTGATAAGAAATAAATGTCATATTGTGACAATTTTTCCTAAATTCCAACCAACGTCGAGATTCTTGCTAAATTAATAAATTTCCAATCCTTCGTAAAAATTAAAATTAAAAATCCACAGTTATTAATCATAAAGGTATGAAAGATAATTGTAATGTGGTTTGCCCACCAAGGTACCCACCACAATATAGAGATGAAATTTCGTGACTATTTTGTAGTCGGTCGCTCTGCGGCACACATTACCCAGACCACGAAAAGTTTAGAAGTACGAAACCTTTATGGAGAATACCGGAAGATTCAGATCCTGCCTAGGCTACCAAAAGTGAGAATTGGTGTATTTTCTTCAGATATAATAAATACTGCGAGTAATCCGTAATATTGCCTGGTTTCGATTTCCTTCCAACTACTTGCTTCCCGGCTCGTAGGACCATGTTGTGAATTGGCATCAAACCAGTAATTTTTAATGTTATGATACATTGGTTTGAAACTGTTGATATTGTAATAATCCATCAATATCACAGCACAGACAGATTTTCTTCAAATACACTAAATATTTCAGCAGCAAACACGGCAAGAACATCCATTTACAATTTTTATGTTTTCTTAACATTATTTTAGGTATCACTAATATGTTCTGTCCAAATCCCTACACAAAGGAAGAAACCCATGGAATTGTTGTGTCAGAAATGGGAACATGTAAGAGAATGAGGAACCGGGACCGATGTAAGATAGCAAGAAAATGTGAAGGTTAACTTAATCCTGGAATGACATTTTTGCTTTTCAAATTATACATTAAAAATGCAGTGACTGAAGTTAATTCCTGGGAGGAAAGGGCGTTATGTTTTATGGCTCCTCATCTAATCAAGTTCTCACCAAAATTTAATCTACTATATCATTTTGTAAAGTCATCCACTCACCTCGATAGCTATTGGCTGGTGTCACGTGTCAGCCTTCGCTCACAAAACAGAGACCAGAGATACCATTAGAAGGAATTCGTGGTTATGTCTACAATTTAATCACTAAGCAACTGCTACCAAATTAATTGGCATAATACGTTCATTAAGTTTGTTTTTCATAGCGTTTCATAGTTAAAAAAATTTTAGTAAATTTTGGGGCTGAAAACACGTGGATCTGCTTTTTAGTAACATGTTACTAATTAAAGCAACTTAAAAAACTTTTTAAATTAAATTACTCATAGTCTCTGTTGTAACCACGAATGCCAATTGTCATTTCGGGTTAGGATAATTTTCAGTTTAATTACAACTTTCACTAATGTTGTTGCTTGGCCGAAATTTATGCATTACGGTTTATTTCTTTTTAGGCATTTTACTGACCACTTTCGTTATTGGTCTTTATTCATGTTTGCTGTATGTGAGTTATTAGGTTATTTTAAGTGGACATCATACCAAATGTGTCACCGAATCGACTATTCTGGCAACTTATTTCGGCGGAGTTGCTCAACTGTTTCATAATATGGAATGTGTATTACGTTCCCTAGACGTCACAGATATTTTTTTTATATATATATATATGGCTTTCGGCAACTGAGCCATTCAGCCAGCTCGATGTGTTTATATCTCTTCCAGTGAATTAGCTTCTCCAGTATGTTTTTTTCAATTCCTAAGTATAGACACCACAGGACGGACAGGACATTCAAAAAGACATACAACACTTAAACATCCATGCCCACGGCCGGATTCGAACCGGCGACCTTCGGCACGCGGAGCTAGCACTCTAGCCCCTACGCTACCGAGGCCGGCCGTCACAGATACTATGACCAATGTTTACGTGTTTCCAGCACCAATGTTTACATTATGAGTGTTTTCCCAGTCTCAATAATAAAGAACGTGATGCTTTCGAAGCAAGCAGGATTTTTTTTTTTTTTTTTTAATTTTGCATAGTGAACTTTAAGGGTCAAATACAAGTGAAGTTCATATTTTAAGCAAGTTCGAGTGTATGACCTTTGAAACAGTGAGACGATAGCGCGATCATTCCTGTCCGTGTTTAATACCTACCTGTATTAATGCTTCTGAGTTCTTCAAGCTCAAGAGATTTTATTCTTCCTACGGGTGAAACACAGGTCAAGCTTATATTTTGCCAGATCAGATCAACCTGTCATAATCTTTCATCGTAAAAACTAAAACATTCTATACCCGTGACGACTCGAAAAAAAGTCACGAGCTTTCACTACTAGTGTTAAATAATCATATAATAACATCTTGACATCTTGCTGGCAGCCATTCTTTTTTTTTTTTTTTTTTTTTTTTTTGAGTTTCCAACGGATTTTTCCGTTGCTGGAACTTACAATTTTCAACTATTATGCTCTCACTAGTTCGTTCTATCGTAATCCCTTAAAAAAGTAATGAAAAATTTCTTGACAGCAATGGAGGCGTATTATTTAACTAAAATGATTTTCACTTATGAGAGGTCTGGTGGCTCAGTGGTTAAGCGTCTGACTGGAGACTGAAAGGTCCACGGTTGGAATCCCTGTCTCGGCGGGGATTTTCAAAGGCACTTAACCCGACCTTCACCTCTGCCACAGCTTGCTGTGCAATGTGAAGTACACCAGAACACTTCCGTAGTTCGGATTCCACGTTAAATTGTAGGTCCCCGGTAGCCGGCAGGATTGTCGGGTTATGTAAAGGCGGCTACGATAGAGACAGAATGCGCAGCCAATAAAAACCATATCTCCAGGTCATTACAACCACACGGAATTATTATTGTCACTTATCTACACGTCCCATTTATTCATTCATCATCATTTGCGTTCTGCCCAAAGATTTCTCATGACTGTTCACCATTCTCGAAATGGAGAATCACACTATGCACTAGTACTTTCCACAAGTATAGTAGGGATGTTGTGCTGCCATCTTGTTGCGAAACATCTAACTATGTTGCGTGTGTGATCATCGCAATCAGGACGGCCGGTACCTGGGAACCAGGACTCGATCCCGGTACCATTTTACCATTCAGATGTAGTGGCGCCTTTACAAGCGCATTCGCACTGGCGGGTTATTTATTCATTAGCTTCCTATATATCAAAGACTATTTTGCTGTACATTGCCTTAAGAGTACCCAAATTTCGGAGAGCTGAGACTTTGTAAAGGAAGGAATCGAATTAATTTGTGTCTACGCAGCCCACGTGTCAGATACAGTCGGCTCCGGCATGCACAGTAGTTCTGTATCCCCAGCTCTGGAGAGGATTATGCCTGGCGTGAAGCCGGGGTAATGAGCACGCAGTCCAGCAGTCGGGTCGGAGCCCCCTAATTGTGGTCCTTGTTGGGCCCTGGGCACCGAGGCCAGCAGACCATTGATATGGAGATGGGCACAGCACCACCTGCTCACTGTGCGTGGGCGGGCAATGCATCATGCAGCACCGTGGGAACTGCCCATCTACACTAGTAACTCACATCCACTCAAGAAACCCACACTTACCAGGGGACTCAGAGATAGCGTTCACTGCTGTAACTTAAAACTCTCATTTCTGTTCGAATTTAGCAACGAACCGACTACGCACTTTCGACATATCGACGACGAACATTTATTTCACGTCAACAAGAATATATTTTATTGCGTCTATTCTCCCGAATAATTACCAATTGTTCTGAAGCGACACTTTGTCAGCAGTAAACACTTGAGTTATTATTCTAGTCGTTGACGGTTTTTAGAGAGCTGCAAGGCTATAGTAGAATTCAACAAAAACAGAAACCCATTAACGAAAGTTGCTACTGTGCGAATATAATTGCAGAATGGTTTCGCATGCCTAACCTGGTTGGCGATCGATAGTATTCCGTTTTGGTGTTCGGGGAAAAGCGATTTTGTTTCCGGATTGTGTGATCCAGATTTTACTGTAGTTTTCCTGGTTTCCTAAAGTCACTTCAGATGAAAGTCAGAATGATTTATAGAACCAGAAGGGTGAGTGGTAACCCTCGGGTTTGGCATTTGGGAGAACGTTGGTTCGATTCCACGTCCAACCAGTCAGATATTCGTTCCCAAAATTCACACCAGCCGAATGCTGGGATGGTTCCTTAAAAAGGCCATGGCCGAATTACATCTAGTTCCTTGTATCAAATCTTGTCTCGTCCCTGATGACTTGTATGTCGACTAGCCGTAAAGCCATAGATCAAGCGAAATGATTTCTTCGTTTACGCTATGGTCGATTTCTTTTCAGTTCCTTGTAAACAACCTATAGCAATTAAAAGTCAGATATAATAGACAAAAAATACAGTCTACTGTTCTTCTGCTCAATCATATGACTCATTCTGTTTTAAAGGGAATATTTACAGAATTACCTCACAAGTAACATGTTATTTCTTTCAAGGCTCCTGTTCGCTGAAGTCTTATTAAAACATTATTATATTATTACTTGTGCTTCTGCTCATGGCATTTTCAAGGATAGATTCCTGAATTTGCCTGGAGAGATTTCGGGAAAACATTAATAACCAAATTCTGGATGGCCGGAAGGGATTCGAACCCGCGTCCTGCGCCAGATTGAAACACTTTTTGCGCTGTCACTATTTGTGTATTTATTCCTTACATTTGACCCGGCAATTAAATTTTCTAGAATGAATGAAATAATCGTCTTAGATTTCGTCAAGAATATAACGAAAATGTAATGCAAAGCTAAATTTTTGATGGTCAGTAATGAAACTGAAGTGAAATCCCTCTTTGACAAGTCTTCTTTTTAAGCATTACCGAATCACCGGAAAAAATCAAACAATCAATCAGCAGTTAATTGAAATTAATTGTAATATTAGGCAGTGCAAAAGAGGAATCTACTTTATCTTAGAATAGTATTTTATTCATTTTTTGGAAGAAGTAGTGTGAAAGACATTTCCAAATTTGCAAAGCAGCACTTGATTGAAATATTAGTGGAGTCCATTGAACTCTTCCTTTCAAACATTTCACTATATTACTTACATGATTTACAACTATTTTTGACATGTGCCCTTACTACTATGTGAATGCTGAATTCCCGTAGTTTTTTCAAGCTATGAAAATTGAATAGTTATATTTTTGTCGTAACATATAAGCAGAAATATATGTTAAAATTGAATCATTTAATTTTGTCAAATACACGTGAGCACAGTGTAAAGTTCATGAAGTGATACAATTCAGTCAACTGGTATCAGAGTTTTTGTGGAGCAAACATGATCAGTAAATCTGGGCACAACACTCACCTCATTTTCCTAGAGTGAGATCCTCCATTAAGTTTAAAAGAGATAACAATATTATCGTAGGATACCCATAATCTTCTCTTCTGAGAAAAGACTTTGGTAGATGATGACATATCTTCCAAACAAGAGTGAGCCCAGGCTTAAGATACGTTGCCTTACGTAACGCTTTTATATTACTCTCTAGCTCTGAATGACTCTAGAAATTATGATAACGGAGCTTGCTAATTTTAAAAGAAAAATAGAGCAATCGTACTGTTAAAATGGCGTAAAGCTGCAGACGTACTCGTCATGAAAATACAGATCATTAATTACCTTCTTTTTTTTTACTTATGGCTTTACGCCTCGTCGACGTCGAGGTCATTAGAGGCGGAATGGGATTGGGAACAAGGGACGGGAAGGAATTCTGCCATTACCATTTGTTTGAAGGAAGCATTCGCCTGGAGTGATTTGGGGAAACCATGGAAAGCCCGAATCTGCATTCCCGGACGGGGATTCGAACCGCGTCCTCCCGAATGCGAGGCCAGAATGTTAACCGTTCACCCACAACGCTCGGTCATTAATTATAATAAAGCTTGATAAAGGTCAAATAGTTTAACAAGTCATAAATCTTGAAACGTAAGCGGTATCAAAATAGAATGTTTGGATTATTTATAGATGATTCTTTTGTTGGAAATTAACGGGAAAAACAAGTACAGATAAAGTGGGTAACCAATGAGAATGTTATGTCTGTTAAATTTTTTTGCTGAGAATGGCAAATGAAATTGAAAGGCAAGAAGTGTGATACAATTCGTTAGGCGAAAATGAAAAAAATCAAACACAGATGAATATGATGCAAACGACTCAGAACTGGAATCACTGACTTATCCAATGAACCCACCTAGTGAGGTGTATCATTAAATGTCTGAATGATCATTTTTTTTTACTGCTTTACACCTGTGAGGTCATTAGAGGTGGGAAAGGACGAAGACAAGGAACGGGAAGGGATTCGGCCATGGCCTTGTGCATGAAAAATATCTGAATTTGCCAAGGGTGTTTTGGGATGGAAAACCCAGATCTGGATGCCCGGACGGGGGTTCGAACCCACGTCCTCCCGAATGTGAGGCCAGCGCGTTACCGCTCACCCACTACGCTCGGTCAATGCTATGAGATTATTCTATAGGTCTTAGGCAAGTTTAATATAACACTGTCCAATAGGAGGTTAGATGGAATGAAGCAATAATGCAGTTTGTATTTAAGTGTCCAATGCTTACCAAAATCCTGATTAATAGCGTGGACGTAATACGAAAGAAGATGCAAGTTACTTCTGACCAAATGGGAATGATAAAGATTTCCAACTGAAACCGTGCACTAATTTCATTTGCAAATTTATCTTAATGCCTTACCGTCAATGTATGAAACGTAATGATATTGCACCTCACCTTACCTGGGCGTTAAGATGTAGTAATTGCAGAGTCTGGTCGTTGAGCGGTAACGGTCAAGAATAACATTCGGGAAGATATGGATATGACTCCTGGTCCCGACATCCAAATTTCAGTTTTCCATGGTTTTCTGAAATCTATGTATGCGGATTCTGGAATGCCTAAAGGCAATTGCCATATTCTTGCACCTTTCCGTCTCTAATGACCTTGAAAGTATAACCTTAAAAAAATAGTACTAAATTTGTGTGGCTGTTTCGAGTGAAACAAAAAATTTCAACAATCGGCGCAAAACTAAAAGAGAAGTGGAGTTAATGGTGCTCATTTCTAGTAATCATATTGTACTGCAGAAATCTGAGTAAAATCCAAAACATTGCCGTCAGATGAACACTGTGGCTACCTATTTTCTTTCGGAAGATAGTTTCATCCTGCTTGTTTTTCAATCTCTTATTCACAAGACAAACAAAGTAACACACGTAAAAGACAGCCTGCCTCGGTTGTATACAAACTGGAATAAAGCTAAAAAAACTCGCCATATTGGGAAATACAAGAAAAACAATCTCTCTCAAAATTCACCCCGGAAGAAGCGATAGGTGAATAATTAACCCCATGACAACCGGAAGATTGTAAATGTGACGCCCTTCTAATGTTGTTTAGAATAGAACTTAAGTAATAAAATACTTAAGTGCTCCTATTATTATGCCGCTCAGCTCTACAACTGGCGAGAATTGGTATTGGTCTCCTCTTTCCAACAATTGCTCTTTGAAACAGTAGGCATAAAAATGAAACTGGTATTTGGACCAAGAGGGAAGTTATATCACATTTAAGATAGAACGGTTGGTTTATTAAATGGATAATTTGTGGAAAAAAAATCTGTAGACTGTAATCACCAAGAAAATTCATAGCACAACGTTCCCTAATCTTAAAACAAGTTTTATACAGCTATTCACTGCAGTATCTCAGTGAATAACCTCACAGTTCATGTCTTCATCATAAAAAATGAATTTAGAGGAATATTTTCTATTTATTTCAATGATATTCATTATTTTAGAACAGTCAAAATATCTACAAAACATCTGCAGTTCTTAACACTCTCATGAACTTCGATCATATAAACGCAAGCAATAAGTAGTATAAATCAGTGTAGTAATGATTTTGGGAAATGTCGAAGGATACTGCGACAACTCAAGCAATACGTCTTTGCCGCAACTACCTAAGTAAACCTGATGTTCTTATTGGTTACAAGTAACGTACATTCCAACTCGGGATTAGAATCACTGAACATTCTAACATAATTCACACAAATTGTCAGCTATTGCAAATTATGAACTGATGAAACCTCCTAAAGACATGAGCACTGATCATCTAGTATGAAAACACACCTGCTTCAGTGGCGGATTGGTGGCTTTCTCGCTTGCCAGAAGGAACCTGTTCTAACGACGGAACCGAAATGTCTGTGATATGTGTTACTTATGTTCTCTGTGATAGGTATATTTTTGTTTGTGATAAGTTAAGGACCGTCCCGGCACTACCCTATGTGATTACGGGACTTCTACTAATTACGTGAGGTGTTATTCCGGAATTATGGACCCCCCTCCCCCCTCTGGTGAGATTTTGTGAGATCTGGTCGGACCCTCCCCACCCTCTTAAGATGACTTAGTTTTTTGAGACCATTTTTTTTAGCTCTCGTGCCTCCGAGGATGGTTGTGCCGCCCCCGCCCCTATAGTCGCTATCCGCGTCGTTTCTAGCCCCTTTTACCCCCCCCCCCCAAAAAAAATCGACATCCGTGTAGTTTTTTGGACCTTCTTTTTAGCACTACTGTCATTCAAGAATTTCAAAAACTCACGTGATATTTCCGTCGACGCCAGTCCTCCTTGGTGATATTCGCAGCACCTCCCCCCCTCCACCCCGTTTCAACTCACGTAATTAATGGACGCCCCCTTACGGAACCTGCAACCAGGACAACTGGTACGCAAAGGGTCAGAACTCCTTGTACCTAGCGGGCACAGCCATACTCGTGGATACTTCACCCGAGTGAAAAAGGTCAATTCAGAGCTGAAAGTCATTTTAAGCTAGGATAAAAGTTACGAATAATTCATAACATTCAATAAGCCAAAAATAAAATACATTACATAAATACCACCCAAAAGCAAAGAAGAAAGAATGTTTTATTATATCGTTTCAAAAATAAATATATATATTCGATGGCAGTCTGTAAAATAGTCTTATGATACGATGAAAAGGTGTTTTAAACCTCTGGTGATTAGAGCGAATGAGTCATTGTCTGGTTGCAGTTTAACTGGAGCTAAAGTAAATCTGCAGGTGTCTTAAACACTTAGCGACCAGGTGCTTAAGGCGCGATGTTTGATTTAGGCGCCGAGTGAAGTCACCTTCCGAGAACAACCGGTGTTCCCACGCGGGCCAGACTAGGCGCCGACGCCTTGCCTCGCAATTAGCAAACTCCGCCACATCCGCACACTTAGGCTCTCAGCTTGTGCCGAGTACATGCGTGTTTGACATGAATAACAAGGCAGTCTCAAAGCCGTGACTTCAAACAGTGTAACAGGTACGTTCAAACAGTAGCGGAACTTGTAAGAGAAGAAGATACTTACTTGATGTGATTCACTTGCTCTTCTATGAATCAGGTCCGTTCAGCTTCCACAATATACTATAGCCCGTTCAATTAACAGAGGCGCCTCAAGGTCAGTCTGCTTTATTCCCACTCCGTTGCCATTTCCCCTACATGCGAAGTGTAAACTTTCCACTCACCTACCTGGCCATAGCGTTCAGCTCTTAAATGTATGATGGGAAACGGTGGTGAGATGAGAGCAGGGCTAGTGTAATATGACCTTGAGCCGCCAATTCAGAGTGAACAGTAGCTTATAACGAGTGCTGATACAACGATTATTCTGTCGTATGGGGAAACTTTAAACGGCGTTCTAGATTCTTAGAACAACCAGAGATCACGTAAAACCATGAACCTTATCCGCTGGAAAGCTTAATTTAGTCGCAAAGCCTCAACAGAACTGTGCAATTGCAATTACGTTAAGAGTTTTATTGAAGCATCACTTCCTTTCCCAACGTTTCAATCCCAAACTAGAATCTACATCACGGTCTGCTGGATCTTTTACAAACGACTGTTAATATACGCTTCTTAGTTTGTAGGCAAACTTGGATCTACTCTTTTATTTTTCGCAGAATATGTTATTCCAGAAATAATATGAAGAGTTTTGCCCTATATATCAAAGCCCCTTCCGTTGTTTAGGAAACGCGTTTGCCCCCAAGTACACATTTTCATACCTGAGTCACACCATAGACTCCATCTTTTTTCAGTTTCTGGGGTGTTTAAAAATGTCAGTGGATTCCCTGGTTGTGCTATGCTTTTTGTATCCTTCCGATGAATCTGACGATATCACTCTAGATAGTAAATTAATATTTATATATATATTGATAGATGGTAAGTTAAACTGCCTAAACAGGAGACTAAAGTTACAAAAGGTGTGTTGACTATTGCTAACAACATAGTAAATTACATCGTTAACAATAATGTGCCCATTAGTGATTAAGTACTTAACTGGTTTACAGTTGTTCCCAAAACATCGGTAAATACGATCCAAAACACAGGCAAAGAATAAATCTGAAACTAACACCGTAACTTCAGTTGAACGAAGAACTAAATATTCAGGCAGGAGTAGGCAACACAGAACATTCTCAAAATCAGAAGAGAGATACGGTGTACGTTAGAGCACTATTACAATTTGTCTTTTGCTATAAGACTCTCAATTAAAGATCAGCTATACATGTTCCACAGTACACCTTATAATGACAAATAAAGATGCAAAAAGACTGCTGTTGCCCATCACTAGAAACTTCTTGCAATTTATGAACTTATTTATTACGCACCGAGCGTGGTGGTGAACGGTTAACGTTCTGGCCTCACATTCAGGAGGACATGGTTTCGAATCCCCCTCCGGCCATCCAGATTTGAGTTTTCCATGGTTTCTAGAAATCACTCCAGGAGAATGTCAGCCCACCTCTAAATACCTCGACGTTGACGTGGCATAAAGCCCAAAGCAAAAAAATTAAAAATAAATAAATAAATAAATAAAAATGAATTATGCATCACCAAAGCGTTAGATACATGTCAATCAATCATGCTATTCAAAACCTCAGCCGCAAGTTAATTACGACCAGCCAGTAAGTAAAAAACGGTGGTAACGTGGATAAGCAAATATTGCTAATATGTGCAGCTAATAGCGGACCACCAGTAAGAAATATGGTCAATAGACAGGCGTTTTAAAAGCCTCGTCCATTCGAGACTTCTTAAGCCGGCAAAGAGATGGTAGCTAGTCTGTTATCAATTTTGAATTACCAACCTTTGTTCTGAAAGATCCCATTTTAGGACGACCGAGCTCAGTGGGTGAGCGGTAACGCTCAATCCTGGGGAAGACGCGGATTCAAATCCCCATCCGGCTAAACCGATTTCTTCTTTCGATGCTTTCCCGATATTACAATAGGCGAACGATGGAATGTTGAATTATTCTGGCTAAAAGTTCGGCTAAAGCGCATTGAAGTAAACATCGTGGTGTTCGGATGGAGTGATGTTGGGCACGGACGTGCTCCACCCTGGTTTCCTCCACCAAGTAGTAGAGCGAAAATTACACGAAAATAAAAATTCCCACTTTAATATGGAAAAATAAATTTTGTCAATATTTATCCAGAGTTCTAGCAGACCAGTAATTAAATAAGTGTTCAATAATATTTTCTTCAAGTAAAACCATTTTCCACAAGTATTTTTATCAGTTTTCCATGTTTTTACCCCATCCTGAAACTAATACTGGCTGCGCCCTTGATTTCAGTATACCATAAGAAACAGAAATCTGAATAAACGGACTGGAATTCGAAGCTACGTTTTCCTAAATACCATGTCCGAACATTAACAGCATATCAGACAACATTGGTCAGCACAAATAGACTAAAATATCTTAGAAGCTTTCGTTCGTACGTTCTATAAGAAACATAGTTTAAGAAATAAAGTGTTAATTCTCCGGGAAGACAATTATTCTCCGTCGCACTGCACTTTATCCATGCACATTTTTCAAAATGATAAATTAAATAATCACCGGACAGCAGATGGGACGTGTTTCCAAAATCCAGGTTGGAAAGCAGAGAAAAGGGAACGTTTTGTTTGAAATTTTTGGCTCTGTGTAGTGGGGCCTTATACTGAGCGCTAAGCTGTTGAGAGAATGACCTCAGCGATACACAGACAGCCTCCTTCACAAATAAGTAGCGATAAGCTTCACAGCAGAAAAAAAACATCTCACCTGCTCCTAGGACTAGGGTCGACAAACTCCAATTTTTGTGGTACGGGTGATCAACCAGGGGTCTAATATTAGTCACTAGAATGATAAAACTCTTTAAAGGGGTACATAATGTATCTACGATATCATATTTTGTATTCCACATCCGATTTAACTAGACCTATATTTCCATTTCAATTTAGTAAATTGGCAGATATATCCGAAATAAATAGCGCGTAACTAAAGGATTCTCAACTGATTACTAAATAATAACAAAAAGCCATTGACTATAGCATTACGATCAACAACATAGAAAGTTTTAGTTTCATTCAATAATTTTCACTAACAGAAAATATTAATAAGAAAACTAATAGCATAAGTCCTATTTTGTAAAGAATAGGTACAATTTTTTTGTGTTGCTTTAGGCCTCGTCAACGTGGAGGTCATTAGAAACGGCGAAAAGACTGGGTGCAAGGAAAATAAAGAAATTTGACCATGGCACTTAAAAGGAATCATCCCGGCATTCGGCTGGAGTGATTTGGGGAAACCATGGAAAACCCAAATCTGAATGGCCAGTAGAGGATTCGAACCCGCCTCCTCCCGAATGCGGACTAAGTTTGTGTGGAAACTCGCGCAATTAGGTTCCGTACTAAGGGCCTTAATACGTATCATGTATGTGACAGGTCAGAAGTTAGTGCAGCCTGGTGTTCAAATCAAGTAAATAACTTCTCGCTACGGCTTTCAACGTCGAGCTATGATGCAAGTCACCGAACGTGGTGGGTGAACGGTTAACGTTCTGGCCTTGCATTCGGGAGGACGCGGGTTCGAATCCCCGTCCGGGCATCCGGATTTGGTTTTTCCATGGTTTCCTCAAATCACTCCAGGCTGCTTCCTTCAAAAAGGCCATGACAGATTTCCTTCCCGTTCCTTGTTCTCAGTCTCATCCCGCCTCTAATGACCTTAGCCGTCGACGAGGCGTAAAGCCATAGTAATCAAAAAAAGATGCAAGTTGTATGAGCCGTAAGCTTTGGCCTGGCAATCGTGCGGACGCTGGTTCGAATCTCCGTCCGGCCATTATTATTTAGGTTATCCATGATTTCCCCAAATCACTCCTAATGAATGCCAGAATGGTTCCTTCAAAAGACCACGGCTAAGTTCCTTCCAGTTCTCTGCCCCAGTCCTTCCCCTCCTCTAATGAACTCTACGTCGACGACGTGAAAAAAGCAATTGTTCAGTACAGTAAATTTTAAGATACGTATATCGGAATGCAGTGCCGTGTGATTTAAGACCACTTTCTCGCAAATAAACTCAGAATTTAACAAAAAGAAAACTGGAAATAAATACTCCCGTTGTTTTGATATCAACTTAGAAACTAAATTAGAAATAAATATATTCAGTATTTGTCGCTAAATACAGAATATTATAAACACTGGGATCAAATATTAAGGTTCAAGATAATATCGATTTTTGGTTAGACACAGTAACAATGTGGCATAAAGTAAACAACTTTGACGGCCGCTCATGTGTTTTTTTTTTTAATTTTAAATATTTTTAATTAAAGCATCCTACTTAACGAGCTTTAAACAGCTACACTCGTATGTCTCGCGCTGGAGTATAAAAATATATATAGGCCTATATATTTTTCCTACTTCATTTATACCTGCAAAAAGTCTCCTAATCCTAAATATATTATTACACATTTTTAACACACCAGTGTGACCCAACGTACTGAGCGCCGCACACTAAATCCAGGAGGTGCAACGGGACCGGGTACGAACCAAGGCCCTCCCCTTCACGTAGGTGAATGATGGGTCGGTCTGCCTCATAAACTAAATGTTTCAAAAAGAAAAAACATACTTACCGTGCAGTACACACAGTTACATATTTCGCAGATATATGGCAATGCAAAACTTTCCTCCAATAGATTAGAAACGCTTAACAGTCACTTTAGACTTCAAAAATTTATTTTCTGCATATCTTCCAATTGTGCACATTGGCCATATGAGGAGGCTACGTAGTCCATGGTGCTCTATTAGGAAAAGAAAAAAAAATACAAAATTTTAAAACTACATTCGATTTTGAATCAACGAAACACGTATCAAGTTCTAATTTTAAATCTCCTATTTCCATTTTTGGTCCAAGAGGCCTATGACGGACGGATATACTACAACGGAACTTCAGCAATGGTTCTGCTTTCCCAGTTCCATTTAGTTTCGGTTATCTTAATTACAGGGCCGGCGTTAGGGGGGGAGGGGGCAAGCGGGTCAAAAGTACCCGGGCCCGATGGCTGTTGGGGGGCCCCGATCACTGACTGTAGGGGCTCTCAGGCCACGAAGCCAAGGATCCGCCCATTGTCGCCCGGCCAATTTGTAGAGCTAAAAAAAAAAAAAAAGTCGCCCATTCCTAGCGCCGGCCCTGCTTAATTATTTTAAATAAGTGTTTCGTAACGATTTTTTTTACAACTAAATAAACTAAATATCTAACATCAATAAAATACAATACAGTTATTTTGTAACAAATTGCATTTAGCAGCCAGATCGGCTTTCAGAGATGGCTGCAGGTATTGATGGGAACCGAAAATACATTACATTTTCCACGAATCCTTCAGAAATCTAATACCTTCGGTTTTATCTGGAAAAAAATTAAGATTTTACGTAACCACCTTGCTGATTATGTTTTATTTTTAGTTCTATATCAGATAAGATTCTGTAATCACAGCAGCGTTATGTAACAGATAAAAGAAACATGCATTTTTGTCTTACTCATGGTTCAGAATATACGAATTCCAGGTGGTCGGTAACGAATAATAGCATCTCAACGATCTGCTTTAGTGGCTCATAGAGCGAATGTAGTTGGTGAACTGTTCACATTTGAGCCTCGTATCCGGCAAGGCGCGTGTTCCATACGCAGTGCATTCATCCATATTTCGATTTTACATCTTTACCAACTATTACAGGATGCTAGCGCCACCAGGATGATTAGTTCATAAAACGTTATGGCGGTTTTCACTCTCGGCCATCTCTAATACCTCATCACAGACAAAACGATAAATCCAGAAAATTTCTGTGATCTAGTGAAGAAAAAAAAACCCATTAAATTAGTAAATTTGAAGTAATAACTAAAAGGTTTAAAAAATGATATAACTCGAAATCTGTGAGCATTGGTTGCGGAGCCCGGTTCGTGAGAACTATTTTTCCCTTGTGGTTTTACGCCTCGTCGAGATCATTAGAAGCGGGATGGGACTGGGTATAAGGAACGAGAAGGAATTCGGTAATGGTATTTTGAAAGAAACATTCCGGCATTCGCCTGGAGTGATTTGGAGAAACCATGGAAATCCCAAATCTGGATGCACAGACGGGGATTCCAACCGGCTTCTTTCCGAATGTGAGGCAAGAGCGTTAACCACTCACCCACCACGCTCGCCAAGGCCGAATTCCTTCCCATCACCTGTCACCAGTCCTATCTCTGATTTAATGACCTCGATGTCGTCTAGTCATAAAAAAAAGAGCTTTTATCAGGTAACAAACTATAGTACCGGTACTGTAAACTTTCGCGAATCGTAGAATCTTCCAGTTTCTTCCCATCGTTTTGAAGATTTACTCCTTTTAGTATCCTACCAGGATCGATGGGAGAAAGACAACAGATCGCTACACTTCTAACTACATTTTACGTCTGTTGTTAAGACAGCTAAAAAAATTCATGGCAGCAGGAAACTCGGGAAAAGGGTTGTGTTTGGAACACAAAACGGATAACTAAATTAATGCTGAAATAACAGCATTTCTGTACATTATGCTGTTTGAATAACCTTTTAGAGTGCACTTCTGAGACTTCATGATGATAATGGGCGCTGTGAACTATATTTATCTAATAAAAATTAACTGTGATTGGGCTTTAAAAAGTAATGACTGAAGATCAGAAACAATCAGCAAGCAGAAGCGACAAACTTCCATGCTAATCACTTACTTGTAAACAAATAAATTTAAGATTGAAGATTTTTTCAGTAAATAATGAAACAGACGGATAGGTTGGCTCAGAAACTGACTGATCTACTGGGGTTTGAGATCTTGGGTAATGTGGATTTTTCCCCTTTCCCCCTCAGAACTGAACATACTCAACGGTCGTTAAAGCTCACTCAGTCTGCTGAAAGATGGTTACCAGGAAAGATATCCTGATAGGGCAAAGAGGATGGTCCGTAACGCTCACCAAACTACCTTCACTCTAAAATTCCACTTACTTGGCAGGTTTAGTACTGCGTCAATTTTATTTTTACTGCCAACGTTTCTGCATCCAACCTTGGCTATTTCGGCTTGAATTATTCCCTGCTGGTGGAAAACGGAAATAACCCGCGAAGGCCCTAGGTTAAGTGCCGAAACGTTAACAGTATAAACAATATTTACGCTAAGGGTGCGTTTATAAATTACGTGAGGTAAAATAGAGGGGGTGGGGGGTTCCGGCGAAATCTCACCAACGGGGGAGGAGAGGGTCAAGGGGAATCTCACGTGAGGTTTTGGAAATTTCTTTTGGACTGTCGAACTAAAAAAAAGGTCTACAAATCACGCGAAAGTCGATTTTAGGGGGGTATTTCGTCGAAAAGTGGGGGTGTAACCGGCTTTGGAAGGATGAGACCAAAAAAAAAGTCTCAAAAAGTTGTGAGGGCGATTTCTAGGGGTGTTCTCTTCCGGACCAGATCTCACGAAGTCTCACCATAGAGGGGGGGAGGGAGTCCGGAAATCCGAAAAAAACACCTCACGTAATTTATGGATGCCACCTAAGTAGGAGTTAACAAACATGATGCCTGCAAAAAACATCTAATTATATATTATAAGAACAAGATGGAAAATAATGCGGATTCTTCACCCTCCGGAGTTAGGTATGGGTTTTATCTGCTTGGGAGTGTACTTCATATTTGTTCGAAACAATTTGTGGGACTTGCGCTTATCAAGAAAAATTATTTTGTAGTAAAAAGATAGTGCTCTTTGGTTCGTCAACGACATGGTCATTAAGGCGAGTTGAGAATTGTGTGGAAGGAATACAAAGGAAATGGGACGTTGTCTTCAATGAACTATTAACCCGGCTTTTGGCTGGAATTGTACCGGAAAGCCACTGAAAACGAAAATCAGAATGTCCGGAGAAATCATCGAACTCACGTCCCGACAGATACCAGGCCCATCTATAACCCCTCATTCACAGCCTTGGGTATGGATGAATTTCCAGTCCTATCTTGACCCAGTGGCAGAAGTTTTTTTTTTTTTACTTAATTTGTTTCAGTGTTACGTATAGCCTAATCAAGCACAAGTGACGTAAAATATATTGACAGAAAAAAAAAAAAAAACATCAATCCTGTAGAGTGTAGACTGTGCGAGAACAGTTGTAATAGCTTTGAGCACCTCGTTTTCTCGTATGAAGGATATATATCGCGCTATTGTGAGTGTATATTTAAATGTATTTTATAATATGAATAGATTGTGACAAATATGTACAAGTAGCAATAATATTGGTTTGAAGCATCCTTGACAGCAAGGAATAAAGAGGGCCACGGGAGACCTGATGCCAATAGAAGATACATTAATAAGAAAGGATGTGGACTAGAAAGATGAGAGAGATGTATTGGAAGCAGCAACGAATATAAAAAAGATTAGTTAAGTCTTATGGTTGGTACATTAGTCTCCCCACAAACTCTCACATCGATCGATTTATGAGAAACTCTTCCCTCTAGATGAAGCATGACTCATCTTTGGTTTGTCAGATTTTCACCTGGATTGAATAATTTTTCGGTTGGCAGAGTCCTTATCGCAAATTTGTCATATTTTCAATGAGATCAGCTTGTCTGGTGGATTCTTGAATAATCTTCATCCTCTTTAGCACTTCGCCAGTAAGTCATAGTCTTTGTCATTCTTGGGCCGCACCCTCAGCGTTGTCTAGTTAGGGCACATGCAGTTTCACTGATGAAGCTTCATAGAAGGGACACTACATCTTCTACACATCCACAACGCCGAGATCGTCAAAAAGTAAACTAGAATGATTGAGCATAGTATGGTGGATGTTGCGGTGTTGTTTGAACCGACATCGATAGATTGATCACCAACGATTGGTCAAAACACAATGTGGTTAGGTGTTGTAGCTTTTAGGACTTTACCGCTTCACTTTGTTTTTTTTTACTATTTCATCACTTGCCACTATTACCATTTGGGCTTTGCGTCATTGACGCTAATAGTGAGCACTAAATACAACTTGCTTTAGGACCGTCCCCATCCACGTCGAGGCGGAAGAGTACTGTGGGCAAGGAACTGAAAGTAATTCGTCCACGACCTTTAGGAAGAACCATCCTTGCATTCGCCTGTAGTGAATCCGTGAAACTATGGAAAACCGGAACCTGGATGGCCGAACGGGGATTCGAACCCGAGTCCTCCCTAATGTCGGTCACGAACCTTAACTGTCCACCCACGTGGCTTGAACTGAACAATTTTTTGACGTCACTAGATAGAACTGAAAAAGTTTAGTCACTACGTTGTCACCACCCACAACTGTAAGACCTAACATTTACCTTAATTTCAAGCATATAACTCTCTTTTGGATGGTCTTCCTATCGCTGCTATTATGAGAACTTTGATGCATTAATTATGACGATTGTGAAAAGTGTTCGGACAGTGGAGTAGTGTCAGAGAATCAGTGTAAGGACAAGGGAAACCACTACAGCTTCACGCGCGCTTCATAGTCCAAATGCTTCATATTGGAACTACGAGTCTTCAATCGGAAGGTACAAAGCGAAGGAGAGTAGTTAACTATTATTATTACAATGAAGAATATTGATAGTTAGCTATTAAGAGCCCCCTCAAAATGGTTTATCTTCAACAAAACCACAACGAATCAAAGAGAATGGACGAGTGGCGTGGTCAGTTCTGTATTAGTACTGAAAGCCAGGCCGAAGGAGTGAAATTTTTTCTTTTACTAATTTAACGATTGGGAATTGAATGGTCGATTTCATATTGGTTTCAGTTCTAAATTTATTAACACTCTTCAAGAAATTTCTTCCCTCTTCCACTGTACTATAGCGTTATCAGCTAGAATAGTTGCAAAAACTATAAAGCTAAAAATTCACAGAAGTGTATAATCATGAATAAACGACCAGAAGATAATGTGTTTATTTAAAATCCCTCGCCTCAATGTTTTGTTGCAAATGTTCCTTTTCTGTTCTTTATCTACGATCTAGGTATTAACTATTTTGATTGTCTCTATTGATATTCAATTTTTTTCACCTTACAAACCACTTCCTCAATTATCTGCTTCATATATTCTAATCTCTGTCTTCCTCTATAGCTCTTAGAGATTTTTTTTTTTTTTGCTGTCGTCGGTCTTTCGACTGGATTGGCGCAATCCTCAATCCCTTCCTACTTCCAATCTTGTGTTAACCTCTTCATCTCTACATACCCCTTACAAACCACGTCCTCGATTATTTGCTTCATATATTCTAATATCTGTCTTCCTCTATAGTTCTTAGAGATTAGAACAAAAGAAAGACGTATTGAACATATTTTGATAGAAATTTGGGCTTAACAGAAACCTTAACAAGACGATGGCGCTAAAACAGTATAAAATATTACAGAAAAAAAATGTCAATTACAATGGTTTTATATTAACATTTTTTGCTGGAGAAGAGAGTAGTAAAGTTACAGCGGGAAAGTGAAGCAAGGATGGCAGGAAAAGTTGAATATCTTAAAGAAATTACGTAAAATATGGATCAAAATATTGCAAGAAAGTTTATGAATTCTCTGTGTTTGGAATATCGGGACTTCAGAACAGTAGAATCATTTGAAATATAGTGTTATAGAAACATACTGTGCAGTGAATGAACACGTTTTAAAAATGTTTCGGTATTGATAGAAAGATACTGTGTAGAACATAATGAACGCCTTCTGAAAATGTTTGAACATTGAAAAGAATACACAGAAAAAGAACATTTTTTTTTTTTTTGATGTCGTCAGTCTTTAGACTGGTTTGATGCAATCCTCCATCCCTTCCTATCCTGTGCTAACCTCTCCGTTTCTACATACCCCTTACAACCTACGTCCTCATATATCTGCTTCATATATTCTAATCTCTGTCTCCCTCTACAGTTCTTACCTTCGACTGTTCCCTCCACTAACAAATTAACCAATCCGGCATGTCTCAAAATATGACCTAAAAGCCTGTCTCTTCTTCCTGTAAGCTTCTTCCACAAACTTCTTTTCTCACCCATCATTTCCAAAACTAGTTCATTTCTTACTTTGTCAGTCCACCTAATTTTCAGCATTCTTCTGTAGCACCACATTTCAAATACTTCAAGTTTATTTTTTCCGGTATACCTATAGTCCATGTTTCGCTACCATAAAGTGCTATGCTCCACACATAGAGTTTTAAAAAGTTCTTTCTAATTCCTAGATCAATACTTGAAACTAAAAGGTTTCGCTTTTTCATGAAGGCTCTTTTTGCTAGTGCTATTCTGCTTTTAACATCATTCCTGCTTCGGCCATCGGTTGTAATTTTGCTTCCCAAGTAACAGAACTCACTCACTATTGCATCAGATCCTATTTTTATATTTAATCTGCTAGTATTGGTATCATTTCTGCTACATTTCATCACTTTTGTTTTACTTTGATTTATATTCAGTCCAAAATCTTCCTTCAGTATTTTGTTCATGCCATTCAACAACTTCTCAATATCCTCAGCCCTCTCTGCTAATAAGACAATGTCGTGAGCAAATCGTAGCATACTGACTTTTTCTCCCTGAAAACGTATGCCACATGGAAATTTTTCTTTGACTTTCTTCATTGCTCTACATACAAGTTGAATACTAACGGGGATAGACTACAACCTTGTCTCACACCCTTTTTAACTGATGCATTTCTCTCGTGATTCTCTACTTTTATTACAGCCACTTGATTCTTATATAGTTTATAGAGTTTTCTTCTCTCTCGATACTTTAGACCTGACTTCTTTAAAATTTTGAACATCTTGTCCCACCTAACATTATCAAAAGGTTTTTCTAAATCAACAAATACCATAAAAGTATCTTTGTTTTTCTTGATCCGCCCTTCAAGTATTTATCTTAAAGACAGAATTGCTTCCCTTGTACCGCAATTTTTCCTAAACCCAACCTACTATCTCTTCTACTACCCTTTCCATCCTTCTGTATATTATTCTGAAATAATACATAAAAGTAAATAATTTCAGAAAAACCATGAGGGGAAAAAAAAAACGAAAAATGGGAAAGAACAAGAAACATGAGGATCAGTTGTATTTTTGAACATACAAGTTTGGCTAATTTGTCATACTAGGTACAGTTCATGTATTAAATTATACGAGCAGGCAAGAAGTACCGTACCTGATTCAGTAATTGTATAGGTTGAGAGGTGATGAAGAGATTAGGTGGGGTAAAGAAAAAAGGTGAAGGAATTCATGAAGGACGACGTGAAAATGTTTTATCCGTGGTTAGTACCTTGTAAACATTCTTGTAACAGTTGTAGCGTCCTTACAGTCACTTGCTATAAAATTCTTTTTATGCCGCTTCGGAAAGGAAGCTCCACCCAAGAAAGCGTGTACGGACGAAACGGAAAGGTAGCCAAGGACACAGGTCGTAAAACGCAGAGGAGAGTCTCCCGCTTGGAGGCGTGGTGATTGATATACCACTGTCCTCTTGGTGGAGGCGTGCACCGCCATTACAAAGGTGAAAGCAGGTCACTCAGAAATGAACGTAGGCACGTAAAACGGATTTAGCCAACCTTACTTCGGGAGTGGTGTCACTAAGGTACGATGCAGTCGGCACGCCACACCTAGAAGAAGGGGAACCTCTTTTCGGTCTGGGCAGAGGAAAGTGGGTGAACAGCGCTTAAAAGCTTGCGTTGCGCTAGGACAAGAGCAGAACTGAGAGGTGTGGAAACAGGTCGCTCTCAGTGTGTCGCTTCACGGCAGCAAACACTTAAATCGACGACAAGTCCCGGTATAGTACTTTACACTGGATGGAAGAGAAAACTAAATCCCAAGGAGATGTAGTTTTAGAGTACCTCTAACACCACCTACAACTTCCTTTCACGATCACTTACTAAAAACAATGCACGATAATTCAGAAAGAATGGTAAATATTGAAGGAGCAGTGTCGGATAAATGTAAGGGGGGGGGGAAGTAAAACGGAGCACTTTCCCCGGGCGGCAACTTCAGGGGGGCGGCAAAATCATGTAAATGGTAAATTCCTGCGGCGGCAACCTTTTCTTAGCTCTACTGTCTCCAGCGGCAACCTTCAGAGGGGGCAGAAAAATTAAAGAATAAACTGAACAGTCACAAGTTTCGAAAATATATTTAAAAAAAAATCAATATCTCGAAAGTACAATAAAATTTTGTCATATAGTAGGACATGATGTGACCTATCTGCGGTTGCAGGATTATCTTTCGATTTCTGGACACCCTGTATATATGGAGATGTTCCTATCAATTTAACATCCAGCTTAGCGCGGATTCGCGAAGGTAGAGTTCCGTATTCCGTCTATAAACCTACGGCACTACGGAAGAAAAATTATCGACTTCATCGTGAATCTACTGTTGGAAGTTCAGGTCGATTTAGTCGGTCTACCGCCTGAAAGATATATGGCGGAACTGTAATATTACTGTCTCAACAATCGTGGTGCATTGCAGTTTTCTACTGATTTAATGTGACAATCAAAATATGTGACGTATTTAGTTTTACAACAGTACATTTATGAACAAATAAATAAATTTAAAAAATCATATTTCAGCAAATTATGGATATACATATTACTGTAAGCGTCTTATTTGATAAATGATGTGGTGAAACATGTTAGCCCTCTCAAAATTATACTTAAAATTTTTCTATAATAACGCTGTTGTCAAGCACGATATAGACTACAAAATATGGTTTTGAAGTATCAACGGGAAGTCAGGCGTAGACTCCTAAAACATCGCTATTACAGGTCACCGAGCGTGGTGGGTGAGCGGTTAACATTCTGGCCTCGCATTTGGGAGGACGCCAGTTCGAATCCCCGTCCGGGGGTTCAGATTTAGGTTTTATACGGTTTCCCCAAATTACTCCAGGCGAATTCCGGGATGCTTCCTTCAAAGGTCCATGACCGAATTCCTTCCCGTCCTTGTACCCAGTCCCATCCTGCCTCTAATAACGTAGACGAATCATAAAGCCATAAGCAAAAAAAAAAAATCCTAATGAATGAAATCATAATTATTCCACAGCTGAGATAAGTTACCGTGAACCGTATCCCTAACAAACCTGTTACACTCCGAAATGGTGTAAACTGTAAAGTTCTGATCTTGCATTAGGGAGGACATGAGTTCGAAAACACGTCTGGCTATCCAGATTTGGGCTTTCCAGGTTTTCCAAAATCACTTCGGTGAATGCCGAGATGGTTCCTTCAAATTGCTATGGCCGAATTCATTCGTTCATTGCCCCCAGTCCTCTTCCGCGTCTAATGACCTCGACGAGGCGTATAGCCATAGCAATAAGCATAAAACAGCGGAGTTACACCACAATAGCTGAAAACTTTTCCATGCTGCACCCGAATTTCTTTCGGGCCTGTATCATTCTAAGAAAATCACGAGATATCTGTGAATTGGTCTGTGAATATTTTAGAAGATGCTTTTGGAAACCACGTTTGGAGCGTAGTACGAGTAAATATGAGGTTTTTACAAGCTGCTGACTTACAGAACAATAATACCACAATCATTTATCTTCAACTAATACAGGAATTACAACCACTGGATGAACCGAACAGAATTTTCATTTGTAATGTCACTTTTCCTTGGAACTGTATAGCAATTCCACATTGTTGCTTCCTCAAAAATTTTATTAAAAATAATTTAAAGGCTATGCTGTTAACGGTCTCCTTAATTAACGCCTATCTAGCTCAAAATTTATTGAAAACATTAATTCCTGAGGTTCGTTTTTATTCTCGTCCGCATTTTAGGACTTGATGTTTTTTTACATACCTATATCTATAATATTACAGTAACAGTTTTTCTTATTTTTTTTTAAATACGATTGGCAGACATTATGGGCTGCCGACAGAAGTGAAAACTTTTTTTTATCTTTATAGCATTCGGCAACAGAGGCCATACAGCCAGCTCAATGTGATTATCATAGCTTCCGGTGAATCAGTCATCCCCTATATATACTGTAGCGTCTAAGTATGGACACCACAGGACATTCACACAGACACACAACACATAAACACCCATGCCCTCGGCAAAACTCAAACCGGTTAGCCGTCTGTCTAAGGTCACTTCTAAATTTTTAACTGTGTATTTTCCGAAAAGGTGTAATTTTGGCAGATTAGTTGCACGCTGTCGGCGATTGCCTAGTATCCGAGAAAGTATTATAGCTTGGGTTTTTGTAGTGTTGATGGTGATACGCCACCTTCGTGCCCACTGCTCAGTCTCTTGCAGTACTTCTTGCAGCTTTCTTATTGCAACTGTCTTGTTCCGGTGACGGGCGAGGAATGCTGTATCGTCGGCATACAAGGTGGTGTGGCCGGTGCTGGAATGTCCGCAGTATACAAGCTATACAATATAGGTCCCAGCACCGAACCTTGCGGAACTCTTGCATGTATTGGACGGCGAGAAGAAAGGGCGTTGCCAACTCGTACGCTGAAAGTTCTACAGGCCAGGTAGCTCCGAATTATCTTCACCATCTGGCCGGGAATCCCATGATAATACAATTTCAGTAATAGACCGTTGTGCCATTCCGAGTCGAAGGCTCGTGCAACATCTAAGAGAACTACTGGACAGTATTATTTTCTGTTAAAAGAGGCTGTGCCAGTTTCTAACAGAAGCATTATCTGCTGTGTGGCAGAGTGCCCTCTTCTAAAACCCAGGCGGAAATGCGGTATGATTTCATTTTCTCTGATGTACGTTTCAAGCCACTGCAACAGCAACCTCTCAAATACCTTGCTTAGTGAGGGTCTTTAATGTTGCGGGAATGTTGGATCATTCCCCGGTTTCCTTAATGCAACGACAATGGCGTGTTTCCAGCTTCGTGGATATCGTTGCGTTCTTATGATATCACTGAAGATGGTAGTGAGGTGGTTGATGGCTATACGTGGGAGATTGAGTAACAGCTGGTTGCACACCTTATCATGCCCAGGAACTTTATTTCGGTGTAGCAGTTTAATTACCTGCAGTACCTCCTCTTCGGTAAATTCGTCGTTTGCCTCCATGAATCTCGCAAGTCTTCTGCGGGTTTTTAGTGATGTGGTCTTCGTCTTCTATTTCCGCTGGCTGGAATTGATTTTCAAAATGGTCTGCGAGAGCGTTGCCTTGCTTTCTGGATCAAAGACGAGGCCTCTCTCTCCATGAAGAGGCGGCTGCCTAGCTTGTATCCTGGTGAATCTACCTGTCTCTCTCCACAGGGTGCCATCTTCAGTCCTTAACGTTGATAGTCGAGTGGACCACTCTCGATTTCTATGTTCCGTCAAGGCTGTCTTTATTTCTCGCTGTAGTCTGTTTAGCAGTCGCCTGGTCTCTGCATTTCTTGTGTATTTACATTCCTTAGCAACTCGATTTTTGTGTACAATCTGTACTAGGAGATGTAGAGGTAGCTGTTTTGGATGCTGGACTCTCGTATGACGTGGTGTGTCGGCATTGCTGGCGTTAATGACAATACTTACGAAGTACTTAAGCTCTTGGTCTGAATTTCTGTTGTCCAGGTGTATTTGCTGTTCAACTGCCTCGGTGATTGTGTCACGGTACTGATCCCAATTAGTTTGGTGCCATCTGCTGTTCAGGTTTCCAGGAGTCCACGCCTACTTCAAAGATTACCGGGGAATGATCCGAAGACATCCTGTTCAGCGTATTTGCAGTTACAATGCCAATGAACCCATTAGTATAGGCAATGCCCAAGACATCTGCTCTACTGCCATTCCACGAATGGTGAGTGGGCTCCTCAGGGCCCCATACATGTAAGTTATGTCTAAGAGCCAGACGACGGAGTTGTTGCCAGCTTGGTTTGCTACACGGGAGTTTCAGTCTGGGTGTTTCGCGTTGAAGTCTCCTCTAACAAGAAGTTTGGCTCGAATGTTGGCGAGTCCGAATTGATCGTTCTCTACCAGTAATCTCCTCGGCGGACGGTATGCAGCGACAATTGTATGTGGCCCTGGTGTTGTTTCCACCCGATTAGCAGTAGTTTCAAGTTGTTCAGTTGCCGGCAGCAAGACATCATGGTGAGGAATGCCACGCTTGACATATATAGCTACTCCACCTCCAGCTGTCAGTCTGTGCGGTAACTGCAGTAATTTGGCGCCAGTGCTCTCAGTCCAGGTTTAAGATGTGTTTCTACTACTAGACAAATGTCAACGTCTTCCTCCCCTCAGAATTTGTCGAAATTCAATCACCTGGGAATGAATTCCGTTAGCATTCCAAACACAGATGGATAGTCCTTCTATATGTCTTCTATCCATAATGTGGTGGTAAGGATGTAACTTTTGAAGGCTGGCTCGCCACCATTACAAGAGATTTTATATTGATTGACAACTGCTGAAGTTGGTCATTAACGTTGCCATCATATTGATGAGAGAACCAATAACTTCCATTCGTCTATACATGGAATTTACCAACGTGGTATCTCTGAACTGATTATTATGTGTAGCTGGAGACTGATGTCCTGAAGTACTGTTTTTGTTTGATGAATTTCCTGTGACAATATCTGAGAATGCCCGGCTTTTTTGCGCACTCTTTTGGTTGCGCAATACTCGGTTGCTTTCATTATTCTCATGGTTATTGGTGTTGAGTTTCTTCAGAGGCGGAAATTTGCAATTTTTCCAAGTTTAAATCCAGGTAACTCTCTTTTTGCTGTTCTGTTTTCTTGGAAGAATCAGCTGTCGGTTCACACGGAGCAGGTCCGTTGTCATGTAATTGTTTAGACTTATTCTTCTCCTCACGTTGTTTGTGGGCAGCTTCAGACTGTGCCACTGCCATTCCGCTTTGGCGTTCTCTTGCGCGTTTGAACGATGGACTGCATTTATAGCTGGCCACATGATGGACTTGACAGTTGGTGTATTTCGCAGGAGATTGCCTTTTCTGTAATGTACACTCTCTGGACAGGTGTACTCCTGCACACTTTACGCAAACTGGCTTCATTTGGCAGTGTCTTGTCACGTGTCCAAGAGCCTGGCAGTTGTAACACTGCGTTGGCCCCCCAGCTGACCGTAGTTTCTCCATTGTCACTCTCTAGGACAGATCGAAAAATTTTCTATTTTGTGGTCTACCGGGCAGAACTGCTAAGAACAGATGCTTGTTGTTGGGTTTGAATAGGGTATGCATTAGTGGATATATTGTTTTCTTCCACTACTGCCTCACGAGAAGAAGAAGCTGCGGTCCTCAACTTTCTTCGAGGCAAATTCTGTTTTCTTCTTTTTTGCGATTCCACTAGGAACAGCAGGAACAGTGTCTTTGAAGAACTTCTTTTTATCTCCTTTCTTCTTGAGAAGATGTCCTTTCGCGCAGTGACCGAGTGCATATTACATTAGGATTTGATTGTACATACCTGTATATTGTTTAGTGTTGCCCAAATGCAAGAACAAGACAAGACTTGGCCAGTCTTGGTCTTGCATCAATACACCTGGTCTTGGTCTTGGTCTTGGTATTGCACTCCCAGTCTTGGTCTTGGTCTTGCAGCAAGAGTCTCGCAAGTCTTGCAATTACCTATTAGCCTGTCGCTATTTATTAAACGTTACTTTAGATATTAGAACAACGCAACAGAATAGGTATATTTTAAGCTTGAATTAACATAGCCATGGTAAAGACCAACCAAATTAATAAATGTCTAAACATTTCATGAGAAATTCAAAAAATCAACTGACACCAGTTGGGGTTTGAACCCACGACCTAAGCGATCAGTGGCGATGCTCTAACTAACCAACTGAGTTATCAATTGTGTCCCGCGGGAGTCAGTCTGTTTCTTAATAAACGTTTAAATTTAATAATCTTCAATGTACTAAAACATGGTATAAACATATAGAAAACAAATTAATGACATTAACTTGACTGTATTTTAAAGAACATTATCTTTCTAGAAAGAGATTGATAGACCCTCACCTTATATGAAATGGAATAAAATGATTATACAATTTACTGAATTTACCATTTATTTCAATAAAAATACAACACAAATGAAATTACAGAACAGTACACAATAGCTGACATTACTGTTACTTTATATTAATTCTTTTGTGAATATATAAATGCAGTAAAAGAAAAGGATTGTAAAGCGAGTCTTCTTCATTATTTGTAGTGTCCTGCATTTCGCTCCTATGTAGCTTCCATAATAATAGGGAACATGCAGTTATAATAATTATAGGTATTTTGTCATTAAAATGTTAAAAAAATATAAAACAAAGACTACAACAACATTTTAATTTTGGTTAATATTGATTTTTTACAATAATTTCGATTTGAAGTTACTTGAAACTGAACGTATTTTAAAACACCAATCAACGTCTAGTGACGTCACTACTATTATGACAGCTTATTGTTGTCAAAGAGAACATTGTTTTATTGAGAAAATTATTTGTATTTTTCAATAAAAATGGAAGTCAGATTTATAAAAGCGGACTCCAGGAATTTACCGAAAGTCAGTGTAGATATGGTCGTAATTTTTTTTGTCGAAAGTGCTGAGTATTCAAGTGTAGAAATGAAAGGGACTAAACTACTATGGTACGTATAAATCGCATTGAATTTTCCTATTTCGTTTAGCAGCTTCTATACATAGCTCTTATTTCAGCTCAACAAGGGAATCTTATGGCCATAATGCAATCGGCTATGTCCAAATTAAAAGAGATGGCGAATTGTGTATAGTAAAAAGTAGAGTTACACCGGAGCATAAAGTTCGCAAAGAAGGTTATCATGTTACAGCCATTATAAATGAAAGGGAAGGTTTAGTTCAGTCCTGCCAATGCGAAGATTGTGCCACTTCTGAAGGTAAAATTTGTATTTTATTTATGGCCTATAAAATGTCATGCGGACAAATGGGGAGCAGAAAACACTCATCGTCTCGCCAGAGAGTTCATCAGTTGTTCTGTGCTCTCACCACTCCCCTAATTTAGCACATTATTATCACTAAAATCTTATTCCAGGTGGGTGTAAGCATGCTGCTGCACTCTTGCTATGGTTACACGGAAGATCTGAGTAGCCTGCGCTTACATCTATAACATGTTACTGGAAGAAATCAAATTTATCTAAATGTGCTTCTGGAAAATCTTTTATAAAAGCCAAAGAGGTAGGTCACATTCCTGTCACTCTCAAGTAAGCAGTTCAGTATACCTGTTTATTTGATGAAACTATAAATCTTTATAGAAAAAAAAGATGGAACTCACCACAAGATGGATTCGAACCTGCAGCCTTTGCCTAACAAGGGCAATGCTCTGTACCCCAGAGCCACCAAGGTTCTCAAAAAGCCGTGGCGGAATCCAACTTGTGGTGAATCTTTCTCTATACAGGTTTATAAGAATCTCTAAAGCGTGCATAAATGCTGTTAAATAAATAGTATCAATGAAATTAATAAATATATGTTATATGCTACAATAATAACCTCATATTTTTAGGTGGATATTCTGAGTGAATATATAAATGCAGTAAAAGAAAAGGATTGTGAAGCGAGTCTTCTTCATTATTTTGGAGAAGATTTACAAACTGTAAACATCCATAAAGTGTGTTCAAGCTTGATTGGAAAGTTGAACTCTTCACAAACTCTCCTTGAAATATTATCAAACACAATGACCGCTGATATGATTAACATGGTTTTTTCCACCACAAAACGACAAGTTTACTTCCACAGCAACTGACAGGTCAGAAAGGACTTGACAGGAGTGACGTCATCGGCTCTGGAAGTCAGTTTTGGCGCGCAAATTTAAACTGTCAGTTTCAGACCGCCGTTTTGCGAGACATATTACAGTTTCAATTTTTTTAATTTATTTGTGGTGTATTCTGCATGAAGTTACTTAAAATGAAAGCAAAAATAAAAATATTACATGTTCCCTATTAATAAGGTAGATAACCATATTAATTATTATTAAAAGCTAGATTTTAAATTAGTTTGTAACTTTAACTTTTGAAACTGTAACTTTTGAAATATTAAGAAAATAAACATCTTCTCAGTAACATACTACATATAATTTGATTACGCATATTCTATATAGTTTATTTTTAGTTTTTATTATTTCGATTTTCGATACTTCAATTAAGTGTCATACTTACTACATTTAATGTATTATTTTTTATTTACTTATTCAGACCGTCAATTCCTTCTTCAACGAAAACGCACTGATAGTCATTTATATTATATCAGTACTTTACGTCTTCCTACATATTTTCTGCCTATTTTCTTCTTCAAAATTCTATTTACTAGTACTTTAAGTTTCGTTTGTTTTCTATGTGTCAATTTCTTGTATTATATAGGATAAGTATATAATTTAAATTAAGCCTGTCCGGTCAACTGACTCTGGAGTTTACTCCTCGATTTAAAATTGTGCAAATACTATATATTCTTTACATGTAAATGAATATTTGCAAAAATATATTGTGATGCAACAGTCAATATATCAGTTTATTTATTTAAATTCTCTTATATATTATTATATTCGGGCTCCTAAACAGTACATAAATCTTATTGCACGCTTTTTATATTATTCGATTACTATTATAGAAAAAATTTTCACGTTTGAAGTGTATTAAAAGTGTCTACAATATTTATTAAATGGGTGACGACATATTTAAGCACTTTGTGTTTTAAAACCACACAGAACACATCAGCATAATGTATTCGTGTCCATTCTAAGCACCCAAAAACTTATTTTGTATAGAAAGTATAAAAAAAAGTCCTAACTGCAAGACGCAAGAGTCTTGCAGGCTTGGTCTTGTTCTTGCTTAAATCTTGCACAGTCAGTCTTGCTCTTAGTCTTGCTAAAATTAGGCGGTCTTGGTCTTGGTCTTGCAAAAATGCAAGACCAAGACTGCAAGACCAAGACCGATTTTGGGCAACACTAATATTGTTGCGCAGTGCTTTGCTGTACTGAAAGATGGCCCGTAGCATTTCCAGAACAGCGTCCATCTTCACAGCAGAAGATGTCATCAAGCTGGCATTTGAATTTTCTGAATTATCCAAACTGTTTAAATGGGCTGCATTATCTGTCTGGTTTTCTGATAGATGTCCTTTTTCAGGCTGTGCCTTCATCTGTTCATTTATACTTGTCACATTTGTGTTCATTTCGAGGTCCCACCAACTAGGCTGGGTCATTGTAGGCTCTCCTGCGGCTTGGGAAAGTTGATCTGGCTGATCCTCTGGCGGTGCGCGGGTTGCTTCTATTTGCACATTGTAACTGTCGCCACGCACTGAGTAACAGTGACAACTGCAGCAGGCCTAGACGTCATGTTCGTTTTCGATGTTGTCGACACGAACGGTACGGCACTACGCGGCATAGCACGGTCCGGAACGGAAACTGACGATCGCGAACACGACGGCGGACGCGGCCCGGCGGTGCTACCCATGCAGCGCGACGCGTTTTTCGGCTTCGTCGTAAAAACACGATAGATAACACTCGATTGCATTCACAGGCCAGTTATTTATCTATGATTTAAAAGACCGATATGTATATTTGATGTTACGCATTCGTGACTATTGTCACACATTCAACAATACAAACACACACACATCGAAATTCCACATCACAATGCAATTTACATAAGACAAAACAATTTTACTCGAATTGATAATATGCTTAATCATACACTACTATTTTCTCACAACCATCTCGCTAGACACTTCAATTAAAGAACGAACAACTAGATAAGATGCTTCAATAAAATTGAATACTACTTGGGTTTTTTAAATACTATTGAAACTGCACTTCGACTGCGAGAAACAACGAACATTTCGTTGGCCATGATTAGAGCTGAACCTAGTGGTATGTATTCGTCACTGAGTAACGAATACATTGCCTTACTCGAAGTATCCAAACGTTACTTACAAATTCATTTCGTTACTCGCATTTGTGGTATGGATGTCAGTTTGATTCGATAAACGAATCATGCGGGAACTGGAACGGGTAGCTCTGCCGCTAAATGAATTAGTTTAGGTGGTCATGGCAAGACGCATGATACAGTTTTTGTAGCGTGCCCTATTGCAGAAAAAAAAAAAACACTTCGTTTTATAGTAGCTAGGGTGGGTTTGTACTTATGTACTAGGAAAATGCTAACGTTTGGTTCCTATTAAATCCCAGATGTGATTTAAATAATTATTTCGATAACGTTCTCGATTAAGAAAGATCCGTCATTTGTTATATGTGATAAGGGTTCAAACCTTGCTGTTATTCTTGAAATCCGGAATTAGCAGATACAGATCCCAGTATCAACAGGAATTTTCTGGAATTTTCAAGACCCCTTGTTTTGGTAAGGCTTAGTTTCTGTTTATAAACAACGCAAAAACGTTTCATGTTTTAGAATCAGCGTTGTACTGCAGATATTCTTCAATCCATAGTATCGCCGGTTTAGATAATAAATGCCTATAACAAAGGCAGACAACGTTGCCACTTGAAATCTCTGTTAATTAGAGAAGTTGGTATAAAATTATAGCTCTGGAGACATGAAGAATAGTTTGGCAACAGCTGCGCAATACTCAATAAACCTACCCCTCTGCTCTTGATGAATGACAGCTAATCAGATACTTCGCTTCAGATACCGCCTACGAATTCCAGAAATACCACAAACGCACAAAGAAGATTCAGAGTTTCCGATTCCCAGCTTGCACGTGTCACCCTTCTATTTGCGTTGGCACTATATTTCAACGCGCCATTCCGTCCACTATGACCCCATGACCTCCTGGCAGTCTAGCTCTGAATCACGGCGAACGTCGCATAGCTGCCGACTCAACCTTCTGTTTGTTTTCCGAGAATAGGATTTATGCTAAAACCCGGAGTATCCTCGAAATAACTGTTGTTTACTTAATCATGTGTTGAGAAAGAAAAAATAATGTTCTCACAGTTAGGGAGTTCTGAGTCGATACCCTGCATTCCAAATCGTTGAGTATTTTCGCTATGTTAATTGCTGTAACGAATGAAAGGCGGTTTGCTGAATGGTCTGGGATAGGGAATTTTGGGTCAAAGCAGTTTCAGACTTGGCAGATTTATATTGTTGATGCGTCTATATTATTCACAAGGATCAACTTGGTAATTTCGAATGGTAGTTGGTAAACGAAAGAGAACATAAAGAATGAAACAGTATCAGAAATACCACAAGGAAGCCTAGAAACTCAAAATCTAGACAGTTGTTTCATATAATTAGGTAATTAGAAAAACATACCTTAAACGATTGCTTAAGATTTCTAGTGTACAGTGGGAAATAACAGAAATTGAGCACTGAAGATGAATTCTATGGAAACGGATTTCTTACGAAGAAATACCAGGGTATTTAGTTTACAATTCATAACAAATGAGGAAATAAAAATACTAACTGATGTAAATTGAACGGTATTTGAAGAAAAAGAGAGTTGTCCAGCTGATAGGAAGTGAACACTGCAGACGTTTGTCTCTGGAGAGAGATCCCTGAAAGGAACGGCTGGTAATCAATGGAAAGTCAGAAAATGGAGATACCTTGAGAAAAATGTACTAATATGTTGATAGAGATATCACAGGACATCTTTAGAAGAAAATCGATGGTGAGAAAAACAGACGAGAAGTTTGGCATGCGAGGGACTACCTGCCATATGAGCTGTCAGTAGAGGCTTAGAGGTTAGGGAACAATGAACAGAAAGGAATTCGGCCGTGGAATTTTGAACGAACCATCCCGGCATACGTCTGAAGTTATTTTGGTAAACCGAAACCTAAATGGCTGGATAGGGATTTGACCCCGCGTCCTCCCGAATGCAAGACCCGATCGTTAACACTCACAAACAAGGCTCAATTTGAAATAATAAATCAGCTTAGTCAATCATCAGTATAAAGAAGGAACGACTGTTAATTTTCCATGAAATATGTGAATCATCAAACTATATCTCCCTGCAAATTTAAAACGCAATTTAGGCTTTTGACTTGGCAATTCAGGGTGCCTGGTTCGTAAGCCGTTGAGCCATTAATTTTTATGGGTTTTGCTGTTCGTATATTAAGTATCAACGTTTGAACCCAAAAACGAAGTAATGACTCCACTATCAATACCCATGATGTTTCACTGCTCAACTACATTGCCGTTCATTGCTTGAATCATTGATGGCCTCATTAGAAACATGCAATCATGTGTTGAATTTCTCATGTATCACACACTACACTATCCGCCTCATTGTTTTACTATCTCTCCCTTTCTCTAGTCATTTCTCCATTTCCCTCACTCCTACACGCACGCACACATAGCGAGCGAGATGGACAAACACACACACAGAGGTGCTGTTTATTAACGTAAGCTGTTGATTCTGTTAATTGAATTACAGCACTCAGCACTACGCGAAGCTAATCGCACGCTAATTGCTTACCGAGTATTCACGTTGTCATGAACACAGCAAATGAATTAAAAATTTCATCAACGGAAATGCAAATTAAATACTGGCTGTATTCGCCATCGCTGGATCAAAGTTTTAATTTTTACTGCTGTGAGAGTGGAGAATTTTTCTGTTTACTTTCACTCTCAGGGCATTAGTTAACAAATTATGGAGAGTGTTGCTGCTTTTAGAGTACAGGAACCCCTAAACAAAACCCGTGAAAGAGCATGTTTAATACGACCCTTTGCTTAGTGATGCTTTGAAAACATTTCATAATGCTTCTCCCTGGTGCGTTTACAATGCAAACGAATGTGTCAGCAAAATTAACAGATTATGTTTTAATCAGTAGTTTTAGAGTTATTTCAAGTCGGACGATGTAACAAATTCTATCACTTCCAAAAGACTACAGTAAATGCTTAATTAACTATAAGGAGCAGTCTAACTATCAGTCGAAAAGAAAATTGTTTAATGTTTGAAATTGCTCAATATTCAGGAATGATAGTACATTCAATAAATACATAAAGTGTACTCAGAATATCATCTTAGACGTAATGAAAACTAATGTTAGATCGTGATTCCAAAGCCAAATTTTGTAAAACTACATGGAAGATATAAATGGTATGGTGTATCAGCCTCTTTTCGTCGGCATCTATAGTACGGTAATGGTTTTTTGGATCGATATTTCAAGTAGTGACTTTACAGTCCCGAATAGTAGGGGAAGGAACCACGCTTTCCGATAATTGAACAAGGGTTTCAGATAAACGATTCAGTCGATGGATTAAGGCGGTTAAACTACGTAATTTCCATTTTAATTTCACAGTACATATCATTATCTATTTTCATTACTATTATATTTAGACCTGCTTTCTGTAACAATGGAAATACTTTCAGTACGGTGAATTAATAGCTATGTTTACGAGACTGATAAATATAATGTATTTTTTTTTTAACTGTTTAACGTCCCTTTTTAACAACGTGGTCTTTAGAGACGGGAAAGGATGGGGGCAAGGAATGGGAAGGAATTCGGCCATGGCCTTTTGAAGGAAGCATCCCGGCATTCACCTGGAGTGATTTGGGGTAACCATGGAAAACCCAAATCTGGATGCCCGGACGGGGATTCGAACCGCCGTCCTCCCGAATGCGAGGCCAGAAACGCTATCCGTTACACCACCCCGCTCGGTAATATAATGTAAATGATGTCCTACATGTTTACTGTCGTAATAGTCAAAACCTTCAAAAATTTCTTGCTTTCTTCAGCGAGAAAGGCCCTCCCAATGTAATTTTTTATTTTTACATAATGGTTGTCAAACTTAACATTTGTTGCATCGTAACCTAAACAAATTTTCAATACTAAATGCCGTAAAGTTTAATGCCAAAGGTAAAATAATTTTTTCCCTTTAATTTTTTCGTCATTTTAATTTATTTATGTCACTACAAAAATTCTTCAGTGTCAATCAAAACAACGGTAAAAAAAAAATAACAGGAAGAAGAGTAATGATCATTACTTTTACCGTGTAATCAGTTGTTTCAATTGTTTTTTCTTTAAAATAAATATAAGCGTTTCATGCATTATTTTTGCATTAAATTATTAAATCCTCCAATGCTGCTATATACAGAGATAAAAAAAAGAAGGATCATTGTCTTTAACGTTATTCAACTAACTCCAAGTTTTCACTGCACTAACGAATATTTCAGGCATCTCCTGTTTAATTACTGTACATCCCATTAAAGAGAACGAATAAACGATACAGAACTTAATTCAAATTACCTGTCGCAGATGTCGGAATAAAACAATGTTAGAATCTTTATCTTCGTGTTACATTACTTTTCTTTCCTGGGCGTATTTATTATTATTATTATTATTTCTTACAAAGTATATTCCTATCGCAATATTCTTACCTGCCACGATAGAGACTACAGTCTAGACGAATACTACCTTATTCATAGCTAATCCTTCAGTTGTTATCAGATCTGTGCTAGATTCGATTTAGACGATAACGAACATAAATACAATTAAAACTACAGAAGTTCTCACAGTTTAAAAGTTTAGGATTTAACTTAAAAGCTGCGGAAGGTCTTATGGGAGGGGCCGTTTTCGGCCTCCTACCTATCATTCCGGAAAAAAAAAAAAACAACCTGTATGATACTACGTAAATGGTGGACGGAGCAAAAATGATAATCTGTTTGTAAGCTGAACAGACAGGGTCCACACTTCATCAAAGATAAATACAGATTTCTTATTAAGAACAGATAGGGTCTACCCACCAAAGTTCACACTACGAGAACATAATCACCAAACTCCTTGGATTCTGTTATATTGTTGTTGATTATGCAACTTTGGTTATTTACTTCTTCAGTTAAAAAAAATAAAATAATACGTTAATGCACACGGAAAACGCAAATCAAACCCTTTAAAACTGTTGGAAACCCCGTCATCTGAAAGCAGCTAGGACCATGGAAACACTTTACATGACATTTAGTTTAATATAATGCGTAATGGTAATGACGTCAGTAACGTGGCACTCGTGAAGGCAACTTATATTATAAAAATCTAAATACATTGTGTGTTAAGCTGTAACACAGATTGTTGTTTTACATTCTGATCCAGGCTGCATTTCAACATAATCTCAGCCTCTGTTAATATTGCCATTTGAAAATCCAAACATTTACGGTATTCGCTTTCGTAGTGGGTGAAGCTGCATGCAAATTCTAGTCTACACTAATATTGTAAATGCGAAAGTAACTTTGTCTATCTGCGTGTTACGTTTTCACGAGTAAACTGCTCCACAGATCTTGATGAAATTTGACAAGGATTTACTATGAATAAAATTTTCTCGGGTAACTAGCCGAGTTAGTCCATCGTTTGACCACGACGTTTCGGCGGTCACAATCTCTGCCGCCATTGTCAAGTGATTTACTATGTTTTATCAGGAATGACACAGGATATTTTTTTCGGGATAAATAACAGATTTTTCTATGAACTTTTGAAAACTAACCGAACGGTGGCAGACGGAATGGTAGCGTGTGTACGTGTGTGTGTGATGTTATATATGTCGCTCAGGCTTTGTTTCTCTCGCAGTCAGTTTGTGTATCATCTGTTCACATATTTCATATACAGACACAACTTATTATATAGTATATATAGATGTTGATTTGCGACATCAAAAGTAGCAGGAGAACACTTAGAAAAGACGTTTTCTCCCATTGGCGGTTATATGTCGCTAGCTCACCGGTTTCCAACCACCTAAGGCTATTTACCTTAGTAAAGGACAGCGAACCCAAAAAGGTTTGGTGCGAAATTATGTTGACATAAAATGTCCCCAGAAACTGACATAATTTTATACCATAAACAAAAATTTCTCGGAGGAATTTCCCACAGCTATTTGTAGTTAGTAATTTAATTTTTCATTTTGTCGGCGGACCCCTTGGGTCGGTTCACGAATCCCATGTTGGGAAATCTTAGGTTATATATAATAACAAAAAAATAAACTGACCTTACCAAAGTGTTTCTCACTGCTTCACGTTAAAGACTAACGCGAGATCATACACTGCACATATTATAGTGATAAGCTTCTCAAAATGATTTACAAATCTGTATGCCAATACCTCAGTTGCTTCCACAAATATTTTATTCCGTTTCATTGTGTCTTGAGCCTTGTGTGAATTACGGCTTTCCGCGTGAGGGGACAGATCCTCTGCGTGAAGGCCGGAAGCCATTTACTTTGGCTGTCACTCAGGGACAGAATTCGCCATTGTCCGCCTGGGTCGATCGGCGGCGACTTGTGACAGGGATCAACTGCTTTAGGGCGTTCCACCCCTCAGTCAAAAACTTTCGCTGCAAATTCGCGCTTCTTTCTGGCCCGGCCAGAGCGGGCGGTTCCGTGCATTGGAACAGTCATTCTTGTATTCTACTTCATCCTCTGCCTCTGATTTTAAACATACGACTTCTTTTCTGCTAACATTTGATCTTCTTAATTACTGTTCTTGAAGACGGTTCTTCAGAATTTTCCTTTCACGGCCAACGCTTAAAAGTTTTAAGGGTTATTATTTATGACTAGTGTGAACCCGTGACAGTTTTTTTTTTTTTTTTCGTATGGTCACGGGTCTAGAATAGTTCCCGTTTTTATGGCCATAAATTATTATAGATTGACGTGATCTGACCAAATACAAACTTCACCTGTGTTTCATTCTAAGGATTCACTGTGAAAATCTGGAATAAAATCTCTTGGATCTGAAGAACTTGAAGTATTAATAGACGTATTAAACAGGAACAGAAAGTTTCCGCTATCGTATAATTGTTTAAAATGTGGTTGCTAGACTCGAACTGATTGAAATACAAACTTATGAATGTATTCTGGCAATTAATTTCATAGCAGTTGTCTAGCGATTAAACTGTACGCATAACCTCTAATTTCTAATAATATATTCTGGTCTCTGTTAATTTGTGAGCGAATGCTAGGGTGTGACGTCACAATTCTGCAGCCAATAACAATCGAGGTGAATGAGTGAGTGAGTCAACTTACAAAATTATATAGTATTTTATTCTTTCGCTGTACATCCTTGATTGATGATTCTACTCGAGTCTTCGTCCTTATGCTTGGCTCCAGGTATGTTTTGGTTTATTAATATGTCTTTCCTTTATCTCATTGCAAGCTATCATAACAACATTTAATGTGTGAAATGTGTACTTTATAAACCGGAAATTGAGAATCGTCCCAGCATTCGCCTAACTGAGTACAGGTAACAGCCTAAAAACTGCATCAGGGTGGCCGGAGATTTAGAAGATTAGATTCATCCACAACACAGGAAAAACACACGACAAGCAGAAAGGCCACTAGGTTGCGAAGGATACAGCAGATTTTTCTACCGAAGACACCCAGGACACTGTAAGCTTTAACTTTCCTTAATGTCCGTCTAATCTCCGTTTGCATTGTAGTAGCCACTTGCTCCTGATGCAGTTTGTAGATAGGAATAAAATCCAAGCATTTAAACGCAATTTTTTTTTATTAATAAACTACATATTCTCAGTAGTTTCATATTTACAATCTTTGGTAAATATATGGTGGTGAAAATTTATATACAGCACCAGGTTTTGTACCAGTTAACCTCGCATCAAATGCCCATACTGTGCTTTACCACCCTGTTTGAGAAATTATCGACTACGACCGGGTAGGAATGCCGATTAGTCTAAGTCCTAATATCAAATAAATCTAGTATTTGTGAATAATGAAGTCACAAAATTTTTGTGTAGTTCTGTATTTCTTACTTTGATGCTAACTTCACCTCGCCTTATTAATTAACATGAAAGTTCGGTAAAATTATTTTCTATTTGTTACGTTGTTGAGACGTTTGGTGTTGGTAGCGCTGGCTGTACGGGTCATTGTGTCCATATATATAGAAACTGGAGCAACAAAGCGAATATTCAAGAGTAATTATGTAAAGTGAACAGAACAGTTTAGCACGGAGGTGTACAGGGTCAAATGAGAGAGAAGCTGATGTGAGTACCTAGCGTGGTGGGTGGGCGGTAACCTTCTGGCCTCGCATTCGGGAGGACGCGGGTTCGAATCCCCGTCCCTGTCCAGGCATCCTGATTTGGGCTTTCCATGGTTTCCCCAAATCACTCCAGGCGAATTCCGAGATGCTTCCTTCAAAAAGGCCATGGCCGAATTCCTTCCCATTCCTTGTCCCCAGTCCCATCCCGCCTCTAACGACCTTAGGCCGTCGATGAGGCGTAAAGCCACAAAAAAAGAAAAGACTGATGCGAAAGATGTTGGAGTGGATTGAGTGCTACAAGTAGAGACTCAGAGACATATTAAACAGTAAAACGAACGGGTAGTGCCAAAACGTGACTATCAAGATGTCAAAGTAATTAAAGTGTTATTTTTGTAAATATCGACTAACCGGAATTATGCATATGGATATTAAAATTTTCATGCGTTGGAGAGAGTGACTTTAAAGAAAGTATATTTTTCTCTAGTACCCCAAAGTCCTATTACAGCCCAATCCTCAGTTTCTTATCACTGCCAGTGACTTTGACTTCCCATGAAGGAAGAGGAAGTCCTAAACGCATTCAAGTACATAATTCAAACTACAAATCTATGGTCCAGAGAAGGGGAATCATATATGTCGAATCCATTCTGGAAAGATCAGGAGTCGGGTGGGTCGAATTGCGTTCCCACTCGAGGTAGATGGCTCATTAGCGAAGGTAGGCTGTGGATATCCCTCGGACAGTGGAGAATAACTACGAGAACATAACTGATACAAGGATCTGGTTTATTAGACTCGGTCTCACAATACACAATGACAGATAGCGGAGTGATGTTGCCTCGATAGTCAGGCACGAAGAGAGTAACCCCTGATAGTTGTGACTGCAGTCACTGTGGCGCTGTCATCCTGCTCGCTGCGTCTGTGGCTCCATCTAGTAGCTAGCCCCATACTCCAGATCTGACATATATATTATGTCTAAAAGGTGTTTTCTATAACGAGCCACTTATCTTCGCTCATACCTAATCTAAATCTATAAAAGAAGTACCATTCTAAATATTAAGGTCTCAGATTTCGTTACATCATAAATTAAGAAAGCATTTTTTTTTTCTTTCGGAAATCCACCATTAAATGTCAAAGCTATCACCATCCCCTAAAATAACAGTTCTTATTTCATCCTACTACAAACCACCAAGTTCGTTTTTCGCCGTATTTTATTAGAGAAATTTTCGCACGTGTCATCTAGTTTAAAAAACTGGTGACTTGTATCATGTGTGATTCGAGTTCACAATTAATCCCAAATTTTACACCGAGAGTGAAGACGAGAACTTATCGAACATGGTAGCTATGTCTTAATTAAATTTTGTCAGAAATTCTCAGTGACTGGTTAAGAATTGAAGTGTTTCGCTTTTGACGTCGAAACTGACCCTGATCTGCGAGAGGATCTCTTTTATGACCTCGCGGAGCCAGACGCTCACTAGGGAAGGAACGAGCCACACGTGTGCCGCGCTGAACTGCAGGCCGATGTAATCAGCTTAGGGAATGGGAGTCGAGGACGTGTACGGCATTAGTCGCGCGGCTCCTTGCTGTCTGTTTGTCTGCACTGGGGCTCAGGAAATCGACGGCCTCGCTTTCAAGCCGAGTCGCACTTCAGCGATTACATTCACGTCGACAGCGCTGCTAGCTGCCACTGTTAAGCATCTCTGGTTCCACTGCGCCTGTATTACTGCCTCGCCCATTACATATCAACCCAGAGAGTACGTGGTTAGAGTTTCATTCCTAAAGCTCTCTGCATCGTCCATACAACCTCAGCACGTTTTACGAAACACGAATGATGATTTTTTAATATTTTTTTTCCCTCTTCACTTAGGCAGTACAACAAATGTACTATATAAAAAGCAGATACCTCTACCGGTTTCTTAGATACGTGTTCCATTCAAAACTTGACTCACAAATCCAACCCCATATTCCTTCAAAAGTATGGTTCGGGAATTCCACACTAAGTAAAAGGCATAAAACATCTATTATACGAATGAGACTGGGACACGGGTGTTACCCACAACACCTATTCAAAATCGGAGTGGAACACTCCCCGTTTTGTCCCGAGGATCAAGGAGAGATATCAGATATAAATCACATAGTCCTGGCCTGCAGCCGCAACCTGTTACCCACAAAAACCTATACACAAGTCTGGTAAAGATTAAAATTCCCCTTCCCGTCTCCGTACCTGTCCTGCTCAATTCAAAACGACAAGATGTATACAAGGCGATTGCTATTTTCCTTAGTGAAGCAAACATTAAATTGTAAAGTATAAAACGTATCAGGTAACCATAAAGACGGTAAGTTCATATGAGTGTGTAATATAAGGATATCTACAATGCAAGAGCCCCACATCAATATATTCATTACAAAAGAGACAAGACAATCAATAATTGTAAAAATTAGCGGAAAAACACGGTAAAGCCAATTCAAACAATGTTTATACTAAACTACTACTCTTGTGTAAACTCTGTATTAACCGAATTAAGCTTCTCACTATTATGTAAATAACTATGTGCAATCAAACCTTGTTTAAAATGTCAAAACTGTATTAAATATAACAATAAGAGAGGAAGTATATTTCCTATTACATATAAAAGTTCAAACTGCATTAACATAGATATTTAGAGTAATATAATTAAGAGCCGTCTAGTTAATAATTATAGTTAAACATCATATAAATGTTAATCACAACTACAGACATGTGTCAACTTACAAAGATTTGTGTAACTTTACCATCACGTTGTAAAAGGAAGTAAAGATAACAAACCTCAAATGTACATAAGAATTGTAAAACCAGAAGATGTCTGTATGGTCGGCACGACCAAAGGCCAATAAAATAAAATAAAATAACAATAATAATAATAATAAAAATTTCAAAACTTGACACTGGATTTTTCCTATCTCTCTCTACTCGTCAATGTGGTGGGGTCAAGGAAGGGAAAAGAATTCGGCTATGACCTTTTTGAAGAAAGTATTCCGAATTCATCTGGAGTGGGAAACCATGGAAAACCCAAATCTGAATAGCTAGAAGGGGATTCGAACCTGCGTCCTCCCGAATGAGAGACCAGGGCGTTAACGCTCAACCACTGCGCTCGGTGACTGGATTCAATTTGACGGCAATTCCCACGAAACTTTCTTGATTGTTTTTGGTATCTTGTTTCCCTCGAAAAGATTTATGTCTGTTCTGATTGTTGAATGCTGTTGATTAGGAATATTTGTTGATCACAGCAGTATAGTTCTGTACTCGATTACGTCCTTTTACATAAAAAGGCATTTGGCTATATCAGTCATAGAAATATCAACTATCTTGGAAAGAACACACTAAATCAAACTCAACAATAATCCAACCAACCGAGTTTCAAAAATACACAAGAAATAATCCATATATATTATAAACAATTCTGAAAGTTCTCAAACTAGTGGCGGTCACTAAAATACTCTTTATGCGTTACTTTAATAAATTTAAAAAAGTATTAAAGATGTTTAAATAAACACGGAAAATTTTACATATGAATTCAGAACTGATTCTCAAAATGGTTATTCATTATACACAAATACTTTTTGTACTTTCAAAAGAAAAAAGAACAGTAATTTCAAATATCATTAAAACTCTTTCAGAAAAATTTATTTCAGCCATATCACTCTTGTTGACTGAAGTTCACATCCTGATCTGGGTTTTCCATGGTTTCCCTAGATCGCTCCAGGCGAATGCTGGATGGTTCCTCACAATAGCCCATGGGCGCCACCTGCCATATCCCGTATATCCCTTCCAAACCATTACCTTTCCTGATAGGTGCAATACACCCTCCGCCAAACACCTTTAGTGAATCGCGGAGTAATAGTAATAGTAATACAACTTGTAAGGAAACGTAGTTCCTTCACACTTAGTTTTTGTTTGTTTATTTTTTTTATAATGTATTCTTTGTTCATATGTTTTGATCTTTCAATTTTATTAAGACGTAGCACGAATTATTTTTGTGTTGTTAGGTTGGTACCCTGCACACCTGCACCAGAGACAGGTGTAGAGGAGCATCTCTGGAAAGTTGTTGCATGGCAGGCGAAAGATATACATACGTGTGTGTACTGTGTTGTGGATCGCCCATGCTTGAATGAGGACATTAATTGTGTAGTTACTTAGAAAAACAGTATTAGGAACTAATAAGTATGTGACGTTTTTTGAACAGCGTCAATTTACGAAATGTACTGCGAAAAAGATTTATGCCGGATATTGCATACAAGAATGAAAGGAAGCATTTTACTTTGCTTTGTTGGAGTGTAATTTGAATGTACTGCTACTTGAAATCATATGAATAAACGTGAAATATTATATTAATTTGTGTAACTTTAACGAGTTAGGATGAAATTAACAACTTTATCTTGCAGCATACTGAACGAGGCAAACAGTTTGAAGCAGGAAGCTAATTTTTTTGGGTTCTGAGGTGAGTTGTACGACCCGAGGGATACCCAGGAACCTGTTATTACTGGTACGTTGTATGGACCGATGAGTAGCTTACTCGACTAGTTGAGAGCTTATGCAAGCACCTCGAAAACGTCCTTAAACTTGCAGTCCCAACCACACCAAATATTCACCACTTCACTAGCTCACGCCGCGGGATTAAGGCCTGCCATCACAGCAGTGGTGGTGAGGCAAATCGCGTCTCGCCAACCATTATGGGTGCCCACGGGGAGGTACGCGGAACCTGCGCCACCACGAACCAGGCCGAAGACGCTTCCAAAACCTGGCCATATAGGGAAACCTCTATGTCTCTCCTACGCGCTACCCGGCACCGCGAAATGCTATATACACTGTCATAAACTTTCATTTTGATTAGACACGTCTATTGGAACACAACTGTCAATAAAGGTTTGACAACACACACTTATTTCTACCAAAACAACTGTTCGTCCATCAAAATCAGACACCAAATCGTTATTTACTTTACCCTTTACACTGTCAGAGTCTGTAACAGACACTCTTAGTTATAAACTCGTTTTTAGGGACTACACCATTATTATTAAATGTAATGTTGCCTGCCAAATAATTTTTCTTAAACGGTTAAGGTATTCGCACATACACTTCGTGAATCACAGAACAACTGTAGAAAAGTACGTCGTGTAGACATAATCTGTTGTGTGACTCGTCTGCTGGATAATGATTGCTGCTCTTCTAGGCATACTGTGGTGTGTTTCTTGCTCTCTCACGCCTAGCATGAAATTCGAATTCAATGGTGTCACAGGCCACAGGCCACGGAGGGCAGAACGGAACTCTGTGGTTTTAACGAAAAAGGGCTATTTCTACCTCGCTACACTGATCGGAAAAAGGACTGATGAACCTTTCTAAAAAACTGAAACGAAGAAGTTTTTAGAGAAATTTCTTGTGAATCTTGTCACCAAATGCTTTGATCACAATAGTGATCAAAATCATTCTTCTGTTCAGGCAAGTAATAAAAGCACATTATATCAGAATACCCTGACTACGTAGTGCCAATGAAAATTTAACATTTCAAGTTCACTCTTTGTGCTAACTGGTAAAATCGCCAATAGACCACATGTTATGCAACACTCGAACCGAGGGTAGTGGTTTAGCGGTTAAGGCTCTGGCCTCGCATTCGGGAGGAAGCTGGTTTGAATCCCCGTCCAGACATCCAGGTTTGTGTTTTCCATGGTTTCCCCAAATCACTCCAGGCGAATGCCGGGATGCCGTCTTCAAAAGGCCATGGCCGAATTCCACCGCATTCCTTTTCTCTAGTCCCATCCCGCCTCTAATGACCTCGACGTTAAAAAAAGTAAAAAGAAAAAGCAACGCTGGGCGATACTAGAAGGCTAATCTGTAATTTACAACGTTTATCTTCCATCAGAACATATGTAAGTGGACAAAAAAAATTAATGAAATTGGTGGCTTAGTTTGACTCCAAAAATTTTATTTTATCAGCTGGCACCTTGTGTAATAATGTAGTAAAAACTGTGGGTTATACCACTCAATTCTTCTTTTCACAGAGATTCTTGAAGGGAAAGATAGAAGAACAAAAAATAAAAAATTAGTCTTTGTTAATTAGGGTAGTGGAAGAAAGTAATGAAATGGATGGATTAATACTATATCAATATTCCATTCATGGCGAGACATTGAATTGATAGATAAATACCAGATAGGTATGACTCCTATCTTTCTTCTGTACAGAAGTAGAGGAAAAGAATAAGATGATTAAAATTACCAATGGATTTCCACCTACTGCCATTTTATGAGCATACTCGACACAAGAAGGCAACAAAAACCGTAGTTGTGTACGAGTCATGTCCCCTTTCAGTGAAAAAAGAGTAGATCATAGGTTTCCAAACTTTTTTGACCTACCGTCTCCTTTTCTGAAAAAAAAGAGTACTCACCGTCCCCTTTTCGAAAAAAAAGTATTTCCCGACCACTTTTCAGAAAAAAACACCTACTTCCTATCATGCAATATATAATGTAATACTTAGGGCTCCAATTTTTTTCGCTAGTAATTCATTTTTTGATACAATGATTTGACTGAGCCCCCCTTAGGTGAAGTAGGTATGCATCATTTATAGTAAAATACTGACTGATTTCTAAAATTAGTTTAATAAAAATATAAACAATATTGATGTACTGTTCACAGTTTGAATAACAAATACATATTATGAACAAAACATTATTAGATACAGGGCTGTGCTCTGTGTAGTGAGACTAATTTTCCGACATTTCCATCTTTTTATGTCATCAGCAATCCTAGATCACCCGTCCCACTTTTCACAATCTGTTTCTTTTCTTAGGTAGTAACCTGCTGACTACGCTGAATCATCTTATGTCTACAGATGATAATGGGAATGCAATTAAAAACTTTTTGATGGAACTTTTAAGCCAGATATAATGGTGGGAAACAGAAGTGGTATTTATCGTCAATGATCCCTAAATTTGCCTTCAAACAGACGCGCCCCCTTCTATCTCTTTTACGTTCATTGGAGGGTGGTGGACTATCGTCATCGTTTTGAGCCACTGTGATTAGTTAACTGAAGACTGGGGACGGGTCTTAACCTATTTTCTTGAAGCAGCAAATGGTGAGAAATTGGGTAATGAAAGTTGCCACTCCGCTATAGGCAGTATGTTTCCTGATGGGCGCCGGACGTTACGTTCCACCCGAGCGACGACTGCAGACCGGCGGTCAGCAATTATCATTTACGGCCGTCCGGTCGGTCAGTCGGCAGGTCGCTTCTAATAACCTGTTCTGTTTATTACCGCGCTTCGGCCGCCCCGGCCGGGGGAAACGCTCCGAAAACAATGATTAGGCGCGCGGGTGATGTAAGCGGATCGTGCGCAGCGGCCGCGCTCCGTGATTCATGTCCGCGCGGAGCCTTGAACTCGGCTCGGCCACGTGGAGGACCGGGCCTGCCGAAAGGGCGGCCCGGCCTTGCCGCCCGCTCACTCTATCGCCGGCCAGCATCGCTGTTGCGTCACGGTCGCACTGATCGCTTCCATCGCGGCCGCACCTCGCCGGCGTCTCCGTCACCGATCAACAAGTGCATCACTGTGCTGCTCCGGAGGAGCGGTCTTCAAGTCTTCATCGGTTCTGGTGGCATCTCTTCTGCGCTTCACTCCAGCATTATTGAAGTAAAAACTGTTTGGACTGAAGTAAATCTACGAGTTCGCAATTTCTTGTCACCACTAAGGATTGCAATCCCGCGGGATCCGCGCGGTATTTGCGTCAATCCCGCGGGATCCCGCGGGATCCGTGAGGGATTAGTACAAACAGTTTTTTAGCGCATTTATTTAAAACATAGTTACTTAAAACGTTAATAAATCAAATAATAATTAAATTAGTAATTAATTTTTAATGTTAAATGATAAAAATTAACACTTAACAATATTTTGACCGGCAAAATGACATTAAAACTTTTTAGCGTGTCATAAGTGTATTTCGAGGTTTTACATTTTTGTTTTTTTAATCTAAACCAATTTTCAAATAAATAATAAAAATGGAAAATATTGAGTCTTAGGTCATATTATGTGCTTTACAATACATAACATAAGTTTAAAAATATAGTTTGCTTAATGGCCAAGTTACCAGAGTTTTTTTTTTTTTTTTTAATCTATATAAACGTTCCATAAGACCGAGAAAAGCATTCCATTTCACAAAGTGAAGTGAATATACTCTGCAAAGTGTAGACTTGGCTAAGAACAAAATCTCATAACTTTTTGTCACTGCACAAGCACGAGACTTGGCCTTTTTTTGCGTGATTCATTATTATATCTCCTGATTCCTTGATTGATATTACAGTCGATTCAATGTTATTAAAAGAAACTACTCACCAACACGTAAACTGTCAAGTATTTCAGATTTACTTATGTGGCCTAACGACGTTTTTAGAGTGGAAATTATTAATTTTTAGTGAGAAAGGAGACTTTCTCGACGAATGATTGCAGTAAAGTTTTCATAGGTTGTATCTCCGGAGGCAGCTGTCGAAGTATGGTGTTCCTACAACACAATTCGTCGGTACACCCATGAATACTTCATTATAACTTTTTTGCCTTTAGTCCAAATAATATCAAGGAGAAGAGGTATTAATCGATATCCTGAGCGGAATATGTAAGCAGGCGGCTTTCGTCAAAGAAACGCATTGAAGCAGCGGCCAAAACAACAATAAGTCAAAGGATATACAATTTCCTTTTGATAGCTGTTAAATAAATAGGTACGCGATCGTTAAAATTACGATAACATTAGTTTCATATCAACGAATAATCAAATTTTCAGCCGCGAATTAGGAAAATGTCACAATTACTTTATCTGCAAATACAGAAAATGGGAATAATGAAACCGCGAATAAAAAGCTGTAACCGTGTAGTTCAGATAACGTGTGCGACACTTAAAAAATCATTATATAGTTAGAAAATCGTACTAAATATGCACTATAAATCAAATTACAGAAATGTGTACTCAAAACAAACTTAAGTTTTGATGAATACGTAAAAGTGTATTTATTTACTTACGAATGCCGAAGGTTGACAAAAACAAACGCTTGTTCACATGAGTCAAATGCCAACTTGAAGGGTACAGGCAAACAGTGCAAAATATCCGACAGAGACCGAGTGGGGCAGCGAGTCACGCAGACTGACACACGTTTCCGCCGGATTTTGCGGATTGCGGATCCCGCCTCTAATGACCTTAGCCGTCGACGAAGCGTAAAGCAATAAGTAAAAAAATGAAATAAAAAAATTCTCGTCACCGATATACTATGACATCTTGCGCGAATGATATGGACTCTTTTTAGATGGGTAAAATCTTATGAGTTCGCGTCACCAACATGCTGTAATAACGATTTATCTGTAGCTATTATCATAACGTGTTGCGCTTGAACAGCAGCGAAAGTATAGATTGTACTTGTATCTAATCAGGGCCGCATTTAGGCTCTGTGGGCCCCTAGGCTATACATGTGGTGCGGGCCCCCTGTCGCCAGTGGCTGGATGATTAAATTTCGAAATATTCGAAATTCGACCTTAAAAATTTATGGGCGACCTTTTTTTTTTTTTTAGCTCTACTACCTGCCCAGGCTGTGGTAGGTTGTGGTGCGGGCCCCTCTTTGTGGTGCGGGCCCCCCTTTGTGGTGCGGGCCCCTAGGCTACAGCCTATGTAGCCTATGCTTAAATGCGGCCCTGTATCTAATATATAAAAATTCTTCACAGCCAGAACAATTAGAGTACTTCCCGACACTACCTCCCAATCTGAACTCCGCACGTGGGAATCGGCATTCAACACATCCTGCAGACTATACATCCCCCAGGCCTTAATTTCCGTTAATATCTTGCATCCTCACACCTATATACTCATCACAAAAAATTCAATTATGTTTTCATTTATTTTTTATTACTGTTATTATTTTTTCAAGCATTTTAATCTTTCTTATACTCGCGGTTATATTATCTTTGCTCCCCCCACCACCTCCGACGATCTATTGCATTCTATGAGTGGCTGTGTCCAACCCAAGTATTGAGCAAGACCAGCCACCTCTCTGTTAACTCGAAAAAAAGAATTTCGCCCGAAATATTGTTTTTTCTTTGTTTGTGTGTTGTTTTGTGTTGTTGCTGCCCTCCTCCCTTCAACTTTGATGAGTGTTGGGTGTATTTTCCCTTTCTTTTCAATGTAAATATATAAAAATCAATGTTTATTTGTTTTTTCGGCCAATGTTCTTCATACAAACACACAGTTTTTATCAGATTTTTATAGTATTCAACACACGTATACTTCAGAACAAGGTGGTATGATAGCTCAGCAGTTAAGACGCTTACTTTCGAAAGTTTATTTCTCCGGTCGCAGGTTTAAATCCCGTGATGAGCAGGAATTTTTAGAAGTTGTATTTGATCATATGAGCTATGCTGGGACGTTCCGGGGTTCTAATTCCACGTTACTGTAGGCCTCTGAGGAAAGGAATTGGCATTCCTGCCTCCGACACAATAGCTTGGTACATCTCCTTCAGGAGGATTCGACCAATCTTCGGGTTGTGGACTAAATTATATTTTTAGTTCTTGAAGTGAAAACATCTTTAGCCACGTTGGGCGATGTTTTGGATGGGTAAAATCTTAAGAGTTTGCAAAACCGACAAGAGGCTTTCTATACTGGTCTGTTGGCTCAGTGGTTAAGGTGTCTGACTGGTGAACAAAAGGACCTCATTTCTAAGCAGGGATGTTTATACAGGGCGTTCGCCGGGAAACGCAACCCACTGTTAGCGCTACAAGGAAGAAACTGCACCCGGCGAGCGAGTGGTCAGCTTCCGGCATTGTTCGACCGTCGGCCGCGGACTATTTCATAATAATTACGCTTCATAAACTTGTATGTGCTAAGCATTTAAATGTGACGTAATTCATTAGCTTACCTTATAAAAGATGCTGGAAGTGTTGACCCTCTTGTGTAATGCACATTTCACATCTTCTGAACATATTTCGAGACACACGCTGCCCTAACTAACTTAATGATTTTTTGGGTGACTGTTCCAGTCGAAAAGCGATATTGTCAATTTTCTCCTCTGTGAGAATACGGTTGACCGACAGTCTCTTTTTGTTAAAAAATGAACCCGTTTCTCTTACTTTTTTAACCAGACGCAGAATTGTTGATTTAGCTGGCAGTAAAGCGCCAGGAAATTCGCGACGAAATTTACTGCGACACTTTTTAAACGACTTCTTCTTCACATATGTATCGTAGAGAAATATTCTTTGTTGCAAACTGTAACGTACCATAATTTTACTCACACTCAAACACGGTACAGATTAATAAGAGTAAGAAGCCCCAAACCAGCCAAACCGCAAAGAAACGTTTATTCACAACACTGTTGGGGCAGCGGAGGTGTTAAACAGTGCGGTGATTCACGGCACCGTGTGGCGGGAGTTGCTGGCACCACTGTCCCAGCAAGTTGCCGACGGCAACAGACTGGGAGGGTAGCGTTTCCCGGCGAACGCCCTGTATATCCTTAACCCGACCTTCATCTCTCTCGCAGCTTGCTGTGCAATGTGAAATACGCCAGAACGCTTCCGTGGGGCATAAGACATACCAAACAATTCAATTGAGGTTCTAATCTTTAAAACGGTGAAAACCAAATCGAAATCTGCACAGTAGTTTTTGAGTTTCTCTGGTACAAATATATCCGGTTTTCGTTTTATAGATATAAGATTTACATATATATATATCACTCCCCACCGCGACTCAAAACATGAAAGCTTTGTTAACTGCCAGTAATCGGAACATTGTTCAGAAATTTGTGATAAAAATAGAAATATGTTTAATACAGAGGAAGTTATTAAAAGAAGTGACTCTACTAGGGAAAGACGGATAAAGTGACTCAGCTGTGTATTTCAATATTGTCAATGCCGAAAACACTTGCATTTATTTTAACAAGAATTTTTATGTTATTTTGAAAGTAATGTTGTGAATGCTGGGAGAGGATTGTTGGAAGTACCTGGAATTAAATCGGTCATAGCCAAAATTAAGGCCAGCTTGACACTTGAGAATAATGGGAAACAGGTTCTGCTTTTTTTATGGCTCTACAGCTCGCTGACGTCGAGGTCATTAGAGACGGTAAAGGAGTGAGGGCCAGGAACGGGAAGGAATTCGGTAATGACCATCCCAGCAGAGTGATTTGGGGAAACAACGGAAAACCCAAATCTGTATGGCCGGACGAGGATACCAACCCACGTCCTCCCGAATGAGAGGTCAAAGCAATACCGCTCACCCACCACGCTCGATAATAGGGTTTGCGGTCCAGGACTGGAACGCCACGATTTGGTGACTGACAACAAAAGGGTTTGATAACTTAATATCATCACTCCCATTCAGTGCAATAGATAAAAACTGCCGCCTGTAATAAAAGTATTTTCTAACAAGAAGCTTGATTATGCCTGGAGACGCTGTTTCATGAACACACAATCTGTTCCAGGGAAACAAGAACAGATGCTTCTTATCATTTAGAACGGATGTGATACAGCCAGTCCTGGTGGAGTACAGACAGTGAACAATACACAGGGTATCTAAAATACAGTACCTGGGCCTCCACCGCTTTCTGTTCGATGGCCTAATTTTTCAGAGTGCTTGTCTGTTTGACTTAGTTATCTACCGGAAGGACCCAGCAACGAGAACCAATGTCACGTAAGCCACCTGAAGACGATGCTTCCTGGTAAATGGCTTCAATCAAACCTTTTTATATGAGAGAATTAAGTTTATCAGGAGAGATGTCATATCACTTGATGAGGGCAGTGGAGTTTGCTGTCGATACTTTGTGGAAAGAAGAACTTATCTGACAGAATACCCGTGAATAATTCTATTTCTGTGAGATCAATCTTAATGCTGGTGTTGACGATGAGTTAGTCAAAGCCGCAAGAAGATTTTGGATAAGAAAATGGAGTAATTTTGATCATGGGCTTAGGAGGAACCGTCTTAAAATTCACCTGGAATGATTTGATGAGTAATGGGATCGGGTAACGTTATCACTCCCCCATTCCGTATCTCCGCCCATCTGTCTTCGTAGTACGCAGTGGCACTCCATTAAATAGCAGATAATCCTGCTAGTGTTGAAGACAGGATATGTTGCTGTAAAAAGCTAGGTTTTCCAAAACTGATTCTATTGAGTCCATGATGATCGAGATGCTGAAGAATGTCATATTTGGAATGACTATGTAGTTCACAGTTGGAAAAATCTAATTAGTCTCGTAAAATGAAAACTGGTGCAGTGTGCGCAGTTGCAGACTTCGTCTGGGTTGGACGCAGCTAACGGGCGTGGCGCTGCAACAGTCGTCTGTGAAGGCGCGTTGAGTCAGCTGCCAGCACCGACTGCCCACTCGAAGGATGTGTTTACGCGCCGTTTTACGATCCTCGCCACAATGTGCGTGTCGTCTGCGTGCCGTCTAGCCGGCTAGCTTTCTCCTCACCACAAACGGCCGCTTTCGTAACGCCTTGGCCGAGCTCGCCGAAGAGGCGACGCCCTCGGCAAAAATCCTTGACGCCGGATGAGTCGCCATTGGTGGGTGTTGAACGTGACCGACAACCGGGATCAGCCTAATTCATTTTCTGATCTTAATGAGTCTCAGACCGAGAATGGTGGGTGACTGGCTTCGATTATGGTCATTTGGGTCCGATTCTCCATCTGATTATTCGGATTTGGATCTCCATGACTTACCCAAATTACTGCAGGCAAATGCCTGACCCACCAATGTGGCTCAGACTGCTGAGTTGCTGCACACTGGATTGGGGAGGAACAACCCCAAGTATCGGCAGTCCCAACCAGGGGCGGATCCAGAATTTCTGTTTGGGAGGGGCTTGAGTGGTTTCTGGTTTGAGGGGAGGCTTGAGTGGACTTTGGTTTGGGGGGGGTTTAAGTTGGGCAAGGGTAGTCTTTATAGTCTCCTCAGATTGCTGCCCCCTTAAAAAACAGGAGAGCTAAAACAAAAGTCTCGAAAATTACGATGTCGGGGTGGACCTAGATACTTTTGGGGGAGCCATGGTCCCCCTAGCCCCCCCCCCCCTGGATCAGCCACTGGTCCCAACTGTGGTTTTTAGACGGTTTTACACAGCCATCAAGACGAATGTCGCTATGGTCCTAGTATCTCTGCCTCTTAAACCACACATTTCACAAACAAAAAATACAATTATCACACACTGAAGAGAGTTACACGTTTGACAGACAGATGGCAACTCTTTACTTCTCTAATTAGTATTTAGTACGACATGACAGTAGATAAAGAATTCTTGGCGACAGCAAGGGCATGCTGACGTAAAATATTAGCTCCAAATTTGACAATGCAAACGATTAGTATAACTCATCAAGGGCAGCCGGTCATAAAATGTTGGGGAAAAAGGTGATGAAGAAGAAAAAGAATACTCCAGACCATTGCCTGGCTACTACCGTTTCAAAGATTATGATCGATTTCTTTCCTGTTCGTTCTTAATATTCTGACTCTAACAATCTCAACAACCCATAAGGCTGGACGTTTAATGAAATCAGTTTGAAACACCGTAATAACGCTCATAAAAACCAGCGCGAGTAGTTTAGGCCTACAAGTCATTTTCTCCGGTAAAGGAGCGTGCATAAATCACGTAGCTCCGTTTTGGTATCCTGTGAAACCCCCCTCCCCTCCCTCCCACGTAACCCGACGTAGCTTTGGTCTCAACCCCCCTCCCTTTTCGCGTAGCACGTAGCTTTTTTATATTTTGATTCCAGATGACATTTTGTACTGTTTTCGCATGTCCGACAATCGTAAATTACACACGGAGATAATTAAATGACGGAAACAAATATTTACATGCCTCTGTGTGTTCTGTATCTCATTTTAACTGTGACAAATAAAATGAATAAGAAGCTACGTGGCCTAGCTCGGAAGCCCCCCTCCCCCCCAACGTAGCCCTGCGTGGGTTTCCAGCCAACCCTCCCCCCCTTTTTCTAGGCCTAGTCACGTAGTTCATGGGCAATCCCTAAGTGGCAGGAAACGGGAGCTACAGAAAAAAAGCGTTGCGGAACCTACGTATAGCCGACAACGTGGTTACACGAAGTGGTAATTCCATATTCCACCATAATAATCAACACAATGCACTCAATACAGAAGAAGAAAGAAGAGAAATGATAGAACATGTGTTCACGTACCGGAGAAATCAAAGCCTGAAGTTTCTTTTCCAAATAACAATTTGAATGATTTTCCCCCCAGCCTCGTAGAAGAGTTGGTTGAATTAATAATTACTAACTGAATCAACCTGATTATTAAAAAAAAAAATGATTAAACGGGAAGGCCCCACCATGCTCAGTCGTTTACTTCAGGTGAATACCCCGGGGGACTATAAAGTATCTGGTTGTAGGGGTGGAAGATAAGTAAAGTGGCCATGAGCATTTTACTAATGACATCGTATCCAGACTTGTATCGACGACACATTCGACGGGTGGATCACCAAGAACAATGCTGTTTACGCTCTTTCCACATACACTGAGAAGAGATTTTTATATTAACACAGGTGTCCTGTACATAATCTGTTTATCAGATAGTGTACATTACCCTCTAATACACTCCTGGCAGAACAATTGCTAGTGAAAATTTCTAACGCTGCACCAAGCTCCACTCAGTTACCACATTTTAGCTAACAGGTCCATGAAGTAGACACAAATTTTACATATTTATCACAGTGCAAAAGTCTAAGTTTAAGTCTTTATGTCCTTAAACCACGTATGTCTCCGCTGTCACCTAGATTCATTTTTTCCCCACATTGATTAAGCAAGGCCTAATTATACTCAGTTATATTTTTGAAGTGAAAAATCCTATAGGCGCTTTGGGCGATATTTGGATGGGAGTTCACATCACCGACATGTTGCGCGCCTGGTATGCCCATTTGACCCTTTTTCGATGAGTAAAATCTTATGAGTTCCCGTTAACAATATTCTATAATAACTGTATATTTGTATCTATGACATGTTGCACTTGGACAGCAGTGAAAGTACAGATTATACTTGCATGTAATATATATAACTACTGGCGTGCGCGCAGTGGCTTGTATACACATATACACATATATACCTGACTGTAAGATATATATACCTTTGTAATCAGATCTACTGGATCGAATCTGCAATTGGGGAAACTTTTTTTCTTAATATTTTTTACATTAATCGTTCGCATCAGATCTTATAATTTCGCAGCCATTGGCGGTTCCCGTTGGTGGAGCTATAAAGAGCTGCACCTTAGAATGGAAGGCTACTGGATCAGATCCACAATCAGAGAAACTTTTTTTTTTTATTATATCTGACATAAACAGTACGAATTAGATCTCATAAGTTCGCATCCTTTGGCGAGCCCCGGGGGTGAAGTGGTAAGGCACCGTACCTCAGAATGGAAGGTTACGGAGTCGAATCCACAATCGGAGAAACTTTTTTGAAGTAAAAACTTCATTAGGCGCGTTAGGCGATTTTTGGATAGGTAAAATGTAGGTTCGCATCACCGACATGCTAATGTTAACAGCATATCTGTAGCTATAAGTATGACATGTCACACGTATGATATTTATAGTTTTAAGTTTTCGCTTCTATTGGCAGTCCCCAATGACTTTTTTTTTTTTTTTTTTTTAATGTATATCTCGACATCTCGCAACTGTTGTACTCAAACCAATATAATCGCCGTCCTTGCATAGTTGGGCTTCCTTCACAGTATTAGAAACTTGGCATCTGATTCCATGTCGCCACATAACAAAGTGCCGTTTCCAAATGCTTTGCGCAATTGAGGACTCCGCTCCTAAACACGAAATCTCATACATGTATCATCGGAAATTTATGGCTCACGCGTATAACCTCCCGCTGCTAGATGGCTATGACGTATGTTACACAATAAAAGTGGGTGAAATGACACGACGGGGAGAAGATAATCGAGCTGTCAGCAAGGTGTGCCGCGAGACGTGAAGTAACCAGTCCGCCCACCAGACTTGTCGGACCATTGACTCAGTGCGATGTTCGGATCAGCTTCAGCGAAAGTCGATACAACGCTTGAATGGACAGAAACACTCGGAAACCTGTTCTCGAGACACTTGCTCCCATAAACAGACGTACAGTGGGGATCCTGGAGGAAAGTAGCCCATATGACTGTGAGAACAAGTATTCGATACTACTGGAGTCGTAGGAGAGAAGAACATAAACTCCAGATGTATTATCGAAAAGTAGTGTCAACAAGGAAGTTAAACTTCTTCCGTATATGTCTATAGTACAACGAAATTTGACAAGATTTTGATTCTTTCTTGCTTTCTTTATTCCAATCACCCTTTTAGAAGGTATGATAAATCAGCTATGTTTATCCTAAATTGTTTCCAATCTTCTTTATTCCCATTCTTCTTTCATCCTTTGCGAGTGTACTTCCTTCTATTCCTGCGTCCACTTTCTTTCTGCGGCTGATTTTTTACTTCTTTCCTGAAAACTATTTTTTGAGTTTCCTCTCAAAAATGTGCTCTGTTGTTTACTGAGCATGTGGATTCCAGCATTTTCTATATCTTTTTCTTTTTCCTGGAACCACCTGAGTCCAGTTTTGTAGCTGTTTATCAGTTTAAATATCTGTTTCGTTATTCATTCTGTGTATGTGCCTATAGAATTGTAATCTTCTTTTTCTCATTACATTTGTTAGTTTTTCAATTTCAAAACATATTTCTTTGTTTGATTTTAATGTGTATTCTGATTCGATATTGATATTAGGTACTAGTACTCTCATCAAAATTCTTCTTCCGATTTTTCAAGTTATCCAGTTCTGTTTATGTAAAGTAGTAATGATCTAAATAGTGTTCGATAGTTTTGTATTCCGGGAAAGTAATTTTTTTATTATAAATATTTCTTGTTAATTGAAATGCTATATCAATTTCTGAACTACTTTATTTTTTACTGTGGTGTTGTTTGCTATCCTTTCTCCCAGGTACTTAAGTAATTTAAGCTATTTTGTTGTCATTTATTTTAATGTAGTTCACCGGGTATATTTGTTGAAAATTGTGTGAGTGTTTTTTTTTGCAATCTTACTATAGCTGTTTGAGTCTGCAATTCTCTGGTTTGTTCTACAGCATACTCAAGTTTGTCCATGGTTAATGCCATGTCGTCTGCAAAAGTTAGGCAGTCTACGGTGATCTTATTTGGGTTTCTTCTAGTTGTATTCCGTTAGTATATAAATGGCACAATTGCCCCTACCCTAGCAAATATTAAAATGGATAAACATTTTTAAAGAGAAATTGATTGTGAATATACAGTAGTTACTGGGAGATAGATGATTCTAATTGATGCCTGTAAACCAACCAATTATCGGGTTGTGGACTAAGTTAAGTTTTTTTTTATTCAAATAATAATTGTTTACAAAAACACGTTATTTATATGATTTTTTTTTTAGGTTTCTAAATTTGTTGAACGTGTTTAGTGTAGCAATCTAAATTTCTAGGGTAATAACTGAAATATTGCCGTGGAAAAGACATTTTGACATCCAGCGAAAGAACTCTGGGGCCACAACATCGAATTATGTACAAACAATATAATGTGCAATTCCAAATTAACAATTTATCGGATGTGGAGTAGGCCACTTAATCTTTAAAATGGTTCATAACTCATTTGGTTATGTATCGATGGAGAAAAATGATTTGCCACAAAAGTCACCTCCTAAAAATAATATATAAGATAAAGAAAGTAGATTTAAAGTATCAACGAATTGCAAAAGAGATTTCTAAAAAGTCTGTAATTATGTCATATATAGCAGTACATTTTGCATAAGGCCAGTAACAAAGAAAAAGAAAAGAAAATGAAACAGAATTAAAATGGAATCATAATGTAACCATGAATTATATTCTGGACTTCAAAAAGTTTCATTCCATCCTAAATAATTCTTTACCTCCCTTTGATTAGGCTAAGACAATGAAATGGTTTATTGCTCTCTCATTTACAAGAATACTTTCGAGGTAAAGATGCAGTACCATTCTGGTGAGACCACTTAGGTCGTGTCTATCACAGTATTTTTCAGAGTTTTTTTTAAAAAATAAAACTGTTGTTTCGTCGAGGGTTTTAAGCGGGTGGGATGTAGAAATAAGTCTGACGTTGAATTTCGTTTGCTTAACTTTTTACCCAATTCTAAAGCCTATTCCCATATCTTCAAATTGTGGTAGCAATGTTAAGATTTCTTGAAAGCAAGCTAAAGTGACAACATTCAGATTGACAATTCATGCCAATTGACTTTAGGAAGCAATAGTACCCGAGTCACGAATTCGTTTTCATCCAAGAAAAATTCGTATCGATAGAAGATGGTAGATATACAAGCAATGGGAACTCCGGGGAAATTGCCTCACTACGAAACTGTAATGCGATAGTAAAAAGTTAAGAACTGTTAAATGAAACAAAATGAATCGTCATCGCTCTGGTCACTAAGTCACTGAAAAAATAGATACAATAGCTGGATCGAGTTCTAATGGTGGAAGAAATTTTCATCATTCTAAACTGAGTAGATTGTAGTAGATGTATTGTTTTGCCTTTACTGATTAACAGATTAAATACAGAACCTCTTCGTAATATGTGTGAAATGGGAGCATATAAAACTAATTATTATTGATAGTGATACGCACATCGAATGAAGAAAATATTTTTTTATTTTTTATTTATTTATTATTATTATTATTATTTTTGCATGGCGTTAAGGTACTCTGGACAAGGAACCGCAAGAATTTCGGCCATGGAGTTTTAGAGAAGCCATCCCATCGTTCACCTGAAGTGATTTAGGGAAACCATCGAAAATCCAAATCTGGATGGCCGGACCGGGATTCGAAACAGCTTCATCCAGAATGAGAGGCCACACCGTTACCACTCACTCACCACGTTCGGTATGAAGAAGACAAACTGGCGGTCCTTAGCCTTCTAGCAGATGAGTAGGTCTAAATGGGACTACAGCAGCTTTCAACTCTTCTCTTCGGTAATCTCTTGCGCATAACACGAACAAAATAATAATAGAACCTCATAGTACTCAAATACACACACAGTAACTCTTAGTACCGATAGCAAAGGCAGCGGGAAACGATCACAACCACAATTTACTAAGGAATAGCCGATAATTAATAGATTGGTTATTTGTGCTTATGGCTTTACGCCTCGTCGACATCATTAGAGGCGGGAATGCAATTGGAGCAAGGAACGGAAGGGTATTCGGCCATGGCCTTTTGAATGAACCATCCCAATATTTGGCTGGAGTGATTTCGGAAAACCATGAAAAACCGAAACCTGGATGGCTGGAACGGGAATAGAACCCACCGTCTCACAATTGCGAGGCCAGAGCGTTACGGATCAGCCACCACGCTCGTTAAGAAAGATCTGGAATGAAATTAAAAATAGCATGGAAGTCATGCTTTCTATGTACCACTTTGTAGAGTGTCAACGTATTTTAATTTTTTGGTGAAAATCATTTTAACAATAATAGGCATTGCAGTTTTCCAGTCTATTTAGATACATATGATCATTCTTCAATTAAGAAAATGTTGATTGCAGTTAGCTATTTTTGTAGATATTATTTCTTTGGGAACAGAAAACTTCAGTTTAACTCTCAGATTTTTTCGTATAGTCTTGAACATATTTTTAGCTAATGGCTTTACGCTCGTCGATGTCGATATCATTAGAGCCGCTAAAGAACTAGGAGGCTAGATACAGGAATAAATTCACTCATTGCATTATGAAGGAACCATTCGGCATTCGCTTAAAACCGAAATGTGAATCACCAAATGGAGATTCGTGCCAGCGTCCTCACGAATACGAAGCCAGAGCGTTACCGCCCACCCTCCACGCTCGGTAAAAAAGATGGGGAATGATATTAAAACGAGAAAAGAAGCAACGATTCATGTGTATCACATTGCAGAGTGTGTCTAACGTATTCATTTTTTTTTTATTTTCTTGGTGAAAATTATTTTAAAAGTAATAAAATGTTAGAATTTTCCAGTCATATTTAAATATTTTCATTCTTCTTATTAGAAATTATGGATAGCAATTAACTAAATTTTTTATATTTCGTTTGGAAACAGAAAGCTTCATTTCAGCTCTCCAATTTGTCGTATGAAGTTGAACATTTAAAAAAAAAAAAAAAAAAAAACATATGGCTTTACTCCGCGTCTACATCAAGATCATTACAGTTACTCTAAATCAGGGGTGGGCAACCCAAATGATCTTGCGGGCCACTTTGGAAATGCGTCATAACTCCGCGGGCCGCATATAAAATTATATATTGTATATTATATTAGATGTTCCGAGATGCGCGCGTATTATGAGTTCGCAGAATATAACATAATTATTCGGCGAACTGATAACTGTAAAGTCATAAATAAAACAGGCAATATCTGTCATATATTCGCAAAAACATATTTTAGAAACAAAGAAATTTTTTCTCATAATTTCTACAGTTAATTTTGAAATATATGGATGCACAAATAATGTATTTTTTTTAAATACATTGGTTTTCACTACATAGGCAATTATAAACTAAGTATAATTTGAAAAAGTGTGATGAATCACGCTGGGCGAAAAAATCTTCAAGGCGGCCGCGGGTTGGCCAACCATGCTCTAAACCGAGTACGATGCTTATTTTTATTAATTTTCATGATTGAAAAAAAGCTGCTCACATTTTTACGTGCTTCCGAATGTGCAAATTATTTTTCGTGCGAAAACTCTCAGCTTTGGATATTTTTCTTCGGAAAGGGATGTTCTGTATCTGAAATTTCTGAACCTCTCGCGGGCCGGATTGAAGCTGGTGGAGGGCCGGATCCGGCCCGCGTGCCGGAGGTTGCCCATATATGCTCTAAATTGTAAAAAGTGAAAGACAATGAGTATAACTAACAAAAAGAATCCAATTGTTCAGAAATACGAGTTAAACAATACAGTTATTGATATGGTCGATTCTATGAAATATTTGGGAATAACAGTACAAAGGAACATGAAATGGGACATACACATTAATTCGTTAGTAGGTAGAGCTGATTCTAGGCTGCGATTCATAGGTCGAATCTTGAAAAATTGTAATGAACAAACAAAGGAGATAGCGTACAAATCTCTTGTGCGTCCACATTTAGATTATTGTTGTGCCATTTAGGACCCGTTTCGTAAGGGATTGATCGAAAATAAAGAGAAAGTACAGAGAAGAGCCGCTCGATTCGTTACCGCTTGCTACAGTCCTTATGAAAGCGTCACAGAACTGATTAGTAGATTAGGTTGGGAGTCTCTGGTAGATAGACGACACACGTTTCGTTTAAACTTATTGGTAAACATGCGTACTCCCACTTTCACTTTTGAGTGTAGTGAAATACTTCTTCCAACAACCTATTTGAGTCGGAAGGACAGGAAAGATAAAATTAGAGAAATAAGGTGCCGGACTGATTCTTATATGAATCCATTTTTCCCTCGTACCATTAGGGATTGGAATGCACAGCAAAGAGATTAGCTTTGGTGCTGAGCACCCTCTGTCACCCACAATTTTGTGAATTGCAGAGTATATATGTAGATGTAGACTATGCAAGGAATTCAGCAATGGTCCTTTAAGTGAACCATCCCAGCATTTGCCAGGAAAACTGAAATCTGGTCTGACATGGATTTAAACCAACGTCCTTCGGAATGGTAGTCCTGAGTCTTACCCCACCTCCACCTTATTCGATTTGAAACACAATTCAGCTGAATGTAAAGAGAACTGTATAGACTGGAATTAATTTTTTTCGTTGCTGCCACGTTAGTCAGTGTCCTCGAAAAGAACTGCGGCCTACGCAACTCTGAGTAGCTGTCTCCTTGGAAAGCGGCGGCCGGCGGAGGCTTGGGTGCCGGACGGACGTTACGATAGGCGACGTCGCCAAAAGGCCCGCGCGTATGTGTGTGTGCGTGTGACACACTTGCGAACTGCGAGGGTCGCGGGGTCGGCTGGCGCGGAATGCAGAGGCGGCCGTTTCTGTCTTGGCGCCGTTTTCTGCAGCCTCTTGCTCAACACGTCCGCACGCGAATTAGCGGTCTGTCAGCAATACATCTTCCTGTGATCAAGGAGAATAGTTTCCTTAGGGCTTATAAATCTGGTGGCCTAATCCAGACTGCTGTGAAAGACGAGGAGGGGTGTATGTCTCTGCAAATCTAATTTCCTCTCACAAAGACAGTTTGTTTGCTTAAAACTTTGAGTAATAGTCATTTAGTCACTTAATCATGTAACAGCTTGGCGTGAAGTGCTAAAGAAGACGATGATTTAGAGATTTTAGGAATTTATTTCTAGATCTGACAGCAGTTAAAATGGAGTTTTAATGTTTTAGCGAGGTTTTTGGGTCTACAGAGTATACTTTGTTAAAACTGTATGTATTGATCACAGCGCTTGAAACAAATCGAGGTAGGATTAAGGAACAGAAAATCTGATATATAACAATAATGTTCAAAATTAGGGGTACACAAGGATACAAATCAACATGTTTTAGAAAAGATAAGTAAAGGAATTTATTTTAGTGGGAATCGGACAAGTAAAATAAATGCGATTGATGATTTTGTGTACTTTATTGACAGAGGGAATATTCAAAGGCAAGGGCTAAACGTTAATAATGACACAAAAATACAGAAAGCAGATAAGTGAGGTCAAGAAGTTTAGCTGCTATAACAAGATAAATAAGTTGTTTGTCACCAAAAAAAAAAAATAGTGTACAAGAAAGAAGTATGTTTTCAAATTTTGGTACATAACTGAAGTTACAGTTTATGCATGTCGAAATGAAACAGCCCACAGTAACAGAGGCAGCGTTTAGCATCAATTTACAAATAGTCTTCATGTAAAACGAAATACGTCCGTTCACTCTGTATGATTCTAGGTAGGGGATATGATACTCAAGGCAATGACAGGCGAAAGTTGTATTTTGAGAAGTGTTTCTGACTTTTATGTCTAAATTGATCTAATGACCCAGTAGGCACTTCACCATTACAAGGTGCTAATTATACCTGGATGCAAGTTGTTCATGTGGTTCGTTAGAAGACATCGATAACGACGTACATAATGGCGTCGTTTAGGTAAACCTCTTAATTTATTACATCTTTTTTTCATTGAATTTTGAATTATTTTTATACAGATTATTTGCTACCAGAGAATTTTAGGATATTAGAGAGAACAGTACATCTTTAAAGAAGTAGTATAATGATAAATTAGTCAGCGTTGTGAACTATAAATAATACTTTTATTTGACATATACTATTTTTAATCACATCTCAAACAGACTCCGAGCATGGTGGGTGAACGGTTAATGTTCTGGCCACGCATTCGGGAGGACGCGGGTTCGAATCCCCGTCCGGGCATCCAGATTTGGGTTTTCCAAATCACTCCAGGCGAATGCCGGGATGCTTCCTTCAAAAAGGCCATGGCCGAATTGCTTTCCGTTCCTGGTCCCCCATCCCATTCCGCCTCTAATGACCTTAGCCGTCGACGAGGCGTAAAAAAAAAAAAAAAAAAAAAAAAAAAAAAAAAAAAAAAAAAAAAAAAAAAAATTCAAACAGACTGTAAGTTGTTATTGGTGGTGTTTTAATATTCTTGAAACGTTTGATAATAGTTTTGCGAATGGAAGATTCTTTCAAAATTGAGAGAGGGAAGAATTTTTTAAAAAAAGAACTGAATGCTGTTATAAATCTAATTGTAAGGTATAGGAAATGAAATTCACGTTAAAAGGTTCAAACTATACTAAAAAAGTTATATCAAATACTTCGTAAATTTTATGCTAGGAAATTCATTCATAGTTAATGCGTGTCTACAATGTGACGATTTGGAAAGAGGAAGATACACAATATAAATCTGAAAACATTCAATTGAAACGCAGTGCAATACAGAGACACAAAAAAAGAAAAAATACTGATCGGTTAACATTCAGTAGATAATAGAGTTCATGTAAATATCGGTTGGTACATGGTGTGTAATATAGTTGAACGAAAAAGGATATTCAACGTTGTGCTAACAAGTTTCTTGAATAGTGTAAATGAAAAGTGATATAATTAAAAGATAAAATTGTAGAACAAAGATCTAGTTCAGAGAATGCATCAGTGAATGAAACCAGTATACTGATTTTAATATACTTTTATGAATTACGGGAATCAGAAGAAAGAACGACAGAAGAAGTTCTGAAATCTTGAATCATTAATTGCCTGTATTGTTTTATAAGCTCACTTTGCTTTAACATCATCACTGTGAGAACTCAACTTTGTAAAATGGGATTAAATTTGAAAGCAATCGGACGTGGAATAGAAACATTTAGTGGATGAACAGAATATTATTTAATCGTATTAAAATGCCAGGGTCTCAAGTAATAGACTATGTTTTTCATGATTCAGATAACGTATTCAGTTACCTAAAGACGATGCATTTTTTTCAAGCAAAAATATACTCAAGTTTAAACGTTCTTAATATATAAACATCACCTGAAATTACTTTTCATAGCAGTAACTATTATTTTACTGTTTTGATAGATCACACAAAATCAAACACACACATACATTGACATACACACACATACACACATACATACAGATACAGGCGGATGTGGTCAATGGTTGAATAAACTCAACACTGTAACTTTTGTTTTACGTCAGTCAAGTGTCAATGGTATAAACAGCTACACAACCGAGAAACCTTCACACGTGTATCTTAAAATTCACTGAGTTGTTTTCCCAGGAGCTTAAAATCTGACATTCAATACTGAGATAAAATGTCCAGATATTGTAGCGGAGAATGGTGGTTCTGAAATTTCATAAGGCCATGAAACTTTATGAAGACGTCAAGAGCTGTTACCTTGAACGTGGTCTAAAATGTCAAAGACCTCGGCCTGACTTGGTAGAAGCACCCACAGCTGCCGTTGTAAGTGCAAGCGAGCGATAAGGTTTTCTTACCCGTTATTTTTCCTTGACAGTTTTTTCACTTTCTTCGTGTGCTTCAACCGGTTCCGAAGCTGAGATCAGATCCCGCCTCTCCTCTCACTGCCGCTGGATTAGGTGTTTGCCGGAAATGCTGATCGTGAAAACTGATACCAGATACGCAGGTAGTAATGTTCCCTGTGTAGGGTACGAGGGAGAATATTTAAAAAAAAAATTAAATTAGAATCAGCGCTTCAAGCACAGATCATGGCTGCAGATCACCTTTTTAGTAATTTACAAAACTGTTAAGTGCATTTTTTGTTTTTTTGTTTTTTGTTTTTTTTTTTGTTTTTTGTTTTTTTGTTTTTTGTTTAAAGACGAAACCAAGACATACTTCCTACTTACATGGCAGAAAATTAGTAATACTTTTACATGTTCTTATATAAATTTCTCAATGATTGTTAAATTAAGAAGATAACTATTGCACGCTGTAAGACACAATCTATATTACATGAGAAGTATATAAATATTCAACAACCTGCCAGTGTGGCTATGACGTTAAGGCTACATGACACGGTATCAGGGAGGCAAAACCGGACCTGGTTCGAATCGTGGATCCCGCGTTCCGGCCTTCCTGACTTAGGTTTTTAAGTGGTTTTCCGCAGTCACCTATGCGAATGCTGAGTCAGTCGCCAATTCCCGCCTAATTAATTACACATTTCACAAACAAAAATCGTAGAATACAGTTTACATTAATCGCAGACAGATGGCAAGACTTAAGCTCCAACTATTGCTCCAGACAGAGCGTGGTGGGTGAGTGGCTAACTCTCTGGCCTCGCATTCAGGAGGACGTTGGTTCGAATCCCCGTCCGGGCTTCCAGATTAGGGTTTTCCATAGTTTCCCCAGATCACTTCAGGTGAATACCGGGATGCTTCCTACAAAAGGACATGGCCGAATTCCTTCCAGTTCCTTGCCCCCCCCCCTCCCTTTCCCACCTCTAATGACCTTGACGTCGACGAGGCGTAAAGCCATAATAAAAAAAAAAGTATTGCTCTAAACTGACGATCCCTGCTTCTAACTAGCCACTGGAAACATTGAACAAATTCTTAAATACAGGCCGTGATAAGTTTTTTTTTTTTTTTTTTTTTTTTTTTTTTTTGTAACTGCTTTACGTCTCTGTTTAACATCGAGGTCTTTAGAGACGGGAAAGGATGGGAGGCAAGGATGGGGAGGCAAGGATGGGGGCAAGGAATGGGAAGGAATTCGGCCATGGCCTTTTGAAGGAAGCATCCCGGCATTTGCCTGGAGTGATTTGGGGAAACCATGGAAAACCCAAATCTGGATGCCCGGACGGGGATTCGAACTGCCGTCCTCCCGAATGCGAGGCGAGAACGCTAACGTTACACCGCCCCGCTCAGTCCGTGATAAGAATTAAGTCTTTGCGTGATCCAATAGGTTTTATTGGCAAACAATAATAATAATGTTCTTTATTTCAAACTGAATCTATTAGGTCGCTTATATTCAATTGTGAAATTTTTTTTTTGTAAGTGTTAATTTATTTTGCGCTTTTTGTAGAGTACAACAAGGGCAACATCTATTGTCGTTAGATGCGTTATTACACAAGCTCAACAGAAATTATTTTATTTTCTCAGTTTTTAGAAATATTCCTATGAATGAATTTTGTTTTTCTGTTTGGTTTTTATTAAACTGACTTCACTTATGATGAATTACATAATGATCACAAAATTTTTCATGTCTGTAGAAAAAAAAATCTGTTTATCTTGACAACCGAATATTCCAATCTTGTCTTTCTGTCATTACGACAATTCAAATTGCTATAAAATTCAAAACAAATTTCCTACATAACGACTAACTGAAAACAAGTTCCGTAAGAAAATAATCACAGACAATATTTGAAATTAGTTAACAGAAAAATTTAAATCTGACGAAATATTGGCCTAATCTCGATGTACAATTAACTATGTCAGTACACTGTAATTCATAATTTCATACTTTCCTCTTCCGTTACGTTCACTGCCTAAATGAAAAATCAACTGGAATTTGAACTTGTTTTAAATACATCTTATTTATACGATTTCGTTCCAACGGAAACAAGTTTCGCAGCTGGTTCAAATTAATAACCTCTCAGTTCGCTTTGCCCAACCTTTAAATTATTTCATTCTGGCCAACTTCAAGCTGGTTGCACTTTTATTTATCGTTTACAATAGAGTGACAAATAGTCTTCCTTTTCCTTGAACACATTAATTTTTAACTTACATAACCTTCCCGATGTCCTCCGTACATCATTTGCAATAGAGAAAGCACTATATTTTTGTAGGATTACTTCCTTTGTACCTGGAGATTAACGGTATTATCCTAGCACAGTATTATGGTGAAATCGAGTTCGATCCCCTCTTCGGCCAACCAGAATCATCGGAGGAATCTAGGCTCTATACATCTCTATTCGCACTTACTTTCTGTCTTGATTCTCTTAACGTATATCTGATTCAATTCCTTTTGTTTATTGCTTCAGCTGTACAGAATAACATATTTTCTTTTTTAAGTATAAGTATAAGCCGACGGTCTCTGCTACCATTCAGTCAGCTCTAATCTGTTTGGTAATACCTATTGTATCTTCATTTGCTAACGAAATTGAGGGATATTGTGGAGAGGACAACACAAGACAAACACAACACTTGATTAAAACCTTCCTTGCCCGAGGCCGGACTCAAACCGGTGATCCTTAGAATGTTATTACAGCGTGGTAACCCTACACTTCCAGGGGCAGCAGGACTCGACATGACGGAAGTTGGACTCGATTCGGTGCCCTGCAACAAGAGCCTAAAAACCAATCCAACAATCATTTATCGAACATCTGATAACCAGAGCGCATCACTACTACGGCGCGCCGTCTTAAAAGGCTTCACAGAGTACACAATCCACATCATACCGCCAACCATCATCATGGACAATGGTAACCCAAGTCTTATCGTGTGTTAATTTTAAAGGTGTAATTCTTGGAGACATTTTCTACTCAGTTATTTATCGTCATCAACAGTTTCTAGAAAGCTGGTCGGATCTATGTTGAACGAATTTTGTTTTTCTCTCTGTTCTCACGATCTCTCTGTCATCACCACCGAGCGTGGTTGGTAACGCTCTGGCCTCACATTCCGGAGGACGCTGGCTCGAATTCCCCACAGGCTATCCAGATTTGGGTTTTTAATCATTTTCACCAAATCACTCCAGGCGAATGCAGGTATGTTGTCTTCAAAAGCCCATGGCAAAACTCATTCACATTCCTTGTTTCCAGACCCTCCCCGACTCTAATGACCTCGGCGTTGACGATTTGTGAAGCCAGAAGAAGAAGCTGTCATCACATTGGTTGAGTACTCTTTCCTTTCACTCATCTATCTGTTGGTCTTCCTCTGTTTGGCAACCTGTCTTCGTTTGATGTACTCGTATATTTCTTGGTATTCTTTTCATCCGCTATCTCATTATCTTATTGTGTCCACACTCTTTGGGACTCTATTAACTCCGCAAACATTTCTCCATCTCTCTCTTGAAACCATTTCTTATCCTGTCCATTTTTACTAATCCTCCTTTGTTTCCATATTCTCTCCTTTTACTCATAATCACTTGGACTTCCTCTGGATTGTTTTGACTTCTGCCTTCACTTCATGTATATTCAGCGGAATTCTTTTCATCCGCTATCCCATTACCTTGGTGTATCAACACTATTAGGATCTCTATTGTAACATGTGTAGTACACTCGCATAATGGGTGTACTACATTCTCTTAATATGACGACAAGAAAAGCAGCGTGAGAATTTATGAGCGTGGAGATGTATGGACAGCCACTGTAGCGTAAATGGAATTTTAACCAGACTATATGTTACTACATTTCCTTTTATGTACCCGCGACGCCGAGTGTGCCCACTGGAGGGATGTGCTCCCTTTTGGCAACGCTGTTGGTGGTCGCTGGAGGGAGGATTTGCGTGGCCTGCATTCCGAGGGCTGACCGGGACTCGAGGACTCACCACGGACAGGTGGAGGAAGAAAGACGGCGGACACAGCGGTCCGTAGGGTGTGAGTGAAAGTGGGTTTTGTACTCCGGGGAGAGTACCAGTGTTTTGCGAGTTTGGCCATTTTGTGGTTGCGGCTGCAGGGTGGATCTAGTCAACAAAAGACGGTAAATGCTCAGAACATGTTTTCTCTTGTTGTTCGTGAACACTGCATATCTGAAGGTGTTGATAAAACCCGTTGCGTCCCTTTTGAGCTAACGCTCTGCTCCACGATAAATGAACTGAGACTAGTCGGTGCAGCATCAATTAAAACAAGTACTGTTTCTATCGGGGGCTCATGTTTTGCAATTTATTTAGTAAATGTCCTTTTTTTGTAATACATTAATTGAATATTTTGTAGGAATTATATCTGGATTTTATAATTGCCATCTTGATGTTTTGATTGTAATATAGAGAAAAATAAACCTGATTACACTTTATAATTTTTCAAACTATCAAACAGTTTTTATTATATTTCATTAATTTTACTAATAAAGAATTCATTATAATAACAGTAGAATACCGGTAGGTATTACAATGGCCCCAAACGTGGTAGGCGTTTCGATTTATCAATCAAAATTAAAAATGGTATGCAGTGGACACAATCATTTTATCGATATTTTTGGTACTCTCTGAATATTTCAGTTGCTGATGAGAGCAAGGATTTTAGTGCAAATAGACTATATCTCATGAATATAATTGTGTCTTGCAGCATTTGTTGGAGGTGTGGACGAGAGGCAGCCACTGATAATGATACAATTTAATTTACAGCTCTTTTAAATATTTAATGATATGTGCAATGTTTATAAAAAAAAAATAATTTTCAGAGGAGAATGTCTTTTTTTGTTGCATTTCACATATGTGATATTTCATTGGAGGTTGATTTTGTTGGTGTAATATTTCTTTCTCGTGGCATGTGTTCAGACAAGCGTTGCCTAGTGTTGTTCTGTTGGTAATTTTTTCAATTGACTGAATTTTATTTATTGAAGGGACAATGTTATGCGGACTTAAGCAAAGTTTTGATTTATTTTACATTTGATTACTAAAATCCGTCGGCATTCGTGAATTCGAAGGCAGTGAAAGATCAGAGTTTATGTTTCTGAGATCGGTAATGCAAAGTTTATGTAGGATATACGTATAAAGTATTTTTTTTTAGATTTCAAACATAGATGGGTAGAACATGTGGTTTTTTGTGCGTATAAATCTTGTCTTTTGATGTTTCATTTGACGTCATATGGTTCATCTATCTGATGTTTGGAGTGAAAGGTTCATGTTTAAAGTTCCAAACACATGGCATTACTTGTGGATTAGTGTGCAAATACTTTAAATCTTGTCTGAATATTTTGTTGTTTTGGTACTTCACGTCATATGGTTCATCCATTTGAAGTGTCGAATGATTTGCCGTTTCAAACAGCGTTGCTCTAGTGGTCATATCTTTTAATATGTGTTGACTGGTGTTGTGGAGTTTATTGCGGGAATTTGTGGTTAGGTTAGTAGTCAGCTGAGTAGTTTATGATTCTGAGATCAGGATTTAAGTTCGGCGACAACATGGAAAAAGGTAATTCCGTGCAAGGAACAGCCGAAAACCCGACGAGTTTCCGAAACACCGAAGAACCGATAGATAACACAACTAATATGGATAATCAGGGGTACAGTTCAAGTTGCACAATCGAGCGGGGGGCGATGGAACTCGAAATTCACTGAACAGTAATAACGCGGCCCGGGGAAACAGATCAAACTACATACCAACCCACCGCAAGAGAGTTTCAAATACACACAGCATCCACGGAAACACAACCTCCAATAGACTTCAGTATATTGCTAAATGTAATGATGAGTCTGAAAGAGGGACAGGAAAAGTTAAAGACAGATCTGAAAGAGGGACAGGAAAAGTTAAAGACAGATATGAAAGAGGGACAGGAAAAGTTAAGGGCAGATATGAAAGAGGGACAGAAAGACGTTATCGATAGTTTGTCGAAACAAATTAATGACACAAATGGGAGAATTGACTCATTGGAGAAAAGACAAGATGATCATTATAAAAATTTAGAGGAAACGTTGTCCGGGTTTCAACACAAAGTTAATGGGGAGATAAAGGTGTTGCGGGAAAATATACAATCGGAGGTATCCAGTTTCACAGAAGTCACCATGCACTTTACAGGTACTTGCAAAACACTAACAGAAAGTAGTGCCGAAACCCGTAACCGACTGGACGCAACGGAAACTGTCATTGAGAATTTGGAACAAAAGCACACAGATACACAGATTGAAACTTTGGAGCCAAACATTAATAATGAAAACACAGATTAAACATTGCCAACACACAGGAAGCACCCGTAGATAATTGCTTGGTAGATGTGCTAGATGAGTTTGATGAAGATTCACGCAATAGAGTTAAAGTAACAGAAGATGTGAGCGAAGTTCTTGTCACAGAGCTAATTTTAATACAGCGAAAGTTGGCTGAAATAAGGTCAGGTGATCTGGTACGATCCGCATATAAACCAAAAGTTTCTCTTATGGGCTCAGAAACAAAAGACTCACAGTACATTCGGTTCCTGCAGGCTAAAGTCTCAGCTGTTACGCTGGGGTGGACCCGAGCTTTTCTCGGAAAAAGAATTCCAATCTTGACCCTTGCACGCAGGTAGTGGGCGCGTTCTGCGAAATGCCTGGCGCACCACCTAACAATAACAATGAACCAGTTTTCGGCTGTGAGCTGGCGAATTTGTGCAGGAACAAGACAGCAGTGCCTAGTGTCAAAGCATTGTTTGGAAAGAAATGTTGTTGAGTACAGAATGGGGGGACGCATTCGAGGTGTTAAAGGATATTTTCTGTACGGGAAGTGTAAACTAAAAATCTTGTTGAGTACCGAATGTGGGGGACGCATTCGAGATGTTGTAGGATATTTTCTGTATGGGAAGTGGAAATTAATTCGGTCAAGTTCTGTATGTTTGCAACACTGCAGAAAGTTTATTTTGGCAAGGAAAACGCGTGGAAAATTAAAGGAATCTGTAATTGATTCGCCAGCTTCTTACGCGGAAGGTTACAACTAGCTAGGTTGTAATTTTGCAAATGATAGTTTGTCAGATTAGATAGTAAGGGATTTTTGTATAAAGATAGTTTAATTTAAATTATTGGATTTAAGTTAGTAGGGCTTCTAGAGAATTTGATCATATCAAGCGGAAATACAACTATGTTGAAGGAATAGGTAACCCCTTGGTGTTCAGACAACCATCATGTAACGTATTTCGGATTAAGATGCACTGTCATGAATTTTATTCTTTAAATTAGTGGAGAAAGACGGAAAGCCAATGAATTAACGATTATGTGAGTGGCGATTTAGTAGTTCTTGATATTTATAATTTAAAACATCAGTTTACATCAAAGGAACTTTATAAAACAAGTTTACAACCAAGGAGCAGTATTTTCATGAGCAAATTAATTCGGGATTACGAAGGTGTATGGGTGAGTTTGTGAAGTTTGTATGATACTGGTTCAGTTGAGAGTGTTAAGAGATGTAGAAAGAATGTATTTATATCAAGGGGTTGTAGCTGCTTATTTGAAGAGTAAGTAGAGATGACGAATTATGGAGTCGTCGTAAAATGTAATAGTATTTGTTTTTAAAGTTAAAAACAAAGTCGTCGTGAAAACTGGGAGTTTTATAAAGTTATTCCGGTAACCCTTGGCTATAAGAAGCAGGAGCCGTGATGTAACTTTTGTTTATTGTGTGCACCTTAGAGGGCAACAACATTTAATTACTATGTTTGCGGCGGTATCATCGATTTTAAGTAGCAGACAACCCGGAGAATATTACACTCAATCCAAATCTAAAATTGAAGTGACACCCTCACCAGTAATACACGGAGTAGGTCCCAATAAGGTTTTGTGGAATTAACTGTTTGATATCGCGTTTTGGTTAGTTGAAAAGATCGTTGGTGTTATGAAAGGTTTTAAAGAACATTTTAATAAATGAAACTAGTTACAATAACAGATCGGCAGAAGGTGATGTAAAATTCAAAGGGGTTAACCGAAATTTCCTAATAATATGAGTTCAAGAATCGACATGAAGGGAGCTTGCTCAAACAATGCTAGAGGTAACTGTACAGAAATTTCAAGATAATATATACTCTATTATAAATATTTCATGAGTGTTAGTTTAGATTATATTTTAGAAGGAAACGTATTGAGGGAGTATTTGGATTAATTATTCTGAATGGTCCTGCTTGGAATAGCTTTTGAAAAACGAGGAAGTCGTTAGCCTATCTCCAATATTGAGAAGTTTTTAAGTGATGAGATATATTGAAATCCTTTTGTGAACGAGAATGATATTGCGGGATGATCAATTCCATACTTTGGTGGAAACCGCTGTTATGAAATATGTTGGCAATTTATAGTTTTGAAGCCTGAAGTTTTTCTATTATCTATGTTTTATCTGACTTTTTTATGTTTAAATAATTAATATGAACGGATTATAGCCAGTAAAGTAATATAGGAAGAGTTAAAGATACCACCCTTGGTAAAAGAAATTGTACTGCACATGAAAAACTGCTAATAGATCAGCGTCATAGACGTCTATAAACATCGGAGTTTTTCAAGATCAGAAATGAACTGTATATTTGATTCTCTTCGGGGGGAAAGTATGTCCTTTCTATGTTGAAGGAAAATCAACGTAAAATTTATTGTGTTGCGGGACGCTCAAAATTTTGGGAATGGTGTTGAAGTGTTTCCTACTTAATCGTACATTGAGAACAAACTTGGGCGATTTAATGTGCGGAGTAATAGATTGTATTACTTACCTTGAGCATAAAGGTATTTTGATTAGTGACCATGAAATTGTGAAGCGGGCAGAATAACAAATATAAAACTTGTGTGTGAATTCAGTATGCTAGATCTATAAATTGAAGGTATTGTGGCGCTAGCAATTATAAATCTATTAAAGTAAAAAAAAAAAAAACCTTAGTCTGTATTGCATTAAGGCGATTTGAACCAGAGACGAGGAAACGTCTCTGAGAAATGAGTTTATGTTGTTGAAACATGCAATCATTGTGTACTGCATAGTTGTTATCAATATGGTTGGTGTAAAGGCCACGATTGAGCTGCGCCGTAGGACGGGCACTCACGCGTATTGAAGTAGTGACATGTAAGTCACATTATACACACAGACGATAAAGGGAGACACGGTAGATCCTTATCGCGAACACATGACACTAACAACCAACATTCACACATACTATTTTGACACACGAGGATCAAATAGGAAGACGAAATGCATATTTCTAAGGTTGCTAAAATGCCACTGGTGTTAATATTGGATAGGTAGAGTTGTATAGAATAATTGATAGGTAATACATTTACGCCTGAGACGCAAAAGCATTGTCCTAAGCACCTTTAAGTTCGTTGAAATAACATATTTCTTTTCACTTTGAGGATTCCATTGAGTCAAGATTCATTAATGGTAAGGATTTCCTTTGATGATTTAGGGAGCGCTGTCTGAACGCGTAAGTTGTAAAATTGCAACAAGAGTATCAAATAATTATGTCACACGAGGTTCACAAGCTGTTGTGGCTACAAGATGTATAAGTTATGTGCAAATAATGATTCTATACCATTTTGCATGTCTTGTAAATTTATCGTGGGGAGAGATATTATGTTTAGATTAAGATGTTTATAATATGGCTGTGAATGAATGAGGATGGATGATTGAATTTGTACCATCATCAGCTGAAACGCTTAAGGAGATGCTATGAAGGTCGACTAGGATGGTTGGGTTCAATTAGATAATTTGGGCAATAAATATTAGGATAATGTAATAAATTTAGGTTTCATAGGAATGTAGTTTCCTCAAATATAAGCAGTAAAAATTATTGTAAAGTGAAAATTATTGCACAGTAATTGTTAATGTTAAACTAAATATAAATATAAATATATCAGGGTATTTCATAATAAAGGTTCTAACACCTATTTGTAACGGAACATGAGCCCTTATTGGACTTGTCGATATAGTGAAGCGAGTGTTTTGGTGAATTATCGTAAGGGAGTCAAAATAGGGACTATCTGCAAAGAGTAAAGAATTTTTCTAAGCCCCGACTTATAAAAATTAGTAAAGGGAGGCGGCTAATGTAGTACACTCGCATAATGGGTGTACTACATTCTCTTAATATGACGACAAGAAAAGCAGCGTGAGAATTTATGAGCGTGGAGATGTATGGACAGCCACTGTAGCGTAAATGGAATTTTAACCAGACTATATGTTACTACATTTCCTTTTATGTACCCGCGACGCCGAGTGTGCCCACTGGAGGGATGTGCTCCCTTTTGGCAACGCTGTTGGTGGTCGCTGGAGGGAGGATTTGCGTGGCCTGCATTCCGAGGGCTGACCGGCACTCGAGGACTCGCCACGGACAGGTGGAGGAAGAAAGACGGCGGACACAGCGGTCCGTAGGGTGTGAGTGAAAGTGGTTTTTGTACTCCGGGGAGAGTACCAGTGTTTTGCGAGTGTGGCCATTTTGTGGTTGCGGCTGCAGGGTGGATCTAGTCAACAAAAGACGGTAAATGCTCAGAACATGTTTTCTCTTGTTGTTCGTGAACACTGCATATCTGAAGGTGTTGATAAAACCCGTTGCGTCCCTTTTGAGCTAACGCTCTGCTCCAACGATAAATGAACTGAGACTAGTCGGTGCAGCATCAATTAAAAAGAAAAGTACTGTTTCTTTCGGAGGGCTCATGTTTTTGCATTTTTGATTTAGTAAATGTCCTTTTTGTAATACATTAATTGAATAATCTTTTGTATGAATTATAACTGGATTTTATAATTGCCATCTTGATGTTTTGATTGTAATATAGAGTAAAATAAACCTGATTACACTTTATAATTTTTCAAATAATCAAACCGTTTTTATTATATTTCAGTAATTTTACCAATAAAGAATTCTTTGTAATAACAGTAGAATACCGGTAGGTATTACAGTACACTAATATGCAACAAATTTTTAATAAATTCCCATTTTTAAAAGTAAAATTGTAGTAATCTATTCTTTTACAGGTACAAGAAAATAATTTTAGAAAAAATTAATTTCCCAATGGTACAGTGAGTGAACTGAATCAAATTACGCTGTCAACATGAAAGCGACAATACTAGATACGATAAATTATGCACAACTGAGCCTGTTTTAATGTATAATAAATTTAATGTTTGGTCATCTTATGTCTCTTTTAGGTCATATTTACCCATTTTTAAGGTCATATTTGCCTGCATATTTCTCAATTTATTTTTTTTTTTTTTTTGTCATAAAGGTCTGAACCCAAGTAATCAGCGATAAATTGTAGGCACAGCTTGACAAATTTGGTATTCCAGGAAAACTGATAAACCTCATTAAAATGAGTGTCACAGGATCAAGGTGCTCAGTGAGAATTAATGGACATGACAATTAGCCCTTTAAAATAAACTCAAAAGTCAGGCAGGGAGATGGGCTGTCCCCAATCCTATTTGACTTTCCCATAGAAGAAAAACTATGGAAAGTAGCAGAGATGGAACTAGGTATCCAAATCGGAACCAAATATATTAGCCTTCACAGATGATATTTTGATAGTACCGGAAACTTTAGAGGATGTAAGAATATTAACAGAAGTATGCAAACAAGAAGCAGGAAAAATGATTCTAGTGACAAATTACACAAAAACTATATACATGCAATTTACAATAAACCATAAGCTAAGGTAAGGGCCTTTACAAGTTGAATGGCATGAATTTGAAAAGTCAATTAATTTAAGTATCTTTGGGTAATCATATCAAATAAGAATACAAAAGAACCAGAGATACAAAATAGGATAAACTCAGCAAACATGTAACAGAATACTTTCATCAAAATCCCTGTCCCACAAAGCGAAAATTAAACTATTCAAAACAATAATCCTACCAGTATTGTTGTATGGATCCAAAAAGTGGAAACTAAATAAGACAGAGGAGAAAAATCTTCTAGTTTTTTAGAACAAAGTACTTCAGAAAATATATGGGCCCCCATGCGAACAAGTGATATGGAGAAGGAAAAATATCAGAGAAATCAGGGGTCTCTACAATAATGCAGATGTCATAAGTGAAATAAAGTGTAAAAGAATCAGATTGGATGGGCATATACTGAGAAGAGGTGAGGATTGTTGACTGAAGAAGGTGTTAAGATCTAAACCTGAAGGAAGGTAACCCTGGGAAGACCGAGACAAAGATGCTGGAACCAGGTGAAGGCTGATGTGCGAAAGATTGGTGCTGTTGAGGAGGACGCAGAAGACCGATTAAGATGGAGGGAATTCGTTGGTACTGCTAAATGTCAGCTCAGACATAAATGGCCCTGGGAGTAATAGTAAGTTCCTTGTCGCTATGGACAAATATTTAATTGGCTTGACTCGTAAAACCTTGTCTTGATTTCCCTATAATATCATTCAAGCTGGCACTGTCACCTTGCTCTTACACCAAACTCTTCTTCACTTTCACAAATCCATACAGATGGGTGTTTTCATATTCTTCTTCAAAAACTATCTCACTAGTTTTCATTTTAATTTATTGGAGAATATGTGAAATTCTTTAATTTACAAGTGCAATTAAATACTTCTTCCGCCAACCTATTTAGGTTGCAATGACAGGAAGGATAAGATTAGAGAAATAATATGCCATGCTGATACTTTTATGTATTCTTTCTTTCCTTATTCTGTTCAGGATTAGAATGCACAGAATTAGGATTGGTGCTTAACACCCTCTGCCACCCACAATATTTTTGAATTGCAGAGTATAGATGTAGACTAGTAATCTTCTTTTGACAGACTCTCAATCATTTTCTTCAAAAATTTCTTCAGAATGAACTGGCCTTTAATGTGTTATGTTGTGACACATTAAAACTCCTCAACACTTCGCCAAGCAAGCGTGTTTGCGGGTAAACTTGCCCGAATTCACTTTTCCACAACTGACTCCCCCTCTCCAGAATTCAGGTCTATTCTCAGTGTAATCATGCTATGGCTGCACCTATGTTGCAGTGTTTCCTGTAAATCTATCTCCTCAGAGCAAAGAATTGTCAGCATATTCTGTTCTCCCTATAGAGCAATGCTATCTATTGCAAAATGTGCTGAAAAATTCCCAATAAAGCCCCTAAAGCATTACAGCTTCCCAGCAATTTTTAGTAGTATGAATCATAGGAATGAGTCAGAGACAAAGTCCATTTTGCCTCTTTCTTCAAAAATTTCTGAGTTAGTATAAATGGTTACTATAAAGACTGAAATGATTTCACAAATTTGGTTACTATATTATTTGATGTAGTTACAAAACTTTACAGTCCTAAAGAAAAACTCAAATTTATGTGCCTCTTGAGGATTCTTCAGATATGAAGTCGATAATGAAGTTCTTTTTACACTCCATGCAGCATTTACCTATCAATCAGTTCAAAAGCACTCTATGCCCTCCTGACCTTACTCCATACGTATTTGGTATGTGGGGTTATTTGAAAGATTCAGTATTTAAGGCTTCTCTACCAACACACCTACCAGAACTGTGTGATGGCATCAACAGTGATATTGTATAAATTGATAAGAACATGCCGCACAGCATGTGGCAAGAACCTGATTTTCAACTTGATATCTGCAGAACCAGTAAGGGGACACATATAGAGTGATTGTAATATGTCAAAAAAACTGTAAAGTTTTGTAGCAATATGTCAAGTAATGTACGTAAAGTAAATTTGTGAAATCACTTCTACACAGACGGAAAAAAATCCCAACACCAAGAAAAAATTATTGTAGAGTAATGAAATTTGGACAATGCATTTGTCAAGTTAACATGTTTAATTGATTAAATTTTCAAGATCACAGGTTAATTTAAGCTCAAGAAAATGCATTTCAAATGTGAAATACTGTTAAATTAATAGCCGGTGTAACCTCCAGAATTTTGAATGCAAGCCTGCAAACGTGAATGCATTGTGTCATACAGGTTTCGAATGTCACTTTGTGGTATGGAGTTCCATGCTTGTTGTACTTGTGCTGTCAATACTGGGACGGTCAGTGCTGGCTGTGGATGATGCTGGAGTTGTCGTCCAATGATATCCCATACGTGTTCAATTGGAGACAGATCTGGTGATCTCGCAGGCCAAGGTAACATGTCGACACTCTGTAGAGCACGTTGCGAGACAACAGCGGTATGAGGGCGAGCGTTATCCTGTTGAAAAACTCCCCCTTGAATGCTGTTCATGAATGGCAGCACTACAGGTTGAATTACCAGACTGACGTACAAATTTGCAGTCAGTGTGTTTGGTATAACCACAAGAGTGCTCCTGCTGTCATAGGAAATTGCTCCCCAGACCATGACTCCAGGTGTAGGTCCAGTGTGTCTAGGCCGCAGACAGTTTGGTTGCAGGCGTTCCCCTGGCCTCCTTCTGACCAACACTCGGCCATCACTGGCACCAAGGCAGAACCTGCTTTCATCAGAAAACACAACAGATCTCCAGTGTTGGTCAGAAGGAGGCCAGGGGAACGCCTGCAACCAAACTGTCTGCGGCCTAGACACACTGGACCTACACCTGGAGTCATGGTCTGGGGAGCAATTTCCTATGACAGCAGGAGCACTCTTGTGGTTATACCAAACACACTGACTGCAAATTTGTACGTCAGTCTGGTAATTCAACCTGTAGTGCTGCCATTCATGAACAGCATTCAAGGGGGAGTTTTTCAACAGGATAACGCTCGCCCTCATACCGCTGTTGTCTCGCAACGTGCTCTACAGAGTGTCGACATGTTACCTTGGCCTGCGAGATCACCAGATCTGTCTCCAATTGAACACGTATGGGATATCATTGGACGACAACTCCAGCATCATCCACAGCCAGCACTGACCGTCCCAGTATTGACAGCACAAGTACAACAAGCATGGAACTCCATACCACAAAGTGACATTCGAAACCTGTATGACACAATGCATTCACGTTTGCAGGCTTGCATTCAAAATTCTGGAGGTTACACCGGCTATTAATTTAACAGTATTTCACATTTGAAATGCATTTTCTTGAGCTTAAATTAACCTGTGATCTTGAAAATTTAATCAATTAAACATGTTAACTTGACAAATGCATTGTCCAAATTTCATTACTCTACAATAATTTTTTCTTGGTGTTGGGATTTTTTTTTCCGTCTGTGTATCTTTATATATAAAAATAAATGTATGTTTGTTTGTTAGTTTATTTGTTCTTCATACAAATCCACAGTTTTCATCCGATCTCGATGAAACTTTGGACACTTATCCTTTGAAACTAGGAGAAAAATACTGTTTACATTTGGTTGAAAAATTATCTGTATAAAAACACGTGTTGTCTCATAACTTCGAAATACGGTGATAGACAGACACGTTGGATATGGACGTCTCCGTACCATGTTTCCATGTAGTGGACTGCCAGCTCAGTGGCTAAAGTGCTTGCTTACGAACGTCGTGGTCTCCGGTTCAAATCTCCGTGGAGGCTAAGATTTTTAAAAATTGTTTTTGATCGTAAGAGTCAGGCCTGGGCCGAAGGTTATTCAGATTGAATGTTAAACTGTAGATATTAGAAAGTTAGGGGTGCAATGCGAGGCAAATCATAGGTAGTCTTGCAATGTTGTAGGTGTACACTTTTTTACGTTATAATGATCCCTCAGGTGTTGTTCGCAGTCAGTGTGTGAGTGTGAACCACAGTAATTATTATATATACGGAAGTAAGTCTCTGTCTTTTTGTTACGTTTTGACGACTAAATGGCTATATCGTTGTGATAGAATTTTATAAGGAAATCTGTATGAAGGGTACAGGATGTTTTTTCCAGTATGATTAACAGTTGTAGTCACAAAATTTTGAGACCTTATCGAATGGTGACAGAAATATGTTGGAAATTCATTCTCTTCAAGAGACAGGTTCGATGGTTTGGGACAAATCCTTCGTTACCAACAACTTTCTATATTTAATTCTGGCAAAAAAAATTCTTAATCCGTGCGTACGAAGTCGCGGGTATGAGCTAGTAATTTATAATAACACTGTACACAGATATAATCATATGGTGGTGACAGTAAATGTTTTTTCCTTAATCCAAGAAACAATGTTCTTTATAGAGGAAAAAAATTGACAGTAAACAGCTAGACGAACTAGTCTTTCAAAAATAAAAGTAATTCTATTTGCAGACTTACAAAAGATAGTTGAGGTAATTGGGTTCACACTCCCATAATCATGAAATCCTACTTTCTTAGTACTTCCAACAAATCAAAAATCATATTACACAAGGGAATGCCTTCAGGAAATAATTAGCCTATTGAAAAACTAAATATTCATGATCATCCTCATAAATAAATGTTCCAGCACATTCTATTAAAGAACGAAAATTATAATCAGAAATTCTTATTCCTAATAGATTATATTTTTATAGATTGCGTTAAAAGGAAATCTTATCATTTTTTTCTAGGACACCAGATAACTATTTCTGTTCTTCAAAGAAAAACAATAAATAGGGAAACATTTTCTTATTCTTCACTATTTCTAATAATTTTAGGCAATACATTACAACTTCCAACATTTCTAGTCTGAAAAAAGCTCATAAAAAGAAACAATTCTTTTTTAAAAAAATAGCCAAGACCCACCATTGTTTAGTGATGAAAAATTATGAGATCATTCTCATTGTTCTAAAAAACTAGAAGATTTTTCTCCTCCGTCTTATTTAGTCTCCTCATTTCGGATCTGTACAAACAACACTGGTAGGATTGTTGTTTTGAATAGTTTAGTTTTCGTTTTATGGGACAGGGATTTTGATGAAAGTATTCTGTTACATGCATATACAACTTTTGTTTGCCGAGTTTATCCTATTTTGTATCTCTGGTTCTTCTGTATTCTCATTTGATCTGATTACCCCCAGATACTTAAATTGGTCGACTTGTTCAGATTCATGCCCATCAACTTATAATGGCCCTTTTCTTAGCATCTGGTTTATTTCAAAGTGCATGTATTTAGTTTTTGTGTCATTTGTCACTAGAACCATTTTTCCTGCTTCTCATTTTCAAACTTCTGTTAATATTTTTACATCCTCTAAAGTTTCCACTATTATCACAATATCATCTACGAAGGCTACTATATTTACTTTGGTTCCGATTTGGACACCTATTCTATTTTATATTTTTTTAAATGATACCTGTCTGATGATTCAGTTATTAAGGTGTCCAACTGGTGATCGAAAATACCCAGTTCGAATCACCGTCTGAGCTGGGATTTTCAAAGGACATCAACCCAAACTTTTCGCTTGGTACAGCTTATTGTTTGTATGTGTAGTACGCCAGAATGTTTCCATTGTTTCGTTCCCATGTTATACTATAGTTCTGCTATACCTGATGGGACTACTGGGTGAAGTTAGTTGGCTACGAAAGGGGGGGGGTGGAGGGGAAGCAGCTCATTCTGAGTTATCTTTCTTTTCTGGCTGTATTGTGTGTTATTTGCATTTTCTAATATCCCAGCTAATGCCACATTGTTCAAAGGATGAGCATTGCCTCCACAAGTAATATGTTGATTTCAAACAATGTATGTAAGATACCCTTTAGTTCAGCAAAAGCACTCCCACTAGCCATCCCCATCAATAACATAGTTTATAAACCGATTCTGAAGTCATTTGTGTTGGACTTAGAAATTTCGAGAAGAGTAATTGTCAACTTGAAGGAATTTTTCCTGTATTCATTTCCACAGTGAAAACTCATCATTAGAATCATTTTAAAGTGTATTCATTATATCGGGAAAAAGTTTTTTTCAGAGATATTTTGGTTTGTTCACTTTTGAAACACTCGATCAGAAAAGTAAAAATCTAAGATTTGAAATATCTTTGAAGTGAGTAAAAGTACAGCTGATCTTTTTCGCCAGCTATAGTCAGCACTGTTCTGGATATTTTGATAGTAAAATTAACTAATTTGGCAAAGTTTAATTAGCAGTTTTAATTAAGAGTAAAAAATGAACTTTTTAACTAAAATGAATACAGATTTGAAATTTATATCAGGAGATAGCCTAAATTCGGATGATTACGAATATATAATGGTTTTGGTAAAACGTTTAAGCATTTGTGAGATAATTAAGACTTTAAAGATAGATTGTCGCTAATTGTTGTTGGAGTTCGAGAAAGTGCACCAAGTTCGTCATGTGGTAGACTTCAATTTTAAGCTTTTGAAAGTAAAATTAAATTAAAACAGATAGAACGTGATGATAGGAAGCCCTTGTAAAAATTTCAAGTTAAACTATTTTGTACTTTGGGAGATATTAATTAAAGAAAAAAGTTACTGGCGTCATAGGCCATGGCAAGCTTATAAAAGACCATGCAGCCACTATGATTTGTCTCATTCTTTCACCGGAAAGTTATTGCGCAGCTCCACGCTAGTTAGCAGAGCAAATTGCTCCACGAGGTAGCGGTTTCGGCAAATTCCAACATGCCGTAGTACTCACTAATGTGGTGAGTTTTTGTCTTCTCGTATGATTGTGCTTAACCTGTAATCTTCAATGAAACTGTTGTTCGATGCTTTATCTATGTATCTGGTACCGACAATGTACGAGTGAACTTTTGCAAGAAAATAAGTATTGTGTTACTCTGAAACTGTGTTACGTGAACGTATTTCAATTACCCTTTACATTTGGGGTTTAATATGAATACGTGGTGGCTGATTTCTTAAATATTTTAGGTACCAGAAGGCTACACATGGTCATGAACTTATTTGTTCACAATTCAGGTTAAAATATTAATCCCCCCCATGTAACATCTTGGCCTGACATGTACTTGCATCAAATTCATTAGGCCAGCAATGCTGGGCCTGTGTTACTGCCATAATTTAAGTAAGTGGTGTACCAATAACTTCCAAACTTAGTATAAGCTGAAAGCAAAACTTAATGTTTTATAAGCTTGCTGATTCCTATGCCAACAGACATCAGAGGAATATAGCTTACTCCATACTAAAAACTAATATACAGCTATTCATAAAAAAAGTGTAGGGTTTCCATTTGATTACTTTCCCTGTATTTATCCATGTTGAACTTTTCTTATGATTGAGAGTCAAACTAAATATGTGTGCCAAATTTTCTATTTCTAGGATGACGGCAAGTAGTGTTGAATTATGACGGAGTATCGTAGTCAGTTAAAAACTTTTAATTTCACTAACTTCCAAAATAATAAGATGATCGAAGTAATGTTAGTTGTGCTTAGTTTGCTCCATTTATAATGAAATTCTGAGGCATATATCAATTTCACGTTTGGAGTAGTTGTATGGAAATTTACCAGTTTTTGACTTCTATTATAATTTTGGGGTTACATTTTTGAGCTTTCTACAACTATGAGAAGTACCTTAGACTTTTTATGATCACCAGTAAGTGAGTTAGGAAGTGACAAAATATATAAAATTTGCAAATAAATAACTTCCAAGCTAAGAACAGGGACAAAACCAAATTAAGTGCATTTTCTAAAGCTGGAAATTGACATCTGCATATAAGAGAAAGTTGAGGCATGTAGCGTCAACCAGACCAAAGAAATACAGGTTCAAAAATGTCTCCAATAGTTTCGAAAAAGGGGTAGACAGTGGCGGCATTGACTCGAATTGGCCACACGGTAGTGCGTCCAGGTCATTTGTCCTGCCATACATACATGTCATTTTCTATTCAACACTGAGCAGGCTTTAATGTGACAATGTTATAGATACCTATGAATTTGTTAGACTGGGGAAACATCAAATCTTAAGATACTTCCTGCGGAATTGTTGCAAGGTTTTAAAGCCCTTCAGATAAATGAATGAGTTTCTTAATTTCTCCAGTGACGACAGAGAATTTGCAATGAGTGGAAAAACGCCAATGTTGTACTTGGAGACATACATTTGGTCATGTCTGACTCTCCTTCCAAAGCCTTAGTTTTTAAAGCATTAATAATAAAAGCAACCTTCTAATCATAATTTAGTTGCCTACCGTCCAGAAATTTTAATTGTCCTGTGATGATTTTTGGAGCTTCCTTCTTATACATTAACTTGAACTGGGGGGAGGAGGAGGTTCCAAAGCTGGATTCATAGTGTATGATATTCAAACCATCCTCGAGGTTCCCACCCTCATATGCAAATTTATTATGGCTGGCTCTACAATAGCGTTAAAACCAATATACAAGTTCCCTCAATACACGTTCTATCGGAGTTTCTTGTGCTTAGTAATTGGTATTTCGGATTACCCTTATTCTGGCTTGGGACATATTGTCATTTCATCCAGGCATTGAGTTAATAACACATTATTTCAAGATTTGCATAAGTTTGGGGGACTTCTTAAATTTAATCAAGAATGAAAGCATGTGAATGAGTAATTTTGTTGTAATTACTTGCTAACTTCAACTATGGATTTTGGAGTCCATCACAATTTTAGGAAATGTCCTATGTGATCTGATACCAGTTCTAAATTCCAAAACGTTGAACAATATATTGAGTGATCTTCAATAGTGACTTCTATTTCTATAAACAATCTTAAACCATTATCTCTTGAAATGTAAAGAATACAAGCAGATTGGTGACTGAATTCAAATTATGAACAATGCAGAGAGTTGAATTGGTGTCAGTTTACACACACTATACCCAAAGAGAAATTTTATCGTTACAATCCTTCATGACAAAACCTTATTTTGCAAACTGTGCACCATGTATTCAATAAATGGTCACCAGATACACTTGTAGCAGGAAAAAAAAAAGAAAGGAAACAATTATCAATATGTGGTACTATTATTTCATGCAAATTACTAGTGTTGAAGTAGTTTTTGTCACACAACAGTAACAAATTCAATTGTGCAACAGTAAATGTGGAACAGAAATAAATACAGTAACCTAAGTTTCAGTGAAACTAGAATGTAGATTGAATTTTACTGAACCATAGAGAGTTAAAATTTATACATTTGTGCCCTCTCTATTAAGTGCATCTTCTATCTGCCTTCCTTCATATAATTTTTGCTATTTTTTTTTAATTGCTCAAGTGTAGATTCTTTATACATCCTATACTATCTTCATATTACTATATTTCTGGCTTCACGTGATTTCTCTAAAATAGACTGCAGTAAATAAAAAATTCATACATTCTTTATGTTGACCATTTGCATAGATAAAACTAAGTATGTGCGTATTTAAACTATTAAAAAGAGTATTTTCTTGAATGTGTCTGAAATGTAGTTCTGCATGTAAGGTACCTGCGTTTTGTATTTATATACCCCTGTGGTCATATTTTCTCTGTCGCTGCAGTCAATAAACATTGAATTCCTTTGTTTTATGCTGCTTTTGCAACACTTGTGTTGGTATTGTCAAATTAGGTCTGTTGCTAGTTGAGCCATCATCCTCACTTCGTACACTCAATGCAGACCATCTACAATGAACTTAACCCACGAAATCATGCAGTCCTCATCTAAACTTTTGAATTATTTGTGATTCAGTAGGTAGAAATCACATGATCTTCTGAAGTTTCATCTATAGGTCAAAATGTTTATGTAAATATGGTGAATATAAATGTATATATTTTTTTAGGAATTGTAGTAGAGAGCTATAGGTGCTTACAAGTGTTATAAGTTAAAACTTGAATAATTTCTTACGCATAATTATACAAACATCACATAATGTTGATGATGTGATTGATAATAATTTGGTAAAAAAACTATTAACATGATTTTGAATTCACATTGTCTTGAAGCTACAAGAATATATGATCATGTGACAATGTTGTGGTAATTACATTTCCCTTAGAGCCAACATAACTTTCATTGTAACCTGCCACTCTTAGGATTTTACTATTGTAAAATACATTGGTACAGTTACTAATATCAAACACCTTTGATTCTACTACATGTGATCCTGATATTCTTAAAGTACAGACTATACAGATTTTTTCTGCAATTTAAAAAAGAAATATTACAAGAAATAAGATTTTACTTGCTATTGAAATAGTGTGGCTTATAGGCAACAAATGGTATCAATATTGATTGATTGATTGATAGATATGTTCACTTTGATCCCATGTGAGAATAATCTTGGGAATGTGGAACAGTACATATACTTATTTTTAATGTCAATATTACTATATAATTGATAATATTATTATATATTGACAAGTTAGCTACGACCCATTAGTATAACCAATATTCCTGTAATCTACACATACAGACCGAGTTAATTAATACTTATTATGTGGAACAGTGTATACACTTGTTACCAGCATCTAATAACCAGTTATTTTCTTCAATAAAGCTCAGGTAGTAGGAGAAATTGACTATGGAAACTAGCAATCTTCAAATCCAAATTAAGCCAAACATCTTTTCCTTGAAGCTTAATGAACAGAACTTCTTGAAGCTATTCAGTCTATTGTAAGCAGAGTACCTGCAAAGAACTCCCAGGGGTTAAACTGAAACATTGTAGCACTGATCATACCACTTCCACTATAATAAAGGCACTGAAAGAGAAAGTGGAGATCCAACTCCATCAATCTCACACTAAGGGTTCTGAAGGCCTTCTGGTGATGACCATTTTCTATGGATAACAAAACAGATTTAATGATAGCGTGAAGAAAAATTTAGTTACACCACGGCTTTATTAATTACAACAGCCACAGTATTTCTAAGGTACAGCACAACTTTCAATTGATATCTTATATATAAAAACCATAGACTATAGCAAAATGAAAGGTTTCATGTACTGTAAGAAAATTCTAAAATTGACATGAACTATTTCACCATAGCCAACAATTGTACACACACACACACACAACAGAGACCGCATTCATAGAGGTAGTCACAGCCTGTAATAATTCACCTATTTACACAATCACCACCATCTTTCCTCATGATACTGAAGGCCATTTACTATCTTGTATATGACCAATCTAATGATTAGCTGATGAAATTACAAAGGAACTGATTTAATAACAAAATAGAATGCAGTTCACTTTAAAGCATTGGAAATGGCAGGGTTTTAGGTTCGGGTGTGACAAATTTGATAATGTTCTATAGAGGTTGTTGCTAACAGGTTTCAAAGGATCTGGCATATAGTGAAATGTTGTGGAATGCATTTTAAGTTCAAAAGTTTATGTAGGGATTTTTCCAACAGTTCAACATTAAGTATCTGATCATAAACAATAATGAAATAATGTAACCATATTTTGAGGAGGAAACATGTGAAAGAGTAGATATTCCATTTGGAGAGAAAGTCTAAATTGATTTAAGGAATTTCATAGTAAAGAAATTTAACTAGAAAGTATAAAGTTTAATTTAGCTTGTACAACTTGTGGTTGTCATTACCAATAATTAAAATACCAGTTAAGATTGGTTGAACGGGAATAAAAGTTTTAAAATTTTGTATAGCTTGAAAGAAGGCAATTGACGACTGTTTTATTCACAGAAGATGTGGGGAAATAACTGATTTGGGAAAATAAAGATGCACGTTTTGGAGGGAAGGTTTATATTTATAATATTTTCACAACTAAGAGGTTTACAGCAGAAAGATAGATTTGTAAGATTTTGTGAAAAGATAAGAGGGATAATATTTTCGCACGATTCGGCTGATTAAGTAAAAGTTCAAGAGTTTGGGTGACATTGAGACCACCTTGAGAAGTGTAAACTTTGAAAAATTATTACAAGAAAATGAAGCCCATATTTTGGGATTATTATTATAATGAAAAAGTTTTACAGTAATCAGAGCTGCATAATCTAAAAATATGAGAAAAAAGATTTTTGATAGTGACAAGCATGAAAATTTAAAGTATGGGTGGTCATGGGAGAGTGTCACGTCACCAAATTGATTACCAAATAATGGGAAAACATCATACTTTTCAGCAAAGATATAAATGGAATCAATCTTTTCGATTGTTGAATTTTCAGAATGCACATGCTTCATTGTTCGTGATGGTGGATTTTCGTGACTGTTGAAAGTGAATCTTATAGTATGGAAACATTAAAGAAATTCTAGTTTGCTTTGATTTTCTGGTGGTAGGGCGAAAACTAAGTTTCCTCAAAAGTAAAATTGGCATAAAGTAATTATCAGCTATTTTTAGTGTTGGAGACTGCTATGAACCAAGACTGATAAATTCTGCTTGTGGATTAACAAGTGATAGTGTCAGTTATAATGAATGACTGACTGAAGAGAAACTTCGAGACTTATATTTGTGATTTACAAAGTTCTATAATGGTTAACATTAACTTCATCAATGTTTAAACTGGTGCTTGGAAATATTCAGTATTAACAGTTCAATAACTCCCAGTAAACTTGACTCTTCAGACTTTTACTTGACAATTCCTTTCATAACTTTCTCAAGTAAATCTTGGATGGTGACTGAATGGTTACAGAATTTTAACAAGCATAAACATTGTTCCACCATTTTTTTATTTTAATTTTTTTTTGCTTATCACTTTATGCCTTGTCAAAAATGAGGCTATTAGAGGCTGGAATGGACTATGATGCAAGGAATGAGGACAATTTCAGCCATGTCCTTTTTGAAGCAACCATCCAGGCATTCACCTCAACCAATGACAAGAAACCATGGCAAACCAAAATCCCAGTACCCGGATGGTTTTTCAAACACTGTCCCTGTTGAATGTGAGGTCTGATCATTACCATTCATCATGCTCATTGCAATCCCATTCTCTAAGCAGCCACCTTGACCCAGCACCAGACAGGGACCCATAGCCCTTGATCAGAAGATGGAGTTGGGGTGTTTACAAAAAAAAAAAAACTTTGCTTTCTTTTTGTTTGTTCATTTTTTAACAGTCTCCACCTCTAAAATAGCAAATGCGACTTTGAAATGATAAGACAAGTACCAAACATACATTTTTGAACCTAATTTCAAGATTATATCACCACATACTGAACCTTTGTCTCTTCAAAGAAATATAATAATAGTCCCTCTGTACTAGAGTGAGGTTATTTCTGACTACATATAGCAAAGAGTGAATTAAACTTGTTATAATCTGATAGTTCTTAAATAATTCTTTACACTCTTTAGTAGTGAAAGGAACTGTTCTGCTAAACAGTTTGTCCCTAGTGTCCTTGTAAGCTGAACCCCACTTTAATATTTAATACTCTTGTTCTATTGATCTCTGCTGAGGAAGGACCTCCAGGATGTGAAACATATCGTGAATAATATTATACATGCAATAATAATAATAACTATAGTGAAAAAATTATTATATGTTACAAATTAAGACAAAAAATAAACATTAAATTTTACAACAGAATTTTGCAAAAGGCATATTACCTGAAGATATAATTATTTTGCACACATTCTTGATTGGAGAAGCAGCAGTTGCCAAAACAACAATCCCTTAGTTTTTCTTTAAACACATCTCTATTATCTACAAACTGTTTTGTACTTCTAGGATGTTTTTAAATAGCTGTGTCACAGAATAATGAACATAACTCAATAGTACACAGTGTGTCATGGAAAACTTAACACAGGGTTTGTTTACACAAGCCGTGTCCCGAGCTTTGACCGTTAATGTGGCCTAAGGAGACACTGTCAATTCAGCTTGTGGTCACCATCAAGCTAAAAACCTCACTTTAGGTGGTTTGGTTCAAATAATTTTCACAGTAGACTTCCAGATAAATTTAAGAACACTGTATTCTTCAAAAATTACATTATGTACGATGACCAAACTCGGGCATCAGATCATCTTTGCCAAATTAAAGAATTGATTGCATATTTGAACAGTGATACAAGCCACTTCCAACTCCCAAAACATAAGCTACATCAAGGCATATACCCGACAGCACTACTTCTCAAAGATCCAAGTTGTCTGCCTATACTGCACCACATCCGCCTAGCATCTTCAAGTTTCGTACCTAACCAGCCGTGAAGAGTGACAGCCTTCCTTCTAGAGTACTTTCTGAAGACTGTCTAATGGCTGTTCCCAGGGTCCTACTTATAGGAGACATTATGATGATGTCAGAACTTGGTGTTTCTCTCTCTCTCTAAACGTTATTTTTCCACAAATTGATCTGAAATTTTTATATGGGTTAGGCAAATATGTAAATGTCAAAATTGATCCTTATAAAAAATATTCTATCTCTAATAGTTTAATCATAAAAAATTATTTAAGAGGTGAATCTTAACATCTCTCTCATCTTCATAATATTTGAGCTACTGCGTTGAAACTAGTTTTGAAATTATCTGCTAATTTCCCCCTATCTTTTAGTACATCAACCAACTTAAAAGTTATCTAACTTAGTGTGATTCATGATGCAACTTTTAAAAAACCTATATCTCCCAAAGTATTGAAGCTACAAAGCTTAAATATATTTTAAAAGATTCTGCATGAAATTTCCTATAACATATGAACATATGTAATTGATAACTAATCTCCTTCATATAGTTTCAGTTTTTTGTCATCTTCCTCCAAAACCTGACGTTTCATAATTTAACAATCGGAGGCTAGCCATTTGATGACATTTCTTATTAATTTTAGTTTTTCGATTATGGCCAAAATATTTCATGGATTTTCATAAAAACTAGTGTGTTGTAATAAGGAAAATTCTAATTTCTTCTAATTATTCTCCACCCTCTGAATTTAGGTGAAATGTATTACTCAAAAGTAAATCTTTATCCTCCCAAAACTGTGAAACCCTACAAAAAGATTACCCAGCTGTTAGCTATCAATTTGAAATTTTCACAGAATATGCTACAAAAAATCAGTGTATCTTCTGAGCTATAAAACATTGCTGTAGCTAGAAAACAGAGATCAGGAATTATTTAACTATTTACTTTCGACCTTCTTAACATGTGCTTGGTTTACCTACAAAAATAGACCTCTTCTGTACAATTTTATATCTGCAAAGTGTCCTACTTCATTTTAATTCTTATGGCCTACAACACCTCAGAAAATGAATGCAGCATTTTCTATACAAAAATAGTCAAAATCCTATATATCAGAAATGTTTACAAACCATTACGATAGAATATCACTATTTACTTCAACATATCCCTTGAAATGTGTAAGAAAATGGTTTTAAATATGTTTAGCAACAAGATTGATGCTAGCATGACACTCTTTAAACAAATGTGAGTGATTTATGGGCAAAATTTAGGTTGTATTACTAGAGGAGTTAGTGTTTTGTAAAAGTTATACAATTTCAATACAAGAAATGCAAATACCTGGGAATCTGATGCAAATAAGTTAAAATGTTCTATGAAAGTGCACAAGTATTATACACTTAAGTTATTGCAAGAATATTGAGCTTTTTAAAGCGTTATCTACAAGAAGCTCTTGGTTTTAACCTGCACATTGTCCTGGCTGCTCTTTTCTGTTCTATGAAAATTTTACTGCTTGAAGAGTTTCCCCAAAAAAATTATGCCATACCAAATGACAGTGAAAACAAGGAGTGTACCCATTTTGTTGATTCTAGATCTGCTGTCAGAGAAAGTATTCTTATTGCATAGGTGGCACTATTTAACTTCAGTAGTTATGTGAGTACCAACAAATTTTATACTGATATTTTTATATTTTATATGTAAATCTTGCTGTTCATATTTTCTTTGTTTTAAACCCAGTATATTACGTTTTGTTAAAATCTAATGGAAATGAAGTACTTGATGAAGTAGCAAACTGGTTTAAGGCAAACTCGTTAAAATTAAATTCTAGATTAGTGTGTAGCTTTTTAACAATAAGGCTAGCGTCTGCTGAAAATGAAACGCTTCTTGCCTCGTCAGAAAAGTTTCCACGAAGATCACTGATGTACAATAAAGCCATGAGGGGTCATAGGACAGCACCTTGTGGACTGCCATGCTGTTTAATAAAGAATCTTCACTGACAATAGAATGAAAATGTGAAACTTTTTCCATTCTTTTTTCAGTATATGAATAAAACCATTTACCTGCCGTTCCATAAATGCTACAGTATTACAATTTTTTCAAACTTAATTCTTGATTTACAGAATCAAATGCCTTTGCAAGATAGCAAAAAATTCCTACAGGTCACATATTATTTAGTTCCTCAAACATGTTATTAAAAATGATTATATAGCCATTTCTGTGGATGGTCCCTGTTGATATCCAAACTGTGAACTAGTGGGAATATTACAGTGCCATACTTGTTTTATTATATGACACAAGACTTTTTTTTAAAATCTTCGAGAACCTATACATATCACTTTCTTATGTGAATGGTTTTACTACTGCATATTTTAGTCTATTTGGAAATATATGTTGCATTAAGGATTTAATACAGATGTGAGCAAGTACAAGTACATGACACAATCTGTACATCGCTATAAGAATTTTAAAGTTTTGATTACTTTATTTCTGAGACTTACTGGTGGCAATTGCATCCCCACAAATCTATTTGGGAAAGCAGCCTCAAGTCTTATGGCCACTATCTGGGGAGTCTTTCTATGCATAATGTTTGTTAAATATTTCAGAAATTTCCCCTACTTCAATATGCACAGATCCATTTTTTTCTATTTTGTGTGTTTATAGTGTTTCACAGATTTTTCCAATTCGTATTTTGTTGTATTCCATATAGCTTGCATTTTATTGTAGGAATTTGTAACATATCTTAGAATTTCGCATAATGAAATCAGTTTCCCAAATAGCAAAGCTTAGTTGAAGTGTGGCAATTTTAAAGTAATTTTTACAGTTAAGTGTGGTAATAATTTCAAGTAATATATATGACATAAGCAATAGTTCAAGTGTAAACAGTAAATTCAAGAGATAAATGCATTTAAACAACTTGTAGAAAAACTTAACCTCAGATTGGGATATGTAATATATGGTTTCATATAACTTCGCTAAATTAGTATATTTCGTCATTTTAAAAGATGTTTAGGGGAATAAAGAGCTAGAATATGATAAAGTTTGTTGCTAGAAAATCTTATTTAGAATTTGAATATGTTAAAAATCGATATGCCAGTATAGAATTTTGTCATGTAATTTTCCACTCGAAAATCGAAAGAATTCATCTATTAGAAAAAATTTAAGAAATCAGTTGGCAGATAGAAACGAGCATAATTTCAATTGAAATAACATATTAAAATTTTTGCAAGTTTCATGTAGTTTAAGGATCATTTTTAGATATCATACGGAATAGTAAGACGTGCTTCAAGGAAAAAGTTAAATATTTCACTCATATTCAGTTATTCACGAAAGGAAATTGTGTTCAGAGGAAAGTTTAATTAGATACAAAGGTTTCTGAATATATTTTATTTAAATATACGAAAGCATCCAATTGTGATAAAGTGAAATAATTTTTTGGTGCCAGAAATGCTTTGTCAGTATAGCTTGGATTGAACCACATTTGCATGGGGTAATATTTTAAAAATTCGTAGCAAATCAAGGAATGCACTTAGAGACTCCAAATTTTTACAGTAATCGTTTTTCAATGTGGAAATTTGTTTGAAGTTACTTTAGAGTCTGTATATGGAATAATTTAGGTAGTCAGATTTTGTTTTCAGATTTTATTATACTTTTGGAAATTGGAAATATACTGTATTTGATATCAGGTGAAAAGATAGCAGTTTGAGAAGAGAATAAAATTTGTTTCAGTTCAGTAGAGGTAATATTACAGAAGTTATAGTAAACTCGTCTAAATTATCCTTTTCTGGCAAAACAATTAGTTATGAAATTTTTTATAACAACTTAAGTTGACGTTTGCTACAAGATCTAGTGATTTGTAAAATTTCAGTGCGATAGGAATATTTTTGTTGTCAAAATTGGCTGATGCAAGCTTATTTGAAACTTATCAGTTATCTGATCAGTTCTAGCATATTCTCAAGGGAGAGCCAGAAGTATTTCGTTCTCAGTCGATTCTATAAATACCCCCCCCTCCAGAACCTAGCCTCGCCCCAGTCTTACAGGAGCAGTGATCGAAGAACTATGTAGAATATTGTCGCTAGTTTGGGGCACGTGGTGCAGCTAGCAAGAACTTTGTGCTGACATGCTCTACTTTTAAGATCGCAAGTGTTAGAAAATTCAACACCTCATGTAGCTAAAGAGTAGCAGAGGAGGACGCGAGATTGGTCTAGCTCGAATGGTTAGTTGAATTTGCAAACTTTTGTTCTGTAACTAACTGGTGCCTATCCAGCTACTGACTTTACCTTTATCTGGTGCCTATCCAGCTACTGACTTTACATTTTCAAGAATATAGTGAATTTTAACTCCAACTGACTTGTGAACATTTTGTCTATACCTTTCCTTAGCTTGAGGAACAAAATAAAGCTAAGTGGCGATCTTATCATTATAAAGCCATAGCTGGACATATCTAAGGCTACACACGGTTGAAGTTGAGAAAGTGTTGCCTCCACCCCAAGGCAAAGTTTGTTTCTCACAAATTCTCCATTTTCTCTGATACATACATGTTCTTGGCCTTCCTGAATACATTTATTACTATTTTAGTATGCCAGTTACAGTGAGCGTTCAGTAAATATTATCAGATTCTCTTACTTGTATATAAAGGTTCCTATTCATTTTACTGGATACTCTAATACCCTTTATAATCCAGTTTGTCATTATAACCTTTTTCAAAATATATTTAGAAAGGAATCAAATTTTATATTAACACCCTGTGGTGTGTGTACTTCTGACCAGTATTCACTATTTAAGTATCTATAAAATGTTTTATATTAATTTAATTAACATTTCTTCTATATACCCAGTTCTCTATCTACATTACAGTGCTTTTGGACTTTATATATAAAAAACTTTGCATCATGTTCAGAGATACCATGTATTACTGGAAGAATATTATAATTACAGTATTGATATATATTCACAACAAAAATAATCAATTGCAGTCCTATTTTGTATTCTTGTAGAGAAATTTATAATGGCAATCAAGTTAAAAGACATCAGAGATCCATATTTAGTCTCTCTGCTGTTACTGAGAAAGTCAACACTGATATCTGTACATAACTGTTTATAATTTGAGTAATGTAGTAGCAATGACCATCATAAAACCAAATGGAAATTTACATACGAGGCCCTGTAGATTGCTGTAACTGAGATTTTCTTTAACATCTCTTTGACATCTTAACTTTTTTTTAGATGTAAATAAAATTAATAAGGCCATGACCTAACTCTACTTATAACAGGAATACCTCTTTCACTCACCTGGCATCCTCTATTCTCATCAGCAGTAAGAAATAAAATCTTCCTTCTGCCTCCGAAATTCAAATTGTGTTCATGAGTAGTATAACTGTCCCTCCCAATGCAGGCCACATCAATTAAACCAATATACAAATTTTCAAGCTGCCAGAGAACCCTTTCCAAATAGGTATTTGTACGCATACCCACAAACCCCACATTTGTGTGACTAGTATTTCTTGAAATGTAAGTGATGCAGTCAACTGAATAACTGAGGTTCTTACTAAGACCATTTCCTGGTCTTTCCACAATTACAATACAATCTCCCTTCGAGAAGTTTTTTCCCAAATCCTTCACATTTGCTACTAAATTTCCAAGATCTGCATTGAGTTTGAAAATACTGCAGACTTCACAATTATGACTGATGTAAGATGCACAGCCAGGGAAACCAGCGTCCATAGTCCATTCCTACACTTCACACCTCCCTTTACTTATCTTTGGCAATTTCCACACTTTTTATCCATTCTTGAATGTTCCATTCTCATGCACTGAATTCCAGAACATACTGGGAAATTTATATGTCTAGACAGAACTTTTGAGAATGTTTCTTGTACTTCAGTACTATTAATTACTAGTCATTCCCTAAAAATTTTATGATATTATTCTATAAAATATTAATACAAAATAATATAGATTTAAGGAGATATTAAAAACAAGAGAGATAATTTTAAATAAATTGTAACTTCAACTGTCAGTTCTTTCCAAATGAATTTGAACTGCATGTACCATTCCCCCCCCCCATTATGATATGTGGGTCAAGTTATGTTGCTACAGTAAAAGTGGATTTTTCATTTGGTTTTTAATTTCCTGTGCGTCCTATTTTGTACCCTGACTAGGATGAAGCTCTAGGGAACTGCCAAGTTTGCCGAGAAAGTAGTTCTCTTCTGCTTATACCTCAAATTCACATTAATTTTTTTTTGAAAACATTGGAAAGAAAGGAGGTAATCCTTGTGATGTATCTAGTTTTCAAAAAAGTATTCTACTCTTCAGATGGTTATTAGCGTAAATTTCTCCTACTTAGTTTCTGACAGTTATGTTGAAGCTTTGAATTTAATAGGTTGCTTTGGAACTACAATGTGTTATTTACATCAATGGTACATTAGGAGAAAATCAATTTCAATAAATTAATGCAAAGGTTCATTGCCAACATTCATCTGTCCATTTAATACCACCACACCAGTAACTTTCATGTCCATCCTCTAAAAAGTACCATTTTACAGTATCCTTATAAATACTATCCCATAAAGTTTTTTGTATTTTATCTTTCCTATTTTAGGGTTACCCTTTACCACACTTTCCCATAATCTCAATTTCCTTTTTACTCGTGTATTTTCAATTTTATGCTTGGTTTTATGTAATTTGTATTTTCATTAATTGCAGTAAATGATGGTTTTTTTCTGTTTACTGGTTACATGGAAATGATGTTTGATGTATATGATGTATATGATTTATCTATATTGTAAAGTTCAAAGTAAAAATTAACTTTACAAGGATTACAAGTCATTTTCATTTGTTCAAAAAAGTGGTCTGATATTCAGGAAATGTATCTTCAATAAGCACAACAATTCTTAAATGTCTAACAGGTGATAAGATTAAATTCTGGAAAAGATAAAAGAATTTTTAATTGACATTCCATTGAATTTATTTCTCAGGTAATTTGTGTAAATGTAGTTTGTATAATTTATGTACATACTATGCTGTGACTGCACATCTTAAGGCATATTTATGTTTTGTCAGGCAATAGTTTATCTGTAAATTGACAACTTTCTACATCTCGAAGAACCAGTCTCTTATCTATCGAAAATGAATGTATTGTACTGATTTAAATTACTTTTCCAGAAGTTCTATTAATGTGAATTAATTCTTAAGTTCAACTTGTGCAGAATAACTTATTAGAAGTTGGGAAAATTTCATAAAGGAGAAATAATAGAAGTCACAAAGTATATACAGTTTATTTTTTAGGATACAAACACAGCAATATGAAAATGAATCTCACTTTTTCACAAGCTATATATATATATTCTTGTATTTGACTGATGATCAGACTTCACCACTTTCTTACATACCATCAGTAAGGCACTTCAAGTATTACTGTACTAAAAATAGGCATAAAAGCGCACTACAAGTTCTGCACAAAAGCACTCTGTTAAATTTGTTTGTAAATGTCTACTAAATGTTATGTTGCTCCTTCACTTAGTTATACATAACAGTACTTATTATGGAAAGAAAATAAATTAAAAGTGCCCTAACATGTGAAATTGGAGAAGTAATTATCAATAGTTTAAACAAGTGTATATAGATCAGCATAATTTTTTTATTAAAAAAATAGAGCAGCTGATCTTGAAAGGCACTCCTCCACAACTTTCACAGGAGCATATTTTTGATGATCACAGAAACCCAACTGGATTGTCTTACTTTACAAACATTCATTTGAAGGTGAGAGAGAGAGAGCCAAAAATTTATAATGGAATGATTCAGAACACCCAACTATGATTTTTTTACTTTTATTAAATAAATTATTGTATTAATATTCTTAGTTATTAGGAAAATACTAGTGACTTAAATTCAAAATTTATCTAAATCTTACACTATTCAACTTTCCTCTGGTCCCTCCCAGTTGTCTTGCACATATAGTGTAACACTAAGATTTGAACCTCATTTTATATCTGAAATATATAAATAACTCCATAGTTTTTAAAACAAGTCCACTTAGGTTTCTGTGCAAACAATATTTATAATTATTCTGAGCTGACAAATGGTTCTGATAAATGAATTTCCAAGAGAAAGCACCACATGGTGATATAGTCCAATCTTTAATCACACATCCACCTTAAATGGAGATCCTGGGATATGTTCTTCTCCCCACTTAACTATAATAATGTATTCACCTCGTTCTCTTACAACATAGTTAACTTGGTAATTGTTCCTACCCATGTGCTTGATAAATACTTCTTCACAAGGACTTTTTGGACCGTATATACCCACATAAAGAATGTTATTACCTGTAAAAAAAAAATGTAATAGAAGTATTTAATAAATCAACATACAATATTGCAATTTAAAAACCTTAAGTGTTTATACTAAATAATTTTCAACTCATTTTCAACAACCAAAAAATGATTAATATCAATCAAGATGTTTTCAGGAAACACTTCAATGCATTAAAACTACAAAGGAAATTGCCAGTCAGCATAAAAACTTGATATAATAAATACAC
>JARYHS010009186.1:83704790-83778542 GCA_031002005.1 Vandiemenella viatica
TCAAGGATGCCATCCAACTTCAATACGTTTGGAGTACGTTTACATAGAACTGTGATCAGTTGATTAAGAAATGTGGTTTTATGAGTATTCCATTTTTTTCTAGGTGTTCTAAATCGTGAAAAATCGAAATCAGGATGGTCGAACCCGCTGAGCGGTAACGCTCTGGCCTCGTATTCAGGAGGACGCGTGTTTGAATTCCCTTCCGGCCATCCAGATTTGGGTTTTCCATGGTTTTGCCCGCCACTCCAGATAAATGTCTGGATGATTCCTTCAAAAAGAGGGTCTAAATTCCTTCCCGTTCCTTGCCTCCGGTCTCTTCCCGCCTCTAAGGGATTGTGCATAAACTACGTGGCTCGGTCTAGGGGGGGGGGGAGAGAGGTTGGCTGGAATGTTACGTTGAGCTACGTGGGGAGAGTGGGTGGGTTTCCGAGCCAGGTCACGTAGCTACTCTTTCATATTATTTGTCACAGTTAAAATGAGATACAGAACACACAGAAGCATGTAAATATTTATTTCCGTCATTTAATTATCCCGGATGTCTTCTGGAATCAATATGGAAAAAAGCTACGTACTACGTTGGAGGAAAAAGGGGGGGGGTAGAGGCAACATCCACATGGGGCTACTTGGGGGGAAGGGGGGGTTCATAGAAAGTCAAAATGGAGCTACGTGATTTATGGACGCTCCCTAATGACCTCGAAGTCGACGGCGCAAAACAAGAAACAAACAAGCAAAAAAAAAAAGAAAAAAAAAAAAATAAAAAAAAAAAACGATCGAACCCCCATTCTCACGAAAGCGAGGCTTAACCTTGAAACGCTCTACCCCCAGGTTTTAATGACAACTATTTTAATCTGCCAAGATCCAATTACTTTTGTTCCCAGTACTCCTCCGTCAGCATTGTAACTTAAGACCGTTAGTGTATATATATGAGACGAGTGCCGCATTAACTACGAAAATTACATTACACCACAATGGCACTGTATCAGTAAATAGGAATCGGTTGTGAAGTGAAGGCAGGAAGTGTGCTAGACAAATGTTTGCTGTAGGCACAGTGGAGCCAGTGTGAAGCGGATCCTTGCCGAAAGACAAGTCCGGGCCTGCCTATGGCTGTGTGGGGGCCCGGATGGCCTATCTCTGCCCACACAGCATAATAACTGCGTCGCAAAGCACAGAGCACCTCAAGTGACTGGTAATGGTATTCCCAACGAGTGCCACGGCTTCAGCACTAATCGGTACGGCGATGATGACACCGGTGTGGATGGGTAGTAACACTCCAACCCTTGTCTGCTTAGTAGCCCTCTCTTCAACCGAGCGCGGTGGGTGAGCGGCCTCGCGTTCGGGAGTACGCGGGTTCCAATCCCTTTTCGCCATAGTTACCCCAAATCATTCAGGGCGAATGCCGGGATGGTTCCTTCAAAAGGTCATGCCAGAAATTCTTCTAGTTCCTTGCCCCCAGTCCTTTCCCGGTTCTAATAACCTCAACGAGGAGTACAGCCATGATAAAAAAAAAACATCACGCCAGAAACGGTGACTTACACATAACTCTGAAGATACATGAAAACAAAAACAGGAGATTAGTTTTGTCTATTTTTACGATCTTTCCAGGACACGAACCAACACACAATAATATTATCAAACACACATTCTTAAATAACGTATTAACCCCAGTTGAATAACTAATTACAAGACAAAATTTGTCATCAGAAATCTCGGATGACCATCGTCGGCGAGTATGGTGATGTCTGGGAGAGAGGTCCCATAGGAGGCATCCATGAATGACATGAGGTATTTTTTCGGAATTCAGCCTTTCTGGTGAAACTTCGTGAGATCTGGTCGAACCACCCCCTCTAAAATGACGTAAGATTTTGACGGTGACCTTTCGCCTACTAATCGACCAAGCAACTTTTTAAGACCTTTTTTTAGGTCTCATGCTTCCAAGGGCGGTTATACCCCTTTCCCCCCCCCTCCCCAGGTCGGTTTTTGGACCAAATACCCCACCTTAAGTCGACTTTCGCATCATTTGTTGACCTTTTTTTTAGCTCTACTATGTTACAAGAATTTCGAAATCTCACATGAGATTTCCGTCCAGCCCCCCCCCCCCTTCACCCTTGGTGAGGTTTTGTGTGATTTCGCCGGACCTCCCCCCCCCCCCCCTATTTCACTTCACATCATTAATGGCCGCCCCCCAATTCTTCCAATGTTCTGTAGAGGCACGGCCGTCATGATGTGGGGAGCCATCGAGTGTAACTTCAGGTCACGGATGGTAGTGATTAAGAGAACTCTGACGACACAATGGTACGTCACCAACATCCTGCACCCTCATGTGTTATCTCTCATGCGACAATATCGTGGTGTCATTTTTCAACCTGGCAGTGCTCGTTAACACAAGCCTAGTTTGTCTATGAACTGTCTGCGCGATTTTGAGGTACTGCTGTGGCCAGCAAGATTCCCAGATCTGTCCCCGATAGAACATGTGCGGTACCAGCTTAGACGAGTATGGTGGGGCTCCAGAGCCAGTTTCTAGAATATCAAGGACCAGTATAACCATTGCGAGCCAGCTTGCTTGAGGAATGGATACAATGGTTTTATGACACCCTGCATCAGTGCATACGTCCGGGGCAGAGGAAGTGTAACATCACACTGATAACTGATATCGTACTGCTAAGTTCTCAGTCGCACTGGTATGCTTCGCTGGCGTCGGTAAGGAGTGATCTCATGCCACTAGATATCAGTACAGAACGTCGAAATATTTGCACGCTCCATGATCATATTATCGCATTCCGATATTTCAGGAAACCACCGATAACTGATATCTACTTGGTCGCGCAGGGTATGGAGTCCTCAGATTCCCTTAAATTATTGGAACAGACAGAAAATTTCATAAAAGTACTGGAGATTCCTTGCTTGACGCTGTCTAATATGGCGACTGAAGGGAGGGCGGTTCAGTTCACTCTGCTTAAATCACACCGATGATCAAAGGAAGAGATCGCTAGTCACGTGCTGTGCGGAGGGAGCTGTGACGTAAGAGGCAGCCCAGACAGGATCTGTCGCGTGGAGGATTACGGCCGCATAATGAAGCCGGGCGCGTAATATTACATCACAAACAGTTAAGGGGTTAAGTGAAGCGGCAGCAGTCGAAATCAAGCGCATCCGGGACCATCACCCGTCTGCCACCACTGGATATGTCTACAAGACAGAACGTTCAGTGACTCAGCCAATGATTAATTCACGTCTTTATACTCTTTCTACTTTTATAGCGATTCTGTAAACTTAAAATTCACCGGACACTGTATGACGTTATTGATGTGGTGTAAAATTAGTGTTTTTGTTTTTTTTTTATCTGCTTATCGTCTCTCTAACAGCGAGGTCTTAGAGACAGGAAAGGATGGGGGGGGGGGGGGCAAGGAATGGGAAGGAATTCGGCCATGACCTTTTGAAGGAAGCATCCCGGCATTTGCCTGGAGTGATTTTGGAAACCATGGCAAATCCAAATCTGAATGCCCGGACGGGGATTCGAATCGCCGTCTTCCCGAATGCGAGTAAAATTAGTAATAATTTATATAAAAAATCGTTCCTACTTTAAAGGGACAGAAAAAAAAGTTTGAAAGTGTCACAGTAGACATTTCTGGTAATGGTCAAAGAAAATAGATTGACGTACGAAGCGATCAGATAAAAATAAGAGAAGTCTCTAAATGATGTAGTTCTTCATTATTCATCAGATAATTGACCACAACTTTATTTTCCTGAACAATACAGCGTGCACAACAAAAACAAATACAATACGTTTTTAATATAGTCAATGCCCTCGACCAGCTTTGAATCAGTGACGCGTTCACTCAGTTACTACGTCGTTATGGTCAAGTGCGTGAGAAAAATGGTCTTCAAGCCCTGGGCGTATTACAAAGAAATATTTCACTCAGCATGTTAGAAGTGATCTTTAAGGGATCATACACTACTTCTGACAATTCTACCATGAAAGAAAACTCTTATTTCGGAATCCAATGTAGTACTTCCCTTAAAGGTGTCACTTAATTCAAAATAACTATTTTCCAGGGAATTTCTCATTTGGGGGACAAAAGCTAGTCTGTGTGCGCAAATATTGATAAACGTTACGCATACGGCTCAAAACGTGTTGTGTTATTGCGTATTTGAAGAAAATTCCTGGACCCAACTAACGTTTACGGATTGATACAACTGAGACATATCGTGCAGAAAATATCTCCCTGCGGCAGGTAGTGTGGAATACCTGATACTGAAGTGCAGTGCGTGCTAAAACCTAACTCTGTCATTATTTGCGGCACAATTCAGATTTAACGCTCTCGATATTTTAAATCAGCGTGGGGCCAACACTGTGATCTTCTCATAAGAGGCTTACTGTCTATCCGTTAAGCTATGAAACTCTATGTGTGACCCTCATCAAGGGCACACGTGCAGCTAATGGCTACAGACATAATGCTCTTTGCATTCTGTAATATTTGTCTCTCTACAAGTCACTTCAAAACTCTTGTAAACATCATACATACCTTGTTCTGTCGCTGGCATATATCAGAACAAGATCTAAGAAATTTCTTATTTTACACTTAGATTGTAAAGTGTATAATGAGATTTCACCGTCTTTTGTCTTCCTCAGCTCTCTGAACGAATAAACAGGTAATAATTATATTAGCTCCATGAAGATGATATTATTTTAGAGAGGTATTGGGTTCAGCCTGTTCCACTATCCACCGAAGTTTGTGGGTTCGCACTTTTGCAGTAAAGCTGGGGTCTAGTATTCGGGAAGATGCAGGCTCAGATCCCCGTTCAGCAATTCTAATTTCAATTTTTCATGATTCCCTGAGAAAACTCCATGCGAATGCCCGAGATTATTCCTTCTAAAGGCGATGGTTGAATTCCTTCCAGTTCTTTGCCCCTTCCCCTCCTTACCATGCAAAGAGAGAGAGAGAGATACCATTCATCTAGTTTCAAGTAGTTGTGGTTGTTTCCACTGTAACCGGTTTCATTCAAGTGATCAATAAAGTACATCAAACTCAGAATTGCACAAACTATAACACAACATTTATTTAAAACTACTTATGCCCAGTTGTGAAGAAAAAACGAGGACTAGGCACTACATGACCATGCCAGGAGGAACTTAGATTGCTCATAATTTGGCCATTTATGACTTGAATTTCGAAAAATTCCTTACTTAAATTGATGACGTTACCAAAGAGGAGACCTTAAAAATGAAACCTCATTTATCTATTTTGGTCTGAATGGATAAAAATGGCTCGTCCAAAAAAAATAATAAATAAATAAAAATTGTTTTGTTTTCCTTATTTGCTTGTATGGTTACAGAACTAGGGGCGGTGGCAAGATTTGAACTAGGGGGCTTGGGGGAGAGGGGCAACTCGTATTGGAGTTGAGGAAGAGGGGGGGGGACTAAAACATGACGATTTCTTACAAAATAAAACTCAAACCAATTTTATTATTGATTAACATAGTAATCCAATCAATTAATCTAAGGACCTACTATGTAGTTAAGATCGTAACTCAATTATAGTTTTTTATGTAAACATTAATCGTCTCGGATTATCAGAAAAATTTTCACTAACTTTGTTTGTCTATATCTCACGGTATTCTTTCACGAAATTTTGTTGCACACTCATCAGGCATAATCCAGCCAATTTTTCCTCTCCCATAGTGCTCCTGATCCAGTTCTTTACTCGTCAAACCGTACTGAAGGCAACTTGATTTTTCTTCTAGGAGGGGATGGGGCAACAGCCCCCCTGCCCCTAACTGGATACGCCCATGTATAGTTAATAGATCCTGATAACTATTTTTAAAGGATTTAACAATTATATATTATCATTTTAATTTGAATCTACTATCTGCATTAACATCCCCACATCAGAAAACTGAACGGCTGTGTATCTTCCCACCACCAAACGACGAACTATACATATAAGATTGTTATTTTCTTTTCACTTCTCACTGATTAGCGATTGGTACAATTGTCAGGCAAGCAGCGAAATATTCGTACACGTAGGTGAAAGGATTAAACTAAGAAGAAATCTAGCTCTTTCATATTGCCATAGGGGTAGGAAGCTTGGAGAAGAGAACGTGTATTCTTAAAGCTACTTTGGTAATGCCTGAGCTCTGGATAACACATTCTCAATATCAATTGGCTGGCAGGAAAAGTAATGTTATACAAACTTCTTAAAATTCCAGGGACGTTGGAGGTGCAGTCAACTCTATACAACTTCGTCTATTCGTATACTCATTATTCGAATTTCCTGGCTGCGACTGCGCATGTATACTTCTACTCAATACTAGCTTTTGGCTGATACTTTTTTTTATTTAGTGTTGGCTAGGTATTATAGGTTGATAGTGATAAACTTCAAAGCTTATAATATAACGTCAGATACAATATCTACGTAAGGTGAAAATTAATAAAAAAAATTGTAAATTGGTCCGATAAATTTAACTGAATACGAGACTGGTTGGTGGTAGCCACCAATTAATCACCATAGAGCCGAATCGCAGACAATGTACGTAAATCAAGTTGAGAGGAATGGGAGACGGATGAAGGAATTTATTTAACATTCCTCCACGTCACCAAAACAGGCCACCGTTATAATTACATCTAAACTATAGCACTTACTTTACAATAGAAATAAACTAATTTCCTTCCCATCCCTTGCACCCAATCTTCTTCCAAAATTATTTACCTCTTATCCGATGAGTGGTAAAGATCCTTTTTTTTAATATTTAGAAACCAATCTCTTTGCCTAACATATTTCACAAAGCGTTGAAAACTCTAAACAATTTCTTATGGTATTTATTCAGTATCTACCATACATTTATTCATGTTGTTCCTGTACCATGAGCTCATGTGCTAACACTCTCTAGTGGTATTCTGTATTGTTCTTTCCAAACAACGCCATGAATATATTGTTTGGAGTATCGATCTATTTAATACACAAAACAATAGCTGTTTCTGTTTTCTGGTTCACTAAACATAATAAATACTGGTCCCATTTTCACGCTCAGTAGTTGGAAGCAGAATTATCACCAGTTTGGTTAATGTCTGGTAAATTTTCAATTAGTCGAAGTGATTACAATTGGTAGTTATAGTTTAATCAGCACTACACATACTGAGTGTAAAATCAGAGCATAAGTGTGGAAAGGTAGAAATTTAGTTGGACTACTGTTTGCTGTTCACTCAGGACTAAATATGTATAAAATTGTTGAGTGATGATTTCGAAAGAATACGATATCACTGAATCCTAAAAACAACACAGGAGAATCTTTCAAATCGTTTCTGTTGATTAACAAATTTAAGGTAAAGCCCAGGCGCACAGTGCTATTGTATTGTTAACAGTAAGCTTAAACTCAGTAGATCAACCGTTCTGGTCTATGGCACTGGTGACTTTATCTAAATCATAAGCTATAAACGAAATTTTCACTGATTATTCTACTTCCTATATTCAGATGCTTAAAAGCTGCTAGATATTTATCCAAACTACTTATTTTCTACTTAAATAATTTTGAATAGAATACGTGTACGTAATTTATATGTTCTGGTATTTGTATTTGAATTTGAATAGTTTGGATTGATTAACCAAAATTTATTTATTTCTAATGTAAATGCAATATTTTTATCATGAAAACAAATTATTCAATTATTAAAATTGAAACTTTTAAAATAAAAGGAATGATGTATATGCTTACTGATACTGGACGGAATGAATTGTTCTATTTGACAGCCAGGTTTTAGAACATCTGATCATTTCAGAATCGTTACTGGGTGGCTTTTCAAGATAGAAGAGGCACACAGTTAGTTTAGAATACTGTTCACATTCTTAGCAGTCAACTGAAGTCTCGTGTGGCACGGAAGTTAGACGCCCGCAGCCGCTGTCAGCTGTCACGCTTATTGCATCATGTATCGCTGATTCACTCGCCTTGCTTGCCTCTCAAGATGCCCAGAAGTGTTGCTTCTTCCACCATGGGAAACTCTGGAATGAAGTGTTGCTTGCCCTCCACCATACAGAGCAGTTCAGCGTGTGACTAGTCTGTTCTTTAAAACTATCCAGCAATCGCAACAGATTTTTCGAGTGACGTTTCCACTCTTTGGAAGAAATCTTCCTCCACTGATGGGAAAACTTCCAGTCCGAGATATGCGCTGAGCAGTCACTGAGCTTGATAACCAATTGCCGTCAATTTCTAATGCAATCGTCATGGGAAAATATGAACCACTACGTCAGACATAATCATCTTTCAGTCTAGGCCAAACATGGGAACAACATTTCAGTATCCTTCTGTGCCACCTATGCTACGTACGCAGCTTCAACCGTTCGCTATTTGCCTACTACTGCACCAAGTGCCAAAAATTTTGATATCAATAAATTAGGCTTAATCAATGAACGTTCCAATGCACTTCAGAACTGTTGTCAGCATCATAGAAAAATTTGTCCTAGAAATTCTTAAATAAGCAATCATTTGAAAAGCAAACACATGGCGATACTAAAATGGAATTCATCGACATTTGTGTCCTCAATTGGATGAAATTGTATTTGGAGCACAAAAAGAGGAGACAGAATTTACAAATTTATTCAGAACTGCATTTTTCAACGATTCTTAAAGAAAATATCTACATTTGTTGACTTAAGTGTAATTATTAGTAATTTTTGTTTTAAATAATACAAACCTAATACTTTAAGATTTATTCAGCATTACAAATTTACATCATTACCGCCATCTAGCATGAAAATGTTACTACAGAATTTGTTTTCCCTTATGGCTTTCTGCATCGTTGAGGTCATTAGAGGCGGGAAAGGACCAGGGAAAGCAATGGAAAGGAATTTGGCCATGGCCTTTCAAAGGAACAAAACCCGCGATTTGGGTGGAGTGATTTGGGAAAACCATGGAAACCCAAATCTGTATGGCCAGAAGGGGATTCGAACCCACGTCCCCCCGAGGGCAAGACCAGAGCATTACCACTCACCTATCACGATCGGTGACTGCATTGGAAATAAGTCATTGTGTTGATTTAGGTGAAGTTAAGATGTTGCGAATAACTTTAATCGTTAGAAGTTTGATTTTTAATATATTGTTCAGTTTATAAAATATTAGATGCAATGAAGTTCGTTCATCCTCGGCTCTCGTTGATTCACAAATGAACCAAACCCTGCAGTGTTGCCAATCGTCCCTCAACTCGATAACGAAGTCCTGGACGTCAGTCGTTCCGCGCAGCCGAATTTCTCGACATGCAAGAGTTGGCAAGACGGCCCTCTCCACGGGAAAGGACCACCCCGCCCGCTTCCCCATCTAAGCGCATCTCCCACGGCAACGACTTTTTAATGCTGTATGTCTTAAGCAATTTATTTCTTCTCTCCGAGAGGGTTCATCATTTCCTGGCTTTAGAGCATGGATAATTTAGTTCCCGCTCACTCGCCGCCGCTGCGTCCGGGAATTTAGATCTGCATCAGCAGCTTATATTTCATCTGGAAAGTCGCTGCATGAATACATAAAGGGGGGAATCGTTTGTATGGAGACAGGAAAGAGCGACGATAAAGGGCGCTACCGCTTTCTCGGCGGAATTGCCAGCCCCCGACGAATGAGCGAGTATGCGCCGTGGTTATTCGAGGGCAACCCAGTTCGCAAAGGGAACTACTTCCATCTAGAGAATTTCTGTTTGATAGATATAACCTACCTACTACCGTATCCGCGCTTAATGTACCAAAATTTCAGAGGTCATGTACCGACCTCATAAAGACTGTCTGGGTTTTACAGCGATATCAACAGTATTCTGTAACACTTTCTTGAGTTACTTGCAAGAAGACTTCATCACTTTAATGTTAAGGAACATTCTAGTTAAACCCCTTCCCCTGCTGACGTCCTCGTAGGTTTTGGAGTCCTTTTTTCTCAAGTAGGGCGCTTAGACCTCCCCTCCCCCCCCCCCTGACGTTGATAGACACTTATTTTTGGCTCTGCTGCTCTTCAAAGAATCAAAAATATGACGTGATATTTCTGTTGACTTCTCCCCCTCAAATTGATGAGATTTGGCGAGATTTCGCCGGACACAGCCGCCCCGCCCCCTCTATTTTACCTCACGTAATTAATGGACGCCCCTATTGAAAATTTCACATTTTAAAGTTTTTTTTATGCAAATTGTGCTCTTTTTTCTTTTTGCAATGACTGTCTTAACATTACATAGCAGCAATATTATTTGCAACAGTTAAAATAAGATTCAGAACATACAAAGCATGCGGTTATTTATTCTCATCATTTAATTATCTCTATATGAAATTTAGATATCCTATACACTGCTGGGCATGCGTGTGACTTGAAGGCATAGCGTTGTGTTGCACGCGGCTGCGCATTTGAACTAACCGCCGGCACATTACGATTCGTAAAACATCAGACATGACGTATCTAGACTCAAATTCGATTACGGATATCACCTGGAAATTTCCAAGGCAGCGACAGTTCGCATTGTTCTGATGGTTAGGAATAAAGCAGTTTTTTGATTAAGGTCGCCCGCGTGTGACCACACCGCTTCTTGATAAAATAATTCTAATTTTATTCTGTCAATGGAATTTCAGCACTCTCTGAAGTTTTATTTAAAGTTCACAGTGTGGTATGAAGTGGCGCCGTGCAAAAAACTTTATAAGGCTTTTTGCAAAGATTTTTCAATATCCAATAAGTTACAGAATTCTTTTAAGCAGATAAAAGAATTATTACCTGGTATTGTGGAAAGAAATATGACAAAAACTGCCTCAAAAAGAATGAAGCTCTTCTTATTGATTTATTTCTTTATTTTGCAAGGAAGGCATAGTTTGTTCTATTTTTATCTATTAATGAACAATGATGAATGAGATAAGGAGATTGTTTTTAGTAACACTTCAAGAATGATCACTCACTGTATCTTAGAAAGATGTTTTTCCAATAATTGATCATTTGCAGGAGTGACTATTGTCAACGTTTCATTCAGAATAATTCTAATTATAGAAAAGCACATAACGCAAATTTAAGTTGTATTCATTATATACGCAATAATTTTAACGATAGTCTATTTAGAGAAAACTTTTTTTTTTTTTTTGAATTAATAGGGGGAAAAGCTACGTGTCACACGGAGTGTCGAAGCAAAAAAGGCACGGCAGAATACGTGTGGGGGGCGGCGAGGGGTGGCAGAGGTGGTTCAAGGGAGGCCGAAATGGAACCACGTAATTTATATATGCTTCTTAGACCTAGTTGTTCATCAACAACAGATGAAATAGTCATAATTCAACGATACTAAAGCTGAATACAACTAAAATCACACAAAGAGAAATAAAATGGCACAAAATAAAACAATATTTAGTTAATTGTATAGATTCCAGATAGATGTAGGCTATTTGTTTTGTCAACTATAAAAATGACAGTGAAGTGTGAAACAATAAAATAATAGTTTGCTTGCATACAGGCAAATCAGCCGTAATGTGGATAATATATATATATATATATATATATATATATATATATAAAAAATACAGGAAAATATACAAAACATGTCCCCGTGTGTTCATCGCTGAATTTGAGAATTGCCCTGTACCGTATCCAGGTTTGCGAGTAATTCCTTAACTGTTGGTTCTGGCACTGAGGAGGGTGCGAGTTCGATTCCCAGTTCAAGTATTCTATTCGGAGATTTTACCTTCAATAGGCCATGCATAAGTTTCCCCCACTTCCTTTCCCAAAACCTCTCCTAACTTTATGATCCTGACATCGACCAGCCATAAAACCCTTATTTAAAAAAAAAAAAAATACTTCATGGGCCAAGCGTAGAATTCATACTAGGCAGAAGGTAAATCGTAAAAAGTGAACATGAGATGCTCTGTCAAAGTTACGACACAAGAATCATGTTCTAATGTGTCTTCTGGTCGGTTCAGAGGTCAATGACCGAGGCGAAAATACTTTAAGACTTCTAATTTAATAATAGTATGTAACAATTAAATTTTACATGTCAAGATAGAAGGTAATTTCTAACTGGCATTTATATGAATGATTTCTTATTGAATAGTACGATGCTTCCTAGTTACGAAAAAAAAAAAAAAAATAAAAGAGTTCATTACGAATTTTAATATAATGTTACACTAATACGTATCCACCTCTCACCTCCAGCTAAAACTATAAAAAAAATTTTTTTGTGTTATATAATTTCATTTTAGTCAAGTATATTTTAATGACTTTTTTAATACAAGTATGTGACCTACTTTAGTACTCCTAACAGTTCTATTTATACTTGGTTTTAACTATTGTAGTTTGATCATAAATGCAAAGTAACAGACACAGTCCAACAGTTAAGATCTTCTTCAAATTTCTTATACAGATCATTCGCCTCAGAGCTTTCCCAGTTCTATATGCTTTGGTTTGTTTTCGTTGGAAGCCCGTGAGTTAGGATTTCTTTTGATTTGTTTAGTAACTCCGTCGATAGTTCGAAATGATTTCAGGGAATTGTCTGAAACAAATATATTTTTATTGCTGGTACGCTGGACTGGCAGTGGTCAGTTATACATCATTTAAAACAAATAAAATAGAAACTCTGACAATGATTAATATTTCACTGTCAATTTCGTCGTATATTGTCTAAATCTTTGAAATTCAGTACATAAATTAGAATTGATTACTCAAATCTTAGAAAACTTACAGAATATTTCACATCTGTTCTCACGTTAGTTGAGTCATACTTTTCTTTTGGAATTTACGTTTCTCAAAGTGCATCGTTTAAGCCTGGAGATAAGATATATTAAGTATTTGTATCTATTGTCGAGATACGCAAACCGTATTATACCAACTGAATTAAAAAAATATGTTTAGGTGGAGAAACATTTTAATATTGCCACAAGACATTAATACTGTAAGTTATCTGTAATACCATTAACAAATACAATTTTAACAATACTAAGAAAAACCTAAGTTTAAGATTATAGATTGCATCAGTAACAGAAAACTGTATTTCTGAAGATACCTCAACGACAGGTGAAACGCGTCCGTAGATAAATAAAAACTTTGAAACTTTAGCGTTGGCATACTTTTCAAACAATAAAAATTATTTTAAATTCAGTTCGTAGCATTTTTTTTAGTTTCGTACCATCTGAATGAAAGACGGGGAACCATTCCGGATTCGCTAATTTTTACGTTCGTCAAAGACTTATAACTTCTGAATCCTGAACTCATAAATTCGTAACTAACATTAAAGTGATTATAATATATAATATGAAAAAAATAATGGTGGTGAAAATAGTAATAGCAGATTTAGAACGTGGTTGAAGCAAATTTATATAATTTTAAAGGAGATTTATTTAATAATGATCACGTTTCAGTTGGTTTTTTTCATATTAAATCCAACTGCTCCTTCATTTCCGAAACTATTTTCAAATTTGAGTTATGTGTAACCTCCTAAAGACAACAGAAAAACTATACCAACCTATTTGGAGTTAATGATTTTCGCAAAATGGGTAATTTTGGCAAATCTATTAGCAGACTATCTTTGTGGAAAAAAAGTCCTTAAATATATCGTTATGTAGATAATTTCATAAATTAAATGATAAATATTTCGTGAAAATACTTTAAAAAAAAAAAAAAAAAAAGTTAGTCCGATCGTAGTGGATAATCGGTAACGCTCTGGCCTCGCATTCCGAAGGACACAGTTTCTAATCCGGCCATCCAGATTTCGGTTTTTCATTCTTTCCCGAATGCCGGTATGGTTCCCTCAAACGGCTACGGCCGAACACCTTCCCGTTCCTTGCCCCCAGTTCTTTATTCAACAGTAATAATAGTTCCACATGAGATAGTGGAATAGAGACCATCAGAGAAGAAGACACGAAATATTATCAAAATCCCAAATACTAGCCCGAACCATATCGTTTTGTGAGCTAAGGACTGTAGTTTTACAGTATACACGTGGCCACTGACGCAAATACCATTTATGGAGAATTTGTAAAAAATGAAATGTGTCAAAAAATAATTATTTCAATACACCACATAAAGATACCACAAAAATCAGAAAGTATATTCTCTCATATTACACTCCTCACCAGTCAAGTAGTCAATTTGTTAAAAATTATATTTTATTTACCGTACGTGGTTGTAAGGCTAACCATCAGAATAGACAAGGGGGCATCCACTAATGACATGAGGTGTTTTTTTTTTATTTCGCCCCCCCCCTTTTCCCTCTGGTGAGACTTTGTTAGATCTGGTAGGACTCTCCCCTCTAAAATGAGGTGAGATTTTGACGCAGACACCCTCCCACCCCCCTAATAATCGACCTCGCAACTTTTTGAGACCTATTTTTTTAGGTCTCATGCTTACAAGGACGCTTGCTACCCCCCCCCCTCTAAGGTCGGCTTTTTGAACAAATAAATACCCCCCTAAATTTATTTTAGCTCTACCATCCTACAAAAATTTCAAAACCTCACGTGAGATATCCGTTGACTCCCTCCCACCCCCTTGGTGAGATTTCGTGAGATTTCCGCGGACCCTCCCTCCCCCTCCCCCTATTTCACCCACGTCATTAATGGACGATCCCCATGAGAATTCATTGAGTATCGAAGCAATAAGTGGACAGACAAAAATTTCTCTAAAACGCTTAAGATAAAGATGGAACAACATAGATGATGCTGCGGAACATTTTACCATTTAAATGCAGTTTCGTATTATCATATTGTACTGCATATTTGTTAATTAGCACAGTAAATTTTCTAAATATGCATTAAAAAATAAGATTTTTTTAGATGCAACTAACAAGAATTCACATTTCAGAGGTTATCGTATGTACGGGTTTAGTGTTACGTTATATAAAAAACTTTTTTTTAGTGTCACCACAGCAAACATTACGACAGAACACGACGAAATAGCTGCAGCGGCACTACAAGCGTAAAGTAGTAATTCGAGAGCCTTCATTATTTTCAGAGCGAGTCTATATTCCTTTTTCAAGGAGGAAGCAAATAACAACACGGCACGGTATTACAGGAATCACACTACAAGTCATAGCGAAGTGAAAGCGTGAAGCGGGTGAGAACAATTTTCTGGGTTCTCAGCGGACCGTGGAACGAGGGAGAGTGGAGGATGAGTCGTAATGAAAGAGCGCCCCACCAACCACACGGCACTCTCGCGCCGCTAATGACAAGCAGCCATCGCCAGTTGGAGAATCATTAACGCGTGGAGAGGACCGGGGCGGGGTGGTGTGTTTCGTAACCGCCACTCCTGTTTCAGCTGAGAAGGCCCTCCGAAATACAAGCCGGCACAGATAGCGGCCGTGGGCAGTGCAACCTTGCCGGCAACCGCTATCGCGGAGACCTCATTAGGGCAATCAGAAAAGGAAGAGCTAATCGCGCGTGACGCAAACGAAAACACTGTGCAGCCCACTAGCGGCGAGGACTTACACTAGCAGCTCTCTCACTAGAGGTGTTTACTGAGAAATACAGATCTGATGCATCACGGCTGATGCATCTCGGAACATTGATGTAATAAGGGGGAAAAAAGACTGCCTATGATGCTATTATTTATCGTGAAATAAAAGCCAGGATTACTGCACTTTGTTACAAGCAGATGTTATAAAAATAATCGCTTGGCGCTAAGACTGGCAGCTAAAAGACTGAACGCTAAAAAATTCCAAGTCATGCATAAGAGTTAAAAGGTGACACCATTATACAATTAATGGCCTTAGAACGGTAGATTCCACTAAACACCAAGGGGTAACAGTTAATTTTTTAGTTAAAAAGTAATTAGTAAAGCAAATCCGATTTCTACTGGAGATGGACAAAATAATATGAACACCATGCGATAGATTACGGGTTGTTGCATGTTGGTATCACTACTTTCGTGTGAATACTGAGACGCGCATGTACGGCGTATGTGATGTGGCAGGTCTTGTAGGTTATGTGTCAGGTTATTATACGCTTTGATCTGTAACGGTTACAATAAGCGATCGGTAGAGGTACAGTCGTTGGAGCTCGGTTAGCGGGAGCGTCTGTGAAGAAACCAGCTGAACTTTTTAACGTCTCACGAGCGACAGTATCCACGGTAATGATAGCGTACACAAAACATGGTAAAACATCTTCGGCGAAGAGGAATAGTGGACGAAAACCAAAGTTTACCGACAGAGACCGACGAACATAAAAAGGATTGTGGCCAGACAACACAAAACTACCGCAGCAAAAGTGACAGCAGAACTCGACACACACCTGACTAACACTGTTTCGACAAAAAAAAATACGGCGGGAGCTCCACAAAGCTAACATTCATGGAAGGGCTGCAATAGCAAGACCTATCATAACGGCAACCAACGTTAAGCTGCGAAATAAGTGGTGCCACGATCATAAAAACTGGTCACTTGATGATTGAAAGAATGTGGTATGGTCCAATGAATCATCGTTCACATTGTTTATGTGTGCAGAACTCCAAAAGAAGCCTACGATCCAGAGTTCCTGCGTCCTACAGTCAAGTACAAGGGAGGTTCCGTTATGATTTGGGCGGCTATATCGTGGTATTCAGCTGGTCCTCACATTCACATCACTGGCCGGATGAATGAGAATGAATACCTCGGCATCCTCAATTATGAAGTTCTTACTATAACTAGCATACCGGTGCCAAACACTGTCATCTTCCAAGGTGATAATGCGCCCCTACACACATCCAAAAAGGTTCTGTTCTGGTTCGAGGAGGATCAGAATATCTTCAAACATCTTCCCCGTCCAGCACAATAGCCAGACCTCAACATAACTGAACAGTTGTGGGGAGTTTTAGAGCAGAGAATAAGGAGCAAATTTCCACCTCCAACATCACTGAAGTAATTGGTGAATGCTTTGGTACGAGAATGGGACAGCATTATGTTGGAAACTATTCAGACACTCTAAGAATCTATTCAGTGAAGAATTGCAGCTGTTCTACCAGCAAAAGGTGGTCCAACACCCTATTAATAAATCAATAGTATGTAAATGTCAGGTGTTCATATTATTTTTTCCAACCCCTGTAGGTCATAATTTAAAATAATGTTCCCCGGAAGTTAAATCAATAGCATATAAAGCACTAGTACGTCCTCACTTAGAATATTGTTGTTCTGTATGCAGCCCGCAATCAAAAGGTATTAACGGAGGCACTGGGTAGCAAAGGCTGAATTACTAGCTGAGAACTTCGCATCTCAGTATACAACAGCGGAGTACCAACTTACACCGGCAGAGATCCGACAAGCCGAAGAAACTGAAAGCCACGCATTGGAAATCCTCCAACAACCAACTGCAGACCAGCCAGAGCTTACAACCCCGAGGGAAGTATGAAGTATAATAAAGAATCTTGCAAAAAATAAAAGCCCAGGTCATGACAAAATAAAAAACATACATTTGAAAAACCTGCCGAAAACGGGATTAGTGCTTTTGACTAGAATCTTTAACAGCTGTCTCCTAAATTGTTATTATCCCACAGCATGGAAGGTAGCAAAAATTAAAGCCATTCCAAAACGTGGAAAAGACCACCGCCAAGCTGTAAACTACCGCCCAATTAGTCTTCTTTCGTCAACATCAAAGATACTAGAAAGAATACTGCTGAAGAGGATTAACACCAGTCTCGAAGAAGAAAAGACGATAAGACCAGAACAATTCGGATTTCAAAGCCGCGTAACTGCAACAACTCAACTCCTCCGTATTACAGAAGATATAACAAAAAATTTTAACTTTAGCAAATCTACAGCAGCAGTATTTTTAGATATAGAAAAAGCTTACGACAAGGTTTGGCACGCTGAACTTATACAGGAATTACGGACTCAAACGGCTATTTAACACTGCTACATTAAATTCATCGGTAGTTACTTAGCCGACAGAAAATTCTACGTAGAAGTTGACGGACAGAGGTCTTCAATTCTTCCGATTCCAGCTGGAATTCCGCAAGGATCGGTTATCGCACCGCCACTTTTCAAAATTTATACAAACAAAATCCCGGCCCCGCCTTATGTGAATCTGGCACAGTTTGCCGATGACACTACAGAGTACACATCAGGAAGAAGACATGATCTTAACGTTACTCACCTACAACAAGGACTAGATGAAATCAGTAAATGGTGCAGAAACTATAAAATCAAAATCAATCCTGGAAAATGTGCGGGAATCTATTTCACAAAAAAAGGCCAGAAATTAACAAGAATTTAAAAATTTTGAACCAAAATATCCCCTGGGTTAAAGAACATCGGTACCTGGGTATATTACTGGATAACAAATTACTTTTTAGACAACCTATCATGGATAGGAAAACAAAAGGACTAGCAATTATTTCCAACCTTTCACCAGTATTACGAAGCAGCAACCTACAGTTTAATACAAAATAAGAATATACAAATCGGTTATTCTCCCATTTTTAATGTACGGATGCCAGATATGGGGCCTGGCAAGCCAAACCAATCTACAACAAATCCAGCTACTCCAGAACAGGTGTCTAAGGATGATCCTAAACGCACCCAGATATACACCAATAGAAACTCTACATAACGAGACACATATTCCCTTAATCAATACCGAAATATTTAATCTAACAGAAAAATTCCACAAGAAATTGAACGACGCCAGAGACGAAAGAACTGAGTCGATTGGAACGGTAATGCCGAGACGTTGGCATAAGTATAAAGTTCCCCTCAGTATTCTATACCAGCCATCATAGAGCAGCACAGAACATGAACTCCGTAGGGGTTTTTTCACCATTAAGACCATCCTAGATGGTCATAGCCCTGGTTTTTCCCCTGAAAGTGAAATAAAAAGTGTCCCAAAAAATAAACACCCTATCCTAACACCTAGAAGTTATACTACCGAAGGTAGTGGGACTTCAATCACAGCCGCAAAGGCAGCAAATTAAAAAAAAAGGTCTAAAGAATAGCCGCCCGATTCGTGACAGGTATATACAGCCGCAGGGAAAGCCTAAGTGCAATGTTGATGGAGCTAGGTAGTGAAGTCGTGAAACACCGAAGGCGTTGCTCTCGGCAGAAGTCAATTGAAAAAATCACGACTGACCTAATTCAGGATTACAGCAAACATATATTACTACCAGCAACATCCATATCTAGGAATGACCGATAAAATAAGATAAGAGAAATCAGGGTCAGAACTGATTCATTTCTATACTTACTTTTACCACGAGTGGTTAGGAATGGAATAGGAAGGATTTTTTTAGTTCCGGCCGTCCATGGTTTTCCCAGATCGCTCCAAGGAATGCCGGATGGTTCCTCAAAATAGCCGATAGGATCCTCCTGCCATATCCCGTATATCCATTCCTATGCAAAAACAGTTACACATTAGGATAGGCGCAATACACCACCACCCACTTTTAGTGAATCGAAGAGTAATAATAGTAGTGGTAACACTTCGTAACGCATCAATAAATATAACCAAAAAAACGTACCTTTTGCTACTGAAGGCTAAACTTGCCACCTTAGAACGCTTGAAGATGATTTAGTAATCTATAAACCGAAAAACTATTGGACAGTACAAATTGTTGGACAGTAGCGATTCCTTATCGTAGTGTCTACCTGAAAAATGTGTGCACTACAGTGTTTTTACAAAGCTTTTCCCAGTATATGTCTACGTAGATTGCTGTAGGAGACATCCTCTTTAATAAAATGCGTCGTCTGGTGATTTGCGCTCTCCTCAATAGGTCGGCAATTCACAGAAGAAACAGTGAAGTCTATAAAGCTCAGGGAAGGTTTACATGAATCGTACATAATCATGTAATATACCATCTTTATTCGTTTTTTGAAATTATACTTTCCCTAGAAACTTTTTCATAGCAATAAAACTTTACGGGATTTGTGGAGGTAATTGCAATTAGTACGAAAACGAAGGACAGAAGTAATAATAATAATAATAATAAATGCGAGAAAGAAATGCGTTATTCATTTTCTTGCTGCGAGTCTTCTTGAGTCATTTTGTACTTTGTTAACCTCCCGCTGCATATTGTGGAAGAAATAGAGAAAAAACGAAGGGCAGAGCGAAATTTTACTACGCAGAAAGTACTTCTTTTATCACAGCTAATGAAGTGGTTATCAGTGTGCACTTTAAAAATTTGTCACATGTCTCGCACACTTCCCGCGTAATGGGCTTTAGTTTTGTAGATAAAGATTGGAGGAGAGTGAGTGTCTTTCCGGTGCTAGTACATATCACTACGCTTGCCAAAGATATAAAGGGTGGTCACCAAGTCAAACATCCCAAACAAAGGAATCATTTACTCTTACCCCATTCGCCCTGTTGATATTTGTATTTAACAGAGACCTTTGAAGCACAAGCTAGAGATCAGAAATTGTTTTCGCAATATCTTCTATCCTGCACCAGATAACCACTGACGTTCAAACGAGCTAGCCTCGAATTGGCACAGTTATTACGTTCTAGCGATCAAAGCCACCAGATTTATTGCGGAGAAATCAAGCAATCTATAATAATAACAAACAAAGCTAGCGGCATTATTGGCCGGAAGACTCGGAGAGTTATATCGGCAACTATATTTTAGTGGTTTCAAGTGTGCATATGATGATCTTTCCCACTCGACACTTCTGTTGCGTAAAAGGGGCTTACAGTTCATCGTGTAATCCGTGCCTCGAAGCGTTCTTGCGCACTTAACACAGAAGACAAATTTCGCCAGCGTACCTTTCACTATTCATAGCGCCAGCCAGACACGTTACTACGATTAAATCAGACTTCTCCAGCACAGCTAGTTAACAAGGATTATAACCTTTAAATGTTCTGAAGTAAAGATCAAAAAATGGAAAATGCAATGATTATAAATTGCATCGATAAAGGTGTATAGGTGAAGTATGTATACACTGATGATCGTATTTTATACGTCTCTGAATTACAGTGTAGTTGTTTTATTAGTGTAATGAAAGCAGACTTTTTCAAGCAACTCGTAATACGAGTAATTCACTCATTACTCATATCTCAAATTCACCGATTTCTCTTCCTCTGCTCCTTTTCCCTTCAGTAATTAAACGTTATCGGTTTATTTTCTAATCGCTGAATTACTTGATATATGTTTGCAACTGACAGCTGGTGTGCTGTTTCAACGATAAGTGCTGTATTAAGTCCAGATGGTAGTTTAAATATCCAAAGTGAAGTGGATGTTGTTTAATAAAACCAGTAAAAAAAGAATTATGGCATAAACGGCAAGAAGTGCGAACTCGTGTTTAAGAAAAATAAAGTCAGCTATTCCTCAATGTAAACCATGACATCAGTAAAAGGCTGACACAACTCAGACACTATATACTTCTACCAAAGTGTAATGCGCAATGTAGGAGGCGAATATTTAGGCAAGGATGTCAAGATGGTAATGATATCATCTATAAAATTCTATAACTTTACAGTTACGATCATACAAAATCAATTACGTGAAATAATATACTGTCAAATTGATGTTGCAAATAAATTGTCACTGACTTTTATTCATGCTTCTTCAACTTTTACCTAACATAGCTTGTGATAACGTATTTCTCTTTCTTTTACTGAACTGTCATTGCTGATTGTTCTTATCAGTTTCAGATTTATATTGCACCTCTATTTATTTTTTTAATGCCTATATCTTCACTGCAACCATAACGTTCCAAAGAGTCTATTCTGCGGAGATGACGCTGACAACATTAATCTCTGATTCAAAGATATGATATCTGCTAAAAATTAAATTATGTGGCAGAAGATTTTTCACATTCAATTTTTTTCTTTAATTTATAAGTCCATTAATCATTAGACGAAGATTCACTAAAGGTAATGCAGCGATTCCATAAGAATTCATTCATCAAATCGACAATCATCTTACAGTTTCTCTCCGTCTGAAATTTAGAAACAACTTCAGTCGCATTACTCCTGGAAGGCCAATCAAAATGTAATTAAATCTTGATAATGAGTTAAAAAATAAAAACAGCAACTTGTGAGCTTTAATCTGTTCACGATCGGGAGTTAATAGGTTCAGAAGGAACATGGTGAAAAGAGGATATAGTGACTGTGACCAATGATTTTTGATAAATACTAACACGTGACATTTTGAAGGTTTTTATTACATGAAAGTAGCTTACACCCACAAATAAATAATTGTTACTACATACAAGATGGACAAGGCCGTTGTATTTTTGGAGAGAAAATAAGTTTCTGAAGATTTCCTGGAAACGAGAAACGATGAATCTAATCTTTGCCTCAGAAAATCATTTCTTTATCTAAGCGAAGAACGTATCGGAGGCTCTGCATTTTGGACTCCGCGTTGTACAGCATCACCAGATGCCCTATCTTTCCTTGCCCACAGACCTCTAAAGATTTACATCATCATCATCCATGAGCTGCAAATATCCCGGACCTATTCCAAAGCAATGAATTTTACTGTTTATACTTGAATCTTCAGCAGCACAAAGGGGAAGAAAAGTTGAATCGATCGGCGCCGGTGAAGGACACAACAATTAAATAAGATATCGACAGCGTCGACGTTTCCGCGTTTGCAGCAATCGCACTAACCGGAGGCTTGCGTTGTGGTACGACTGTCAGCACGACACAACTCGCGTAGAGGCAACGCCCTGAAACACGGGAGGAAAACAAAACAATAAGCGAGCTGGCATGGCGGTGCATTAGCAGATCGTATCTGGCTGGCTAGCGAGCCTAGCATTGACCGGCCTGCTGTCCCTTGCGACGTCGATTGCTGCAGCCTTGATACGAGCATTCATCACCGTAATTAACTGCATAGATTACCATCACACGACACGTTTTGCGTATTTTTATCTGTTCACTTCCTGGCGTCCATTTAATCTAAGCGTCAGCGGGTGAATAATTATTGCATTTCTTAATTTGCTGCCGTCGTGATATCGAGATGGATGCGTGAATAAAAGAGCCTTTTGTCATCGACTAAATTTTTCATCTCAGACATTTCGATAAGATATATGATGGATAATAAGTGTCAACTAGACGACCTGTGCGAAAATTTCGCGAATAAAATGCGATGAATAGTGAGGTTGAATATAATGTCACCAAGTTCAGTCATTACTCTTCATACTCCTGCTTCATTTATCAATTTTGGTTACAAAACCAGGGAGATAAATGGCACGAAACACAAAAAAAAGTATTTTAGAAATATTGACATTTTTGCGCTTTATGGGTCGAATTACGAAAAATTCCTTTCTTAGAATATAATGTTACCATGGTGGAAACCTTAGTCTTTAATACGAGATGTCATTTATCTATACCGATTAGATATCAAAGGAAATATAAGGCTCGTGACATAAAAATACGTTGTAGAACAATTTATACTTTTTCCCTTTAATACTTGAATTCCAAACACTTCTTTCTTAAAATATGATGTCAGCAAAGCTGAGACATTATTCCTCACAATTGTACTTGATTTATCGATTTTGGATAGATATCCAGGGAGATAAGTAGCTCGAGACACAAAAAACGCGTTTTAGAAAAATTGCCTTTTTTGCCTTTTATGGATCGAATTACGAAAAACTCCTTTCTTAAAATATAATGTTACCACGGCGGAGTCCTTATTCTTTCATATGATGCCTCATTTATCTATATCGGTTAGATATCAAGGGAAATAAATCGCCCGTGACACAAAAATCGGTAATAGAAAAATTTATACTTTTTTCCTTTAAGGGTTGAATTCCAAAAATATTCTTTCTTAAAATATGATTTCACAAAGCAGATACATTACTCCTTATATTCCTACTTCATTTATCGATTTTGGTTAGATATCCAGGGAGATAAATGGCTCGAGATACAAAAAACGCATTTTAGAAAAATTGTAATTTTTGCCCTTTAAGGGTCGAATTACGAAAAATTCCTTTCTTAAAATATACTGTTACCACGGCGGAGAGCTTAATATTTAATATGATACCTCATTTATCTATATCAGTTAGATATTAAGGGAGACAAATGGCTCGTGACACAAAAACGAATTGCAAAAATATTGATACTTTTGCCCTTTAAGGGTTGAATTCCGAAAAATTTCTGTCTTAATATATGATATCACTAAAGCGGATATCTTAATCTTTAAAATGATACTTCATTAAACGATCTCAGATAGGTATCCCTGGAGATATTTGACTCATAACACAAAGACCAGCATTTTAGAAATATTGACATTTTCGCCCTTTAAGAGCCAAATTCCGAAAACTTCATTTCTTAAAATATGATGTGACCAAAGGGAAGACCATAAGCTTTAAAATGACACCTCATTCATTGATTTCGGTTAAGTATGAAGGAAGATACAGGCTTGTAACAAAAAAATACCTTATAGAAATAATATATATGATGATAAACGGAAGCTTTTATGCTTACGTATAGTTGACCCGCTAGTGCAGCTGTACGCTCTGAGATAATACCACACTGGCTCGCAGAGGTTTAACGAGAATATGTTCCGAGTCCTGGACCCAGCTTACCGGTCGTTTACAGAACGACAGCAAGCAAATATCGCTACCAGCAACACTCATATCTCGGAATGACCGCGAAAATAAGATAAGAGAAATCAGGGCCAGAACAGATTCATTTCTGTACTCTTTTTTTCCCACGAACGATTAGGGAATGGAATAGAAAGGATTTACCGGGCGAGTAAACTTAAAATCCGACAGGAGTAGCTTTTGATAAAGCACTCCGGCCATCCTGATCTGGGTTTTCCATGGTTTTCCCGGTTGACTCCAGGCGAATGCTGGGATGGTTCCTCTCATTAGCCCATGGGCGCCTCCTGCCATATCCTGTAGTATATCCCTTCCAAACTATTACCCTTTCGGATAGGTGCAATGCAGCCTCCACCACACACTTTTATTGAATCGCGGAGTAATAATAATAATACAAACCAGTTTACAGAACAGACCAGAATTATAACCGTCTCCAGTTTCAGTGAATATCAAGCCATACCAATGCTGTTGGTATGAAGGATATTACCTCCCTGTGTTAACTGATATGGTTTCCCGTTGCCTCACCCAGTGTTGAAAATGTTCGTGTTATTGTTCTGTGTCGATCACTGTTATATAAGTAGTAGTGTTAACGCCCGTCAGAAACGATATATCTCCTATGTTGGTGGTAGGAATTTATTCTGGAAAAGTTTGAAAGGTAAAACGAATAACTATCATTTTAATGATATTTTTCGTGATATTAGTGCCGTTCCCAGTTAGATTCTCGGAGTATTGGCTACTATTTTTTAAAAAATAAATGCATTCTACTTTAAATGACAGAAAGTACAATTTAAAAAACGGATAACTGTTATTTATTTGATTGATATTTTTCGCGATTACCTACGTTTCGTGTAAACTTCCTCCGAGTTTTTAATAAATTTCATTGTTACTTCTCTTCTACAAAAAAAAAAAAAAAAAAAAAAAAAAAAAAAAAAAAAAAAAAAAAGTTCTTATAAATGCTACAGAGAATATGGTGTAAACATCGAATGCCCTTCTCCTCACATGAATTTCTGTATCTATTTGTAGTAAATAAACAAAAAGCAACATGTAAATTTAAACGAACGTACCACTGTAAATTTTTAACGTACGAATGCTTCACATTCATTATATATATACCTGTTCTTCGTATTTTTGTGCAGTTATGTACAACAGACAATTACCTTTCATCTGGAATCGAAATTACACTTTCTTTTTAAACTATCGGTGCAGAAAAAATCAAATTCAATTGTTTATGTGAAATTTACCCTTCCTTTTAACATTATAAACGCAAATAAAGTCTATAATCATTCACATGATTTTTACTGGTTAGCCAAGCAGCGCTGTAGTGGCAGTCAGTGGAACTAACACTTCGGGTATTATCGAGACTGGCCGAATGTTGCCGATGTATAGAGTTGAGAGCATTCTCTAGGCGTCGCATTTTATTGAAGAGGGTATTTGCGTTAAGGATAGTATATTGTGAATAACAAACTAAAGGCTGAGACAAATTATCGTTTCTTTCAGTCTACACTTCCGAAAGATACTTTGAGGTCTGCCCTAATAAGTGGATGTATGCGTTGCTGCTTGTTTATTTCCAGTATTTCTAATGTATGTTTGTAAAATACGATTCACATCATTAGCTGGGAATGTTTTGCTCATGAGGATCATATTATCGAGCCTCTTTGCACGGACAGCTACCACTTTAGATATTAGGTATGAAAATAGTTACTCATGGCTAGGAGACATGCTTCTTTAACAGGCGTATTTACTAAAAAATCAAAACAAAAATCATAGTCTTTGAAAGAGTAGCCAATAATTGATTTAGTGTGTCTCTTGGCTAATCATAGGCTGCCTAAATGTGCAGCACAAAACCATATATAAAATTGAATGTTTTTCAAAGCTGTCATCTAGGTCATCATCGGTTAGCAAACGGTTAGCGTTTAAAATAGGTTTGGGAATTTTTATAGTACTTTAGGTACAAGGCGGATGTGACGTTGAACTGTTTTCCCTTTTTGGTGATAAAACATAGTTAGCTTCAACTGAGAGGATGAGGACGTTGCTGTTGTTATTCGAAAAAGTTAAACGGCAGGAAATTTATGTATATCAATATTTATTTGTGTACATAACTAACTGCTCTAGTTTTCCAAAGAGGTAAAATTACAGCTGATGGCAGAAGTAAGGATGATGTTAAAAACAGTATAGCACTATCAAAAAGAACATCGATGAAAAACTGAAATCTCTTAGTTTCAAATATAGATCTAGGATTCAGAGAGTAGGCCTACTATTTAAAACTCTATGTGTGGAGCACAGCACTTTATGATAGCGAAGCATGAACTTTAGGAATACCAGAATGAGAGAAGATTGAAGCATTTGAAATGTGGCACTATAGGAGGATGCTGAAAATTAAATGGACAGATAAAGTACAAAATAGATTTGTTTCAGAAATGATGGGTGTGTAATGAAGTTTGTGGAAGAATCTAACAGGAAGAAGAGATAGGTTGGTGGGTCATATTTTGAGACATGCGGGATTGGTTAATTTGTTGGAGGAGGGAACAGTTGAAGATAAGAGCTGTAGAGGAAGACAGAGATTAGAATATATGAAGCAGATAATTGAGGACGTAGGTTGTAAGGGGTATGAGGAGATGAAGTGGGTAACGCAAGATAGGAAGGGATGGAGAATTGCATCAATCCAGTCGAGAGAGTGATGACAGCAAAAAAAATTCAAATAGATAATGGTGGCTTGGACTGCTAAATTATCTGGATCAAGTCTCTATATAGAGAAGAAAGGGAAATATAAGCGTCAATCCGAGGAGACGTGGTGGCAACTTTCCCTCATGTCTGTCCTCCGCATTCACAAGAATCTTTAGAGGTCACTTGGGGACAACTTTCTTTTTTGTACAACCAAACCGCACACGATGACGAAACTCTCGAGTCCATCTGGTGAAGAGGTCACCGCGTGAGACAGACGCTGTTAAGCTCTGGTTTCGTAACATGTTTGCAGGCACTGACCTCGTTAATAAGGCCTTCTCGCTAATAGTGTTCTGTTTGGTTACTTCAAGTATCTCAGAACCCGTAAAGAGTGAAATTCATATCTCTATCGTTTAGTTGTTCGAAGGTAGGATAGCGAGTTTATTTTTGCGATAAACAGACAACTCCTGAATATACATTTTATTAATGTTTTTCCTCTCTATAAAAGTCAGATACATGTAATTGCTATTAAATAACGTTCATTACTTTGATTTTGTAATGTTTTACATATTTGTTAGTTTACTATAACGTCAACATCTGTTGATAGAATGTAACGAAATTATCAACAGCGAACGAATATAAATAAACAAAGCTATTAATATTTAATAAGAGGGTATGGTTGGTATGGTTGGTTTGCATTTTAAAACACATTGAGGTCAAAGACGATATGACTAGATGGTCGTTTATTAGTACTTAAGGTGAAAATGGGGACAACATGTTTGTTAAGAAAAAGTTCAAAGTTGTCACTGTCTAAATAAGGAAAGACGATAGTGTTGTCAATGGAATCAGAACTCCACATTACCTACAGTGGCCTGAGCATTTGAAAAGATCTGACATTGCAGCCTCCTCAACGATTCAGTTTCTTAAACCCCCGAGAGAACCAGTATGTTGCTGTCTGTTGCCTTTTGACAGCTATAATAGAGAGAATGTCGGACGGTTCACAATGTTCACAGCTTGGACACTCATCTACGCATCTACACTCCTGGAAATTGAAATAAGAACACATTGACGCCGGTGTGTAAGACCCACCATACTTGCTCCGGACACTACGAGAGGGCTGTACAAGCAATGATCAAACGCGTGGCACAGCGGACACACCAGGAACAGCAGTGTTGGCCGTCGAAGGGCGCTAGCTGCGCAGCAGTTGGGCACCGCCGCAGTCAGTGTCAGCCAGTTTGCCGTGGCATACGGAGCTCCATCTCAGTCTTTAACACTGGTAGCATGCCGCGACAGCGTGTACGTGAACCGTATGTGCAGTTGACGGACTTTGAGCGAGGGCGTATAGTGGGCATGTGGGAGGCCGGGTGGACGTACCGCCGAATTGCTCAACATGTGGGGCGCGAGGTCTCCACAGTACATCGATGTTGTCGCCAGTGGTCGGCGGAAGGTGCACGTGCCCGTCGACCTGGGTCCGGACAGCAGCAACGCACGGACGCACGCCAAGACCGTCGCATCCTACGCAATGCCGTAGGGGACCGCACCGCCACTTCCCGGCAAATTGGGACACTGTTGCTCCTGGGGTATCAGAGAGGACCATTCGCAACCGTCTCCATGAAGCTGGGCTACGGTCCCGCGCACCGTTAGGTCGTCTTCCGCTCACGCCCCAACATCGTGCAGCCCGCCTCCAGTGGTGTCGCGACAGGCGTGTATGGAGGGACGAATGGAGACGTGTCGTCTTCAGTGATGAGAGTCGCTTCTGCCTTGGTGCCAATGATGGTCGTATGCGTGTTTGGCGCCGTGCAGGTGAGCGCCACAATCAGGACTGCATACGACCGAGGCACAAAGGGCCAACACCCGGCATCATGGTGTGGGGAGCGATCTCCTACACTGGCCGTACACCTCTGGTGATCGTCGAGGGGACACTGAACAGTGCACGGTACATTCAAACCGTCGTCGAACCCATCGTTCTACCATTCCTAGACCGGCAAGGGAACATGCTGTTCCAACAGGACAATGCACGTCCACATGTATCCCGTGCCACCCAACGTGCTCTAGAAGGTGTAAGTCAACTACCCTGGCCAGCGAGATCTCCGGATCTGTCCCCCATTGAGCATGTTTGGGACTGGATGAAACGTCGTCTCACGCGGTCTGCACGTCCAGCACGAACGCTGGTCCAGCTGAGGCGCCAGGTGGAAATGGCTTGGCATGCCGTTCCACAGGACTACATCCAGTACCTCTACGATCGTCTCCATGGGAGAATCGCAGCCTACATTGCTGCGAAAGGAGGATATACACGGTACTAGTGCCGACATTGTGCATGCTCTGTTGCCTGTGTCTATGTGCCTATGGTTCTGTCTGTGTGATCATGTGTTGTATCTGACCCCAGAATTTTTGTATATAAAGTTTCCCATTCCTGGGACAATGAATTCACGGTGTTCTTATTTCAATTTCCAGGAGTGTATATAGAGATGAAATTTCGTCACTATTTTGTAGTCGGTCGCTCTGCGGCACACATTACCCAGACCATGAAAAGTGTAGAACTACGAAACCTTTATGGAGAATACCGGAAGATTCAGATCCTGCCTAGGCTACCAAAAGTGAGAATTTGTGTATTTTCTTCAGATAAATAAATACTGCGAGTAATCCGCAATATTGCCTGGTTTCGATTTCTTTCCAACTACTTGCTTCCCGGCTCGTAGGACCATGTTGTGAATTGGCTTCAAACCAGTAATTTTCAATGTTATGATACATTGGTTTAAAACTGTTGATATTGTAATAATCCATCAATATCACAGCCCAGACAGATTTTCTTCAAATACACTAAATATTTCAGCAGTAAACACGGCAGGAACATCCATTTACAATTTTTATGATTCCTTAACATTATTTTAGGCATCAGTAATATGTTCTGTCCAAACCCCTACACAAAGGAAGAAACCCATGGAATTGTTGTGTCAGTAATGGGAAGATGTAAGAGAATGATGAACCGGGACCGATGTAAGATAGCAAGAAAATGTGAAGGTTAACATAATCCTGGAATGACATTTTTGCTTTTCAAATTATACATTAAAAATGCAGTGACTGAAGTTATTTCCTGGGAGGAAAGGGCGTTATGTTTTATGGCTCCTCATGTAATCAAGTTCTCACCAAAAGTTAATCTACTATATGATTTCGTAAGGTCACCCACTCACCTCGATAGCTATTGGCTGGAGAATGGTGTCACGTGTCAGCCTTCGCTCACAAAACAGCGACCAGAGATACCATTAGAAGGAATTCGTGGTTATGTCTACAATTTAATCACTAAGCAACTGCTACCAAATTAATTGGCATAATACGCTCATTAAGTTTGTTTTTCATAGCGTTTCATAGTTAACAAATTATAGTAAATTTTGAGGCTGAAAAAACGTGGATCTGCTTTTCAGCAACATGTTACTAATTAAAGCAACTTAAAAAACTTTAAAAAAATTACTCATAGTCTCTGCTGTAACCACGAATGCCAATTGTCATTTCGGCTTAGGATAATTTTCAGTTTAATTACAACTTTCACTATGGGGGACATCCATTAATTACGTGAGGTGAAATAGGGGGGGGGGTTCGGCGAAATCTCACCAGGAGGGAAGGGGGGGGGGTCTACGGAAATCTCACGTGAGATTTTGCGAAAAATTTGGGAACAGTAGAGCCAAAAAAGGTCTACAATTTGCGCCAAAGTCGATTTTAGGAGGGTATTTCGTCAAAAAAGTTAGGGTGTGACCTAAAAAAAAGGTCTACAAAAGTTTCCAGGGCGATTTCTAGCGTGGGTTCTCACGGACCAGATCTCACCAGAGGGGGGGGTCCTGCCAGATCTCACGAAATCTCACCTGGGGGGAGGGGGGGGTCCAGAAATCCGGAAAAACACCTCACGTAATTTGTGGATGCCCCCATGTTGTTGCTTGGCCGAAATTTATGCATTACGGTTTATTTTCTTTTTAGGCATTTTACTGACCACTTTCGTTATTGGTCTTTATTCATGTTTGCTGTATGTGAGTTATTAGGTTATTTTAAGTGGACATCAGACCAAATGTGTCACCGAATCGACTATTCTGGAAACTTATTTCTGCGGAGTTGCTCAACTGTTTCATAATATGGAATGTGTATTACGTTCCCTGGCTGTCACAGATACTATGACCAATGTTTACGTGTTTCCAGCACCAATGTTTACATTATGAGTGTTTTCCCAGTCTCAATAATAAAAAACGTGATGCTTTCGAAGCAAGCAGGATTTTTTGTTGTTTTTTTTAATTTTGCAGAGTGAACTTTAAGGGTCAAATACAAGTGAAGTTCATATTTAAGCAAGTTCGAGTGTATGACCTTTGAAACAGTGAGACGATAGCGCGATCGTTCCTGTCCGTGTTTAATACCTACCTGTATTAATGCTTCTGAGTTCTTCAAGCTCAAGAGATTTTATTCTTCCTATGGGTGAAACACAGGTCAAGCTTATATTTTGCCAGATCAGATCAACCTGAAATAATCTTTCATCGTAAAAACTAAAACATTCTCGAAAAAAAGTCACGAGCTTTCACTACTAGTGTTAAATAATCATATAATAAGATCTTGACATCTTGCTGGCACCCATTCATTTTTTTTTAATTATTTTCCAGCGGATTTTTACGCAGCTGGAACTTACAATTTTCAACTATTATGCTACCGTAAGATCGTATTGAGGCTCACTAGTTCGTTCTATCGTAATCCCTTAAAAAAGTAATGAAAAATTTCTTGACAGCAATGGAGACGTATTATTTAACTAAAATGATTTTCACTTATGAGAGGTCTGGTGGCTCAGTGGGTAAGCGTCTGACTGGAGATTGAAAGGTGCACGGTTGGAATCCCTGTCTCGGCGGGGATTTTCAAAGGCGCTTTACCCAAACTTCACCTCTGCCACAGCTTGCTGTGCAATGTGAAGTACACCAGAACGCTTCCGTAGCTCGGATTCCACGTTAAATTGTAGGTCCCCGGTAGCCGGCAGGATTGTCGGGTTATGTTAAGGCGGCTACGATAGGGACGGAATGCGCAGCCAATAAAAACCATATCTCCAGGTCATTACGACCACACGGAATTATTATTGTCACTTATCTACACGTCCCATTTATTCATTCATCATCATCATTTGATTTCTCATGACTGTTCTCCATTCTTGAAATGGAGAATCACACTATGCACTAGTAGAAAAATACTAGCTTGGTAGTACCCCGTACTTTCCACAAGTATAGTAGGGATGTTGTGCTGCCATCTTGTTGCGAAACATCTAACTATGTTGCGTGTGTGATCACCGCAATCAGGTCGGCCGGTACGTGGGGACCAGGACTCGATCCCGGTACCATTTTACCATTCAGATCCAGTGTAGTGGCGCCTTTAGAAGCGCATTCACACTGGCGGGTTATTTATTCATTAGCTTCCTATATATCAAAGACTATTTTGCTGTACATTGCCTTAAGAGTACCAAAATTTCGGAGAGCTGAGACTTTGTAAAGGAAGGAATCGAATTAATTTGTGTCTACGCAGCCCACGTGTCAGATACAGTTGGCTCCGGCATGCACAGTAGTTCTGTAACCCCAGCACTAGAGAGGATTATGCCTGGCGTGAAGCCGGGGTAATGAGCACGCAGTCCAGCAGTCGGGTCGGAGCCCCCTAATTGTGGTCCTTGTTGGGCCCTGGGCACCGAGGCCAGCAGACCATTGATATGGAGATGGGCACAGCACCACCTGCTCACTGTGCGTGGGCGAGCAATGCATCATGCAGCACCGTGGGAACTGCCCATCTACACTAGTAACTCACATCCACTCAAGAAACCCACACTTACCAGGGAACTCAGAGATAGCGTTCACTGCTGTAACTTAAAACTCTCATTTCTGTTCGAATTTAGCAACGAACCGACTACGCACTTTCGACATATCGACGACGAACATTTATTTCCCGTCAACAAGAATATATTTTATTGCGTCTGTTCTCCCGAATAATTACCAATTGTTCTGAAGCGACACTTTGTCAGCAGTAAACACTTGAGTTATTATTCTAGTCGTTGACGGTTTTTAGAGAGCTGCAAGGCTATAGTAGAATTCAACATAAAAAAGGAAGCTCATTAACGAAAGTTGCTACTGTACGAGTATAACTGCAGAATGGTTTCGCATGCCTAACCTGGTTGGTGATCGGTAGTATTCGGTTTTGGTGTTCGGGGAAAAGCGATTTTGTGTCCCTGATTGTGTGATCCAGATTTTAGTTTTCCTGGTTTCCTAAAGTCACTTCAGATGAAAGTCAGAGTGATTTATAGAACCAGTAGGGTGAGTGGTAACCCTCGGGTTTGGCATTTGGGAGGACGTGGGTTCGATTCCATGTCCAACCAGTCAGATATTCGTTCCCAAAATTCACACCAGCCGAATGCTGGGATGGTTCCTTCAAAAGACCATGGCCGAATTACATCTAGTTCCTTGTATCAAATCTTGTCTCGTCCCTGATGACTAGCATGTCGACTAGCCGTAAGGCCATAGATCAAGCGGAATGATTTCTTCGTTTACCCTATGGTCGATTTCTTTTCAGTTCCTTGTCAACAACCTATAGCAATTAAAAGTCATATATAATAGACAAAAAATACAGTCTACTCTTCTTCTGCTCAATCATATGACTTATTCTGTTTTAAAGGGAATGTTTACAGAATTACCTCACAAGTAACATGTTATTTCTTTCAAGGCTCCTGTTCGCTGAAGTCTTATTAAAACATTATTATGTTATTACTTGTGCTTCTGCCCATACCATTTTCAAAGATTTGCCTGGAGAGATTTCGAGAAACCATTAAAAACCGAATTCTGGATGGCCAGAAAGGATTCGAACCCGCGTCCTCCGCCCTATAGAAACACTTTCTGCGCTGTCACTATTTGTGTATTTATTACTTAAATTTGATCCGGCAATTGAATTTTTTTAGAATGATTGAGCTAATCGTCTTAGATGTCATCAAGAATATAACGAAAATGTAATGCAAAGCTAAATAATGAAACTGAAGTGAAATCCTTCTTTTGACACGTCTTATTTTTAAGCATTATTGAATCACCGGAAAAAAATCAAACAATCTGTAACTATCAGCAGTTAATTGAAACTAATTGCAATATTAGGCATTGCAAAAGAGGAAGTTACTTTACCTTAGTACAGAACTTTATTCATTTTTGTATGAATTAATGTGAAAGACATTTCCAAATTAGCAAAGCAGCACTTGATTCAAATATTAGTTGATATTGCGAGTCCATTGAGTTATTCCTTTCAAACATTCCACTATATTACTTACATGACTTACAACTATTTTTGATCTGTGCCCTTATTACTATGTGAATGTTGAATTCCCGTAATTTTTTCAAGCTATGAAAACTGAGTAGTTATATTTTTGCCCTAGTATGAAAGCAGAAATATATGTTGAAACTGAATCATTTAATTTTGTCAAATTATACACGTGAGCACAGAGTAAAATTAATGAAGAGATATAATTCAGTCAACTGATATCCAAGTTTTTGTGGAGCATATATGTTCAGTAAATCTGGGCACAGCAGTCACCTCGTTTTCCTAAAGTGAGATCTTCCATAAAGTTTAAAACTGATAACAATATTATCGTAGGATACCCATAATCCTCTCTTCTGAGAAAAGACTTTGGTGGATGATGACATATCTTCGAAACAAGAGTGAGCCCTGGCTTAAGATACGTTGCTTTACGTAACGCTTTTATATTACTACTCTAATTTTTTTGAAAAGAAAAATAGAGCAATCGTACTTTTGAAATGGAGTAAGAGCTGCAGAGGTACTATTCATCAAAATACAGATCAATAATTATCGTAACGCTCGATAAAGGTCAAATAGTTCAACAAGTCATAAATCTTGAAACATAAGCGTTATCAGAATAGAATGTTTGGATTATTTATAGACAATTATTTTTTTGGAATTAACGAGAATAACAAGTACAGATAAAATGGGTATCCAATGAGAATGTTATGTCTGTTGAAATTTTTTTTGCTGAGAATGGCAAATGAAATTGAATTGCAAGGAGTTTGACACATTTCGTTTGACAAATGTGAAAAAATCAAACACAGATGAATATGATGCAAACGGCTCAGAACTGGAATCACTGTCTTATCCAATGAACACACCTAGTGAGGTGTATCATTGAATGTCTCAGTGATCAATTTTTTAGTGCTTTACACCACGTCAAAGCTGAGGTCATTAGAGGCGGGAAAGGACGGGTACAAGGAACGGGAAGGAATTCGGCCATGGCCATGGCCTTAAAAATATCCGCATTTGCCTAGAGTGATTTGGGGAAAATATGGAAAGCCCAAATCTGGATGCCCGGACGGGGATTGGAACCCACGTCCTCCCGAATGTGTGGCCAGCGAGTTACCGCTCACCTTCCAAGCTCGGTCAATGCTCTAAGATTAGTCTATAAACTTTAATATTACACTGACCAATGCGAGGATAGATGGAATGAGGCAATAATACAGTATGTATTTAAGTGTCCAATGCTTAATAAAATCCTGGTTAATAGAATGGACGTAGTATGAAAAAAGATGCAAGTTACTTCTGATAAAATGTGAATGATAAAGATTTCCAACTGAAACTGTGCACTAATTTCATTTGCAATTTAATCGTAATGCTTTACCGTCAATGTATGAAACGTAATGATATTGCACCTCACCTTGCGTGGGGGTTAAGATGTAGTAATTGCAGAGTCTGGTCGTTGAGCGGTAACGGTCAAGAATAACATTCGGGAAGATATGGATTTGACTCCTGGACCCGACATCCAAATTTCGGTTTTCCATGGTTTTCTGAAATCTCTGTATGCGGATCCTGCAATGCCTAAATGCAATTGCCATATTTCTTGCACCTTTCCGTCTCTAATGACCTTGAAAGTATAACCTTAAAAAAAAATAGTACTAAATTTGTGTGGCTGTTTCGAGTGAAACAAAAAATTTCAACAATCGGCGCAAAACTAAAAGAGAAGTGGAATTAGTGGTGATCATTTCTAGTAATCATATTGTACTGCAGAAATCTGAGTAAAATCCAAAACATTGCCGTCAGATGAATAATGTGGCTACCTATTTTTTTTCGGAAGATGGTTTCATCCTGCTTTTTTTTCAATCTCTCATTCACAAGACAAAAAAAGTAATACACGTAAAAGACAGCCTGCCTCGGTTGTATAAAAACTGCAATAAAGCTAAAAAAAAACTCGCCATATTGGGAAATACAAGAAAAACAATCTCTCTCAAAATTCACCCCGGAAGAAGCTATAGGTGAATAATTAACCCCATGACAGCCGGAAGATTGTAAATGTGACGCACTTCTAATGTTGTTTAGAATAGAACTTAAGTAATAAAATACTTAAGTGCTCCTATTATAATGCCGCCCAGCTCTACAACTGGCTAGAATTGATATTTGTCTCCTCTTTCCAACAACTGCTCTTTGAAATGGTAGGCATAAAAATAAAACTAGTATTTGGATCAAGAGGGAAGTTTTATCACATTTAAGATAGAACGGTTGGTTTATTAAACAGATAATTTGGGAAAAAATCTGTAGACTGTAATCACCAAGAAAATTCATATCACAACGTTCTCTTATCTTGAAACAAGTATCATAAAGCTATTAACTGCAGTATCTCAGTGAATACTCTTACAGCCCATGTCTTAATCATAACAAATGAATTTAGAAGAATAGTTTCTATTTATTTCAATGATAGTCCTTATTTTAGAAAAGTCAATACATCTACAAAATATCTGCAGTTCTCATGAACTTCGATTAAATAAACGCAAACAATAAGTAAAATAAATCAGTGTAGTAATGATTTTGGGAAACGTCAAAGGGTACTTCGACAACTCAAGCAATACGTCTTTGCCGCGACCACCTAAGTAAACCTGATGTACTTATTGGTTACAAGTAACGTACATTCCAACACTGGATTAGAATCACTGAACATTCTAGCATAATTCACACAAATTGTCAGCTATTGCAAATTATGAACTTAAATGTTTTTGGAGCTACAAGTTCCTTCTTAGAATGGCTGGAAGAATTAGACATCAGCTTGTGAACGCTACCAACGTTCTTGTCATTGTATATATTTATTATTGTATTAGTTGCTTGCCATACGACAAATAAATAAATAACATGAGCACTGATCATCTAGTATGAGAAAAGTAGTCACCACACCTGCTTCAGTGGCGGATTGGTGGCTTTCTCGCTTGCCAGAAGGAACCTGTTCTAACGACGGAACCGAAATGTCTGTGATATGTGTTACTTATGTTCTCTGTGATAGGTGTATTTTTGTTTGTGATAAGTTGAGGATCGTCCCGGCATTACCCTATGTGATTACGGGACTTCTACTAATTACGCGAGGTGTTATTCCGGAATTATGGACCCCCCTCCCCCCTCTGGTGAGATTTTGTGAGATCTGGTCGGACCCTCTCCACCCTCTTAAGATGACTTAGTTGTTTGAGACAATTTTTTTAGCTCTCGTGCCTCCGAGGATGGTTATGCCACCCCCGCCCCTATAGTCACTATCCGCGTCGTTTCTAGCCCCTTTTACCCCCCCCCCCAAAAATCGACATCCGTGTAGTTTTTGGACCTTCTTTTTAGCACTACTGTCATTCAAGAATTTCAAAAACTCACGTGATATTTCCGTCGACGCCCGTCCTCCTTGGTGATATTTCGCAGCACCTCCCCCACCTCCACCCCGTTTCAACTCACGTAATTAATGGACGCCCCCTTACGGAACCTGCAACCAGGACAACTGGTACGCAAAGGATCAGAACTCCTTGTACCTAGCGGGCGCAGCCATACTCGTGGATACTTCACACAAGTGAAAAAGGTCATTTCAGAGCTGAAAGACATTTTAAGCTAGGATAAAGGTTACGAATAATTCATAACATTCAATAAGCCAAAAATAAAATACATTACATAAATACCACCCAAACGCAAAGAAGAAAGAATGTTTTATTATATCGTTTCAAAACAAAATATATAATATATATTCCATGGCAGTCTGTAAAATAGTCTTATGATACGATGAAAAGGTGTTTTAAACCTCTGGTGATTAGAGCGAATGAGTCATTGTCTGGTTGCAGTTTAACTGGAGCTAAAGTAAATCTGCAGGTGTCTTAAACACTTAGCGACCAGGTGCTTAAGGCGCGATGTTTGATTTAGGCGCCGAGTGAAGTCACCTTCCGAGAACAACCGGTGTTCCCACGCGGGCCAGACTAGGCGCCGACGCCTTGCCTCGCAATTAGCAAACTCCGCCACATCCGCACACTTAGGCTCTCAGCTTGTGCCGAGTACATGCGTGTTTGACATGAATAACAAGGCAGTCTCAAAGCCGTGACTTCAAACAGTGTAACAGGTACGTTCAAACAGTAGCGGAACTTGTAAGAGAAGAAGATACTTACTTGATGTGATTCACTTGCTCTTCTATGAATCAGGTCCGTTCAGCTTCCATAATATACTATAGCCCGTTCAATTAACAGAGGCGGCCTAAGGTCATTCTGCTTTATTCCCACTCCGTTGCCATTTCCCCTACATGCGAAGTGTAAACTTTCCACTCACCTACCTGGCCATAGCGTTCAGCTCTTAAATGTATGATGGGAAACGGTGGTGAGATGAGAGCAGGGCTAGTGTAATATGACCTTGAGCCGCCAATTCAGAGTGAACAGTAGCTTATAACGAGTGCTGATACAATGAGTATTCTGTCTTATGGGGAAACTTAAAACGGCGTTCTAGATTCTTAAAACAACCAGAAATCACGTAAAACCATGAACCTGATCCGCTGGAAAGCTCGTCAAGCCTCAACAGAACTGTGCAATTGCAATTACGTTAAGAGTTTTATTGAAGCATCACTTCCTTTCCCAACGTTTAAATCCCAAACTAGAATCTACATCACGGTCTGCTGGATCTTTTACAAACGACTGTTAATATACGCTTCTTAGTTTGTAGGCAAACTTGGATCACTCTTTTATTTTTCACAGAATATGCTATTCCAGAAATAATATGAATGAGTTTTGCCCTATACATCAAAGCTCCTTCCGTTGTTTAGGAAACGCATTTGCCCCCAAGTACACATTTTCATACCTGAGTCACACCATAGACTCCATCTTTTTTTTTTTAATTTCTGGGGTGTTTAAAAATATCAGTGGATTCCCTAATTTTCCTTCTGTTTGTGCTATGGTTTTGGTATCCTTCCGATGAACCTGACGATATCACTCTAGATAACAAATATATATATATATATATATATATATATTAAGTTAAACTGTCTAAACAGGAGACTAAAGTTACAAAAGGTGTGTTGGATATTGCTAACATAGTAAATTACATCGTTAACATTAATCTGCCCTTTAGTTATTTAGTACTGAACTGGCTTACAGTTGTTCCCAAAACATCGGTAAATACGATCCAAAACACATACCTTTTCACAAAGAATAAATCTGCAACTAACACCATAACTTCAGTTGAACGAAGAATTAAATATTCAGGCAGGGCAACACAGAACATTCTCAAAATCAGAAGAGTGATACGGTGTACGTTAGACCACTAGGACAATTTGTCTTTTGCTATAAGACTCTCAATTAAAGATCAGCTATACATGTTCCACAGTACACCTTATAATGACAAATAAAGATGCAAAAAGACTGCTGTTGCCCATCACTAGAAACTTCTTGCAATGTATGAACTTATTTATTACGCACCGAGCATGGTGGTGAATGGTTAACGTTCTGGCCTCACATTCAGGAGGACGTGTGTTCGAATCCCCCTCCGGCCATACAGATTTGAGTTTTCCATGGTTTCTATAAATCACTTCAGGAGAATGTCAGCCCGCCTCTAAATACCTCGACGTTGACGTGGCATAAAGCCCAAAGCAAAAAAAAAAATAAAAAATAAATAAAAATGAATTATGCATCACCAAAGCGTTAGGTACATGTCAATCAATCATGCTATTCAAAACCTCAGCCGCAAGTAAATTACGACCAGCCAGTAAGTAAAAAACGGTGGTAACGTGGATAAGCAAATATTGGGAATATGTACAGCTAATAGCGTACCACCAGTAAGAAATATGGTCAATAGACAGGCGTTTTAAAAGCCTCGTCCATTTGAGACTTCTTAAGTCGGCAATGAGATGGTAGCTAGTCTGTTACCAATTTTGAATTACCAACCTTTGTTCTGAAAGATCCCATTTTAGGTCGACCGAGCTCAGTGGATGAGCGGTAACGCTCGAGCCTGGGGAAGACGCGGACTCAAATCCCCATCCGGCTCTACCGATTTCTTTTTTCGATGCTTTCCCGATATTACAATAGGCTAACGGTGGAATGCTGAATTATTCTGGCTAAGAGTTCGGCTAAAGCGCATTGAAGTAAACATCGTGGCGTTCGGATGGAGTGATGTTGGGCACGGACGTGCTCCACCCTGGTTTCCTCCACCAAGTAGTAGAGCGAAAATTACACGAAAATAAAAATTTCCAGTTTAATATGGAAAAATAAATTTTGTCAATATTTATCCCGAGTCCTAGCAGACCAGTGATTAAATAAGTGTTCAATAATATTTTCTTCAAGTAAAACCATTTTCCACAAGTATTTCTATCAGTTTTCCATGTTTTTGCCCCACTCTGAAACTAATACTGGCTGCAACCTTGATTTCGGTATACCATAAGAAACAGAAATCTGAATAAACGGACTGGAATTCGAAGCTACGTTTTCCTAAATGCCATGTCCGAACATTAACAGCATATCAGACAACATTGGTCAGCACAAATAGACTAAAATATCTTTCCTTCGTACGTTCTGTAAGAAACATAGCACTTCCTCCAGACGCCTTTTTTTTAAATGATAAATTAAATAATCACCGGACAGCAGATGGGACGTGTTTCCAAAATCCAGGTAGGAAAGCAGAGAAAAGCGAACGTTTTGTTTGAAATTTTTGGCTCTGAGTAGTGGGGTCTTATACTGAGCGCTAAGCTGTTGAGATACACAGACAGCCTCCTCCACAAATAAGTAGCGATAAGCTTCACAGCAGAAAAAAACTATCTCACCTGCCCCTAGGACTAGGGTCGACAAACTCCAATTTTTGTGGTACGGGTGATCAACCAGGGGTCTAATATTAGTCACTAGAATGATAAAACTCTTTAAAGGGGTACATAATGTATCTACGATATCATATTTTGTATTCCACATCCGATTTAACTAGACCTATATTTCCATTTCATTATATATAAACATTTAGTAAATTGGCAGATATATCCGAAATAAATAGCGCGTAACTAAAGGATTCTCAACTGATTACTAAATAATAACAAAAAGCCATTGACTATAGCATTACGATCAACAACATAGAAAGTTTTAGTTTCATTCAATAATTTTCACTAACAGAAAATATTAATAAGAAAACTAATAGCATAAGTCCTATTTTGTAAAGAATAGGTACAATTTTTTTGTGTTGCTTTACGCCTCGTCAACGTGGAGGTCATTAGAAACGGCGAAAAGACTGGGTGCAAGGGAAATAAAGAAATTTGGCCATGACACTTAAAGGAACCATCCCGGCATTCGGCTGGAGTGATTTGGGGAAACCATGGAAAACACAAATCTGAATGGCCAGTAGAGGATTCGAACCCGCCTCCTCCCGAATGCGGACTAAGTTTGTGTGGAAACTCGCGCAATTAGGTTCCGTACTAAGGGCCTTAATACGTATCATGTATGTGACATATCAGAAGTTAGTGCAACTTGGTGTTCAAATCAAGCAAAGAACTTCTCGCCACGGCTATCAACGTCGAGCTATGATGCAAGTCACCGAGAGTGGTGGGTGAACGGTTAACGTTCTGGCCTCGCATTACGGAGGACGCGGGTTCGAATTCCCGTCCGGGCATCCAGATTTGGTTTTTCCATGGTTTCCTCAAATCACTCCAGGCTGCTTCCTTCAAAAAGGCCATGACCGATTTCCTTCCCGTTCCTTGTTCTCAGTCTCATCCCGCCTCTAATGACCTTAGCCGTCGACGAGGCGTAAAGCCATAGTAATAAAAAAAAAAGATGCAAGTTGTATGAGCCGTAAGCTTTGGCCTGGCAATCGTGCGGACGCTGGTTCGAATCTCCGTCCGGCCATTATTATTTAGGTTATCCATGATTTCCCCAAATCACTCCTAATGAATGCCAGAATGGTTCCTTCAAAAGACCACGGCTAAGTTCCTTCCAGTTCTCTGCCCCAGTCCTTCCCCTCCTCTAATGAACTCTACGTCGACGAGGTGAAAAAAGCAATTGTTCAGTAACAGTAAGTTTTAAGATACGTATATCGGGATGCAGTGCCGTGTGATTTAAGACCACTTTCTCGAAAATAAACTCAGAATTTAACAAAAAGAAAACTGGAAATAAATACTCCTGTTGTTTTGATATCAACTTAGAAACTAAATTAGATATAAATATATTCAGTATTTGTCGCTAAATACAGAATATGATAAACACTGGGATCAAATATTAAGGTTCAAGATAATATCGATTTTTGGTTAGACACAGTAACAATGTGGCCTAACGTAAACAACTTTGAAATATTTTTAATTAAAGCATCCTACTTAACGAACTTTAAACAGCTACACTCGTATGTCACGCGCTGGAGTATAAAAATATATGTAGGCCTATATATTTTTTCTACTTCATTTATACCTGCAAAAAGTCTCCTAATCCTAAATATATTATTACACATTTTTAACACACCAGTGTGACTCAGCGTACTGAGCGCCGCACACTAAATCCAGGAGGTGCAACGGGACCGGGTACGAACCAAGGCCCTCCCCTTCACGTAGGTGAATGATGGGTCGGTCTGCCTCATAAACTATATGTTTCACAAACAAAAAACATACTTACCGTGTCGAATACACAGTTACATGTTTCGCAGATATATGGCAATGCAAAACTTTCCTCCAATAGATTAGAAACGCCTAACAGTCACTTTAGACTTCAGAAATTTAGTTGCTGCATATCTTCCAATTGTTCACATTGGCCATATGAGGAGGCTACGTAGTTCATGGTGCTCTATTAGGAAAAGAAAAAAAAAATACAAAATTTTAAAACTACATTCGATTTTGAATCAACGAAACACGTATCAAGTTCTAATTTTAAATCTCCTATTTCCATTTTTGGTCCAAGAGGCCTCTGACAGACGGACATACTACAACGGAACTTCAGCAATGGTTCTGCTTTGCCCGTTCCATTTAGTTTCGGTTATCCTAACTATTTGAAATAAGTGTTTCGTAATGATTTTTTTTACAACTAAATATCTAACATCAATAAAATACAATACAGTATTTTTGTAGCAAATTCCGTTTAGCAGCCAGATCGGCTTTCAGAAATGGCTGCAGGTATTGGTGGGAACCGAAGATACATTACATTTTCCACGAATCCTTCATAAACTTAATACCTTCGGTTTTATCTGGAAAAAAATTAAGATTTTACGTAACCACCTTGCTGATTATGTTTTATTTTTAGTTCTATATCAGATAAGATTCTGTAATCACAGCACGTTATGTAACAGATAAAAGAAACATGCATTTTTGTCTTACTCATGTTTCAGAATATACGAATTCCAGGTGATCGGTAACGAATAATAGCATCTCTACGATCTGCTTCAGTGACTCATAGAGCGAATCTAGTTGGTGAACTGTTAACGTTTGAGCCTAGTATCCGGCAAGGTGCGTGTTCCATACGCAGTGGATCCATCCATATTTCGATTTTACATCATTACCGACTATTACAGGAGGCTATCGCAATCAGGATGATTAGTTCATAAAACGTTGTGGCGGTTTTCACTCTCGGCCATTCTGTCCATCTCTAATCACCTCACCACAGACAAAACGATAAATCCAGAAAATTTCTGTGATCTAGTGAAGGAAAAAAAACATTCAATCAGTATATTTGAAGTAATAACTAAAAGGTTTAAAAAATGATATAAGTCGAAATCTGTGAGCATTGGTTGCGGAGCCCGGTTGGTGAGAACTATTTTTCCCTTGTCGTTTTACTCCTCATCGAGATCATTAGAAGCGGGATGGGACAGGGTTATAAGGAACGGGAAGGAATTCGGTAATGGTATTTTGAAAGAAACATTCCGGCATTCGCCTGGAGTGATTTGGAGAAACCATGGAAATCCCAAATCTGGATGCACAGACGGGGATTCGAACCGGCTTCTTTCCGAATGTGAGGCCAGAGCGTTAACCACTCACCCACCACGCTCGCCAAGGCCGAATTCCTTCCCGTTACCTGTCACCAGGCCTAACTCTGATTTAATGACCTCGATGTCGTCTAGTCACAAAAAAGAGCTTTTATCAGGTAACAAACCATGGTACTGTAAATTTTCACGAACCGTAGAATCTTCTAGTTTCTTCCCATCGTTTTGAAGATGTACTCCTTATAGTATCCTAGCATGATCGATGGAAGAAAGACAAGAGATAGCTACACTTCTAACTACACTTTACGTCTGTTGTTAAGATAACTATAAAAATTCGTGGCAGCAGGAAACTTGGGATAAGAGTTGAGTTTGGAACACAAAACGGATAACTAAATTAAGGCTGAAATAACAGCATTTCTGTACATTATGCTGTTCGAATAACCTTTTAGAGTGCACTTCTGAGACTTCATGATGATAAAGGGCGCTGTGAACTATATTTATCTTTTAAAAAAAAATTAACAATGATTGGGCTTTAAAAAGTAATGACTGAAGAGCAGAAACAATCAGCAAGCAGAAGCTACAAAATTCCATGCTAACCACTTACTTGTGGACAAATAAATTTAATATTGAAGATTTTTTCAGTAAATAATGAAACAGACGGATAGGTTGGCTCAGAAACTGACTGATCTACTGGGGTTTGAGATCTTGAGTAATGTGGATTTTTTTCCCCATTCCCCTCAGAACTGAACATACTCAACGGTCGTTAAAGCTCACTCAGTCTGCTGAAAGATGGTTACCAGGAAAGATATCCTGATAGGGCAAAGAGGATGGTCCATAACGCTGACCAAACTACCTTTACTCTAAAATTCCACTTTCTTGGTAGGTTTAGTACTGCGTCAATTTTATTTTTACTGCCAACGTTTCTGCATCCAACCTTGGCTATTTCGGCTTGAATTATTCCCTGCTGGTGGAAAACGGAAATAACCCGCGAAGGCCTCAGTTTAAGTGCCGAAACGTTAACAGTATAAACAATATTTACGCTAAGGGTGCGTTTATAAATTACGTGAGGTGAAATAGGAGGGGGGGGGGGGTCCGGCGAAATCTCACCAACGGGAATCTCACGTGAGGTTTTGGAAATTTGTTTTGGACTGCTGAACTAAAAAAAAGGTCTACAAATTACACGAAAGTCGATTTTAGGGGGGTATTTCGTCGAAAAGTGGGGGGGTGTAACCGGCTTTGGAAGGGTGAGACCTAAAAAAAAGGTCTCAAAAAGTTGTGAGGGTGATTTCTAGGGAGGGTCTCTTCCGGACCAGATCTCATCAGAGGGGGGAGGCGGACGGAACAGATCTCACGAAGTCTCACCAAAGAGGGGGGGAGGGAGTCCGGAAATCAGAAAAAACACCTCATGTAATTTATGGATGCCCCCTAAGTAAGAGTTAACAAACATGATGCCTGCAAAAAACATCAAATTATATATTATAAGAACAAGATGGAAAATAATACGGATTCTTCACCCTACGGAGTTAGGTATGGGTTTTATCTGCTTGGGAGAGTACTTCATATTTGTTCGAAACAATTTGTTGGACTTGCGCTTATCAAGAAAAATTATTTTGTAGTAAAAATATAGTGTTCTTTGGTTCGTCAACGATTTGGTCATTAAGGCGAGTTGAGAATTGTGTGGAAGTAATGCAAAGGAAATGGGACGTTGTCTTCAATGAACTATTAACCCGGCTTTTGGCTGGAATTGTACCGGAAAGTCACTGAAAACGAAAATCAGAATGTCTGGACAAATCATCGAACTCACGTCCCGTCAGATACCAGGCCCATCTATAACCCGTAACTCACAGCCTTGGGTATTGATGAATTTCCAGTCCTATTTTGACCTAGTGGCAAAAGGATTTTTTTTTTTGACATAATTTGCTTCAGTGTTACGTATAGCCTAATCAAGAACAAATGGAACATTAATCCTGTAGACTGAGCGAATGAAACATTGGAAAAAATTCCTCTTTGACACGAAAGAACAATTGCACAAAACAACGAAGTTGAAAGACCGCAGGAAGGTATCCAAATTTCTACTCATTTAGACAACAGTAAAATAAATAATAAAGTTACAATACAATGAAAGTTTGGTGGTGTGGTGGGTGCCTTGGTGGGCAAACTACGTTACAATTATCTTTCATACCTTTATGATTAATAATTGTGGATTTTAATTTTGATTTTTATGAAGGAGTGAAAATTTATTAATTTTGCAAGAATCTCGACGTTAGTTGGAATTTAGGAAAAATTGTCACAATATGACATTTATTTTCTGAGCGAATTTACCGTTAACATTAACACAAATTGGCAAAATCATAAAAGCAACGCTCAGAGTTACAATTAGCCGTCATGAGCAAGCAAACAATTGTATATTTACTTTTAAATATAACTCAGAATCAAAATGCAAGAAATAATGACAAATGGAAACAATGAAAAATACAAGTTATGACGACCTCATACAAAGGTATCATAATACTGTGACTTTCCAGTTAAAAAGAAAATCATGGGCGCCATGAATGAACAATATATCATTCGAAAATAACTAGTTCTGGCAAATTATGCCGCTAGCTCAGGGGTTTTTACAATTACAAAGTGAGAACATGGACCTATCCTCTCAAAGTCGCTTACGGGTTCTGTTTCCCGGAATGCACAATCAGATGGCTTGGTCGTAATAAGTTACCATTGTAGTTCTGCGTCTGATGTCTGCGGTGACTGGAGCGGGCCCACGATATGTGAGACTATCTCACAAGGCAGCTACAGGCATCTCTGGTCTGACAATGCGCGTCATCGCATTACCGACTGTGTTGCCGTGATAAGCCTGTTCCACCAAGCCTGCAGCAGCAGTTGGCGAAAGAAGTCAACTTTCCAAGTCAACCTCAGACTAGACTCGCATAGCTTGGACTCGAAGATCGAAGTTAGAATGTCCAGCTCCTCGCTCTTCGGTCCACGAGGAAACTTCTCGCTCCGCCCATTGTAGTCTCGAAGCTCACATATAACAAAAATTCCCAGGATTTTAAGTTATACGCTCATTTTGATTGGATCTTCAGGTCGGCACCTAATGTCACGTGATATCCTCGATATGTGATTTGGCCAAAGTATCTAACAGAGGTCGGACATATTCGGCTAAGTTCGCCGGGGTGAGAGGACATTCGGGTTTCGCACGGCAGGCTTTTCCCGCCAGGTGAGTGACGTTGTTGACTGCCCATCCCCAGGGAGCAGAGTGTGTGGTCTGGCAAAACCCCAAATCCGCGACGTCCCGTCGCCATGATTCGGGAAGACCAAGATTAGCTTCAAGCCTACATAGCTCAATAATTCTTGAATATTCGCTTTACCAAGATACACTGTATAAGTTCATCATTTCATTACAGTCCTCACTTGGAATCTTGCGTACTTTATAAAATTACAACGAAAATCTATTTAGGTGGTCGCCCAAGATTTATGTAAATTACTCTTATATTATTACATATATAATAAAAATGCACCTTGTAACGTGGCGACAGCGCGGCTCGTTACAATATGGCCGTCCGTTGGTGAAAAATGAAATTATGATAGAATTAGGTAGTTAAAAATAAATTATTCTATCTCCATTGTGACTCAACAAAAACTTAAGCATTTTTATAATTACATTAATTTTAAATGTGATTCCAATAACCATCGGTATTCCTGCCTTGTAAGGTGAATATATACTGGGAGCATATGTCCTTTTGGCCGTTTTACAATTCTTTACAAACAGAAGCACGTGAATTTAGGTAGCCTTCCCAAATGCAAAGTTATATTAAGCACAATACTAAAAATAAACATGAAAATAAATTATTTATATACATGTTAAATAATAATCTTGCAAATAACTTGTATCAAATCTTATCATTAAATTAATAAAATGAAACACATTAATAAAACAAAACATTCTCAGAACACTTATGCAGAAAGTGGTTGAACTATACATTGTATTTACAATTTAGCATGATGTTTTACTCACGTGCATAAAATAATTCTGCCTTCAATAAACATCCATAAAGATGCTAGAGGTGAGCGTAAAATATCTCATTACAATGCGCGGTTTTAATCTCAAAACAACGGAATAGTTTAGTCGGATTCGGTGACGTGATTTGCGTCATGACCGACGGTTAATTGAACAAGCATTTCAGAGAGAAGATGTGTTCGTGTTCATGGTCAAATATCAGCAACTGTAATCTTGGATTTGAATGAAGTGGCATTTACTTATAGTTCAACGTGGTGTGGAATGAACGATGTAAGTGCATGTATTCTTGTGTTACGTAAATTATGAACCTTACTCGTTGAATGTTAGGTGGTCTCCCAATTAGTCTCTCACGTGTCGACATCTCTAACTTTTAACATACCGTCTGTGAAGTGATTGCGAATTTTATGGCGAAAGGAAACTGTATTTGCTCATGGGTATACGCAACGGAATTTTTATAAAATTTACCATTCCCATAAGAGACATTTATACACATTATGCGGTTTGACTGGACATTTCGTCATCGTCAACCAGAAGTCGCTGTTGCATCTTTGGCATACAAGCGGACCCCAAAATATAACCACTCCGCACACAAAATGAAAGGATAATGAATAGCGTAACTACAGGTATCATTCCTCAGCAATATTACGATTCCTTCACAATGGGTCTATTGATGATTCGAGATTATCTCGACATTCAAAGAATAAAATTTTTCTTTTTATTTTTTTTTATTTTTTAGGAGTTATTATAACCCTCTTAACATGTCCGTCTACTCCACGTTTTATACCGAAATCCATCCCAGTTAGCGAATTTTTTCCTTTTATACACTTATGCTTCTTTAGCTTGTATGAAAAAAGGTTGTAAGCTTTGTGCATAAACGGTCCGATCTCAGGTTTTCCGTTTGCCAATACAAAGCAATTTTGAGATTTCACGCTAGCAGAATACTATGAATCTATATAAAGCAAAAATATAAACCTTCGATTATTATTTGCTGTTGAGTGCACACAATTCTGAGCTAAATATATGTTGTCCAACAATAGTTTAAATCTACTTTATGGAATACTATACAATTTACACGCGAAATACCGCTAGAACGAGGCGTGGAACAATTTATTTCCCTTCTCATTCATCCTGGGGTATTCGCTACCTGCCAATTCTCGGAAACTGCCGGTTGAGCCACCGCTTACCTGTACTAATGAGCTCAGCTGTTCGAGGGTAGCTGTCCCCAGCTCTCTCGATACCGTTACGCTGTATGGAATGGCTTTAAATTCCGGGCGTTATGAGGCCCGATGTCGGTTTGTCCGTCCGTCGTCATATAACAATTCTTCGAGATCACTCTAGCAACCGAACACGGCCCGGAATATAGCAAAAAAACTTCGATATCGCCAATAATCTATTTGTTCACGTCTTCACCATCTGTGCAATTGTCATATACAAAATTCCTTTTTAATTGAAGTTAGCATCAAAGATAATTATTTTAACTTGCAAAGTTAGCTGAATTATTGAATATATCCCGTAAATAAAAATTTTCCTTTTAGCCTTTACAACGCAGTCGCCTTTAACATTTTGCTCTTCGACCTCGCCCTATCGTTAGCAAAATAACAGCAAGGTATTGTGAAACTCTCCTGTGTATCTGTAATCCTTCAACTTATGATTCCTAATATCTGTGATGACTAATACAAAAATCTTTCTGGCAAGGTTTCGTGTTCCATAGGGCATTATATACGGCACTTTAGCCACCCTTTACAGATAGATACACAAAAACAAAGAAGTAAAATACGTTGATGAGATAACTTGCGATCTTCGATCAACACAGACAAAGCGATATTACGCTCGCTGTACACTTCTGCCCAGAAAGGATATAATGCAACTACCTAAGGTAAGAAGTTACATCGAACTCATGCATCACAAAATGTTGAAACCCTTTTCGTTTATGTTACAAAATACAACTTAGAAAGTATATCACAACATTTGTATCGCTGTCAGATTCATTGTGATTGCGAAGACAGAAATTGTGCTTGCTAATGGAGCTTCATTTTCCGCGAGTGCGTACCAATTTATCTGGCTCAGGAAAACATTTGTGCGATATTTCAGGATTTTTATCAAATCACGTCCACTTAACAGCGTGAAAGTCAAAGTGACTATTAATATTTCACGTGGACAAACTATAATGTTCGGAATAGTGAAATAAGCATTAAAAAATTCCGAATATGGAAATATCCCAATTAGCTTTAACTGTAAGTGCAAATTTGCTAACTTGAATTTTGTTTGATTTTCCGTTTATCTAATCTTTCCAGCAAAACAGACGGTTTAGACTAGCGGAACTGGCATCGGCGTTTTTCAAGCATGATTAATTTCGGTAAGGCGTCTAACCTAATAGAATGTATACTGTACTGAACATTTAAATTTTTTTTAATTTTTTTTTTAATGATCCAAATCGGTCAATTCATAGTCAGCCTTTTCGTCATTGTATTTGGCATGCTACACAACTTGTTGATAATGCCTACAAGACGAATATGAGACGTCCATGGATCCTTTTTATCACATAATTCCTTTCGGAATACACGCTCATCCCATATTTATTGAATGCGATAACACGCTGATGCCAGACGTGAAACGTTTGGCACTCAGTGATGACCCTAAGTCCAACATCTGCGCTCCCTGACAAAATTCTCGGAAGACGCATTGTGCTAGCGGATCCCTTAGCCTTGCTAATGGGCTCAGCTGACAACCAGGTACCTGGGTTACACAACTTTCTCGTCTGTCTTCCCTTCCAGCTGATTTCATTGACCTGCCAGAATTTAGTTTCTGCAGCAAAATAATTGTCTTTTGACCTGAACGGGCACAGAAAAATTTCCCGTTGCTTTTCGATCATGGCGGTGTATATGCTATCATGCCTTTCTGTTCCATGGATACTCAAACCGAAACGCTTTACAAAAGTTTTCCGGAACTGCGCGTCTGACCAGACGCATTCCGTACTCACAACTGCGATCTGCAGTGACTTTTGCACTGTATCAACGCTTTTGCTGACACTATGCTCAGTAATCTGCCGCGTCACTGTCACGTCTTCGAGCAGTGTCCGATTGAAAATTTGTATTTCCGGAACTGCTTCGACCATACAATCGACAGACGTAATAGTGGAATGCTCGCATTCCTCAGAGTTTACCAGCTGTTGGTATGTATTTTTGGTTTGTTCTACTTGTGCAATTTCGATCCATTCATCGGTAATCGCAGTAGTTGATACCTCTGTGTGTTTTTGTGATTCAGAACGGAAGGTAGATAATTTCACCTCCTAATTTGTTAATATCGCAGCTTGCGAATCAAAGTTCTGCTTAAGCGAATCCCAATTTCTCTTATTTTCCTCCTTTTGTGAATCAAAACGCTTGTTTAATTCCAGAAAATGCTGGCTTGATTCCTGTTTTTGTGAATTAATTTGCAGGCTTAATTGTTGGCTTAAATCCTGCTTTAATTGTTGATTCGTGCTCTTATTTTCCTCTTTTAGTGAATTAATTGCAGTATTAAATTGTTGCCCTATTGCAGTCATCAACATGTTTAGCATTGGCGGTGATAGGGGTGGTGATTCCACTGGAATTTGTGATATTTGTCGGGTCTGTTCTGAATAAGCGGGAGTGTTCTGGATTATCTCACCGACAGGTGACGGAAAATGTTCCATATTTTCTTCCTGTGGCGACAAAGTAGACTGCGAACTATATGAGTGGGTCGGAACTTCAGAACATACGTTCCCCTCCCCTGCAGCCAATATTTCGCTTTGTTCCGTTAACTGAACCTGATCGTTCATGATTTCGGGAGATTTCTGCCTATCAGACTGATCTTCCATATCGAAATCTTTTATCGTATGAGATCGTAGCTTCATATGAACACACAACGAATGAATTTACACCGCAATTGTGCAATGACGAAATCTAGATTCACTAACAACAAAAATACCGCGAATTTCAATACACACAAATACATATATCCCTCCAAAATACAGCAAGAGAAAAGCAACGATGAATCATGCAACACAACACCATGAAAGCAGACTTACTTTCAAACACATGGGCAAAACATGCGTGTCTTTAATTTTCTTAGCAGCTACCATGCCTTAAGAAATTAACACTGACGTTACTCATTTAAAAATATTTTACTGATCACAAAATTGTTACAATACAAAGTGTATTGCATCTCAATTGAAATACACAAATGAACTTCCTTTTATGCATTGAAACAAAATGAACTTTATGCATTAAAATATAAGTGAAACATCAAAATAAAATCATGTATGAATATTTATTTTCTACAAGAATAATAAAAATGCCAAAAGCCATGTGCAACATTCCATGAAACTTTCTGAATTTGGGCTCCAAATTGTATTAATTTGAATTAGTGCCACCAAGTTCGCAGACATTAAGTAGTAATGTCTCATCTGGCACCAGCGTTGGGCGACATTATGTGGTGGGTGCCTTGGTGGGCAAACTACGTTACAATTATCTTTCATACCTTTATGATTAATAATTGTGGATTTTTAATTTTGATTTTTTATGAAGGAGTGAAAAATTTATTAATTTTGAAGAATCTCGACGTTAGTTGGAATTTAGGAAAAATTGTCACAATATGACATTTATTTTCTTATCACTGGCGATTACTAGTCTGAGCGAATTTACCGTTAACATTAACACAAATTGGCAAAATCATAAAAGCAACGCTCAGAGTTACAATTAGCCGTCATGAGCAAGCAAACAATTGTATATTTACTTTTAAATATATCTCAGAATCAAAATGCAAGAAATAATGACAGTTGGAAACAATGAAAAATACAAGTTATGACGACCTCATACAAAGGTATCATAATACTGTGACTTTCCAGTTAAAAAAAGAAAATCATGGGCGCCAGAATGAACAATATATCATTCGAAAATAACTAGTTCTGGCAAATTATGCCGCTAGCTCAGGGGTTTTTACAATTACAAAGTGAGAACATGGACCTATCCTCTCAAAGTCGCTTACGGGTTCTGTTTCCCGGAATGCACAATCACATGGCTTGGTAGTAATAAGTTACCATTGTAGTTCTGCGTCTGATGTCTGCGGTGACTGGAGCGGGCCCACGATATGTGAGACTATCTCACAAGGCAGCTACAGGCATCTCTGGTCTGACAATGCGCGTCATCGCATTACCGACTGTGTTGCCGTGATAAGCTTGTTCCACCAAGACTGCAGCAGCAGTTGGCGAAAGAAGTCAACTTCCCAAGTCAACCTCAGACTAGACTCGCATAGCTTGGACTCGAAGATCGATGTTAGAATGTCCAGCTCCTCGCTCTTCGGTCCACGAGGAAACTTCTCGCTCCGCCCATTGTAGTCTCGAAGCTCACATATAACAAAAATTCCCAGGATTTTAAGTTATACGCTCATTTTGATTGGATCTTCAGGTCGGCACCTAATGTCACGTGATATCCTCGATATGTGATTTGGCCAAAGTATCTAACAGAGGTCGGACATATTCGGCTAAGTTCGCCGGGGTGAGAGGACATTCGGGTTTCGCACGGCAGGCTTTTCCCGCCAGGTGAGTGACGTTGTTGACTGCCCATCCCCAGAGTGTGTGGTCTGGCAAATCCCAAATCCGCGACGTCCCGTCGCCATGATTCGGGAAGACCAAGATTAGCTTCAAGCCTACATAGCTCAATAATTCTTGAATATTCGCTTTACCAAGATACACTGTATGTTCATCATTTCATTACAGTCCTCACTTGGAATCTTGCGTACTTTAGAAAATTACAACAAAAATCTATTTAGGTGGTCGCCCAAGATTTATGTAAATTACTCTTATATTATTGCATATATAATAAAAAAATGCACCTTGTAACGTGGCGACAGCGCGGCTTGTTACAGTGGGAAACGGTAAAACGTTCCTCAACTTTCAAAAACACGTTTTTAATGCTCTAATCTCGTGCAAATAATCACCTGTAATACGGCATTGAATACGCTGCAACATCATGATTCTCCTGAACCTGTTGCAAAACATCAAATTTCTGTCGTACCATCCGATTCACACTTCTAGTTTCTTGGTTGTTACCGAGCGTGGTGGGTGAACGGTTAACGTTTTGGCCTCGCATTCGGGAGGACGCCGGTTCGAATCCCCGTCCGGGCATCAAGATTTGGGTTTTTCATGGTTTCCCCAAATCACTCCAGGCGAATGCCGGGATGCTTCCTTCAAAAGGCCATGATCGAATTCCTTCTCGTTCCTTGTCAATTTCCCATCCCACCTCTAATGACCTCGATGTCAACGAAGCGTAAAGCCATAAGTAAAAAAAAAAAAAAAAAAAAAAAAAAAAAATCTTGGTGTTGTTACCATTGCGGTAACTGTGGACACTATGCTGTATCACTAGTGAGAGCCGAAAACGCTGCAATTCGAGCACATGACCGTTCTCTTTGGTGTTTCTACGAGAACAGTTGTAATATCTTTGAGCACTTCGTTTTCTCGTAAGAAGGATATAAATCGCGCTATTGTGTGAGTGTATATTTAAATGTATTTTATTATGTGAATAGATTGTGATGAATATAAGTAGCAATAATATTGGTTTGAAGCATCCTTGACAGCAAGGAATAAAGAGGGCCACGGGAGACCTGACTTCAATAGAAGATTCATTAATAAGAAAGGATGTGAACTAGAAGTATTGGAAGCAGCAACGAGTATAAAAATATTAGTTATGTCTTATGTTTGGTACATTAGTCTCCCCACAAACTCAGACATCGATCGATTTATGAGAAACTCTTCCCTCTAGATGAAGCATGACTCATCCTCGGTTTGTCAGATTTTCACCTGGATTGAATAATTTTTCGGTTGGCAGAGTTCTTATCTCAAATTTGTCATATTTTTCAATGAGATCAGCTTGTCTGGCGGATTCTTGAATGATCTTCATCCTCTTTAGCAGTTCGCCAGTAAGTCATAATCTTTACCATTCTTGGGCCGCACCCTCTGCGTTGTCTAGTTAGGGCACATGCAGTTTCACTGATGAAGCTTCATAGAAGGGACACTACATCTTCTACACATCCACAACACCGAGATCGTCAAAAAGTAAACCAGACTGATTGAGCGTAGTATGGTGGATGATGCGGTGTTGTTTGAACCGACTTCGGTAGAGTGATCACCAACGATTGGTCAAAAAACAATGTGTTTAGGCGTTGTAGCTTTTAGGACATGACCACATAATTTTGTTTCTTTTTACTTTTCATTTCATCACTTGCCACTATTATTATTTGAGATTTGAGTCATTCATACTAATAGTGAGAATTAAATACAATTTATTTTAGGACCGTCCCCATCCAAGGGCGTTACTTTTGCCATTTTGCGGTTTATTCAATTAGAGCTCTACGCCTCATCCACGTCGTGGCGGAAGAATACTGTGGGCAAGGAACTGGAAGTAATTCGTCCATGGCTTTTAGAAAGACCATCCTTGCATTCGCCTGTAGTGAATTCGTGAAACTATGGAAAAACGGAACCTGGATGGCTGAACGGGGATTCGGATCCGCGTCCTTTCGAATGTCAGTCAATAATCTTAACTGTCCACCCACGTGGCTTGAACTGAACAATTTTTTGACCTCACTATATAGAACCGAAAAAGTTTTGTAGTTGCGTTGTCAATAGCCGCAGCTGTAAGATCGAACATTTAGCCTAATCTCAACCATAGAACCATCTTTTGGATGATCTTCCTATCGCTGCTATTACGAGAACTTAGTTGCGTTACTAATGACGATTGTGGAAACGGTTCGGACAGTGGTGTAGTGTCAGAGAATCAGTGTAAGGACAAGGGGAGCCACTACAGCTTCACGCGCGCTTCATAGTCTAAATGCTTCATATTGGAACTACGAGTCTTTCATACGAACGAACAAAGCGAAGGACAGTAGTTAACTATTATTATTACCATAAAGTTTATTGATAGTTAGTTGTTAAGAGCCCCCTCAAAATGGTTTATCTTCACCAAAACCACAACGAATGAAAGAGAATAGATGAGTGGTGTGGTCAGTCCTAGATTAGTACTAAAAGCGAGGCCGAAGGAGTAAAAAAAATTCTTTTACTAATTTAACGATTGGAAAATGAATGGTCGATTTCATCTTTGTTTCTTGTCTAAATTTATTAATATTCTTCCAGAAATTTCTTCCCTCTTCCACTGTAGTATAGAGTTATCAGCTAGAATAGTTGAAAAAGCTATAAAGTTAAAAATTGACAGAAGTGTATAATCATGAATAAACGACCAGAAGATATTTATTTAAAATCCCTCGCCTCAATGTTTTGTTGCAAATGTTCCTTTTCTGTTCTTTATCTACAATGTAGGTATCAACATTTTTGACTGTCTCTACTGATATTAAAAAAATTTTCCCCCTTACAAACCACTTCCTCAATTATCTGCTTCATATATTCTAATCTCTGTCTTCCTCTATAGCTCATAGAGATTAGAACAAAAGAAAGACGTATTGAACATGTTTTGATAGAAATTTCGGCTTTACAGAAACCTTAACAACACGAAGGCGCTAAAATGTTAAAACAGTATAAAATATTACAGAAAAAAATTTCCCAATTACAATGTTTTCATATTAAGATTTTTTGCTGGAGAAGGGAGAAGTAAAGTTACAGCTGGAAAGTGAAGCAAGGATGGCAGGAAAAGTTGAATATCCTAAAGAAGGTACGTAAAATATTGATCAAGATATTGCAAAATAGTTTATGAATCCTCTGTGGTTGGGATATCGGAACTTCAGAACAGTAGAATCATTTGAAATATAGTGTTATGGAAACATACTGTGCAGTGAATGAACACGTATTAAAAATGTTTCTGTATTGATAGAAAGATACTGAGTAGGGCAAAATGAACGCCTTCTGAAAATGTTTGAACATTGAAAAGAGTACACAGAAAAAGAATACATAAAAGTAAATAATTTCAGAAAAACCATGTGAAAAAAAAAGAAACAAAAAATGCGAAAGAACCAGAAACATGAGGATAAGTTGTATTTTTGAACATACAAGTTTGGCTAATTTGTCATACTAGGTACAGTTCATGTATTGAATTATACGAGCAGGCAGGAAGTGCAGTATCTGATGCAGTTATTGTATTGGTTGAGAGGTGATGAAGAGATTAGGTGGGGTAAAGAAAAAAGGTGAAGGAATCCATGAAGGACGACGTGAAAATGTTTTATCCGTGGTTAGTACCTTGTAAACATTCTTGTAACAGTTGTAGCGTCCTTACAGTCACTTGCTATAAAATTCTTTTTATGCCGCTTCGGAAAGGAAGCTCCACCCAAGCAAGCGTGTACGGACGAAACGGAAAGGTAGCCAAGGACACAGGTCGTAAAACGCAGAGGAGAGTCTCCCGCTTGGAGGCGTGGTGATTGATATACCACTGTCCTCTTGGTGGAGGCGTGCACCGCCATTACAAAGGTGAAAGCAGGTCACTCAGAAATGAACGTAGGCACGTAAAACGGATTTAGCCAACCTTACTTCGGGAGTGGTGTCGCTAAGGTACGATGCAGTCGGCACGCCACACCTAGTAGACGGGGAACCTCTTTTCGGTCTGGGCAGAGGAAAGTGGGTGAACAGCGCTTAAAAGCTTGCGTTGCGCTAGGACAAGAGCAGAACTGAGAGGTGTGGAAACAGGTCGCTCTCAGTGTGTCGCTTCACGGCAGCAAACACTTAAATCGACGACAAGTCCCGGTATAGTACTTTACACTGGATGGAAGAGAAAACTAAATCCCTAGGAGATGTAGTTTTAGAGTACCTCTAACGCCACCCACCTACAACTTCCTTTCGCGATCACTTACTAAAAACAATGCACGATAATTCAGGAAGAATGGTAAATATTGAAGGAGCAGTGACGGATAAATGTGAGGGGTGGGGGGGGGGGCGGTAAAACGGAACGCTTTCTCCGGGCGGCAACTTCAGGGGGGCGGAAAAATCATGTAAATGGTAAATTCCTGCGGCGGCAACCTTTTAGCTCTACTGTCTCCAGCGGAGACCTTCAGAGGGGCAGCAAAATTAAAGAATAAACTGAACAGTCACAAGTTTCTAAAAAAATATTTTAAAAAAAATCAATATCTCGAAAGTAAAATAAAATTTTGTCATATAGTATTACATGATGTGACCTATCTGCGGTTGAAGGATTATCTTTCGATTTCTGGACACCCTGTATATATGGAGATGTTCCTATCAATTTAACATCGAGCTTAGGGCGGATTCGCGAATGTAGAATTCCGTATTGCGTATATTAACCTACGGCACTATGGAAGAAAAATTTTCGACTTCATCGTGAATCTACTGCTGGAAGTTCAGGTCGATTTAGACGGTCTACCGCCTGAACGATATATGGCGGAACTGTAATTACTGTCTCTACAATCGTGGTGCATTGCAGCTTTCTACTGATTGAATGTGACAATCAAAATATGTGACGTATTTAGTGTTACAACAGTACCTTTAAGAACAAATAAATAAATTTAAAAAAAATCATATTTCAGCAAATTATGGGTTTTAATAAATGATGTGGTGTAACATGTTACCTCTCTCAAAATTATACTTAAAATCTTCCTATAATAACGCTGTTGTCGTGCACGATATAGACTACAAAATATAGTTTTGAAGCATTAACGGGAAGTCACGCATAGACTTCTAAAACATTGCTATTACAGGTCACCGAACGTGGTGGGTTAGCGGTTAACATTCTGGCCTCGCATTTGGGAGGACGCTGGTTCGAATCCCCATCCGGGCATCCAGATTTGGGTTTTCCACGGTTTCCCCAAATTACTTCAGGCGAATTCCTTCCCGTCCTTGTTCCCAGTCCCATCCTGCCTCTAATGACGTCGACGAAGCGTAAAGCCATAAGCAAAAATAAAAATAAAAAAATCCTAATGTATGAAATCATAATTATTCCACAGCTGAGAATAGTTACCGTGAACCGTATCCCTAACAAACCTGTTACACTCCGAAATGGTGTAAACTGTAAAGTTCTGATCTTGCATTCGGGAGGACGTGAGTTCGAAAACACGTCTGGCTATCCAGATTTGGGCTTTCCAGGTTTTCCCAAATCACTTCAGTGAATGCCGAGATGGTTCCTTCAAAGTGCTATGGCCGAATTCATTCATTCATTGCCCCCCGTCCTCTCCCGCGTCTAATGACCTCGACGAGGCGTATAGCCATAGCCATAAGCATAAAAAAGCGGAGTTACACCAAAACAGCTGAAAAATTTTTCATTCTGCATCCGAATTTCTTTCGGGCCTGTATCATTCTAAGAAAATCACGAGATATCTGTGAATTGGTCTGTGAATATTTTAGAAAATGCTTTTGGAAACCACGTTTGGAGCGTAGTACGAGTAAGTATGAAGTTTTTACCAGCTGCTGACTTACAGAACAATAATACCACAATCATTTATCTTCAAATAATACAGGAATTACAACCACTGGATGAACCGAACAGAATTTTCATTTGTAATGTCACTTTTCCTTGGAACTGTACAGCAATTCTACATTGTTGCTTCCTCAAAAAAATTATTAAAATTAATTTAAAGGCTATGCTGTTAACGGCCTGCTTAATTAACGCCTATCTAGCTCACAATTTATTGAAAAAATTAATTCCTGAGGTTCGTTTTTACTCTCGTCCGCATTTTAGGACTTGATGTTTTTTTACATACCTATATCTGTAATATTACAGTAACAGTTTTTCTTATATTTTCTTATTTAAAAAAAAAATACGATTGGCAGACATTATGAGCTGCCGACAGAGGTGAAAACTTTTTTATCTTTTTTTTATGGCATTCAGCAACTGAGGCCATACAGCCAGCTCAATGTGATTATCATAGCTTCCGGTGAATCAGTCATCCCGTATATATACTGTAGCGTCTAAGTATGGACACCACAGGACATTCACACAGACACACAACACTTAAACACCCATGCCCTCGGCAGAACTCAAACCGGTTAGCCGTCTGTCTAAGGTCACTTCTAAATATTTAACTGTGTCTTTTCCGAAAAGGTGTAATTTTGGCAGATTAGTTGCACGCTCTCGGCGTTTGCCTAGTATCCGAGAAAGTATTATAGCTTGGGTTTTTGTAGCGTTGATGGTGATACGCCACCTTCGTGGCTCGTGCCCACTGCTCAATCTCTTGCAGTACTTCTTGCAGCTTTCTTATTGCAACTGTCTTGTTCCGGTGACGGGCGAGGAATGCTGTATCGTCGGCATACAAGGTGGTGTGGCCGGTGCTGGAATGTCCGCAGTATACAAGCTGTACAATATAGGTCCCAGCACCGAACCTTGCTGAACTCTGGCATGTATTGGACGGCGAGAAGAAAGGGCGTTGCCAACTCGTACGCTGAAAGTTCTACCGGCCAGGTAGCTCCGAATTATCTTCACCATCTGGCCGGGAATCCCATGATCATACAATTTCAGTAATAGACCGTTGTGCTATTCCGGGTCGAAGGCTCGTGCAACATCTAAGAGAACTACTGGACAGTATTATTTTCTGCTAAAAGAGGCTGTGCCAGTTTCTAACACAAGCATTATCTGCTGTGTGGCAGAGTGCCCTCTTCTAAAGCCCAGGTGGAAATGTGGTATGATTTCATTTTCTCTGATGTACGTTTCAAGCCACTGCAAGAGCAACCTCTTTAATACCTTGCTTAATGAGGGCAGTAAACTAATTGGTCTTTAATGATGCAGGAATGTTGTATCATTCCCCGGTTTCCTTATTGCAACGACAATGGCGTGTTTCCAGCTTCGTGGATATCGTTGCGTTCTTATGATATCACTGAAGATGGTAATGAGGTGGTTGAAGCCTATACGCGGGAGATCGAGTAACAGCTGGTTGCACACCTTATCATGCCCAGGAACTTTATTTCGGTGTAGCAGTTTAATTACCTGCAGTACCTCCTCTTCGGTAAATTCAGTTATGTTATTCTCATCGTCGTTTGCCTCTATGAATCTCGCAAGTCTTCTGCGGGTTTTTAGTGATGTGGTCTTCGTGTTTCCAGCTTCGTGGATATCGTTGCGTTCTTATGATATCACTGAAGATGGTAATGAGGTGGTTGAAGCCTATACGCGGGAGATCGAGTAACAGCTGGTTGCACACCTTATCATGCCCAGGAACTTTATTTCGGTGTAGCAGTTTAATTACCTGCAGTACCTCCTCTTCGGTAAATTCAGTTATGTTATTCTCATCGTCGTTTGCCTCTATGAATCTCGCAAGTCTTCTGCGGGTTTTTAGTGATGTGGTCTTCATCTTCTATTTCCGCTGGCTGGAATTGATTTTCAAAATGGTCTGCGAGAGCGTTGCCTTGCTTTCTCGATCAAAGACGAGGCCTCTCTCTCCATGAAGAGGCGGCTGCCTAGCTCGTATGCTGGTGAATCTACCTGTCTCTCTCCACAGGGTGCCATCTTCAGTCCTTAACGTTGATAGTCGAGTGGACCACTCTCGATTTCTATGTTCCGGCAAGGCTGTCGCGCTGTAGTCTGTTTAGCAGTCGCCTGGTCTCTGCATTTCTTGTGAATTTACATTCCTTAGCAACTCGATTTTAGTGTACAATCTGTACTAGGAGATGTACAGGTAGCTGTTTTGGATGCTGGACTATCGTATTACGTGGTGTGGTGGCATTGCTGGCGTTAATGACAATACTTACGAAGTTCTTAAGCTCTTGGTCTGAAGTTCTGTTGTCCAGGAGGACTTGCTCTTCAACTGCCTCGGTGATTGTGTCACGGTACTGATCCCAATTAGTTTGGTGCCATCAGCTGTTCAGGTTTCCAGGAGCCCACGCCTACTTCAAAGATTACTGGGGAATGATGCAAAGACATCCTGTTCAGCGTATTTGCAGTTACAATGCCAGTGAACCCATTAGTAAAGGCAATGTCCAAGACATCTGCTCTACTGCCATTCCACGAATGGTGAGTGGGCTCCTCAGGGCCCCACACATGTAAGTTATGTCTGAGAGCCAGACGATGGAGTTGTTGCCAGCTTGGTTTGCTACACCGGAGTTTCAGTCTGGGTGTTTCGCGTTGAAGTCTCCTCCCACAAGAAGTTTGCCTCAAATGTTGGCGAGTGCGAATTGATCGTTCTCTACCAGTAATCTCCTCGGCGGACGGTATGCAGCGACAATTGTATGTGGCCCTGGTGTTGTTTCCACCTGAATGGCAGTAGTTTCAAGTTGTTCAGTTGCCGGCAGCAAGACATCATGGTGAAGAATGCCACGCTTGACATATATAGCTACTCCACCTCCAGCTGTCAGTCTGTGCTGTAACTGCATTAATTTGGCGCCAGTGCTCTCAGTCCAGGTTTAAGATGTGTTTCTACTACTAGGCAAATGTCAACGTCTTCCTCCCTCAGAATTTGTCGAAATTCAATCATCTGGGAATTAATTCCGTTAGCATTCCAAACACAGATGGATAGTCCTTCTATATGTCTTCTATCCATAATGTGGTGATAAGGATGTAACTTTTGAAGGCTGGCTCGCCACCATTACAAGAGATTTTATATCGATTGACAACTGCTGAAAGTTGGTCATTAATGTTGCCATCATATTGATGAGAGAACCAATAACTTCCATTAGTCGATATATGGAATTTACCGACGTGGTATCTCTGAACTGATTATTATGTGGAGCTGGAGACTGATGTCCTGAAGTACTGTTTTTGTTTGGTGAATTTCCTGTGATAATATCTGAGAATGCCCGGCTTTTTTGCGCACTCTTTTGGTTGTGCAATACTTGGTTGCTTTCATTATTCTCATGGTTATTGGTGTTGAGTTTCTTCAGAGGCGGAAATAGCGATTTTTCCAAGTTTAAATCCAGGTAACTCTCTTTTTGCTGTTCCGTTTTCTTGGAAGAATCAGCTGTCGGTTCACACGGAGCAGGTCCGTTGTCATGTAATTGTTTAGACTTATTCTTCTCCTCACGTTGTTTGTGGGCAGCTTCAGACTGTGCCACTGCCATTCCGCTTTGGCGTTCTCTTGCGCGTCATCATCATCATCCGTCAACTGTCTGAGCAAAGCTCATAATGTCTTTCGTGATCCAGGATACCCTACGTCACGTGTCTGAAATGCTTTTTCTGACTTGGTTTTCTGTTAATGTCATGAGGATGTATAGGAGTCTAATTTGTAGACAGTCTTGGAATGAGGACGGTGATTAGCTGGGTGAGAAGCGTCACCACCGTCGTCATCTGGTCGCCGGATCCGGTACGGCAGGCGTGGCAGGTCCCCTCCGGCCGACCTTCCTGTTGGCCGGCTGGCTGCCGTCTGAATCCAGGAGCAGCAGCGCAGCACCGTCACTGCCTTATCTTTGTAGGCAGGTGGAGGTGGAGGATGTTGTCCGTAGACATTGCCTCCATAAGTATATGGATGAGGCAAAACTTCTCTGTTGGTGTGGCTTCTCGGTGGTGTATATTAGTTAATTAGATTTAGAGGTCTCTGATAACGGTCAATGGTTGTATCATAGCGACCGATGTTGTGTATTTCGGGGTTTTTGCTTCTATTTGAACTCTTATTGAAGACTTCAGCTAGTTGTTTAAACCTGTCATGTAGATATGGAACTCCAGTGGCTTCATGGAGTGCATAGGTAGGAAATCTGGCTGGAAGATGTAGGGCTCTCTTCAGTGCCCTGTTTTGTATAGTTTGTAGACTGAGTATGTGGCTGTCAGCAGCATATGCCCACACTGGACAGGCGTACTCAATAATCGGTCTTACTAGGGTCGTGTATATCTTGATGCCGGTGCTTGGGGCTAAATTTTTGTCTTTGTTAAGAAGCGAGTAGAGGCTGTGGAGCCTCGCGTTTGCTTTCCTGCGGATGTTATTTATATGAGCTTGCCAGGTAAGTCTCCTGTCTAGCAACACTCCTAGGTAGCGGGCAGTAGCTGACCCTGGTATGTCTTTCCCGTGAAGGTGAAGAACGGGGTCCGGTTGACGTGGTCGACGGGGCCCAAGTCTTTTACTGATCATTATTGCCTGAGTCTTGGCTGGGTTAATGTCAATCCTCCATCTCCGGGCCCAGGCCTCCGTTACCTGGAGGACTTCCTGAAGACGGCGAGTGGCTTAAATTTTGCTGCGGCTGGCTGCGAGGTAAACTGTGTCGTCAGCGTATGTTGCGACCAAAACTCCATTGGATGTGGGAACATCAGCAGTATATAATGAGTATAAAGTCGGACCCAGAACAGAGCCTTGGGGAACACCTGCTTTCACTTTTCTTACACTTGAGAACGCTCTGTTGACTTGAACACTGAATGTGCGGTCAGTCAGATATGATCTTATTAATTTCACGTATGGTCCCGGGATACCCTGCTCATATAGCTTGAGTAGTAGGCCCGAGTTCCATACGGAATCAAATGCTCGTGCGATATCGAGCATCACCATGGCACAGTATTGTTTGTGGTTGAATGCTTTTGTGACAGCTTCTGTTACCCTCATCAGCTGCTGAGTAGTTGAGTGGCCGCGACGAAATCCTAGCTGGTGATTTGGTAAGGCATTTGTGTCCTCAATGTGAGTGGACAGTCGTTTTAGCAGTAGCCTTTCGAATACCTTGCTGATGGCTGGTAGAAGGCTAATAGGTCTGTATTTTTGTGGTTGGTGTGCGTCCTTCCCATTCTTGTGTATGCCCACAACCACTGCATGTTTCCATCGGTTAGGGAACTGTTGTCGGCGCAGAATGGTGTTGAAGATTTCTGCAAGGTAGACTGAGGCCTCCGGAGGCAGGTGCTTCAGAGAAATGTTACAGATCTCGTCACGACCAGGAGCTTTGCGAGGGTGGAGTTTTAGTAGGCTGCTGGTAACCTCTTCTGGGGTAATATCGTCCATTTGAAATTCATCTTATGCTTCCAGGTAAACCCTAAGCCGACGATTGACTTCTGCAAGGTGTATGGGGTCTGCGTTTGTTTGCGACGGCTGAAAATTTGTTTCGAAGACATCGGCGAGGGCATTCGCCTTGTCTTCAGGAGTGACAGCTAAGCCATGATTGCCATTGAGAGGGGGAAGGCGCTGTCTTCTTCTGGTAAGCCTTCTCTTTTGAAGCCAGAGCGACCCGTCCTCTGGACTGAGCATGGATACTCTTGCATCCCACTCTCTGTTCCGGAGCTGCAGCAGGGAAGTTTTTATTTCCCTCTGCAGTCTGTTGAGCAGCCTTCTCATTGCTTGGTTTCTCGTCAGCTTCCATTCTTTTGCAACCCTGTTTTTGTGTCTTATTTCAGCCATCAGTTGAGGGGGAAGCTGTGGAGTAGGAGCTGACCGAGGTGTCCTAATGGGTGTTGAAGCGGCAGTGGCCTCGTTGACTGCTGTCTCGAAGAGTTCGAGGGCATTGTCGATATTTGTGATTTCAGGTTGGTTCGAAAGTTTGTTTTGAAGGATCTCTTGGAAAAGCCTCCAATTTGTATTTTTGTAGTCCAGAGTTGAGTGCTTCAGGGTCTGCCATGGTCCGATCTCAATTTCCGCTGTAACCGGGCAGTGATCGGAGGATAGCCGGTTTAAGGCTGCGGTGGCGACATAGCCCTGAATATCCTTACTAATGAAGACGTCTAAAACATCTGGCCGTTGGCCGTTGCTTGGATAATGGGTGGGTACATCTGGTGCCCACACCCCCATATTAAGTCTGTTAGTCAGTCTTCTCAGAGTTACTCCCGCAGCATTGGAGTATCTGCTATTCCAGTCGGTGTGTTTGGCGTTCATATCTCCTCCAATCAGGAGCTTACCACCGATGGAAGCTAGGGCCATGAAGTCATCCTCGTTGAGCTGACGCCGTGAAGGACGGTAGCAGGAGATGATCGTTAATTTTCCGTTGGAGGTCGTCACTTCAACACCGACGGCTTCCATCTGTTGGAGTGTGGGTATGACGATCTCGTGATGAGGGATGTTTCGTTTGATGTATAGGGCTACTCCTCCGCATGCGGTAGGCCTATCCCAGCGATAGCAGTTGTAGTTTGGCACAGATGCTCGCAGACCGGGCTTGAGAAAGGTTTCGGAGACAAGGCATACGTCCACATCCTGGTCTCGTAAAAACTGTCGAAATTATGGTAATTGACTATAAATGCTGTTGGCATTCCAGGCGCAGAAAGATAAGGAGTATATCAGGGGTCTAGCCATGGTGGTTGCAATGGGAGCACTTTGGGGAAGCCAGGGCTGTCGTCACTGCGCTGGTCATCTTCTCCAGCTGCTCTGTAAGGTTGGAGACCATTTTTAGTGCAGACTCTAGCATCCTGGTTAGCCTGTCGATACTCTCCTGTGTTTCGCTGTTTACGCCTTGATTCTGTCTCTGTTGGAAGGCGCCTTGTAGGTTTGCATGTGAATCCTTTCTCGGCTGTAGCGAGGTATTCTCGGGTGAGCCCATTTCAGGGGAACCGCCTGGTAGGGCAGATTGATCCTCAGGGGGCCTCTCCTCCACTCCCCTTGGAGGATGACTCTTTCCTGGTTCGCGCAGTGGCCCAGGCTTGTTTTTGGGTCTTTTGCGCGGCTTGGATTTCTTCTTCCCATGGTTAGTGAGGGTCTGTTCTTTTTCTGTGACAGTTGTGCCATTTTTCTCCATGGCAGTAGTGCCATTTTGTGGTTGCACTGCTGTTGGTGGTTGTTTCTTGTCTGGTGGCCTTTCTTGCTCTTTTGTTGTTTCTCTTTGCCTATCACGAGCCCTTTTGAATGCTGGGCAGCCCTTGTAGCTGGCTACGTGCCCACCCCCACAGTTTGAACATTTGGCCTCGTCCCTGCCTTTTTGAGATGTACATAGGGTAGACTCATGTTGTCCGGCACATTTTACACAGACTGGCGGCATTCTGTAGTTTTTGGATACATGTCCAAACAGTTGGCAATTGTAGCACTGAGGAGGACCAGTTGAAGCCCGTAGCTTTTCCACCTGGACCTTGAGATGGCAAATCGTTTCTACGCCAAAGATGGCCCGGTTTTCCTGGCAGTCGATTAGGGTTACCAGGAACAGTGGCATGACGACGTTGGTACCTGGTCTTCGAAGTAGTGCCACAGACTGGATGATGAACCCCATCTCAGTAAGCTCATTTTTTAATTCACTTGTTGGTAGAGTTCTTGGGATATCCCTGAAAACTACTTTCAGAAGAGGAGCTGCCCCTGTAGGAAAAGTATAGTATGGGGTATTAGTCTCGTGCAACATACCCGTGACAGCAGTAAAATCTTCCACAGTGGAGAAGGAAAACTTTATCTTGTCTCCGCCAGCGGTCTTGGCGGCAAAAGAACTCTTGGCGACCGCGTCAACTCTGTCGTGTAAAGTCTTGTAGTTTTGTTCAAACTGCACTACAATAGGAGGTATATGTGCATTTCTCTTCTCCTGATTGGTTGGTTCTTGCTGAAGCGGTAGGAATTTATTGCTTAGCTCCACCACTGGTGGTGTTTGAGTTTGTGGTGGTGATTTGGCAGTGCGTCTCGGATGTTGAAAGCCCTCCTCATCTGATTGGTTGAGCAGCTGTTGGTTTTGTGACTCCGCATTGGAGTGGTGCTCCTCCCCATCTGAGGCAGACTGTTCACTGTTTCTGGCATTACTTTGACTTACACTTTGTGAGGTTGTACTTTTATAAGCTGGAACAGTCGGGAGAACTGTAAAACATTTCTTTCCCTTGTGTGTCACTTTCGCAAGGCGAGTGGTCTCCACTTGACGTGTCGTTCTCTTTGCTAGGGCTTTCCCGATTTTCCTCAGGTGGGTTCTGCCCATGGTGTTGACTGGAATGCGTTTACGAGTTGCCTCTTCATGTTCCGAGTCAGTGTTGTCTTCTTCATTGTTGAATGTTGTAGTTGTGGAGTCTTCAGCACCTGAGCCTGGAACCTGTGGGGAAGGCGATCTCGGAGATTCGAGCATTTCCGGCGCGGAAACGCCAAAAAGGCTACCAGTACCAGATATCATAATGATGAATTGGGGAACCTACTGGGAGTGTTGCTCTGGCCTCAGACTGAAATTATCCGGGTGGCCTAGATCCCGGAGTGTGGGGAAGTCCTTACAATTTATCGTATCACCTTCCAGTTTAATTGTATTGATGTTTCATTATGGGTGTAGCATAATGGGAGTAGTCAGCTCCATGATCGTGTGGCGTCTTCGGGTGTAACATTCCCGGGGTGGCTGCATTTGCTAAGACTTGCGCCATTAGCAAGGATTGCTGCTGTAGCAGCTGGATGATGACGTTGGTGTTGTCATGTCGGTAGCAGTCGGCGTGATGAGACGGATGGTGTGATGCGGACTGCTTCTTCATCGCGACGCGTCGCTTAGTTCCAGATACAGCTGGATGTCGGCTGGGCGGATCTGCAGTAGAAGGTGGCTCCTGCTCGTTGGTGCTTGTTGCCTTCGTGCTGATGCGTAGATTCTGCTTGGTAGGACAGCCGCTGTAGCATGCTGGGTGAGGGCCGGAACAGTTGGAGCAGGTGGTCGCCCCATCTCGTGGGACAATGCATTCGGCAACTCTGTGATGTCCGGCACACCTGACACAGCGTTCCTCAGCGGTGCAGTCACGGGCCAAGTGCCCGTGGCCCTGGCAGCGGAAACACTGCGCCTGGGCTAGTAGTGGTCTCTTCTTGAGTTCGAGATGGACCTTCCGTCCGAGCATAGTTCTGGTACGTTGCTGCCGCGGTACGCGATCCACAGGTTGGAACTTGTACAGCGGCAGACGTTCCTCGGTGCCAGGGCGTCGCATTTGATGTACTGCAGAGGTCACGATGCCGCCGCTGGAAAGTTCGGCCGCTACCACTTCCTCCGGTACATCTGCAGGCAAGCCCCGAACAACCATCTTGATTGGCCGTCTAGGGATCTGTGGGGTGTGGCGGATGCCACGCCCATCCAAATAGGCCGTTAGGCGACGTAACTATGAAGGATGCTGCGGTAAGAGACGCAACCCCTCCTTCACAGGAAAGCATAAAATGTAGTCGTTTGCTTCTTGCATGAGTTCACCAGCCAGAATAGTATAACTGCCATCGTAGAAGGCGGTTATAGGAAGGACTGGTCCTTCTTCTTCTTGTGGTTCGACGTCTTCGTCTTCATCTTCTGGTGGTTCATTGACGTCTTCTTGTTGGTCAATGGTCATGTCTTCTGTTGGGGGCGAGGTGGATGTGCCCCCAACTGGAGATTCCGTAGTGGCTGGCAACGAAGGCTGCGAAGTCGGCGTAAGTTCTTCTTGCGACTTCTCTTCATGATTGCCGTAGAAGCCTCTTCTTACTTCGTTAGCAAGCCAGTTTGGATCTTGAGTTAGTCTTGTTAATGTCTCCACTTGGCGCATCATGTCTTCTATCATCCGTCGTGGGCCAGTCTTGGCGACGCGGTGCGGCCCGCGTATGGAGCCCGCGCGTTGTCGCCTGTCTGTCGGTGTGGGGTGGCTTGCTGGAGCTGGTCTCCTGCTGGGCTCTCCTGGGCCCCGTAGCAGCTTTCGGGCGATACTTCGCCTTCAGCTGCTTCTTCATTCCACAGCCAGAGAAGCAGGCTGCGTGGTTTAGGCCACAGTTGCAGCAGACTGCCTTTTCCCTGGCTGTGGTTCAATCGGCCGCACGATGGTCTGCCCCACATCTGGTGCATCTGCGCCGGTTTTTGCAGTCCCTAGCCTCGTCCCCTTGGAGCTGGCAGTTAAAACATTGCCGGAGCTCGGGGGGAGAGGGTTTCTTCTTGGTGACCCTCTCAACCCTCGCCCTCGGCTGCGTCTCAACAGCTGCAGGCACAGGGACAGGTTGGCTCGGCGGGCTGGGCTGCTTCACGGTGCAGCTGACACCCATAACGCTCAGCATGGTGGTGGCCTTCGACAGGTCCGAAGGGCAGGAGGCTAAGATGGAGATGCCTCCTTCCGCTGGCCAACAGAACAGTGGCAACTCTGTAGCCAGCAGAAGCTGAACATACAGGCTGCCACAGTTGCCTTCATATGGCACCACCACAGGCTGGACGGGTCCCTCCTCAGTGGCTGGTGCTGCCTCCCCCTCCTGGGATGGCGTGGGCGACGTTGGTGTTACAAGTGGTGTCTCTGCGTCGTCCCTGGTGGGGCTGGTTGGTGTAAGACTCTCAGCAACCTGTGGAACAAGTGCCTTCGTCTCGGTCTCGGGGGCCGGCAGCAGCTCTGAAGTGGCGGGAGTCTTGTTTTCTGCCACCTGCCAGCCCTCAGTCGCTGAAGTCTGTTGCCTTCTGCGGTGTCGCTTCAGTTTTCCGTTGAGTTTTCGAAAGAACTTCTTTGCGCAGAATTCCTTCGCGAAAACTAGTGGCATTGATGCTAAGGCCTCAGGGCGCTTGTGTCCTTTGGCCTCAGCATCGTCGTGTATCACGCTGACCTCCTCGTGCTTGTCCCCTGAGCACATTAGTACCCCATAGAATACTTTGGTGTCAGCTCGCAAGGACCAGCCATACTTCAGGCCGACGTGTACGACCCAAAGCGACCATGAAGTGAACTCGTACTTCTGCTGCAGTTTCCTGAAATGGCTTGGTTCCAGGCGTGCAGTCACGTGCTTCAGGTGGACGTGATGGACGAAGTCGTCTCGTTCGCTACGCCCCTCCAAGTACAGTTCGTCGCTCTCCCGCCGCTTCTTCGACTGCCGACAAGCAGGCGTCACTGGCAGCATCAGTCATGGCGAAACCCGTAAGGTCTGTCAGTCTCCGGGCGTCTCCATCTGTTACATCAGAAGTATTATTCTTTGTTTCATTTTTTTGATCATATTTTAATAGTAGACTTGCTCCTGCAATTGAGTTAGGTATAAACTGACCCCCAAAGGGAATTCTACCATTTAATCCCATACAAATTCCTCTATTAAATACAGTAGCGCGGTTGAACGATGGACAGCATTTATAGCTGGCCACATGATGGACTTGACAGTTGGTGCATTTCGCAGGAGATTGCCCTTTCTGTAATGTACACTCTCTGGACAGGTGTACTCCTGCACACTTCACGCAAACTGGCTTTATTTGGCAGTGTCTTGTCACGTGTCCAAGAGCCTGGCAGTTGTAACACTGCGTTGGCCCCCCAGCTGACCCTTGTTTCTCCATTGTCACTCTCTAGGACATAATGTTATCCAGATCGAAAAATTTTCTATTTTGTGGTCTACCGGGCAGTACTGCTAAGAACAGATGCTTGTTGTTGGGTTTGAATAGGTTATGCATTAGTGGATATATTGTTTTCTTCCACTACTGCCTCACAAGAAGCGTAGAGAAGAAGAAGCTGCGGTCCTCAACTTCTTTGAGGCAAATTCTGTTTTCTTCTTTTTTGTGATTTCACTAGTGAGATGTCCCATTCTGTAGATCTCATTATTTATCAGTAACAAGAAATGTTGTTGTTAGATTCAGTAGTGTTATTACCATAATGTATTTAATTTACATAAGTTCATATCATTTGATTTGAGTGCGGTTCTCGACCGACAAGGTTATCATGAGGAATGTTTAATATTATTACTTGTCACAGAAAGGATAATGGTTGTAACCTAGTGGACAGGCTAGTGAGTAATAAAGAATATACTTTATTGAGGTCTGGTTGACGTTCAAAATAACAGACTTCCCTTGTGTTACCGAGTGTTTTGGGGCATTAATTTACTGAAGTGATGGAGAGCTTCTCGGATATAGTAGAGGTTTGTTTAAAACAATGGACACAGTGTTACATTGTGAGCTCCCCTGTGTGGATGTTCGACGAATGAAAGGTTTCTTTGAGAGCCCCAATCATAAAATGTTCCAGCGGAGCTGTCAGACATTTCGCAGACGTCGCTGGCGAAGAAACATTCATTAACAATAAACTGTTTGTCCTTAAGAAGTGCAGCCCACAGAGACTATATGACGCTGGTGGTGGGGTTATCCCAGCCAATGGAATTCATTCTCGCTGGTTGCTGATATTTTTGTTTTTTTATTATATATTCGACCAATCGGGAGAGAGAAGAGGAACGAACTCCGCCCAAGGCGAGGTCCTACGAGGAAGGCAGAATGAACGGAGGATGGACACTTGATGTCGGACCGGCGGAGACTGGACGAGAGGGACTCTGGTTCGGCGACCAGACAGCAGTGGGCGATCTGCGCTACCGAGGACCACATAGCTGAGGTCCCCAGGGTGAGGACGAGCTGCCGGCTGTCGAGAAGGAGAGACACCAGACGCCACTCCACCCTCGCTCAGCTGATGCGACTACCTGGCCTGCCGAAACACGACACAGCTCTGCCCGCCGCCGCCGCGGTCGTCGACACAGCCCTCGTCGCGGGTCGCCGTCACGACTCTTCTCATTGCGCTGCTCAACATTACGGTAACGCAATCGTCTACAGAGACCACAACGAGCTCCAACAAAATTAAAGAACTGTAAATTCCAGTACCAAGAGGGAACAACCATTTACCCATTCAAGTAAATGTTTTCCGAAATAACTTTGCTTTCTATGTATAAAATCAATAAAATCAGTATGTTTCTCATTAATAATTCATGTTTCACTTGTATTAATGTGAAGGACCACCTCGGAAGAGAACCCCACCAACAATCATTTATTTTGTATTAATCAGTAAACTGTTTATAAAGTAGTTAATCCCTAGACATACAGAGCGGGACACTACACTAGGAACAGCAGGAACAGTGTCTTTGAAGAACTTCTTTTTATCTCCTTTCTTCTTGAGAAGATGTCCTTCCGCGCAGTGACCGAGTGCATTTACATTAGGATTTGATTGTACATATCTGTATATTGTTGCCCGGTGCTTTGCTGTACTGAAAGATGGCCCGTAGCATTTCCAGAAACAGCGTCCATCTTCACAGCAGATGTCATCAAGCTGGCATTTGAATTTTCTGAATTATCCAAACTGTTTAAATGAGCTGCATTATCTGTCTGGTTTTCTGATAGATGTCCTTTTTCAGGCTGTGCCTTCATCTGTTCATTTATACTTGTCACATTTGTGTCCATTTCGAGGTCCCACCAACTAGGCTGGGTTATTGTAGGCTCTCCTGCGGCTTGGGAAAGTTGATCTGGCTGATGCTCTGGCGGTGCGTGGGTTGCTTCTATTTGCACATTGTAAACTGTCGCCACGCACTAGGGCTGTTGATAAAATATCGATATTTTTTTTAAAAAAATATCGATATTTATGAGTGATATTTTTAGGACGATATATCGATATTGAAATCTGGATATCGCAGTCGGATATTTTTCAAAAATAAGTGGTTATTTTCCGTTCGCCTCGTGGAAATATTCCAAGTTATTATTGGAGGGAAAACGATTATCTGTGTTGCACATGCAATACATTTTCATAGATAGAATTTTAAGAAACAATGAACGATACGAGCACATGGAGAAGCAGGGACGCCGTAAGCGGGCGTGCAAAGCAGCATATTATGTAGCGGGCGACCTTTTTTTTTAGCTCAACAGCTGCTTCGGGCGGTCGGCGGCGACACTGGGGATGGCAACAATGGGGGCGGCAATCTCACAGTTTTTTGACCCGGTTCGGAAATTTCCTAGATCCACCAATGGCTGTAGTTGGACAGGGGGCGGCATAATCGCTATTGCACGCGGGCGCTCAAACAGCTAGTGGCGGGCCTGTGGAGAAGTAAAAAACGA